>JAKSZU010000007.1:11632499-12274999 GCA_026018925.1 Tupaia tana | reverse complement strand
TTGTGGAAATGTTAAGATTTACTGTTTCTCATGATATAATATAACATTTTCTTGCTAGGGAAAATGAGGAGGTAGTATTTCTACATAGAGATGTGAAGGCTTACAAAATAATTAATACTCAACTTTAAGTTACTGGGCTATGCATCAAGCATGAATTCATAGCAAGACAAAATGAGTATACTTGACTTCAGGATGTTGTACAAACAAAGTTTCTCAAGTTTTCATGGTCCTTGTGGAGATGAGCTAGGTTTAAGATGTCATTGCTAAATCATGGGATGAAAGCTGCTGACATCCCAGACATAATCTCCTTTGAACTTCAGTGTAACTATTTTCATGATAGCAGGAATATCTTTTAGTAAGTTACAGTGCATAGATCTAACATCTATTTTACTTGAGAAACGTCTTACTACATTAAGTGTAGCATTATCATATGTAGAGCATATGATATTTTAATTTCCAATGCAACTGTGTAAAGATGACTCGCTGAGGGACCTGTGCAATTTGTTCAATATCTGGGAAAAGCTTAGCATTCCAGGTGTAATGAGAGTCTATATAATAGCACATCCCTTGAAATAGTCAGGACTTATTTTGCTTTTACGTTACACACATCATCAGGAAAAATAAAAATAAGTAGGAAGAAGGTTGTTCCAAGGTGACTTTTATTTCCATACAGCACTCATCAGTTGAATAATTTTTCAGCATTTTCTGAGTCTTTATAAGATGTGTTTATTCAAGGATAGTCATATTGATCAATTAAAGTTTCCAATTGTTCCTTGTATTATCGAAGAACTACTGAAGTAGAAAAATCAATAATACTGAATGTATACTAATGATAAAAATGTAGAGTCAGAAAATAATTCAAATTTAGATTTGCTCTTATACCGAAAAGTTGTACCAATATTTACCAACATTTTTGTTGGCAATTTGTTCCTTCAGTCTTCTAAGTATTACTGAATCAGTAACAATATTGTGAGTTAGTACACTTAACAAAATATACAAAGTTGGAAAACTAAATTTTTCACCAGGTGATATTTTAAATTAATGTATTACTTTCATTTCAACGGAGAAACAGTTTTGAATAAAACTCCACCATCCATTAAAATAAAACTTCTCCTTTGAAATTGTTTAAGATTTCAGTTCTCTTTTTATAGCAAACCTATGCATTGACCCCATGTAGACCATTTTAAATAGATAATAAAACAGAGAAGTATTTAAGTTTCCATTTATTAAAGTGCTGAAGAAACACTAAACATATAATATTTTGTATTTAAAATTTTTTAATTTAAGCTTGAGTAACAAGCAAGATGAGTATAGCCTGCAGGTAACCTTGAAGAGTGACTTTTATGCAAAAATAAACACAAGGAAAGCTTTGCATTTATTCATCAGCTATTTTCTATTCTATTTTCCTATTGCCTTTCCAGTTGTATTTCATTTAGTTCTTCTCACACAATCTTATTCATTTCTGGTTTACCTTTAGCTGGTGCTGAAAAAAAAATTTTCTTCTCACACAATCTTATTCATTTCTGGTTTACCTTTAGCTGGTGCTGAAAAAAAAAAATTATCTAGTTAAATCATACAAACATACAAACACAGCCAAAAGAGAATTTGGTGTGATATTGGTGAAACAGCAAATCCTCCAGGAAAATATAATTAATTGAATTGCATTTTACAATAGAAAAGTAATTTGGAAACTTTCTGAAAGCAGTTTTTTCTATTCCCCATCCACTGACCCACATCTTTCATTTCTCATTAATATTGAAGTAATTTCACGATACCATTGACTCAATCAAAAACTATAAAGTTGGTTTGGCTCCCCTAATGGAGGAAGATGGCATTACAGTTTACAAGTGATTTCATTACGAACATCCTTAAAGCTCACTGGTAAAAAGTGTTATCCATTCAGCAGAAATACTACGGCTGTATCAAATGCTTGCATGGGGCTGGCCCACAGTAAGGAGAGTCTGGCCAATTGCATGGGGAGCCAGATCCCACATGACTGACCAGAGTTTGAATCCTGGCACTGGAAGCTTAAAAAAACAGGTGCTGCGCATGTGTGTGTGCCCAAGATCTTGGCAGCATGGAGAAATGAAGGAATTATCATCATAAAGCAACTTAAAAATATAGTAAATAAACTTTTCACAGAGCATGTTTTCTTGTCTTATACAGTTGTAGAATGTGTTATCAGTGATAAAAAATAATATATGCTTTAAAGAATGTATTTACATTAACATGTCATCATTACAAGATCCTGTTCCTGCAACACTAATTGATGATAAAATTGAATGTGCCTTCTGAGTTTCATGTTCATCATTTTTCATGTGTATGTGTATATAAGCACAAAACTTATATACATATAGATAAGACATACACACACACATATGTATATATGTACACATAACTCGTAAATCAAATTTTGTAAAGTACTCTGTTGAAGCCACGTTGAATGCACACGTACACAGTAGTGTTTGGCTTTCAAGACCTTGGAGACAAACGATTTGATGGTTCATAGTTTCACTTTTAAAATAATATATTTAGGGTCGGGACCAGCAGTTAGCGTAATGGCTATGTCGCTGGACTCCCACGTAGTTGACTGTGGTTCGAGTCCCGGAACCAGTGGCTTAAACTCGTGCCAGGCACGTGTGCATGCATGCCCAAGATCCTGAGAGGAGAATGGAGGAGAAGGGATTGTGGTGTGGCCATACCCCCGGGGGGGTGATTTCTCGCTTTCTGTCTCTCTGTCTCTCTCTGTCTGGCGAGCGCACGTGCCTTATAGCAAAAACCTCTCAAAAAAAAAAAAAAATTAGGGCCAGTATATGGCATAGCAGTGATGTTGCTGGACGCCCACATAGCTGACCATGGTTCAAGTTCCAGACCCAGTAGCTTGAAACACACTGGGTGCATGTGCCTGTGTACCCAAGATCCTGGGAGGAGAATGAAGGAGAAGGGATTGCAGTGTGGTCAACACCACTGTGGGGGTTATTTCTCACTTTCCCTCTAACTGTCTCTCTCTCCCCCTGGCAAACACATACACCTTAAGGCAGAAACTTCTTTTTAAAAACTTAAATTAAATATTTAAACTTCCTAAAATGTATTTCCACACCAGTTTTGGAAAAATCCAACATATAAGCTCTGAAATTCCACTACTACATTTTAAATGATACAGAAGGATGGCTAGTTCTGTTTAGTGTGAAACATTTTTTTTTTCTTCCCCTAAATCTAATTTGGGAAAGATTCAATTGTGGGATATAGGAGGAAAATGAAAATGGCAGAGGTTCGTTTCTTTCTGTGTAAGAAAGCCACATTCCCTGAGATGCAGGGAAGAATTGAGTCCATTATTTTGCAGCATTATTGAAAATCACTCTATTTCCCCTCTGGGTTTGCAGAGCGCGAAGAATTTGAGGACATCTAGTTCCAAGATGGTATTACTGAAGTAATACATTCTTTTGTAACCTTTCAGCCTAAAAAAAGTCTTATGTTTTTTCAGTTTCTAACTTATTGTCAGGTTTCAAATCCTTAGCTGTGTCTAGATAGACTGATACTATTGTCCTTTTAAAAACTGAGTTTGTGATACTGAATCTGTTCAGTTCCTCTTAGATAAATCAAACATCAAAGGATAGACGTGTTGTAGAATTCTAGAATCTCTGTTCATCTCAGTGACATGGATGCTTTACAGGTTTCAAGAAAATGGAGCGAAGGAGCATGCCAAATAGTCAACATGAGCCAGTTATTGTTGAACTATTCAAATACATTACATTTCATGTCAATTGGCTTTAAAGCTTTAGTTTTCTCATTTTTTAAAGAATTATTTCATTTGACTTTATTTATTTATATTTCTTAATTTGACCAGAGAGGGATAGAGTGAGAAAGAGAGGGAGGGAGAGAAAATGAGAAAACAAACCGCCAGGACTGACACTTGAACTGTGGTCAACCTTGTGGGAGTCCAGAGCCCTTAACCATCACGCCACCTGCTTGCCCCTAGTTTTCTCATGTTAAATGAGGATAAGACCAGCCAGTTACATGGCAGTTAGGTGACTGGATCCCACATGACCAAGTAAGTGTTTTGAGTATCAGATCCAACAATTTGAGAAGCATGCTGGGCCCATATGCCCAAAATCGTGAAAGGAGAGAGATGGAAGAGAGACTGCAGTATGGCCATCCCCTTTAGGGGTTGCTTTATCACTTTCCTTTGCTTTGTTTGTGTCTCTCTCAGGTAATTGCAAGAGCCCTCTGGCAAATTAAAAAATAAAAATAAAAATAAATGAAGGTAATCTGTAACAAAGTACTGAAGGAGATTAAATGGGAAAAAATGTGTATCAAATTTATGATATACACGCAATAAATCTTATTCCGTATTGTTAATCATTAAGCACTACTGTGGAATATATTTTAAAGTTATTATTTATTTATTTATTTTTGGAGAGGTTTTTTGCTATAGGGCACGTGTGCTCGCTAGAAAGACAAAGAGAGATAGAGAGACAGAAAGCGAGAAATCACAACCCAGAGGGGATGGCCACACCGCAATCTCTTCTCCTCTATTCTCTTCTCAGGATCTTGGGCACACACGCACACATGCCTGGAGTGAGTTTAAGCTGCCGGGTCCGAGACTCAAACCGCGGTTAACTACATGGGAGTCCAATGACGTAGCCATTATGCTAACTGCTGGTCCCTTAAAGTTATTATTTATAAGCCTTAGTGAATGAGAAGCAAGGTATGTCCTCTAGGTTCATATAATAATCTCTAAACCTTGAATTATTCTAGGTAAAAATATAGCAGTATGCCCCAAAATATACACATTACCAGGTTATTTTTAACATTCAAATTTTGAAAAAAAATTGAATTTTGAAAAATTTCAGGGTAGAAATATGCACAATGAGGCCAACAAGCTGCGTACATGGTCAACTTTGCTATTCAAATCCTGGCCTGGCAGTTTGGAAAGCACGCCAGGTGTGTGTGTGTGTGTGTGTGTGTGTGCCCAAAATTCTAAGAGGAAAATGGAGAAAAAGGGATTGCAGTATGGCCGTCTCTCCTGGGGGTGATTTCTCACTTTCTCTTTGTCTCTGGTGAGAGCATATACCCTATGGCAAAAATCTAACAACAACAAAAAGGCGAAATTAAATAGTTGAAAGACAAAAAATTTTATTAATGGATCAACAGAGAACATAAAGTGTTTTTTTTTTTTTGTTTGTTTTGTTTTTTTTTTTTTTTTTTTGCCTCATCTATCATTCAACAACATGACTTGGTCAAGGGTTAAAAAAAAAGAAAAAGGGGAGATAAATACATTATATATTCATAGATTTATCCCCACAACCACAATACCGGGCTGGACCTTTACAAATGTCCTTTGCGGTTAATGGAGCCTGTATGAGAACCTGACTTTGGTGAACTCTGACCCATCTTCTTCTGCCTGTCATTGGTTCTCATTGTTAGTTCCCAACAGGTGGCATAAATGCTCCTGGATGAGTGAATAATTAAATACAAGAATACTTAAGTATAAGAATAAAGAATCAGTAAGTAAGTGACTAATTATATGGGTACAGGGACATTTGTGAGTATAGAAGTTTTATTAACCTATGGGAGGAGTTTCCTTAGAGTACACGTAGTAAGTGACAACTGAATGTGTACTTCAGGATAGTTAAAAGAGTGGGTTTCAAATGCACACATATAGGGGGATGAGGAGCACTTGGGAGGGTGTATATGTTTATCACCCTGATCTAATCAATACATAATAGATACATATTTTGAAAAAACAGACTGTACCCCATGAATATGTACAATCATTTATGTGTAAATTATAGATTATAATTTCAGAACTGGAGTCAAATCCCACATAGGTAGCATATGGTTTAAGTCTCCTGACTCTGGTGGCTTGAAACACACACTGAGCATGTGGGCATGTGTGCCCAAAAATCTCAAGAGGAGGGAGACATGGAGGAGAAGGAATAGAGGCATGTCTGCACCAAATTGACATGTGATTTCTTCCTCTTCCTCTTTCTGTCTGAGACTAGAGAGTATATGAGCTCACATACTCTACAGAAATTAAAATAAATTTAAAAAAAGAGAAATTATAACTTTACTTTTTAAAATTATTTATTTTTGTGGGTGTGTGTAAAAGAAATTTCTAAGAAGGAAATGTGGAAAAGGTCTTGGTGACTGGTTTAAACCCATTTAGTATTCTTCCCCTTTGGAGACTGGATTTCTATTTTTGTAAAACTACTGATTGAAAACTAAAATAATACACATCAGATATGGGATGAATATGTTCAAAAAGCTCAAATACAATGGTTTCCAAGACTATGTAAAGAACTTAGCTATATTTTTCCCTCTATAACTGTGTTTCAATCTTATATGCTGTTTCCACTCATAATTGTACCTACCAGTTCTACAGAGCAAAGGAAAATACATAGTTGAACAGATGTGAGTATGTAGTAGATAGAATTCACATGGTAGTTAGGCCTTTGGACTCAAGCACATAATATCCCCTACCAAATGATGGAAATGAATGTTATAATTGTTAGTTCTCATCCTCTTTAGTCAATGAAGTATTTGACACAATTGATAAATAACTTTTTTTTTTTTTTTTGGAGAGGTTTTTGCTATAGGGCGCGTGCGCTCGCCAGACAGACAGAGAGAGACAGAGAGATAGAAAGCGAGAAATCACCCCCCAGGGGGGATGGCCACGCCGCAATCCCTTCTCCTCATTCTCCTCTCGGGATCTTGGGCATGCACACACATGTGCCCGGCGTGAGTTTAAGCCACCAGGTCCGGGACTCGAACCGCGGTCGACTACATGGGAGTCCAGCGACATAGCCATTACGCTAACTGCCAGTCCCGATAAATAACTCTTAAACACACTTTTTTTCTATAAAACTGAAACACTAACAATATGTAAATTGCTAGTACTTAGCTATCTTTGAGCTTTAGTGCTTTGGGACTTGCCAATAACATATTTTTTTACATATGATAATCTTCCTCAATCTCTACTATCACACTCACTTGTTATGGTAAACTCCAATTAAAGATACCCTAAAGTAAGAGTTCTGTGCTTGAACTTTTTTTTTACTTTGTCTTCCTACCATGTGGGACTTTTGATATTTATCTTTACAATTGCTTTTCTTAGTATATATAATTTTGAGACGAGTTTATTGATGTAGTCACCTTTTGCTTATCTCCCCATTCAGAAACATTTTACACAGGTTAATATTTATTTATTTAGTTAATTTTTTGCCAAAAGGCATGTGTGCTCACCGAGAAAGACAGAGAGGGGCCAAATGAGAAATCATCCCCTGGGGAAATAGCCATGCCTAACCCATTCTTTTCCATTTTCCACTCAGGAATTTGGGCACACACACATATATGCTCAGCATAATTTTCAAGCCACCAGGTATGGGACTTAAATGGCAGTAGGTATGTGGGAGTCTAATACCTTAACCATCTACTGGCCTCAGTACATATTTTAAAAATCATTTGTTGTCAGGTGAATGAACTGTGTTGAGTGATTTTATGTACTTTATTCATTACTATTTCATATTAACAATAAATAATAGATACATGACAGAGTAAGATATATAGCTGGTTTGGACACAAGAAAAAGCAGAGAAATATGGGATTGGTTATAAGCCTGGGTAGTGGACAATTAATAAAACAGAACTTTGGAAGGAGGTTTTAGAGAACAGTAAAATATGAAGAAAAGATGATATGATGTTCTATAATATATAGTTAGCATGAAATAAAAGCAAAATTTATATACTTAGGGTTATTACAGTTGATCTATGTCTTATTCCTTTTCAAAGATAGAGTTATACATCTACAATTAAAAAGCTATGAGAAAATTTGTGAATGCACTGTATTATTAAGATGAGCAATACTCAGAGAAATCTGCTGAAAGAAATATGAGATTACTTAAAAATTCACTTATTTTTTAAATGTAGATTTTTTTCTACTGATTTTCTTATTTTTTAATTTTCCTCAGTCTTGAATCTATTCAGAATATAGATTATATAAATTATAATATTGTATGGATATAAAAAAAAATTGTTGGTTCCCCATTGCTTTTCAAAAGTTTATATGTTGGCTATTGTGGATAATCTACAATAAACATTGAAGTGCAGGTATATTTTTTATTTATATACATATATATACGTATATATGTATATATAAACTATATATACATACATAGACTATATATGTATGTATATATATAAAATACTATAATTGATATAATCTATCTATATACATTTATATATAATCTCTATCCTTGTTTTTCTGATATCCCATTGGCAATTGTGTGTGTTGGGTAGCAAAAGAAAGCCCTTTTAAGCTATTGATGAGGAAATTATACTTCTTATAATTCTTTCTCTGTGTGTAGAGAAGCGGGACTTAAAGAAGGACATTTGGAGGAGGGATACGGAGGCAGAGCATTGACGGGATGGGGAGGTATGGTGGTATCTGTTAAAGATATTTTGATCAACTGGACTGGGGAGAAATGTTCACATATTGAAATGTTTACTTTGTAAGCTAAATAATATGATTGAATGTATACAAAAAATTAAAATAAAAAATAATAAAAAAACATAATGAGGAACAACAACAACAAAACGATAAAAAGATCAGCCAGAAACCTCTCCATAGCAATTATTGAGGTGCATTTCAATAACATGTTTCTGGGAAGCACCTGTTGGGGGTTCTCGTGATCTCCATGTCCCTCAGATGAATTATGGCACTGGAATTTGTGTAATGGAGCATGAATACAACATCACTATGCAATCAAGATTCAACTAGAGCAAGCTGGTCTGGAATAGAATGGCAAAAATTAGATTGCAGTTGAAACAAGAGTGCTACTATTTATTCTGTGTAGCAGTTTGATGACCTAATGATGTGAATCCAGCACAGCACAGGGACAATCTCAGAAACTGACAGAAGAGAACCTTTCATTATTGAGTGAAAATTACAGGAACAATATGCAAGATCAACAGCAACAGGACTAAAAGTGTGCACTGAAGCTTTGGCCACATTGGCTGGAAGAAACAAACAAAGAAACTAGCAAGAGAAGTGGAATTGGAAAGAGATTTAATTCTGGAGAAAATAGAGTTGGCTTAAAGAAATAATGATGAGTGATGAGTTTTCAGGGAAAACTATGTTACCAATAATGATTAGCTATATGTGGATGCATAAACACTGTACATTTTTCATACATGTGCACCGTGGAGCCAACAAGACAGTATCTCCATCTCCCCTCCCTGGCCTTCCCCTGTTGTTGATATAACTTGGCCCTTTAGAGAATTAAGTAACTTCCATTGCCTGCAATGTCCTATTTTAAAAAAATGTCGTGAGTTACAATACATTAGGATCCTCAAGCCTGCAGGTGTTGGGACAATTTTTCTCTACAATGTTTTCATCCAGAACTACCACTGCTTCTTTGGAAACTGAGCCCATGAAGTAAAGAAACACAGGAATAGCAATGCTCCTCACTACTTTTTTTTTTTTTTTTTTTTTTTTTGGCTGATGAGTAGTAGCTAGTACTTGCCTCCATTACACACACACACAAGAAAACAACAAATAAATACTCTTTGAGAGGAGTATCTAAGGAGGAACATTAGAATTCACCAGACAGACAGAGACAGAGAGATAGAAAGCGAGAAATCACCCCCCAGGGGGGATGGCCACGCCACAATCCCTTCTCCTCCATTCTCCTCTCGTGATCTTGGGCACGCATGCACACGCGCCCGGCGTGAGTTTAAGCCACCGGGTCCGGGACTCGAACCGCGGTCGACTACGTGGGAGTCCAGTGACATAGCCATTACGCTAACTGCCAGTCCCTCTCCTCACTACTTTTAAGGACACAATTGGAATGTTTATATAAGAGGATCAATTGGTTTGCCTGAAAAACCATATGGAAAAACAACCAACCAACCAAACAAACAAAAATCCATATGGAAATGTAGTATTCTCGCCCACAAAGTAAGTGCTTTCAAATGTCGGGGTGTCACAGAATAAGATTTATTTGGAGAAATATTGTTTGGAATAGCCTTAAAATCTCAGTGTATGCTTTTCATTTGTTGATTCCTAATTGCTTTTTAGAAGTTCATATATCAGCTGTTGTGAATAGTGCTACAATAAACATGGAAGTGCAGGTATCTCCTTCCTTTGGATATACATCCAAGGGTGAAACTACTGTATCTTAAAGTAGTTTTAGTTTTAGGTGGTTGTTGTCATTGATATTAAAGTTCATTTATTTGTACTTCTAAGTCAGAGAGAGGGGTACCCCAAATGTATCCCCATTCCATGATCTATCCCCACTTTCAGCCAGCCAAGGTCACAAATATGTGCATGTATCTAGCAGATAGAGGGAACTGCTAGAAAACGAACCAGGACTTTAGTATGAGGGTTGAGTTACATTACTGCTACACCTCTTTCCAGCTCCATTTTTAGCGTTTTGAGGAATCATGATGCTGTCTTCCATAATGACCATGTTTTTGACATTCCTATCAACAGTGCACAAATATTGCCCCTTCTCCAACACTTGTCATTTGTTTTTTGGGGTAATAACCCTTCTAATTGGGGTGAGGTAATATCTTTGATTTGCATTTCCTTTATGATTACTGAGGTTCAGCATTTTTTTGGGTATTCTTTGCAGAAATTTCTGTTTTAATTGTACTATTGTTATTATTATTATTGCTGGTGAATTGTTTGAGTTCTTCACATATTTTGTTTATTCTATCCCTTGATCTGATCCTTGTTTCATGTATAGCTTGCAAATATTTTCTCCTACTCTTTAGGTTGGTGTTCACTCTGTTAATTATCTCCTTTATGGTGCAGAAGCTTTTCGGTTTGATGTAATGCCATTGTCTAGTTTTGCTTTTCTTTCCTATGCTTTTGAGATCTTATCAAAAAATCTTTACCTATATCAATATCATGAAACATTTCCCCTCCTCTACGTCTTCTTTTATAAATTTTATAGTTTTGGGTCTTATGCTTAAGTCTCTAATCCCTTTTGAGTTGACTTACATTTCATAAGAAATAAGGTTCTATATTGTGTGTGTGTGTGTGCACACGAATGTCCAGTTTTTCTCAGCACCATTGAAGATACTAACCTTCATCCACTAAATGTTGTTGGCACCTTTGTAAAAAATAATTTGACTGTATAGTATATACTTAGTTGTTAATTCTTTCATCTATTCCAGTTGTCTATGTGTCTGTTTTGCCAGTGTCCTGCATTTGGGATTTCTGTAGCTTTGGAGTATTTTTTTAAATTACTATTCATACATTCAAACGCTATACATCATTTAGACTGTAAAGAGACTTTACCTGAAATGCTACAACTCAGTCCAGCCCAGTTGAGACTACTGTACACATCCTTGTCAACAGATACAAAACCTTATCTGTGTCCCACAAGTGCTTTGGAGTATATTTTAAGGCCAAGAAGTGTGATGCCTCTAGATTTGATCTTTTTGCACAATCAAGATATGGAATCAATTTAAGTGTCTATCAATGGAAAAATGGATAAAGAAAATGTGGTAATATACTCAATGTAGGATAATTCATTCATAAAAAAGATGAAATGCTGTCATGTAAAGCAACATAGATAAACCTGGAGGAAATTGTGCTAAGCAAAATAAGCTACACACTAAAAGACAGTATGACATGTTTTCACTCATTCGTGAAAGTTAATATTTTGTCATACAGAAGTGGAGAAGGAAATGGTGAGCTCCAAACACTAGAAAGAGGAGAGAGTGGTGGGGCAGATTGTGAAAAATTGATTAACAGAGTCAAAATTACAGGTGGATAAGAGGAATGAGTTCTAGGGTATAAAAAAAAAAAAACAATTTTAGTTAATATCAATTAACTATGTTTCAAAAACATTATAAGGAAGAATTTTGAATGTTCACAACAGAAGGTAATAACAAATGTTTGAGAAGGTGGATATGTTATTTCCATTTTGATTGTTAAACATTTCATGCATGTATTGGATGATACACTATATTCCATAGCTATGTACAACTGCTTTTTAAGTTTGTGAGTTTTACAATGTATTTAAAGGTTTTAGCACCAAAACCAACTGTTTTGTACTTACTCGTCTATTACTTTGGCGATATCCTGTGGTTATCAAACATTTATTGTAATGTATGTTAATAGGGGTGTTGGCATATTGAGTAGTGTACTGAATATTAAGTTTAATTATCTTTAACAATAGATAGCAGAATATGTGTTTGTTTAATATGTTCTCTAATTATGACAAAGGACAGCAATTATGTCATAATAAACCCCAAGTTAGAATAACATATTATAAATTATCAATAGCTATCCATATTGTACCAAGAATACTTTAAAATAAGCAAATACTGCATGACCCACTGAAAACTGAATCCAGCTCTTTTTTTAAGAATTATTTTATTTAACTTTATTTATTTATTTATTTTTTAAATTTGACCAGAGCGAGAGAGAGAGGGAGAAAGTAAGAAAGCAAGATGCCAGGTCCAGGACTCAAACCACGGTTGGCAGTGTGGGAGTCCAGCGTCCTAATCACCATGCCACCTACCAGCCCCTGAGTCTGGTTCTTTATAATTCCCTATCTTTTGCCTTTTGTGGAAAAAGATAAAAAATAGAAATTCAGAACTAAACAAAAATGGTCAGAAATTATTCTGGATGCCTTAACCTTAATTGATAATTTTTTTGAAGTAGATATTTTATAAATCGTTATTATGAAATGATATCTTTTGTGCTTTTCTTTTTTATACTAGTTATTCTTATATATCCCTACAACTAAAGAGTTAACTGTCTCATCCATATTTACTTATTCCCTACAGTATTCAATATGTGCTGCACATTGATTATGATTGTAAAGTCTTTCATGGTGTTTCAATCAAATTTTGACTTATAACTGCTATACTGATAAGTGAAAGCCCTGTCTATTTTCCTTCAATCTTATACTTTAAATTGTCCTTTTGGGAGCAGCAGGTAGTGTGGAGACTTACTACATGGTCAGAGTCCAGGGACCAACGGCTTAAAAAAAATGCCATGTTCCCTCATATTTGCTTGCCCAAATTCCCAAGAGGACAATGGAGAAGTGGTTGTGGTGTGGCCATCCTCTCGAAGGGGAGATTTCCCTGCCTCTCTCTCTCTGGTGAGTCTATGTGCTCTATAACAAAATTATTTTTTAAAATGTCCTTTGATCATATCAGTAAAGCTCATAATTTTATTTTAAAAATAGAAATTATTTTCTCTTTAAAATGTTATAACACTGTGGAAGTTATAGTCATAAATTTGTGAATGCAATCATTGAATTTTATAGCTAAAATGATTTTCTAAAGCTCAGATTATGTTGTACAAAGTATTCGAGGAAGACGCTGGTGTGGGCAGTATAATGCAAGGGTTAACTGATAATTTAGGATTATTATTTTAGTCACATTCTGGTTCGAATTTCCTGTTCTAAAATCCACTTCTTTCTGTAATAGCTTCCTTCAACATCTGAAGCAGCTGCAACTGGGTTTGGGGAATTTGGGATGGTTGGTGTCTAAGCTCCTTATCTGGTTGAGTCTGATGGAAGTAGAAAGCATTTGTATGCTGTTCTTAGTGTGGGCTCAGCCACTGCTCTCTGCATCTGTCGGCCATCACCATTAATGGTGACCCAGTTGCCTCTGAGAGTAGAATAGAAGTAGTTTCTTATTTGTTTTCCTTAATCGAATAATTTTCTTCTTTATTCCTTGCTTTCGCTGTTCCTATGGAAAAGTCTTAGTATGTGTCTATGAGTCTATTTTATATATATTATATATATTTAATGTGTATAGTTTTATATATGTTATATATATATAAATTTTATATATTTTAATATATATAAATACATCCACATATATTTAATTGATAATCTCTTTTTTGTTTCTATCTTCCTTTGTTTTTTTGCTTGGTAATCGCACCTGAATTTTTCTAGGGGTTGCTTACTTTTAATATGCTCTGCTGGTATGATTTGTTGAGCTTTATTACCATTAGTACCAATGTTGTTAAAGTAAACTAAAGTAGCAGACCAGGCTTAGAGAATCCTGAGCAGACAAAAACAGCTCTTAAAGTGATCCAAAACTTGCTTGATTTGTAAATATATGTAAAACTTACCTTGAGCTGTTTCTTGTAAATGACTATAAAAAATATTTTTTTATAAAAAACTTAAGTTTATCTAATCAGAAGCAACCAAAAACCTATAGTCTTATAACTAGGGACTTTCGAATGGGATAGACCAAGTAAGTCAGCTATAAAACTCCAACTAATCAAATATTTTCTTTGTTTTACTTCTATGTCCATCCTAGAAAAAATTCCCCTCACATTGCTTGGTAGAGCTCTTGAATCACTATTGGTTTGGACTTGCTTGATTCATGAATTTTTGTGTTCTAAATAAACTCTAAAATTTTATTCTGTATAACATTTAACAATATCTTTTTTAAAACATCAATTATTGAATATTACCATTCATTATCTCTTAAAATATCACCTCTTCTGTTCTCTCTCTTACCATCTTCAGGTTTACTTTCAGTTTACTAATTCTTTGTTTTGTTGTGTTTAATATCTTGTTTAAATAATCCAGTACATTTAAAATTTTAGCCATTACATATTTATAGCTAAGCCAATTTTGTTGTGTTTCAAAACATGCTTGGTTACTTTTAATAACCCATTTTTTACATGATAATGTTTCTACATTTGTGTTGATCTCTAAGAATCCTTACTTGCTGGCTCACAATAAATTAAAATATGTATCTTTAAAAAGATTTTACAGGGGACCAGTAGATGGAATAATGATTATGTTACTGGGCATAGTTGACTGCACTTTAAGTCCCTAACTCAGCGGCTTAAAACTCAACGCAGGGTGTATGTGAGTTTGTGCCTAAAATCCCAAGAGGAGAATGGAGGGATTGTGGCATGTTCATCCCCCCACTGAGTAATTTCTCACTTTTGGTGGTCTCTGTTTCTCTTTCTCTCTCTCTCCAACAAATGCATGTGCTCTATAGTAAAAATCTCTCTCAAAAAAAAAAAAAAAAAAAAAAAAAAAAAGAGAGAGAAAGAAAACTTTTACAAAGTTTTTTTATTATTATTTTCAAGTGGGAATATGGATAAGTGCATTTTTTTGTTGTTGTTGTTGTTGTTTTGTTTTTTGTTTTTTGTTTTGGAGAGATTTTCGCTAGAGGGCGCGTGCGCTCGCCAGACAGACAGAGAGAGACATTAGAGACAGAAAGCCAGAAATCACCCCCCAGGGGGGATGGTCACGCCGCAATCCCTTCTCCTCCATTCTCCTCTCGGGATCTTGGGCACGCACGCACACGCGCCCGGCGTGAGTTGTAAGCCACCGGGTCCGAGACAAGAACCGCGGTCGACTACGTGGGAGTCCAGCGACATAGCCATTACGCTAACTGCTGGTTCCCTGCATTTTGTTTTTATAACATTGATGAAACAATTTATAGGATATAGCTTGTAGATTATGATTGAACAAATTGGGCTCACTCAGGAATCTTATTTGTATAAAGCCTGTTTTTGTATTTAATATGAAGTATGGGGACTGGGATAGGGCAAGGGATCAAAACTAGTCTAATATTTTTGTAACTCTGTGCATATATGCTTGGTCTCCTTCATTTAATCTTACTCATAAGGTTTGTTCTTATAGAAAGTCTTTTTCTCCCCAGAAAGGATGAGATTCAGTGAGGTGAGAGAAAGGCTACCTGGTATAGATTGGCCATCCAACCATACAAGAGTTCACATTTGGATTTTCCTTTGAAATTTTTTTTATTGAAAAATACCTTTATTCTTGCTCAGTAATTGGAATTTTCTGGCCCTTTGTGACCTGCCTACATGTATAAATCTTAGAAAGTATAAAAACTTCAGTTAGGCTTAATTTCCTGAAAAGTGCTGAATTCAGAGTGTGTTAATGCTCTTGTGTTTTGAATGATAAAATGTTTGAGTGATAAAGCAGAAAAAGAAGGCCAAAGATCATCCGTGATGCATCTGCACTGAGCCAACAAGGTCTTTTCCCATTTCCTTTGTGGCTTATTCTCAGGTCTGGACCATATCAACCTGGACATAAAACCAGACTGAGGTGGGAAAGTCAGGCCACCAGAATGCTATAATTTGGGGTCCATTTAGTCTAGCCGAACAGAGTTAAAAAGAGTTTACTTGTATCTCTCTAGAATTTTACCTTGAATTTAAAGGCCAGTGTCCCAGGAAGAAAATATTCCTTTGTTTTCTCTTTTCTTTTAATTTATGACATCTTAAAGATCTACAGGAAAATAATTTGCCTCTTCTAGAACAAGATTTATAGTATTGTGAATCCTGTGACTCCACTTTCTTTTATGCCTCTAAATACCTAGATGCAATACCTTGTAAAAGCCATCTCACTGGAAAAATCTAGAGCCCATGCTGGGAAATCAGAGTCTTGTCTGGTAATTTATTTATTGTGTTCTTTCTTATAAATATCACTCCATCAATTCAATTCACAAAGGAGAGTTTTCCCTAATTTTAAACGAATAGAAAATAGATAATAAAATTTGATCCATTGGGTAAATATTATGGAACCACAGTTAGAGAAAGAAATAATTACTTGTGTTTGTATTTCATGTTTTCAGTTAAGTAAATTCTTTTTCTCCTACAAGGAAGCTGTACCACACATTAAAATATATTTTGGGCATCAGCAGTTGGTATAATGGCTGTCACTGAACTCCCGTATAGCCGACCATGGTTCAAGTCCTGGGCCTAGTGGCTTAAATTCACACCAGGCGCATGTGCATGTGTGCCTAAGTTTCTGAGAGGAGAATGGAAGAGAAGGGATTGGGTATGGCCATCCCCCAGGGGAATGATTTCTCACTTTCTGTCTCTCTGTCTTTTTGGCAAGTGCACATGCCCTATAGCAAAAACCTCTGAAAAAAATATATATACTTTGGTAAGGACCTTAGTGCTAAATACTGGTCAATGTTTCACAGTGTAATAGTGGGCAATATAAGCATCGTCAGTAATCATATGGGGAGCATTACCTGCCTCCCATTTCCAGAGACTGTAGTTTAATTCATTTTGGAAGCTGGTTGGGCACATAGCGACATGGACACGCTAATATGCAGACAAGATTAAGAAAAGCTCATATTGTAATTGAATACCTACATTTTGCTTATCATTCAATCCTTCAGACCTACTCTCCTGTTTGGTGTGGATTAAGTGCTCCATAAATGTGTAATGTCAGCTAAATGGGTAATATAGCAGTGATTTTTTTTTTTTTTTTTTTTTGACACAGTGACAAACGCTGACTGTGGGGCAGAATGAAAGCACAGAACCCCTCAGAGCTGCCTACACAAGGGAGCTGCGCCTTCTCATAGTCTCTTGCCTAGAGCTATCATGAGAATAATTACGGACATTGCTGAATATTGAGAACATTTTCCATTTTCCATTTTCCATTGTCCTAGGAGATGAGAAAGGAAGCTAGAGGTCAATGAGGGATGAGCAGCAAATTCTATCACCTTATTTTGACCCATTGTCAGATTGAGAAAGAAGAGAAAGATTTTTACCCCTGAAGGAGGGACAGAAACCTAAGGTTCTGTAATTTCAGTTCTCTTCTTACTGGAGGAGGAGTACAATCACTGAGTCAGTCCTGAGACTCAGAAATACAATGGCTGTTGAAGACAGAGTATAAGAAAGACTAGCCCTTCACCTAACCAGGTTAGCAGGCAACGAGCAGCAAGCACCAACAGTCTACTGCTGGGGAAACAAAACAAATGCAGACAGAAAGAGAGAGACAAATCCATTTTCAGAAGCAGCACACAGAGAAAGTCAAAACAGGAAGCATCATTAAGAAACATTCTCCAGTAGGCCAACCATCATCTAAAATGTTAACAATGAAGAATTTAAAGTGAATGGTGTCCTGAAACAAAACTCAAATTTATTCAATTATTGAGTAAATTCGTTCAATTTCCCACACTAACATTCAAGCACAATATACATAGGGAACCAGCAGTTACTGTAATGGCTATGTTGCTGGACTCCAACGTAGTTGACCGCGGTTCGCGTCCCGGACCCGGTGGCTTAAAACTCACGCCAGGCACGTGTGCATACGTGCCCAAGATCCCGAGAGGAGAATGGAGGAGAAGGGATTGCGGCGTGACCATCACCCATGGGGGGTGATTTCTCGCTTTCTGCCTCTATGTCTCTCTCTGTCTGTCTGGCGAGTGCACGCGCCCTATAGTGAAAATATCTCAAGAAAAAAAAATATACATGCACACTTCTAACAATAAATAAAGAATAAAAAATCCTACATTAAATTATGAGATAGGTGTTAGAGCAATTGGACCGAAAATGTAAAATAACTATGATTAATGTGTAAAAAGCCCTACTGGAAGTCATGTCCAGAATGTAAGAGCAGCTGGGAATTTAAGCAAAGAACTAGAAGCTATAAGAAAGAATCACATAGATATACTAGGAGAATGGTAGCAGAGATGAAAAGTGCCATTTATGGAACAGGCTGATCAGTAAACTTGGAGCAGCTGAAGAATCATTTAACATAGATAAATAGAAATTACAGAAACTGAAACACAAAGAAATAAGAGTAAAAAAAATGCAAGCCCACTAGCAAAATGACAAAATTTAAATGATTGAATTGTAAGATATGTGGATTATTCTCATTAAGTTGTCAGAGAAAATCAACTGTGGAAAAATATCAATTTAACACACTTGTAAATAGAATCCTATAATTAGAAGAGAGAATGTAGTAGAAAATAAATTTGGGCATGTAGGATCGAGAGACTTTGGAAAATAATGAATGAATCACACCATGGTTCAAGAAGCTAGGTGATTTAGAGACAAATATCAACCTACACATATACGTACCTCTACACATATAATATTTAAACTGATGCACACTAAGGATAATGAGAAAACCTAAAGGCACCTAGACAATAAGAGGTATACTATATAAAACAGAATATTGTTTAAGTCAGAATACAATGGATGGACACCTCCAAAATGAAGAAACAATAATAAAGTCACAGCCAGCACAGAATTATGTATAAAGTAAAAATATCATGTACCAAAAAAGTAGCAAATTTTTCTGACAAAAACATAGAGAAGTTATTACCAAGAGATCTGCACTATAAAAATGTTAAAAGTTAACTGTATCAGAATGGAGGGGAAGGGATTGTGGCACGGCCATACCCCTGAGAAGTAATTTCTCATTTTCTGTCTCTGTCTCTCCTCTCTCCAGTAGATGCACCTATCCTATAGCAAAAATCTCTGAAAAAAAAAAAAAAGAAAAGAAAAAAGAAGGGTGTCAGACAGACAGAATATGATATTGTAAATAAATGTAAATCTACTTGGAAGATTGGGACTGTGGCTAGGGCTGAAAATAAGCCCTGGCCCTAGATCCCTGGCTAGGCAGGGGGCTTCAGACAGAGTTGTTTCCTTAAGAGGCCTGCACTTCCCTGTCCTATGTTGGGGATGGAGAGAAGTTCCTGCACAGCAAAAACAAAACAAGAAATCAATAACAACAAAAAAAGAAAAAACAAAAACAAACAACCAAAAAACAATAATTAGTGTGAATTGAGAACCCTTAGAATAGGAGACTATATTTGTAAACTCTGACTCAGATAAGGGACTGATAACCAGAATACACAGGGAACTCAAGTGGTTTACCTAAAAACAATGATCAACCCAATTAAAAGATGTGAAAATAAGACATATGAACAGCCAAAAAGCATATGAAAAAAAAAAAAGCTTTACATCCCTCATCATAATGAAGGTACAAATCAAGTCTACAATGACATACCACCTAATACAAGACAGAATGGCAAAAATTAAAAAAAAAGATAAATGCTGGCAAAACTGTGGTGAAAAGGGTACTCTCCTACACTGTTGCTGTGTTGGTGGGAATGTAAATTCGGACGGCCTCTGTGGAGAACAATATGGAGGTTCCCTAAAGACATACAGATAGAACCACCATATGATAAAATTCCACTCCTATCTATCTGAAGGAAAGGAGAATGCTCAGTTCGAAAAGTGCTTGCACATCTGTTTATTACAGCACTATTCACAAATGCTAAGACATGGAACCGGTCCAAACGCCCATGAACTGAAGAATGGATTGAAAAAGTGTGGCACATATACACTATGGAATATTACTCAGACAGACCCCTGTATTTGAAAGAAAGTGGACGAATATGGAAGATTTACTACTAAGTGAAGCAAGCTTGGCTATGAAAGAGACATTGTATGTCTTCACTTAATATTATTCTGAATGTCTGTACTCTGGTGAAAACTGAAACATTAGAGAACATAGAAGTAGGGAAAATGGTTGTGGATATTGGAGACAGTGTGAGCGGAGGATGAAAGATGGGGAGTGAGAGGAAGGGAATCAAGAAGAAAAAAAGAAGGCAAGCCATTTAAGGGACACAGAAATGGAGGATTATCTGTTCATGATAATATGTATGACATCTTTAACTAGACTGATGTGCAGTGTATTCATGTTGGGAAAACTCATTTTACAAGCTGTGGTGATGTACAGTGATTGAATGTATAAAATATATATATATATATTTTGTTATAGGGCATGTGTGCTCGCCAGAAAGACAGAGAGACAGAAAGTGAGAAATCACCCCCCCCCCCAGGGGGATGGCCACGCCACAATCCCTTCTCCTTTCTCCTCCCGGGATCTTGGGCACACATGCACACACGCCCAGTGTGAGTTTAAGTCACTGCATCCAGGACTTGAACCATGGTCGACTACATGGGAGTCCAGCAACATAGCCATTGCGCTAACTGTTGGTCCCATAAATTAAAATAATTTTTAAAAAGCCGAAAAAAAGGCAAAAAATGCGAATCTACAAAAAGATCTGAAGTTTGAGAAATTAGAACTACAAATGGCTGATGAGTAGTAGCTAGTACTTGCCTCCATTACACACACACACAAAAGAAAACAACAAATAAATACCCTTTGAGAGGAGTACCTAAGGAGGAACATTAGAATTCACCAGACATGTCTGAAGCAGTCTGAAATATCAAAACATTGGTGAACAGTATAGAGAGGGAAGCAGAGTATCTGGCCAAGATAGGCTGGTCAGAGTTGGGAGAGAAAACTCATTGCCAGGAAAGGGTGAGAAAGCATTCCTAAACAGCCCTTTTTACCACCATTAAAAAAGAGCTTTGCTGGCTACCTAGGGGCTCAGCAGTTCTCAGTTTCAGTGCTTATATATAGAATTACCTGAAATCCACGTGTCTGTATAACTTTAGGACTGAAACTCATTCATTCAGGGTAACCCTAATCCCCTACAACCCACACTTCAACAATTTTGAGAACAGAGTGACTGATTGAGTGAAAACTGCCCTGGGGACTAATACCTCCTAAGTCTCCACATCTCTGAGAACCCACAGACATCTCACCAGTTTTACAGAAGTGGCTGCAACTAGACTTTTCAGTAGGACTGTGACCCTGCACCCAAACACATACAGTACCATGCACTCCAGAGCATAGACAAACCAGTACAGCAGGAAGACTGCTCCTTGGTACTGCTGACTGCTGCTCCTGAATCCAGTGCCTGCTGCAACCTCAGCACTTAAGTCACTCCGGCTAGAAGGACCCTCTTCCACAAGAGTTGCCAGCTACTTGTTGCCTACCACAGTTCTAGTGCATGGGCCCCCTTTGCCACAGGAGTCCCTGAGGCTCTGCCAGCTGGCAATCCTGTTGCTTTGTGTACCTATTCCAGAGAGTTCCAGCCAGTACCTGTGACCTATAACATTACTTACCCAGATGTTATCAAAAAGGCAAGACCTAGCCTGGTGTAGCAAACTAGGCTACCATAGTTGGAAGCACTGGCAACTGTGGGTTTTGATACTTGGGTCAGCTTGAAAACAAGTCAGGTGTGTGCAGCATGCCAAGGCCTTGAGAAGCTGGAGGGCTGTAGAAAGGCAATAGTACTGAGTTGAAACTATCAAGGAGGCTTCTCTCTTTCTCTCTCTCACTTTCTAATGTGTGCCCATGCAGTTTCTATTAGAATAAAATAAATAGTACACACACACACACACACACACACACACACACACAAATGTTGGCAGTGATGCAGATAAATGGAATTTTTTTATACTGATGCAAAAGTAATTAGTACAACAATTATGAGAAACAATATGGAGAGTCCTCAGAAAGCTAAATATAGTATCTATAAATGATTCCAACAATTCCACGATATATAAATGAATATATACATGTATACATATGCATACACACACACACACACAAAAAAAAAAAAAACATTAATCAAAAAGAAAGCTTTCATGGCTATAATATCATAAAAAGTGGAGTCAAAAAAAAAAAAAAAGAAAAGAAAAAGAAAAAAAGATTACCAGGGAAATAAGACTATTTGAAGATATCTTAAGAAGTTGAATAAGTTTACAGAAAAGGAATTACAGTACAACTTTGTCTTGGTGCAAAATTTTGTTTCTTAACTCCATGAACTTTTGGTGTATTCTTCATATTTAACAAAGAAAATATTAGGTATGGATAGCTTCACTTACCTAAATATTCCCAAATATCTACGACAACAATAATACCTAGGTTAATTGTTTGATTTTTTTCAAAATTAAAACACTTCTCAACTAGTTTCTGGAGGGCAATAATACCTTGACATCAGACAAAGACATATACAAGTCTTTCCTCAGAATTTTCATGTCGGCAATAAAGGGAAATCACAAGATTTTCTCTCAGGAGAAGCAGGGAAAATAAAGTTGCCAAAGTTCAACATTCATTTATGTTAAAACTATCCGCAAGCCTGGAGTAGAAGCTGACATTCTTCACCTAATAAAGAGGAGCTATGGGAAAAGGTATACTGAGTCTTTCATTGTAGTTCAAAAACAAAGCAAAGATGTTTGTTCCTGGGACTTGGATATTATGCATGTGATGTTTTTCAATGTAAAAGGCGGGAAAAAAAGATAAAAGTCCCCTAGCCATAGGCTACTTGATTTCTACATAGAAAATGTCAAGTGACCTATTTGAAATGTTATGAAATCTAATAATTAGCTTCAGCAATTTCACAGAATACAAGGTCAATACACAAAATCTATTGTATTTCAACAAACTAGTAATGAATAATTATAAATTGAAAGGAAAAAAAAGAAGACCACTTACAATAGCATTAAAAGCATCATATATGGAATAATCTGAAAAAAAAGTATGTGATGCATTTGGTAAAATCTGTAAAAACAGTTTGAAAGAAATGGACAATTCTGAGAGATACCAAAACGATATATAATTCGACGTTAATTAGAAGGTCCCATTAATAGTAGCATTGGCTCCCATTCTCCTAAGTCTTCAAAAATCCTTTTATCATTTTTCTTCTCTCTGAATATGGCCCTAATAGAAAACTCCTGACTATACGTCTGTTGGTGCAGTCTCATTGAAATCAAATTGGATTCTGTTAGAAGGAAAAATAATAGTCCATAAAATAAAGATGAATTTTCCCTTCTAATGACTGATCAACTTATTTTAGATAAAACTGAGTATGAATCAAACTGAGCATGTGTTTTTTCCAAAAAAATATATGGATAATAATCATAAAATATATGTACTATATACACGGCCACTGTAGTTTCACTTCAAGCATTTTCAAATGCAATTTATATGAAGGAAAAAAATGTTTGACTTTTATTTAAATGCAGATTAATTATCCAACAGACAGAAAAATCATGCTTCCTACATTGTTTGGCATTTGTTTAATTTTGAAAATTATTTGAATGACTTATTTCCAGAAAAAGTTATTTTTAAAATTTTATACACCTTGTATATTTATTTAAATGATTCAATGATTCACCTATTTATAGTTTTAGCTTTTATAATACAAAGTTTGATATTTTAATTTTTTCCATATTTTCAAAATTTATTATTTTTATTACACTTTTATTTTCTCTCGATCTGACCTAAATTTGCAGCTCTTTATTACTGTTTTTTTTTTTTTTTTTTTTTTTGAGAGGTTTTCGCTATAGGGCGCATGCACTCGCCAGACAGACAGAGAGAGACATAGAGACAGAAAGTGAGAAATCACCCCCCAGGGGGGATGGTCACGCCACAATCCCTTCTCCTCCATTCTCCTCTCGGGATCTTGGGCACGCTCGCACACGCACCCGGCGTGAGCTTTAAGCCACCGGGTCCAGGATGTGAACCATGGTCGACCACGTGGGAGTCCAGCAACATAGCCATTACGCTAACTTCTGGTTCCCTATTACTGTTTTGTATGTGTACTCCTGTATATGTTGTCTCAGATCTTTAGTATCAACCAGATTAGATCAAGGACCCATGCATGATACGACTTCAGCAAAATGTTCTTTACTACCAAACAACTTTGGTATCCTCACAGACGATACTATAGACATCATAAGAAACTGGTTCTTCTAAAAGATAGATGATATAGACTTTTGCAGAGGAATCAGAGAATCGTGTCCTCATTCATTATTTGCAAAAATCCAATGTAGTATATTCACTAATATGTTATGTAATAAAATAATAATAATACAATTTCTTTACACACACACACACACACACACACACACACACATGTACTTTTAATAGCATGACTGAATCCCACATGGTCAACTGTACTTTTCAAGTCCTGGACCCAAAAGGTTGAATAATATCCCAGGTATGCAAGCGTGGTGCATGTCAATAAATCCGAAGATGAGAATGGAGAAGAGATTGTGGTGTTGTAATATCCCTGGTTGATCATATCTTAGTTTCATTCTCTCTGTATCTTTTTGTTTCCAGTAAGTGCTTGTGCTCAATAGCAAATTATATTTTTAAAAACACCAAAAACAGTAAGATATAAATGTGGCATTACTAGACGGACAGCTATGATGAAGTTTGAGGGAGTTAAAATACAGTAGCATGCAAACACATGCTGTGTGGAATAGTTCAGAGTAGATGTTTATAAATAATTAGTGCCTTAGTGAAAATCTTTTTTAATGAACTGTACACTTGTCACAATCTCCTTTCCTCTCTTCTGCCAGGTCTGTATTCTCTGGTACTGAAAGGCCTTCACATCCTTATTATGCACACAAGTAATTCATTACCTTCATTTTTTGTATAAGAGCTGACGTTTGGTCAGTTCAATTTAAACCAAAAAAGCCCCAAAAGGTGACTGCTTTTCTTAAATCCATCAGCTGCTATCAGCTTCTCAGATGAAACTGGGCATTCCTACCTGTTAATTAAAATGTGATTAACTATTTTAAAACTACTTTTTGATGGAATGATATATGTATACCACAACCCTTCATTTCTCAAGAAATAGAGAACTTTGTTATACTGACCAAATATCTTTAGTTTATGCCAATAAAAACATGCAAGCATTGAAGTTCTCGTATGTGAAGAAAAATACATTGACTTTTGGAAATATTTAATTGTGCCAATTGCCAAAGGATTCTTGAAAGTAAAGCTATATTACAAATAGTAAACGCTTGTCAGAAGATGTTACTGTAGTCTCAGAATATTCTGGTATTGATAGTTTTAGAAAAATCATTTTTTTCCAGGCTTAATAGAGATAAGCAGTTGAGTAGGTAATAAAATATCATGTTTCTCTTGAGAGAAAGGAGAGCGATTATCAATGTTTAGTATTTCTCAAGTTTGGGGAAAATGCAGTTACTGAATACTATTAGACTTTGCCTTATCTACTGCTCCGAACATAGCTGGGAATTGGGAATTATGCTTGGGAATAAGCTCTTAAGCACATGTTGTAGTGTGGGATAAAGTTCTTACTTGGATGAGTGATGTTCATTCAACTAGAGCTGATTTTAGAGGGATAGAATATAGGCCGGCAGATTTCTGTGAGACACTCATAACCTTTCTGTAAATGTGCCGCCTTTATTTTTTCTATCAAATGCATGCTGGGGTTTCAAAAGGTATTATTCATAAATAGGATATAGTTCCTCAAAAGGGAAAAAAAAATCTAACACATAGCATACTGACCCCTGGGAAATAAAGCGCCAAATCATTTCTCCTTTAACTCCAAAGGAAGCCTACATTTTTTTATCAGTCTCTTTTTCAGAGGAAGAAATCACTAGAGTTTCACCATCTATCTCTGTTTCTATTAGCTTGTCAATTTGGTTTGAGTTTTCATCAGAGTGGGATTAACAGCTGGAAGGAAGAGTTGTTTCATCCAAACATTCACCAAGGGGCAAAGAGAAAAATCTATTAAAGTTGACATAGGACAATGCACTTATTCAAGGAGACACTTTGAACATTTTTAGTGGAAAGGCAAGTTTTGTAAAAAATTGTACAGACAACCCTCACAAATGTAGGAGTTAAGATTCTGTTTCATTGAAAAAGCAATCTAAAGAGAATAAGGAAGAACAAAAGGCTCTGTCTATATATATTATTAATTAAGTAGTTCATGTAAGATCCCAAAGGAAAATGCAACAAGATTTCCCAGACCCTTAGTGTCAGAATCTAATGTAAAATAATTACACATAATAAAAGATCAATATTACTCCTGGGTCAGTGGGTGGGAATGAAAAAAAAAAAGGTTTTTGGATTACTGTGGCTATGTCACATGTTATTCATAGTTCTAAAAGATGTAGCTAAAATAAATATGGTGAAATATTAGCATGCAATAATTTGACTGACAAAGGAATGCTATATTTATTTCTGTTTTTTCTATATAGTTTATCATTTTCTTTAGCAAAAAATAATGAAAATTATATTTGTTACATGAGAGAAAAATTTAAAAATCAATTTTATTGAATTCCATCAAGTATAACATTTTTACAGATTGAAAGCTTTGTCCAATTGAAGTATAAATTAATGGATTATAATTACATAAAATATAACTTATATGATTATTTATATTTGATAATACCAATTGCATACTGTACTGGGAAAATAAAGTTCCTTCAGGCAAAGATTTGGATATAATTCCTGTGTTAAACATAATACCAATAACATATGAAAGAGTGTTATTATAAAATATTTGTAATTAGGATTGTAGTAGCAGTAAAGCCAAAATAGCAGTATTAAAAGTGTGTCAGGTACTGATCATCTGTTCTTTCATACACTAAGTGTTTTAACTTAAAAGAATTTTAGGGCATGGAATGACAGGTGGTGTGGTGATTAAGGGTGCTGGAATTCTACATGACCAACTGTGCTTCAAGTCCTGGACCTGGTGACTTGCTTTCTCACTTTCTCTCTCTCTCTCTGTGTCCCTATTGGGTCAAATTAAAATAAATAAGGTTAAAATAAAATAATATTTTTAAAAAACGAATTTTAGGAACCAGCAGTTGGCGTAACGTCTATGTCACTGAACTCCCATGTAGTCAACCGCAGTTTGAGTACTGGACCTGGTGAATTAAACTCATGCCGGGCTCGTGTGTGTGCGTGTCCAAAATCCTAAGAGGAGAATGGAGGAGAGGGGATTGTGGCGTGGCCATCCCCCTGGGGGGTGATTTCACTTTCTGTCTCTCTTTCAGGTGAGTGAATGTGAATGTGCCCTATAGCAAAAACCTCTCAAAAAAAAAAAACAAAAAAAAAAAAACAAAAAAAACAATTAGGGCAACTAAATAACACTCTGGTAAATTTTAAGATCTATCTTTAATATTTTATCGAAAGTCTCCATTCTCTTAGTCTATTTGGCGTAAACGGACTCATCAAGCAGACAATGGGCTATCTTGTTTCACGGGAGAGAAAGAAGGATCATTAGTGCTTAGTATTCTGCATGTCTGAGGAAAGGACAGCTCCTCAATTACCTTTGCCTGCAAATGTTGCCCATTTCTCCATGAATATATTCAAATATTATTAATATTTGAAAACACTTAATAATGGGACCAGTAGATGGAATAATGGTTATGTTGCTAGACTCCCACATAGTTGAGTGATTTAAGTCCCAGACCTGGTGACTTAAAACACACTGGCCACGTGAGTGCAGCTTTGGAAGTAAACAAACAAAAGGCACACAGATCAGAATGGTAGGAGTTAATGGACACTATTCACAGACAAATAGTGTTGTACAAAAGCCACCAGAATTTTCAGAAAAGACCCCAGATGCAAAAGGAAAATGTAATGAAGTGGCTGCATTCAAACGCAATATACAGAAATTTAAAATAATCTATATAATAATATTAAGCAGCTAGAAGTTGAAATAAAAAGGCATCAGTTTAATAACTCTAAAACATGAGATCCTAGAGACAAATCTAACAAAATACATACATATTGATGGGCTGTTAATCACATGGCATTTATATGAGAAATCAAAGAATAACATAAATTCATAAATAATAAATTGAATTAAATAGTTTAAGACATCAGTTCTCTCCAGATTCATCTATATTTTAAATACACTGTTAATCAAAATACTAAATACATAAAATAGTTAAACACTGAAGTTATATATATGTTTTAAAGTTATAAGTATTAACATAGAAATGAACTCAGAGATAATTTGTAATTATTTTTCCTAGCACTTGTGGACTTAAAAATAAAAATACCTAAGAAGTTCAAGAAAATAAAGGAAAAGTTTGACAAAATTGATAAGTATATAATAGACAATAAGAATTTATGCTGAAGAATTAATATAACTGAAAAAAAAACACGATATTTAAAATAGAGAATTGGATATAGTAGAAGACAGTATTTGTACATTCAAAAGCAAATGACGGGACCAGCAGTTAGCGTAGTGGCTATGTCGCTGGACTCCCACGTAGTCGACCGCGGTTCGAGTCCCGGACCCGGCGGCTTAAACTCACGCCGGGCGCGTGTGCGTGCGTGCCCAAGATCCCGAGAGGAGAATGGAGGAGAAGGGATTGCGGCGTGGCCATCCCCCCTGGGGGGTGATTTCCTGCTTTCTATCTCTCTGTCTCTCTCTGTCTGTCTGGCGAGCGCACGCGCCCTATAGCAAAAAACCTCTCAAAAAAAAAAAAAAAAAAAAAAAAAGCAAATGACTAGAAAATATCCTAACTTAAGCATGGAAGAGAAAGGACAAAATAACAGAGGTAAGACATATGTGGACATAGTTATGAGGGGTAAATTATATATGTAATGTGCACTAAAAGGAGAAAATACAGAGTGACTGAAGATATATTTGAAAATATATTGCTGGTGGTTAAGGCAGTAGATCCCACAGGGCAGAATGCATGGTTTGAGTCTCAGCCTAATGGCTTAAAAACACTCTGGACATGTGTACTTATGTGCCGTAAATCCGGAAAGGAAAATTGGAGGAGAAGGGATTGTACATGGTGGCACAGCCATATCCCATGGGGATACTTTCTCATTCTTCACCTCTCTCTGTCTCTCTCTAGTGAGCACACATGTCCTTAGGCAATTTTAGGAAAAATATATTGGCTGAGCTATTTTCAAAATCATCAAAGGCATCTACTCAAATAATCGAGCCACTTATTGGAATTCATAAATAAATATCAATAATTACATCTGGATACATATTAGCCAGAGAAAAAAAGAAATCTGTTTTTAAATTAATTATTTTTATTAGAAAAAAGATACACTATCATGTATAGTTTTCAAATATTACTACATTTGAACTTTCATAATTTGATAAAGTTTTCATGAAAAAATCTGTAGACCAAATTAACAAATAACACTTTTAGGTAGATATGACTGTCCTAAAAATAAATAAAGATAAATAATTTTTAAAATCAGCTTGAGGTAAAAGGATATAGCATCATTTATATGTAAGGATAAACTTTATAAATGGCTTCAAAGAAATTATGTAATCCAGGAAAGAGTGGAATGTCTTACCCTAAGTGCCAAGATGGGAAAAACAAAACCCCATAAAGCTATTACATAGCTATGGGATATTAATGAAGCTGTTAAAACAAAATAGTTTAAGATAACATTTCTCCTTAAATATTTGTATATGTTAAAATGTAATCTATATACAAAATAACATGAAAAAATATTATAAATATGCTAACAACTTCTATTAATATTTCCAGGTATATATTAATGAAAAGAATAGACTCATTTATAGGATGTATATAAAATATTTTTCTTTAAATATACACCAAACAATAGTTTCAAAATAAAAGATTGGGAATACTTATCATGTTACTTTAGGCCTGAGAAAGTCATTATGTTTCATACCATAATCCTTATGGTGTCAGAGAATGCATATTATCTTATTTATTTATTTATTTATTTATTTATTTTCTTATTTATTTATTTATTTATTTATTTACATTCATTCACTGTATATAATTATAGCATGCAAAATGAGATTTTTCCATTCACAGTGCACTGTGTATTGGTTCAATCAAGCACATCAAGATATGTGTTATTGTCAACACATAATTTTCTATTTCTTGTTTTCTGTATATTTTGCCTTTTTTCCCATTCTTGATTCCCTATCTCACCCTCTGCCATCTCCCACCCACCTCCCACATTGTGTCTGGTATCTCTTGTTGCTTTCTCTGTCTCCCCTATTTTATTGTTTCACTAAATATCTTAATAAATCTAAATATTTTCAATAGCAAGCACAGCTGAAATATACATATCCATGAACACAAGTCTGACTTTAGGCATAAACCTCCGTGAGTAGAATGAACATACTATAAAGTAGCATCTACCTAGGGCTATATAGCTTACTGCAGTCATCAAATAGGTATTTTTAATGCCTTTTTTTTTTCTTCTGAAAAATTTTTTTCTTTAATTTACATTCATTTCCTGAGCATCATCACAACATACAAAATGTGGTTTCCCATCTAGAATAAACTGGATAGTGGCTTAATCAACTGGATAGTGGCTTAATCATGCATGTTATCATCTATAATATTCCATTTCTACTTTCATGTATATATTTTTTTACCCCATGTCTGACCCTCTGCCCTATTCCACTCTCTTATTACACTATCTCTGCTGTCTACAGTTATCTTCAATTCCTTTTCTCCCGACATTTCATTGATCACACAATATCATAAGTAATCTATCATATTTATTTTTCAGAGTCCAACAATTGTAGGCCGATACAAGATAAGTAATAAATCCTTTTAAATAAATAAATTATTGATTCCATTATTGACTGTTTGACAGGATGGGTTCTTTTTATATAATTTAGGTAATGATGCCCCATTAAAATTGTCTAAATAGTTAAATGAAAGTCCCTTTAAGTACTTTATTTTTTTAGAGGAAATTTTTATATCTTAAAAATAGAATTTGAAAGTCATCACTGAAGACACCTAGCTGGATGATTTATTTATATATGTATTTCACATAGACACTACACACACACACACGCACACACACACATCCACTATATGTATAAAATAAATGCTATATATAAAATAAATACTAAATACATAACCATACACTCATAAATTCTAACGAAGGTATTTCTTCATTTGTATTAGCCTAAAGTTTTGCCCAGTCTAGTGTTTGTTTTTTATTTTGTTTTGAATTGTCAGAGGGTACATGCTCTCTCTAGAGATTCACAACACCTCCCAATGGGGCATGGCCATGCTTTAATTCCTTCTACTCCATTTTTGTTTATCCTGTTGAGATTAATGTCATACCTCAATTGCTACTCCATTTCTCCATCCTGTTGATATATGTACCTGGAATGGTTTACAAGCCCCTAGTCTGTGGTTTGAACTGCAGTAAGTCAGGTGAGATCCAACTTCCTTAAACACTAGGCTATGGGATGGCCCAGCCCACACTCAATTTTAACAAATAAATAAATAACAGGCTCTTCAAGAGACCTAAGTATGCCCACTATAAAATTAAACATACACTGATATCCCACTAGGTTGAGAATTCTTTTTATTTTAATTTATTCATTCATTTATTTTAATTTGACCAGAGCGAGATAGAGAGAGAGAGAGAGAGAGAAAGTGGGAAAGCAAGCCACCATGTCCAGGACTTGAACCATGGTCAGCCCCATGGGAGTGTCCAGCACCTTAACCGCCACGCCACCTGCTGGTCCCGTGGTTGAGAATTCTTAATCTACTGTGGATTGTTACTGACTCAAAGACAAAACCTGTCCCATTCATTTTTATATTATGAAAACCAAATATAAAATTTTAGCATACTATTGAAAATACTGCTTGAAAGTAGACAATCTTTTATATCAAATTATCTAGACACCTTTACACTCTACAATGTGTAGAAAACAAATCATGACTTTTACAGAAAATAACACATTCTGAAATAAATGGTCTCTTACTGTACAGCTTAATATTATAAATTGACTTGAGCTGTGTGTGGTTAAATATGGCAACAGAAAGCATGACTTGTGAGTGACTTCTCATCTAATAAATATAACAATAAATCTAAGTGTTAACTTCTTTCAATTAAACAAAAACTGACTCAATATTTTCTTTTAGAATTGTTTTATTTAACTTTATTTGTGTATTTATTTGAATTTGAGACGGAGAGAGAGTGAGAAAGCAAGCCATCAGGTCTGGGACTTGAACCACTATTGGCCATGTGGGAGTCCAGCATCCTTAACCATCACGCCACCTGTGGCCCTCAACTCAAAATCTTGATGTAACAAGTTTAGTCCTCTTTAACTTTTCAGATAAGTTCTATATTGCCCTAGATGCTACATGAGAGAGCTCTTCATAATAATTCTCTATATAGAAGTATTTCCACATATCCATACACACACACACACACACACACACACACACACACACATTCTGGTATAGTTTGTGCACTCTTCCTAGAGAGATACAGAGACAGAAAGAGAAAGAAAGAAAGTGAGAAATTATCCTAAAGGGGGATAACCATGCAGCAATTCCTTCCCTTCCACTCTCCTCTTGGAATTCTGGGCACGCACATATGCGCCTGGGATGTTTTTAAGCTGTTGTGTCCAGGACTCAAACCATACAGTCAGCCATGTGGAATCCAGTCTGCCCTAACCACCATGCCACCTCCTTATATAATCATTCTTAGATTCTTCGTTTGATAGTATTTAAGAAAATGACTCTGCATCTTGCATCACAGGGATAAATTCTACTTGGTCATAGTGTACAATTCTTTTAATGTGCTGTTGAATTTGGTTTGCTAGTATATTTTTAATTTCTTTTTAAAGTTTTCAGTTCCGGCAGGTGGGGTGTTTTCGGGGCGCTGGACTCCCACGTGGCCAACCATGGTTTGGGTCCTGGACCTGGTGGCTTGCTCTCTCACTTTCTGTCTCTCTGTCTATCTCTCTGGTCAAATTAAAAAATAACAATAAATTAAAAATAGAAACAATAAATAAAATTAAATAAACAATTATTCTAAAAAATAAAAATAAAATTGGCATAATTCTAAGCATAAAGTTGCTCATTTTTTAAGCTTTTGCCATAGGGACCATGAGCTTGCCAGAAAGAAACAGAGAAAGACAGTGAGAAGAAAAACGAGCAATCACCTCCCAGTGGGGTTGGCCACGTAGCAATACCTTTTCCACCATTCTCCACTTTGAATTTTGGGCATACAGCTTGATTTTCAAGACACCAGATCCAGGACCTGAACTACAGTAGTCATGTGGGAGTTCAGTGTTGTAATCACGGCACCACCTGCTGACCCCTGCTCATGTATTTTATTATTTTTATTTTAACACTTATAGAACATATACCAATAATATATTATTATTATTCTTTCTTTTTTATTATAATTTCTGGTTTGCATATAGTTGTTGTATATCTTCATGAGATAGAGTTTTTTTTTTTTTTTTTTTTTTTTTTTTTTTTTTTTTTTTTTTTTGGCTATAGGGTGCAAGCGCTCACCAGACAGGCAGAGACAGAGAGATAGAAAGTGAGAAATCACCCCCCCTGAGGGGATGGCCACACCGCAATCCCTTCTCCTTCATCCTCTCCTCAGGATCTTGGGCACGCACTCACATGCACCCTGCATGAGTTTTAAGCCACGGGGTCCGGGACACGAACCGCGGTCAACTCCGTGGGAGTCCAGCGACATAGCCATTATGCTAACTGCTGGTCCCGTGAGATAGAGATTTTTAATGTATGTATACAGCATATAAGGATAAAATTAAAGTTATGAACATATTCATCATTTTCAACATTTAACAATACATTATGTTGTGTACACTTGATATTCATTCTAATCCCTTTTAGGGACATAGAGTACATATTGAATTGTCAACATTTTTTAGTTTGCTATGGCACAATGAATTTACTTCTAGACAGTTTCTAGAACTACATGTAAATCTGTACCCTGAAACATTCAGGGGAATTTTCATCTCAAACATTTAATTTTCATCCTTAGATATTTGATTTCCATCACTTTTCTATTTACTGTCTTTAATTGCTTATTTGATCATCTGTAATTGAGTTACAATGTTTAAAATGTTCTTTATTGCTAATTTTAATATTTGTGCTTGTGCTAGAGTTTTAAAATTGTATTTACCTTAAATATTAAATATTAATTATTATATTTCTTCATTTTATATTCCAGTAAATATTAACTGTTTGCCAGACATTGTGATTATTTTTAGTTTTCTATCTAAGAAAATTTTGCATAACTCAAGGTTACAATCAATAATTTTTTCCAAGGTTTTGCTTTTAATTTCTTTCTGCACATTGTTCAAGGTATGTAGTGAAGTTTCTTTTCTCTCTTTCTTTCTTTTTTTTCTTCCTTCTTCCTTCCTTCCTTCCTTCCTTTCTCTTTCTTTCTTTTTTCCCTTTTTCTTTTTTCTTTCTTTTCCTTTCTTTTGCTTTCTTGTGAACTTTCTACTGTTCCACTATCCTTTCCTAGAAGGTACACCTAGTATTTTCGTAACAGCAATAAATTTTAACAAATATTTAATGTCCTTCTCTGCTAATTCTAACATCTTAGTCAATTCTGGGTGGTTTCAATTGATTTACCATTCTCTTCAATATGAGTCATTTTTTCCTGTTGCTTTGCTTGTCCTGTAATTTTTAACTGGATGCCAGACATTGTGTATTTTACTTTGGTGGATGCAAGACATTTGCTTTCTTATAAATATTACTGAGCTTTATTCTGGAATGCCGTTAAATTATTTGGAGAAAAATTGTTCTTTTCATATATCTCTTTTAAATTTTTTTTTTCTTAGGCAGGTTTGGACCAGCACTCATTCTAGGGCTAACTATCCCACACTGCAAAGGCAGGGGCCTTATGTGTACTTGACACAATATCCCATAAAGCTTGAGGGTTTCTTGTATGACTGTTAGGAATAGATGTTACTGTCCACCTAATGTGAGTGTAGTAAATGTTGCATCTAATTTTGGGAGGTGAATTTTCTCTCAGTCCTGGGCAGTAAACCTATATGTAGGTACTTTCAGTAGTCAGCTGAAAACTCGAGATGACCGCTCTATGTATCTCTGGAGTTGCTCTTCTGTGCATGCTTCGTCCTCTGAGCAATTTGATCTGCAAGTTCTAGCTATATTTGTCTCTAAAACACTAAGCTCCATTTGCTCAAATCCAATCAGGAAGTTAACGATCTCATCTCTGGTTCCATTTCTGATGCCACTTTTGGAAATGCTTTCAGGACATTAGTCTGAAATCACAGAGCACATCCAGCCTGCATGGCTTGTCTCAGGCACCACTCTACTTCACTGTATTTTAGAAACAGTGTGGTATGCATTGAAGATGTACAGCATGATATTTGCATACTTATAGATAAATGTAGGTAATGAAATGGTTACTACAGTTAGGCACATTAACATCTCTAATATGTCATTTTTTATGTGCAGCAAAAGCTTCTAAAATCTGCTGTAGGCAAATTTCTGAAGTAGAAAGCAGTATTATTAAGTATAGTCATGCTGTTTGTTTTCTTTTGTCTATTCTTTTGAAAATCTTTGTTTTATATATTTTGTCTAGTTTATTATTTTCTGTGAGACAGTAAATCTTGCCTCTGAAACTCTTGTTTTGATAAGCAAGTTCATGTGATAGTTTTTCATAATAATAAAAAAACATGAAAGAGGCAAATGCAAATCGATTAAATGAAAACAATAGAAAGATAATTATGTGGAAAATTTTGTTTTAAGTATTGAATCAAGTGGGATTGAGGCATCATAGAAGTAATTTTTTTCCTTTGTTTATTATAGATCAAAACTTAATTTGTCATTTCATTATCTGGATTATATTGTCCTCAAATATTCCTGTCATACTATGAAAGATAGTTTATATAAATGATCTCATCCTACATTTTACTGTAATAAAATTTCAAAAGAAATTTTGAAGTATTTTATTGCAATTGCCCTATGCATGTGACTACATCCTGCTAGAGGTTGGCTATTTTATTTTGTTCTTTTCTACTTTTCTAACACTATTTATCTATTAATATCTTCATGCAACTACATTCTTTTTCTTAACACATATGTTACTAAATGTATTAATAGAGAAATAATAAGAAAACTGTTTCTAAATATTTAAGATATTCTTAAAATTTATCACGATTATTTCTATTAAATGAAAATAAGTACACTAGTAAAATAACAAAATAAAAATGTTCAACTCCTGTTTGAAAACTTAAAACTGAGTTTATTTGGTTATTCATCTGAACATAATATATCATTGAAATTAATAACTAAAAGGGTTATTAGGAACAAGAAATAGATAAAGTACCACCGGGTTTCTAGAAAAAAATATTTTGTATGAAAAATTAAACATGTCTCTGTCTAAAACAAAGATAAATATAAAATGTAAAGTCTTCAGAAATGATCAAAGATAACCAACAGTCTGTATTAATATCTTTTACTCATGATCAGTCATTTCACCTGAACGGAAAATAATAGACAAAGGTTTCCAAAAGACATAACTGATTCTTATGATCATTTGAAAATTGCATGCAATGATAACAGTAGGTACTTGACCTCAACTGCAAATACTTTTACTTCTATTCTGATTAGACTATCTTTCTGATAGAGTTTCTGCACATATTGTCCAAAAAGTAGGTAGATGCAAGGGAAAAAAAATGAAACACATGGAATATGCAACAAAGATATTTTACACCTTAGACACTCAGGTGAAGAACCAATTGCCCTCTGCTCACACCAGAGAACAGGCTGCGCTAGTTACTACTTAAAGTGTTGAATTATTTTGACAGCATGAGCAGAGATCTAGAAATACTATAATGAAACATAACATATGTGGTTAGAGTCCAAAAAGAAACACATAGAAGAATATTGTTTTTCTTAAGCAAATCTGGTAACTTATATTCCAGTGTCCCACCATTTCCAAAACAATCTGCAAAGAATGAATACTGCCTCAATGTGGCCTTTTGTATTATAAAATCCCCCAAAATATACCACATTCTTATTTATTAATTTAAGTGCTTTGATATTTTTCTCACACCCAGGGGTAGGGGTGAGTTCTCTCTGTCTCTCTGTCTCTGTCTTTCTGGAGAGCACATGCGCCCTGTAGCAAAAATCTCTCAAAAAATGAAAAGAAAAAGAGACTATATTATCCATACTGTATTTCATTTAGTTGATATTACTTGTGAAATAATCTAAACATTACTAGAGAATTGTCTTCTGCAGAGTCTCATCATGTCACAGTGCCTGTCCCACCACCCGAGACTTTCAGCCAGCTGGGATCAAGGTATACAGACGTACTTAGTGTTTCACGTCAAATCAGGACCTGAACCAGCTTCCATGTGGCACTAGTAGGAAAGAGTGGTGCCCTACAGGTGTGCCACTATAGCTGGGCTAAGAAAGACAGAATTTGCCAGTATGCTTAAAATTGTTCATTTGTAGTATGTTTTATATGAAACTTAGGGTTCTTTGGCTGTATGTAGTAGTATATTGTACATCTGGGTTCTAGGGCCCAGATCTCCAGTTGTACCTGTTGATCGACACTTACAGTAATAGTTCTACAATAAATGCCAAGACTTTAGATGGTTTAAATGAATATACAGGTTTTTTAGTCGTGTCTCATCAATTAATTGGTCTGTGATCTCAAATTGTCAGTGTCCATTCCTGGCAAAAATAGGTCATCAACCTTAAGCTCCAAATATATGTTTTAAGAAAACTAAGAGAGACTTCAAAAAAGATATGGCACCTCTTTGATAAATTGTATTAAACATAAGATACCATCTCCAAGATAACATGTCATTTTTTTAACTCAAAGTTTATAACTTTTACGTAGCGTTTGTTGAATTTTTAGATTCAGTCTCATTTATGGAAATGTTACAAATCAATTTAACGCTTTTTATTATTTTTTTTTTATTTTTTTTTTCGTTTCATTTTCTTCCATACATTCAATCACATTATTATTTGTCTTACAAAATAGATATTTCAACAGGTGAACATTTCTCCCTAGTACTGTTGATAAGACTACGAAATATCTTCAACAGGTAATACCACACCTCTTTGTGCCATTAATGCTTTTCCTCCCTGTCCCTCCCCCAAATGTCCTTCCTCAGCTTTTTAAGAACCACTGAGAAATGGTATATTTCAGCATTGCCTTTTGTACTGGTAAGCTCGCAAGTCATTGTTTCCAAGTCCTTATATTATAAGTAGAAACTTCTAAGAGAGTTAGCAGTCCATGACAGGGTGTTATCAATGAAAGAGTACTTGGATATGGTCCAGGTAATGGCAGAGCTATAATACAACTTGACCCACGTGGATAGGTCCTGGGTTCACATCCAGGGAACTCCCTGAATATGCAGCGTGCTCGTGCGCACACACATATTCCAGCTTTGCTGAGACCAGGGGTAGGTCAGTTTGAACACTGTTGGAAATGTGTCTTTCTCTGTTTCTTCCTCTTCCTTTGCTTTAAATAAATAAACCTTCAAGAAAAAAAAAAAAAAAAGTTCTTTGGTGATTCAATAAAATGTGGGGGGGAAACAGTATAGAAAGCAAACATAGATACCAGAGACAATGTGGGAGGAGAGTGGGAGATGGCAGAGGGTAAGAGATAGGGAATCAAGGATTGGGAGAAAAAAAGCAAAACATACAGAAAACAAGAAATGGAAGATCCTCTGCTGACAATAACATGTTTGTTGATGTGCTTGATTGAGACAATATGCAGTGTACTCTGGATGGAAAATCTCATTTTGTATGCTGTAATGATGTACAGTGAATGAATGCAAATAAATAAATTGAAATTAAAAAAGCATATTGGTGTAAAGTAAAAATAATTTGACATAGAATGATTTTAAGTTAAAACCAAAAGACACGATGATTGTTAAGTCATATATGATAAATAATATATAAATAAAACCACAAGAAATGCATAATGAATCTCAGGATATTAGTTCTGTGTAAGGCAATACCTGCTCAATTTTCATATAAGTATTAAAAATATACCTAGGAGTGCTAACAAAAATGTAATCACTTAAAGTATAATATCAAAACAAAGCTGCCATCTATACTGATTAATGCACTTCAGTTAAGTAAACGTATTCACCTCCAAGCAGGCAAACGCTGTGGATCTCCTACTCTAATTGAATTATGTTCGGCTAGGCAATAAAGACCATGCAGGACGGGGGTGGGGTGGGGAGGGAAAAAGAATCACAATTTAAAAATGTTAAAGATTCATAGAAAATAATAAGTGGGAACACTTGTTAGCCACGTGGTAGACAAAAACATTTTCTTTATACTTTTCGTTTTGTTTTTCCTTTTGAATGGATTTTATCTCTTTTTAAAGAGGTTTTTGCCTTAGGGCACATGCACACAATGGGTAGAGAGACAGCCAGTGAGAGGGAAAGGGAGAAATCACCCCAGCCCAGGGAGGATGCCCACTCTCCATTTCCATCTTCTCCATTCCTATCCCAGAGCCTGGGCATGCACACACATGTACCTGGCATAATTTTCAGCCACCAGGTCTAAAACTCGAACCACGGTCAGCCATGTGGGACCAGCAGTGTAACTGCTACACCATCTGCTGGCCCCAGGATTTATCTTTCTAATTGACACATATTAAATGTGTGTGTTTCCTGGGTCCATTGTGATGTTTTGATCTCTGTATACCTTGCAAAAAAAGATAAACCAAGTTAATTAATGTGTCATATTAAACTAATATGTGAAATGTATACCTTTCAGAGGAATTGGAAGTAGAGCCAAGGCTCAGCTCTGTGAGCAGAGCCTTCCAGTCCCATCTTTCAGTGCAGTGTGTCAGGGGACTGCACTCTAGATTCATCCTTGCACACGTAGACTGTGAGAAACAGCAGCCTACATCCTAGTGTTAGTGTGAATGTACAGCAGACCCTGAAATGTGGTGGGTATTTCAGCCAACGTTTCTCAAATGGGCATAAACTACATACATAAAATGTGTCAGGTATCACAGCTCAGATTCCTCTCCAATAGCAATGACTTCACTATGATCCTCTCCATGTTCTCCAGGCTTATTATTGTTATGAAGTTGATTGGCAGGATTTCTACCAGTTTTTTGAGACTGTTTTCCTAGCAGATAAACCACATGCATAGGCCGACTGTGTAGGTAAACAGAATATGGTCTGAAAAAAAATTTATAAAGGCAGTCTCAGATAAATTGGTGCAGGCAATCTGTCCAATCTGCCCCAGTAGGTCAGACTGAACAAAAATAAACATTTGTAAACGGAGCGCAGGTGAAAGAGTAGCTGAGTATCATGGGAAAATAACATATTTGAATGCCTCTTGGGAATGGAAGCCACAGAGAATGCTCTTCAGGTGTTAAGAGCCATATTTGTCCATAACCTCTACCCCAAAGTCTGAAAGCAACTTTGAATCACCCCATTGAACAGAACTGAGATACAGACGCTGCACAACCCGAGCCAAAAGATTGCTCACTGTGTAAACTGCCAGTCACGAAATGGCAAAGATGCAGTCAAAATTGTGGCTCTTAATTTAACATTCTTCAATTGCAATGAGGAAATAGATGTGAAAATATTCGAATGAAGGGAGACTTTTTCAAAAATGTGAAAGGCAAGGAAACTGACAATGGTTCATAGGATTTATATTTTCTTCTCTCTAACGTAGCAAGCAGCAAGGACACTAGTTAATCCAGAACTTCGATTGATTTTGTCAGTTACTTCCCCAGAGCCTTCTTGGGGTGAGGGAAAAAGGGTAGAAACTTTATTTTTGAATACTGATAGCACAGTCCAGGAATTAGGCTTAATTTTACATTTACCTCCACATGGGTTTCTATAACCTTTGAGTAGTGGATCATTTCACTGCAGATAGCATGAGAACTCTTTTAACAAGTTTAAAGCTTGAAGAAATAATCACAAAAAACTTATAAGGAGCATGTGTTCGGACCAGCAGATGGTGGAATAGTTACGTTGCTGGACTCCCACATGGCTGACCATGGTTCAAGTCCCAAACCCAACAGCTTGAAACTCAAGCTGCACCTGTGTGTGTGTGTGTGTGTGTGTGTCTGTGTGTGTGTGCCCAAATTCCCAAGAGAAGAATGGCCATCCCCCAGAAGGAGTGATTTCTCGCTTTCTCTCTCTTTGTCTCTCTCTGGTGACCACACTTTCCCTATAGCAAAAATCTCAAAACAAACAAACAAACAAAAAAAGTGCATGTCCTATAATCAAAGGAACATTTGTTATAATAAATCTATTATTTCTTCATCTATCAAAGCATGTCATTGAAATCAATAAAAACCAAATTAAGGCTAGTGGAAATTATTTCACTGTTATATTAATCAGCTACCAAGGTGGGAGATGGTTGTTTTAGTAGACAATAGAATAACATAGGGGATAGTTACAGCACGTAAGAAGTGAAGAGTATTCCTCAGAGGCCAATACTGTGATTAGTGAGATCTTGAGACTTTTTTGGAGAAGCATTGGAATGCATCCATTTTGTTGTTGTTGTTGTTGTTGTTGTTTTTCTGTGTTAAATTTGATGAAAATTGATGCTATTATATTTCAGAACTTTAAAAATGTGTGACTTTGTAAAAATTGATAAAAGAGTAAACAAAGCATATAATAATAAAGTCATTCAAATCCAATTTTCTTTTGCAAACTAGCTCCTGGTTAGTTTTATTTCTGTGGTCTGACTCCCACAAGGAGGTACTCCATACAGAGATTAAAACAATCAAATAAAGTGACTGGCAGGTGACATGGTGGATAAGGGCACTAGACTCCTTCATGGTTGATCACGATTTGAGCCTCGAACCTGGTGGCTGGCTTTCTCACTCTTTCTCTCTCTCACACTCTGTCCCTCTCTGGTAAAATTAAAATAAATAAAGTTCAAAAAGATAATTCTTTTAAAAAAAGATCAATTAAGGCCAGAGTAGTGTTTAGTTTTCCTGAGGTGGTAATAGTAGAGGGTATGCTCCCTGATTTTGTGGTGTCTGGCAATAGATAAGGTAAATCTAATTTGTTGTGGGTGTGGAGTGCAGGAGAGGAGCTGGGTCCCTTCAGTCAGCTACGTCCTTCTCTGAATTATTACCGAGATGTAGTTACTTCGAATCAACAGTTATACTTACTAGTTCAGGAGTTCAGCACTATGACTGAGGCAACAGTTCCCTAAGAGAACTAATTCCGTGGCCATGTTCTGAAACCATTCTTTTTTAATTTTTTTCCAAATTTTTTTAAGTTGTATTGTATTTTATTATTTTATATGTGTTCTTACATTTTATTTTATTATTTTTATATGTGTTCACTAGACAGAGAGAGACAGAGAGAGAGAGAGAAAGTGAGAAAGCAAGCCACCAGGTCCAGGAGTCAAACCACATTTGGCCAAGTTGGAAGTCCAGCATATCAACAACTACATCATCTTCTGGCCCCTGAGAACCATTCTTAGAATCTAGACTTGAAGTGAGCTACTCCATGGATTAAATATATTTCTTCAGAATCAAACTATATACATGTGACTTTTTTTCAGGTTTTTGCCATAGGGTGTGTATACTCACTAGACAGAGACAGAGACAGTGAGAAGGAAAGTGAGAAATCATTCCCCAGGGGAGAGAGCTATGCCACAATCCTTTCTCCTGCATTGTCCTCCTACGATCTAGGATTCGGAGCAATCATGTACACAGTTCTCGTGCAATTTTCAAGTCAGGCTCAGGATTTGAATTGTGATCGGCCATGTGGGAGACCAGCACCTTAACCACTATACCATTTGCTGGCCCTCATATGCCATTATTACACAGATCGTCTCAAAGTTTAGGATAAGTTTATGAATTAAGAAGATAAATCTATGCTTGCTAAATAAATCAGATATGTATTATAATACATATATGTATATTCATATTATGTCTTAGTTAGTGTGACCTGTAGATTTGCTTCATTTGCCTTATTTCTATTTGTTTCAAAGTCTCAGATTTATCAATGTCTTTATACCATGACAGAAAATGGATCTGTTTCGACTTACCTACTTCATGTGGAATCACGTTTGGTAAGAAATATTTTATGCCAGAAATGCATATGTATTTGCATATACTTTTACAAAATTGAAAGCATTGTTTTAAAGTTTCACATTTGATAGTTATTTCTCCCTTGTTATTTTTTATTTTGTGTGTTTGTATTTTTTTTCCTTCATACCCAGATTAGGTAATTGGGAAACATATCTCTTTTACTGATTGTCCACCAGAGACAAACTTCTTCATTTACATATGTGTCTTACTGATTTTCTGTTTTCTAACTCACTAATTATATTAATTTAAATTTGCCTTTGCTTTTTGACAGCTTTCTTAAACATTGTCTTGCTTTAGATGCATACTTTATGTATTTTTCATTAAAAAGTATTTAAAGTTATTAATATAGTTGTACATACACAATGGCATGAGTGTTTCAAACTACTCTTCTTTATGAACATTGTATTAGTTCTATCCTTAGATATAATACGAAGTGTTTTTTATTATTTCTGTGCTTTGGAAATCATGCTACTTAATTTATATTTCTCCACAGATTTGAGGTTCCATTCTGTTTTGTTTGTTTTATGCAAAAGTTTTAAACTTTAAAATGATGAGCCAGCAGGTGGCACGGAGGTTAAGGGGCTTGGTCTCATATGACTGACAAGCAGTTTGAGTCCCAGACCTAGCAGCTTGAAAATCACATAGGAAACATGTGTATACGTGCCCAAAATCCTGTGAGGAGAAGGAGGAGTGATTGTGGTGTGACCATCCTCCCAGGAGATTGTTTTTCTCACTTTCTCTCTTTCCCTTGTCTAGTGAGAACATATGCCATATAGCAAAAAATAAAAAAATAAAAAAGCATCTTTCCTTTTTGAATATGTTTTGATTTCAATTTAAATGTCATTGATAATTTGTTGTGAGCATTTCTAGTTTCAGGGGATATTGGAGAGTTTTCTGATGGACAAATATAGGATTTATTTTTATTAATAATTTTCTATTGTTACTTAGAAAGATAAATTTTGTTCTATTCCACATTTTTTATTACAATTTGAATTTTTTTACTTTTTTTTTTTTTTAACTTAAGACATGCACTCTCCAGGGAGAGACAGCAAAAGGGAAAGTGAGAAATCACTTTGCAGTGGGAATGCCCCCACCACAATCCCATCTCCTCCATTCTCTTGAGATCTTGGGCACACATATACCTGTGCCCAGCGTGATTTCCAGGCTGCCAGGTACAGGATTCAAATGGCAGTTGTCTATGTGGGGATCCAGTGCCTTAACTACCATGCCACTTACCAGCCCCACTGTTTGAAAATTTTCACTGAGAAAATGTGACTGAAATGTAACAACTGGAAACAAGGAGATATAGTATAATTAGTTTTTATAATACCTATAAAATTGCCACTCAATAAAAAAATGGTCCAGCATGCCCCTTTGCTGGTATCACGTGATTATCATTGATGTTTTCTTAATGATTTCATTTGAAATAAAAGATATAGTATATCAAATTAAGTGAATCTGTATTCAATGTTCTGAATTTTATTAGTGGTCAGACAACTCAGAGTTTTCAGTTAATTTTTATGAAGACTGATTTAATTCAGGATTACCAAGTATCTAAAATGCAGCTATTCAGAATTCAAACAGATAGCTAAAGAAAGTTTATCACAGGGCTGTATGTGGTAGGTTCTAGATTCCAATTTTTGTCTTTTTAAGTCAGAGTTTCTCAAATTTCCCGTGGGAGCCCTAGAAGATGCACTTTACAATAAATGAAATTTTGGGATATATTTATGAAAATGGAATTCACCACTTGGACAATTCACTAATATATGGGAATTAATATGCTGCTAAACAACCAATGAGTCATCAAAGAAATTAAGAGGTAAATTTAAAAATACTTGAGATGAGTGAAAGTAGACACACAGTATAGCAAAATAGATGAGGCAGTCAAAATAATTTTAAGAAAGAAGCTTATAGCAATGAATGACTATATCAAAAAAGAAGAAAGATCTCAAATAAGCATTGTAACATCACTGCTTAAGGGAATAGGAAAAAAAAAAAAAAAAAAAAAAAAAAAAAAAAAAAAAAACAAGAGAAAAGAACAAATTAAGCACAAAGTTAGGAAAAAGAAGAAAATAACCAAAAGCAGACAAGAAACAAATAAAACTGGACCTAGAAAAATGATAGCAAATACCAACAAAACTACAAGATGTTTTTTGAAAAGACAAGCAAAATTTTAAAAACTTTAGCTAGAATAACTAAGACAAAAGAGAAGATTCAAATAACAAAAATCAAAAATAAAAGAGGAGACAGTCTGAAAAATTATATGCCAACAAACTGGATGAGTAGAAGAAATGGATAAATTTATAGACACATATACACATATAGCCGGCATAGACTGAATCATGAGGAGATGGAAAAGCTGAACAGCTCAATAATGAGTCAGGGGAAAAAAAATCAATAATAAAAAAGTCTCTCATTAAAAAAGGCCAAAACTTGAGGCCAGCAGATGGCATAGCATTTATATTGCTGGACTCCCACATGGCCAACCGTGGCTCAAGTCCTGGACCCAGTATTTTGAAACTCATGCGTGGCGTGTGAGCATGTGTGCCCAAGATCCCAGGAGGAGAAGGGATTTGGTATGGCAATCCTTCCGGGGGAGTGATTTCTCATTTTCTCTCTCTCACTGTCTCTCTGAGAAACTAAAAAATAATCAGATAACAAATAAAATTAAAAATGTTTTTTTTTTTAAAAAATTCTGACAAGATGGAGAGAGAATTGTGGCATAATCATGCTTCATTGGAGGGTTGCTTTCTCCCTGTCCCTCTCTCTCTTGATATCTCTGTCTCTCATGAGCTCATGGAGCATGTGACAAATAAGAACAAACGATTAAACAAACAACTAAGAGAAAAGAACAGTAGAAAAAATGTAAAGACCTAATATCACCAATCTTACTCAAACTATTTCAAAATTTGAAGAGGAAAAAGTACTCTCAAATTCATAAGATCAGAAAAAGGGAAATATTTTCAAATATTTGGTACAATTTGAAATTGCTTCAGTGGAAAGAAATATAAGCAATTGTAAAGATGCAGTATCAAACCACAACTGCAAAAATTAACTGTAGTCCATGCTGTACTGAATGTAATAATGTCATAGCCACCTCTTGTTGTTAGTGAGATGAGTTCAGGTTTCGTATCTGCCTGAAAAGGCCATATGATGCCATTCATCTCCACATGAGCAAATTGTCTCTCCAGTAAATTGCTTATGGCAGTAAAAAGTGATCTTCTGATTCTTAATTATTTTTCATTGTGTTTAGTACAAATGTAAAGTTTTAATAACACAATAAAATCTTTATAACAATGCATTCATTAGTGTTTAGATTAGGCTATCATGAAAAAGTCTTGATTATCATATTTGTGCCTCATCATTAACAGTACATAAATTCTAATACCTGTAAATAGAATTTTTTCACAGTGTCATATTTGAATCTAATTTTAGTTATATGTCTAACACCTACAGTGTCCTATGTCCTATAAGAACATAGTGATGGAGGTATTAACAGATAATTCATCTTGTAAGCAGAGGATATAAAGTTATGGTATTGATATATATAGTATAGAACTGTAAATATATTTTAACTATTTAAAAATAATTATTTATTTATTATTATAATTTTTAAATTTGCTACAAAGTACATATGTTCATTAGCAAGCGAAAGAGTGAGAAAGCAAACTACCAGGTCTGGGACTCAAACTGTGGTTGGCTATGTGGGAGTCCAGCGCCCAAGCCACTGTGCCACCTGCTGGTTCCTATTTTAACTATTTTTATGATCTTTTTTCTTTATTTTAATTTGCTAAAGGATGTGTGTACTCACCAAAGAGAGTGTCAGAGTAAAGAGAGAGAGAGAAAGACAAAGTGAAAAAGCAAGTGGCCAGATCTGGGACTCAGACTGTGGTTGGCCTTGTGGAAGTTCAGTGCCTTACTCACCACACTACCTGCTAGCCCCAGCTTTCCAAAGTTTTGTATACATAGGGAAATCTTTACTGTGTTGTTAAAACAATATAACAATAGCTTCAAAATTATAAAATTAAATTTGTTCTTTTGAATACTTTTGTTTTGTTTTGTTTTGTTTTTTGTTTTATTTATTTATTTTTTATTTTTTAAATTTTTTTTAATTTTGTTTGTTTTATTTTTTTATTTTTATTTTTTTCATTTCATTTTCTTCCATACATTCAATCACATTATTATTTGTCTTACAAAATGGATATTTCAACTGGTGAACATTTCTCCCTAGTACTGTTGATAAAACTACGAAATATCTTCAACAGATAATACCACACCTCTTTGTGCCATTAATGCTTTTCCTCCCTGCCCCTCCCCCAAATGTCCTTCCTCAGACCCTCCCCTTTCACACACACTATATCTGGTATTTACATCTATATACTGCATTTCTATATCCTTTAGACAATTAGTTTCAGTCATAGAGTGCAGACACTCGATATATATTTAGTAGGGACATGCAATGCCTCTCCTTCATAGCATGGCTTGCTTCACTCAGCAGTAAGTCTTCCAAATTCATCCACTTCCGGTCAAAAGCCAGGGTTTTGTTGTTTTTTATGGATGAATAGTATTCCATTGAATATATGTGCCACAGGTTTTCTAACCATTCATCAGTTCGTGGGCATTTGGGTTGCTTCCATGACTTAGCAATCGTGAAAAGTGCCGCAATAAACATCAATGTGCAAGCACTTTTCCGATAAAGTATTCTTCTTTCCTTTGGGTAGATACCAAGGAGTGAGATTGCTGGATCATATGGGAGTTCTACTTGTAGATTTTTGAGGAATCTCCAAATTGTTCTCCACAGTGGTTGGACCAATTTACAATCCCACCAGCAGTGTAAGAGAGTTCCCTTCTCACCGCACCCCCGCCAGCACTTATCATTTTTTGTTTTTTTTAATCTTAGACATTCTGACTGGGGTTAGGTGATATCTCATTGTTGTTTTGATCTGCATTTCTCTTACAATGAGGAATGTTGAGCATTTTTCCATATGCCGTTTAGCTATTCGTATGTCATCTTTAGAGAGTGTTTTTTTCAACTCATTCTCCCATCTTTTGATAGGATTGATTGTCTTTTTCCGGAACAGCTGCCTTTTTTTTTGAATACTTTAAAAGAGGTCATCACTGTCTCCTTGTATCTACTCTAAAATCTGTTCATCTGTCTTCCTTCCGATTGATTGCTCTCTTGGAGCCTTTTAAATTTCCATTGTCATAGATATTTTTATAGTTTATCATATTTCTAGATGTTTTCTATTCTCCTGTTTCATATTTAGTCTGCCATATTATATAATTTCCAGTTAGTTCATTCTTTTTATTTATTTATTTATTTATTTATTTATTTATTTATTTATTTATTTATTTTGGGGGGAGAGGTTTTAGCTGTAGGGTGTGTGTACTTGCCAGAAAGTCAGAGAGAGACAGAATGCAAGAAATCATCCCCCAGGGGGAATGGCCATGCCGCAATCCCTTCTCCTCCATTCTCCTCTCATGATCTTTGTCACGCATGCACATGCACCTGGTGCGAGTTTAAGCCACTGAATCCAGGACTCAAAGTATGGTTGGCTACATGCGCGTCCAGCGACATAGCCATTATGCCATCTGCTGGTCCCCCAGTTAGTTCATTCTTAAGATTTTGTAACCATGGTTAATTTTAATATTAACTTTTGAGTTTATAATGTTCTGAAGATATATAATATTTTCATTATAGAATCCTAGATTCCTTTTCTGACTTTTAAGTTCTGCTTTATCTGCTCACTCTCTCTTTTGTAATGTACTTATTATATATCTCATGTCTTTTTTCTGTTTTCTTACATCACCTGCTCTCTAATAGGCATCAGTTATGAGGTAACCTTATGAGTTTCCACAGTTGGCTGCTGTACTATCACGGAGAGGATGCCTGGTCTTGGATTCAGACAGTATCCTATTTATCCCCTTCGCAATTAAGAATCATTATCCTTCTGAAAGCATTTTTGTTTTTTTTCCATTATCCTCAAAGAACCATTTTTCCTAATTCTTTTACCCTGAAGTAAAGGAGAATATATTCTGAAGGAAATTAAGGAAAAGAAGTTGTCAGGGAAGAGAAGTTCACTAATATTTGTTTGCTTCATCCACCCAACCTGGAGTGCTATTTTCTAACTACAAAGAAAGGTCAGATAATGATAGAGCAAAGCCAAAATGAAAAAAAAAAAAATACAATAGAAAATCCTCTGTAGATAATCTCTTTCAAAAACTAGGTCTTCTAATCATCCTAACAATACCTGTTCATGCTGGGAGTGTCTCACAGCTTTAGGTTTGTTTCCTCACATATATAAACCATATCTGAGGCATCGTAAGAGTTATAATGATAAAAGGAACTAAATACTATCAAGACTGTTATTTCAAATGTGGATCACTTTAAATGATTCGCTTTATATAATCCATTTGATATCTGACAAAACAGTTACATTACCATTGTGAGGAGAAACAAATAAATGTAATAACTAAATGAATGAAAAATGATCTCTGCAAAACTCTTCCACCTGAAGAATCTCAAAGTAAGAGTCTACTTCAAGAAAATACAGTTTGTCCTTTAATACAAGGACAATTATTACTGTACTCTATTTCTTTCTTGCAATAGCACACATAAAATTTGTAGCATTTATTTTCCCTGGTGCACAGAAGAGTAATTAGTTTACCATTGTATTTGCATTTTGTTTCAATTGATTGCCTTATAATATTAGATAGTTATATAAATTAATAATTCCTACACTTAAATATTTACATTTTAGTTCTTTAAATGGGTAAAAATGATCTATGTAATGAGTAAATAAGATACAAAAAGCCACGATTCATATTTTATGAAATAATTCATTTTGTCTTTACTAGAACTACAAAAAATATCTGGTACATTTTGTTCTTTAGATAATAATACTGATTGTATTGTCTGTCAAGTAATCATTAGTGGGGCAGGCCCTAACTGCTATGATTTTAAGTACAAGAAGTTGAAGAAGTCACATATAGTCAGAGTAAAACTAAATATAATATTGCTTTCTTTACAGCTATGTTTTGAGATATGTGATTATGAAAATTCAGAGTGGAAAGGTATACACATAAAATATTGAAGCCAAGTATTATAAAGCTAATGTGTTTATTTTCCTATAATAAATCTGTAACTTGTACATATAGAACTAAAATTCTTGATTTATTCTGCATGACAAAGTAAAGCAGTTTCACTTGAACTTGTAGTAAACATGCGAATGTGCAAAAAACTGAAGAAAAATATATCTACTAACCCCCATGTGTAGAAATAGTGACATTTCCAAAATAATGTCTTACAATAAAGAAAATACTAGAATATTAAATAAGCAGTATGAGAAAAATTTGAGTAATTTAGTGAATTTCAAATGATAATTCTAGATATGCTGAAGAAAACAATTAACAGCTGACACTGCAACCTTTCTTCACTTTCACCTTCCTCAGTCATTTTATGATTATATTTTCAGTATAATTTATTTTCAACTGCAAACTAGCAGTCTGAGTTTATATTTGATCACAAAACCATTTGAAATCAGCATGCATTATTTAAAACATACTTTAGGAAGTAAAACCTAAATTGTATAGACAAAGATCTACTCATTGTTTTGGCAACATGTATTTCATGGTGAAAAAAAAAAAAAAAGAAAAACTATGTTTTAGGGCATACTATGCTACAGATCTACATTATCACTACCATGAGCCTATGGTGAACTTTGAGGTAACAACTAAATTTCCAGACCAATGTAGGGCTGCCTTCAAAATCTAACTGGTCACCAGACTTCAAGTTTTGGGTTTCCAAGGAAGAAAATGAAATAGAATGGATTTGCAGTTCTTCTCACTAGGATTATACATTATTCTGCACATATTTTTAGCACTGGTTTAGAGTATGGGGCTATGTGAAGACTGTATTTCATGTTTTTAGCTCTCTTTATTGTAGTGGATTTTCACATTTCTATTTCTGGGTAGCAGTCTTTCTTTTACACAATGCCCCCCCACCCCTTCCCCTTCACATTATTGCTATATGAATCGGTCACCAACACCAACCCTCCAGAGTTAGGGTTCAAAAAGATCCTCAATCTTAGGATCCAAACATTGTACAGGTTCACTTAAAAGTAAAAATGCTGTATCAAAATTATTATGAACAATACCTTTTTTTTTTTTTTTTTGGAGAGGTTTTTGCTTTAGGGCACGTGCGCTAGCCAGACAGAGAGATAGAAAGCGAGAAATCATCCCCCAGGGGGGTGGCCACACTGCAATCCCTTCTCCTCCATTCTCCTCTAGGGATCTTGGGCACGCATGCACACGCGCCCTGCGTGAGTTTTAAGCCACTTGGTCCGGGACGTGAACCGCGGTCAACTACGTGGGAGTCCAGCGACATAGCCATTATGCTAACTGCTGGTCCCTGTGCACAATACCTTCTTGATAAATCTTCTTTTGGTTTTTGAAATTCTTGGAACTATTTATTCTATCTCTTTGTGGTAATTTGTTATGAATCAATCTCCTCAATAAATGATGCTAGGAAAAGTTGATATACATTACAGAAGAAGAAAGAACCCTATTTTTAACTATATATTAAAATTAACACAAAATGGAGAAACACTCAGATGCAAGACCTGAAACCACATGATTACTAGAAGAAAACATGGAAAATGTTTCAGGATATTGGTCTAGGCAAAAGTTTTTCAAATAAGATTTCAAAAACATATACCACAACAGTAAGAATGAATAAATGGGAATACACAAACCTAGAAATTTCTGTATAACAAAGAAAGCACTTAATAGAATAAAGACACAACCTATCTAATGGAAGAAAATATTTAAAATTGCACATTTTATAACATATTAATGGCCAGATTATTTAAGACATTTACCAGAAAAAAATTTTAAATAATATAATGTAAAAATGGGCAGTGAAAATAATCTAAATCGACAGTTCTTTAAAGACAAATATCCAGGACCAGCAGATGGCTTAATGGCTATGTCTCTTGAATCACATGTAGTCAACCGCGATTCAAGTCCCAGACACAGTGGCTTAAAATTAGGCAGGGTATGTGTGCATGCATGCCCAAGATCGTGAGAGGAGAAGGGTTTGCAACATGGCCATCCCCCTGGGGGGGTGATTTCTCGCTTTCTGTCTCTTGGTCTCTCTGTCTTTCTGGTGAGTGCACACACCCTATAGCAGAAACCTCTCCCCTCAAAAAAAAAATAAATAAAAAGACAAATATGCAATAAGAACATAAAAAGTGTTGGACATCACAATTCATTAAGGAAATGCAAATCGAAACTACAATGAAGTATGACCTCTCCCCATTCAGATAGGCTATTATTACAAAAACAATCACTATCAAGTACCAATGAGGTTGTATAGAATTATAGGAAACATTATGTCAGTTCCTCAAAAATTAAAAATAGAAGCACCTTATGATCCAGTAGTCAAATCACTGGCTATGTATCCAAGGAAAAGAAATTCAATAGATTAAAGAGACATCTGTACTTTTGTGTTTATAATAGCACTATTTAGAATAGCTAAGATATGGAAGTAAACTAAACGCCCAAAAACTGATAAGTGGATTTATTAATTTATTCTTCTTTTCTTTAAATTTATTTATTTGCATTCATTCACTATACATCATCACAGCAAACAAAATGAGATGAGTGGATTTAAAATGTGGTAGATATTACACAATGGAATAGTACCCGGGAATAAAAAGACAAATTATCGTCATTAGGATAAAAATTGATTAACCAGAAAGAAATAAGCCTGAAGCTGAAAGAAAAATACTGTTATATCTTTACTCATTAAAAATAGGAATTGAAAGATTCCATTTTATTGCAGCAGAGTGTAACAGTGGATATGCGTTGAGAAGAGGAAAGTGCTAGGGGGATAAGGGGAACTTTACTAACAGATATAAGAGTACATATAAATAAGGAAAAGGGATTGTAGATTATTATAGCACAGTAGGTAAAATAGTGACAAATTAATACATATTTCAAAATAGCTAGAAAAGTATGTATCTAAATTACACAACACAATTAATGATAAATATTGAAAATGGTGGATATATTTATTGCCCTGATTTGATCATTACAGAATATACGTGATTCCAAAATGATACAGTACCTCATACACATGTCCATATTATAAATTTCAATTAAGAAGACAGACAATGTTTCTCCAAAACATATATATATATATATATATATATATATATATATATATATATATGAAGTCAGCACATGAATTAAAAACAGGTGCTCAAACAAATTCTTGTACATAAACATTCATTGCAACACTATTGATGATAGTTAAAAGGTGAAAACAAGCCAAATGTTCATCAACAGATAAGGATAAACAAAATATGTTATATATACATATACTGAAATAATATTCAGCAACAAAATGAAGTACTGACATAAGCTACACTTTGACCCTTTTTTATAAGGAAATTCTCTCACAGTACTAGATAATAAAACATCTTCTAAAATGTTATCTAATGAGTTTATTATTTTATTTATAATATTTAAGGCCCTCAATTCATCTAAAATATACCTATGATGTATGTGAGAGAAGGACATAACTTTTCTCCTAGGTGGATGGATAACTAAGGTACCACAATTTACATAAACTATTCTTTCTCCATTTATTTACTATTGTAAGTCCTCAAGTTTCTTTATATCATAAAGTAAAAGCAGATATATTTGACTACACCAAAATGGAAAATGAAAGGATGCAAAAGATATTACAAAGTCCAAAACAGACACATAGACTGGGAAAAATATTTATGATAAAAAAAAATTCCCTGGGTCCTCTTACACAAATTGATATGAAAAAGACAAATCATGGACAAAGAATATAAACAGATGTTTCATAAGAAAGGAAGTGAAATTGCTAATAAACATCTGGAGACATGAACGATGTCATTAACTGTTTGGAAAAACAAATAAAACAATAAAATTCAAACAAGATTTTACTTTTTTTGTCGTCACTTGGCAATACTTTGAAAGTGTCTCAGTATCCGATACTAGTGAGGGTGCAGCAAAAGGTGCAAATGTATGTTATTTGTGGATGTGTGGCTCATTATTAGTAGTTGAAAACATAATTCGGTTATTACTGTTAAAATGAAATAAGCACAGATCTTTTGGCCCAGCAGTCTTAGTTCTTGAATTTTATACTAGGGATATAATGTGCAAATTTGCAAGGATCTCCAGTCAAGGATATTTATTGTAGCATTGTATATACTGGTAAAAACTATAAAAATCTGTATGTCTATTGATAGGGAAAAGACTGAATATATATATATATATATATATATATATATATATATACACATATCTTGTCCATATCAGGGAGGCACTATGCAAGTACTCATAGAATGAGTTAACTTAATATGTACTGCTTTGGAGAGATACCTAATATCTATTATTGTTAAGTGGGGAGAAAATAGATAATTTATGTAGTGCTTACAACATGATGTATATATTGTTCTAAGTTGCTATATTTAATTAAGTCATTTAATCCTCACAACCATTTTATGGACAGTTTCTGTTTTTATTTCTATTCTATAAAGACAAAAACAGGCATCAAATACTAAGGAACATGTTTGAGGTTCCTGAGTCAATAAATTTGAATCAAAAAAAAAAAAAAAAAAAACAATGTGAATGACTCTTAAAAGTGTATACTAATTTAGGACCTAGCAGCTGGTGTGATGGTTAAGGTACTGGATTCCACATGGTCAACTCCATGGTTCAAGTCCTGGATCTGATGCCCCAAATCCCAGGAGATTAGAGAAGGGATTGCCACATGACCATCCACTCTTGGGGATGATTTCTCCTTTCTTCTCTCTCTGTCTCTGTCCAGTGAGAACACATATCCACTCTATGGCAAAAACCTAAAAAAAAAAAAGAAATGTAAATGTATGCTAATAAAAAACTTAGATCTTTCAAAATCATTTAACTACTCATATAAAGCATCACTAAGTAAAACAGATATGTACAGAAAATGATTGGTTGTTGCCAGGTCTTGAGGGAGTAGGCTACTGGAACATGAAATGTAGAGTAAGTGGTTAATAAACATTGAGCCTTTAGGGTCTGGGAGTGGTAACACAATGTTCTGAAACGTAATACAGGGAGAGGTTACACAACACTTTGAATGTACTAAATACCATGGCATGTTTCACTTTTATTATAGAGAGAGATTTTTGCTATAGGGTTCATACACTTACCCAGGAGCCAGAGAGAGACAGAAAGTGAAAAATCACTCCCCAGGGAGAATGATCATGCTGCAATCCCTTCTTCTACATTTTCCTTTTGAGACTTTGGACACATACGTACATGCACCCAGCATGAATTTTAAGCCACTGGGTCTGGGACTTGAACTGCAGACAACTATGTGAGAGTCCAGTGATGTAACCATTACACCATCTGCGATGGTCCCTCATGTTTTACTTTTAATTAGTTAATTGTATCTCAACAACAGCAACAACAAATGAAATAAAGCAAATATATATATTCATTTCCCCAAATTACCTAAACAATTTCAAGTCAAAGTAAACCTTTAGAGTGAATGCAAGTGATAACAAAGAATATATTCTCAGTGGTGATCACAGTATATCTGTAGATTTGAAATATCCCCAGACTTCAAACTGGGTATAACAACAGAGGCCCATTTTAGCTTGCTTTTACCAATCTTCATTCACAGTTTGTGCATCTTTACTCATAGCTATCTTTACTATCATAATGTCACTGCCATGCACTTAGAGACAGAGACAGAGATGGGGGGCAGGGATTATCTACATTGTTTTTGAACTTTTCTCCCAGGTTGTATTTATTTCCATTCAGAGTCAGGGACTGTCTGTTTTGGCCACTGAGTTGCTAATAACAGAAACATTCAAGTCTGGGTAACTTAAAAAGAATAGAAATTTATTTGGCTCATGATTTTGGAGATCCAAGGTGAAAGGATGAGGTCTTCTGATGAGTTTTTCTTGCTGTGGATATTATGATGGATGGCATAACACGGCAAGACACAGCAAGAGCAATCTAGGCCTATGTCCCATGCTCTCTGTCTCCTTATAAACCCACCAGCAGTTAGTAACGGGGGCTCCACCCTGATACCCCATCAATAATCTCAGTCAACTTCCAAAGTTCCCACCTTTCCCCACCATGACTTTGTTCATTCTTCTCCATCTATCACCATTATAATAGTTTACAGAGAAAAATGTGAAGAAAGAAATTATATGGTGAATATATAATTAGTTATGTTTAATTCATGCTGTGAGGGATCTTGTTTCTTGCATGTTTATTTTTCAAACTAAAAAAAGTAGTTTCTAATTCTATACTAAACATTTACCTTTATTCCATTTTACTAATTATTACATTAACTAGTTTTATGTAGTGAAACTGACCATTTATATTCAAAATCTGACATTGACTGCAAAATATATTCTAAAGTGATTTAGACCATTTAAAATGAAATCAAGAATTTTAAAGACATGAAGAAAAAGTCTTTAGTGTCACTGTAGTAAAGGGTATATACTAGAATGACTAAAGTTAGGATAAAAAGATTTGTTTTGTTTTTGTTGTTGTTATTTGTTTGTTTGTTTTGTTTTGTTTTATTTTTTTGCTATAGAGCATGTGCACTCACCAGAGAGACAGAAAGCTAGAAATCACCACCCCCCCCCTCCAGGAGCGATGACCATGTCGCAATTCCTTCTCCTTCCTTCTCCTCCTGGGATCTTGGGTACACATGCATACGTCCCCAGTGCAAGTTTGAAATCACTGGGACTCCAACAAGTGTCGGCCATGTGGGGGTCCAGCAACGTAACAACCACACCATCTGCGAGTCCCTAGGAAGATTAATTTCTAATATTCAGTAGAATTAATACTATAACTGATATTGATTATGAAATGCATAGCTAAAGATTTAAATCCAAACAAAACTGTATGGATTTAAAAAATATATAAAATGAAATTATTGGTCTCATGTTATCATTCAATACATATTATATAATTTAAACAATGATGCAAAAATGCCTACCATTGTTTCTTGATATGTGTTATTTCTGAGACTTCTTGCCTTTGCTAAATTTAATGGCACTGGTCATTGTGCTTACACCAAACCTTTGACAAAAAATTTGGAGTCAATCCTTGTCTTTGTATCAGAATTTTGTATATCTGACCAGAATTTAATTTTATTATTGTTTTGAACAAAGATACCATCCACCAACTGCCTTCCTGCTGAGGTTGAGACAATAGATTCCACTGCTTTAACCTCTAGGTTAGACCATCATCATGCTCCATTTTAAATGGGCTTTTAGAAAAATAAAAGCTGCAGAAGCTCCAACTTCAGCAAAATGCTGCTGTCAAAATTTTATTCACACTAAGTGGCCTCAGCATGTCACTGCCTTCCTATGGGAACTGCAATGGCTCCCTGTCAAATACCAAATTGATTTTAAAATTGCTTGGATGGCTCCTGAAGCAGAGCAGTTGGGAGCTGTGTATTTATCTGAGTCAGTGTCAGTACATAAGCCAGGGTCTCTTCTAGTGGGTGTGAAACGTGTTGATGCCATGTTCCCTGCGTAGGAGAAGGTAAAAGCCTCAGGCTCAACATTTTAACGTGTACATAGGTCGATCATAGAGCTAAAGTCAGACAGGCATTTGGAACACTTCCATTCTTATGTAAAGTCCATTAAAATGGAAAAATACTTTTAAAATAGATGACCTTTTTTACTTAGATTGTGACATAAAAAATACTATATGCAATACACAGTAACTAATGAAAGGAAAACATGAGTTCCCATATGTAGCTATTTTAGAACTAATGAAAGAACACAAAGAATAATTCAAGAGAACTTGGAAATTCTCTGAAGATTCAGTAGGTTTTGCAACAATTAATCTTTATTTTCAATGTGCCTATTAAAAGTCATTTGTTCAAAACACACAATATGAAAAATTACACACACATATGCTTCAAGTACACACACAAGGACGATATCAATCATTTGGCTTCGGTTTGTGCTATTTTTTAAAAAATATGGAGTACAAATGTCGATTAGTCTTTCCTGGAAAAAAAGATAATTATCTACCTTTTCTATTTCTGTCTCTCTCTGTCTGTCTGGCGATTATTCTCCATTTGATTATAATTATTTTTATTTTAATTTATTGTTATTTTTTTTTAATTTCACCAGAGAGAGAAAGAAAGGAAAAATAAGAAAGCAAGTCCCCAGTTCCGGGGCTAGAACACGGTCAGCCATGTGGGAGTCCTGTGCCCTTCACCACCATGACACCTGCCGGCCCCGATTAGGTTTTTTTAAAAGTCAATTATTAGGAAAGATAAGATGAATAATAATAATTTTTATAAAAGATAGAAGAAAGTTTAAAAAATCGAGCCAATTTATATCACATAAAAATTAACCCATTATGCAGGCTCCTCCCAAGGCACAGTTTCTGTACACTACAACACTGGTGTGTGTGTGTGTGTGTGTGTATACATGTGCATTTAGCTACAGGGAATTTATATAGTTATCTGAATACACCACAAAAGGACAAACAGTACATTTACCTTACCTTGTGTACTACATGAAATATAGGATGTGAAGTATAGGAAAGTAAAAAGGCAATTCTGATAAAACTATAAAAGAAAATACACAGGGAATATCTGGGTTCAATCAGAGAAAACAGAAGGAAAAACATGTACCTTGAAAAGATAAAGAAGAAAAGATAAAGGGCAAGTTACAGACTCTGAATGTGAGAGAACATAGTGGATGATTTTAGAGGGTGAGAGAGACATTGCAGATGGTGTCCCATTGACGTATTATCAATAATGGGGACAGAAGAATCCATTTGGTGAGGAAGGATCCCAGAAACTTAGATTTCTGCTATGACAGAGGTTGGGTGACTTACAAGTTCTTGCAAGACATGTTATGTAAGACATGTTGGAATCCATCATAATGCTGTTTGAGAGTGAATGTGTAAATCAAATATTACTTTTTGAGTAGAAGCAAGTGCTTTATTTTTTTTTCTAATTTTATTTTAATTTTTTTATACATTCAATCACATACATCACTTTTTGTAAAGAGAAAGTTCTAATATGAATACAGTTCTCACCAGTCCGGTTGGGGTTACTATACACATTATCATCAATGGATAATAACCCTTTTCTATGTCCCATAAATGTCTTACCTCTATTCTTCTCCTTAATGCATTTCCTCAGACTCTCCTCTTTCTCCCAGCCTCTTCTCACACTGTATTCAGTATCTATAACCATTTTCTTTTTGTTTCTATATTCTCTACTCTTTCAGTTTCTGCCACAGAGTGCGGGCAGTCAGTATACATTAAGTGGATATACATGTCTCTCCTTCATAGCAGATGGCATAATGGAATCAATTTGTACATTACGGATTCTTCCCATCCACACCCATCTTTCTTATTACAAGAAAGAAATATTAAGGCAACTAGTATGTTCAAGACAGAGGTGGTTGTAACAGGAACATGGGGTGCTCTAGAGAACCTTAGTCTGTTGGTGAAGTCCTGGCCAGAGAGAAACCCATCTCTCCCAGCCCCTGTAGGCATGATTTAGATATTATAACCATGGATACTACTTTTTGTGGGAACACAATTTTGAGTACCATCTTACTCCCTGTGGTCAGGAGTGGTAACAGAATCAAGAGTTCTTGTATTTCTGGCATATTTCTTTAAATCATAGAGGACTATAATAAAGGGCATGAGTCCATTTTTGTTTTGTTTTGTTTCATTTTTATGCCAGAAGGCACATGGACAATGTATGAGAAAGAGAGGAGTCACTAACAGGATCTGGTCACACAATAATCCTTTTTCTCCAGTTCCTCTTTCTGTCATAATCCTTGGCATGCCTGTGGGGACCTGATGTGTTTTTCAAAACTGCAAATGGAGACAAACCCTGGTTATCCACGTGGGATTTGACTTTCTCTGTGCAGTGCTTAACAGCTCACCATAGGGTCAGCCATGACTCCTCTTCAGTGTTTGACCATTGACAGGTTTTACGCCTTATTCTTCTCTGTTCCCCCATATTGGGATAACATTAGATGTAGGTTCTCCCATCTGTGGTACAGGTGGGACACTCAAACCGGAAATCTCTGCCTGTACAAGTAAACCTTCATAGCAGTCCCCACTAACTGCAACAAAACCCCCAGCTTGTGTTCTTTTTCTATCATTTTAAACTTACTTTGGAAGCCTGCCTTGTTCTCCCCAGCATGTCTCATCTGTGTAAGCAGTAAACCTTTTCCTATAGTCTCAGTGTGTGTGGGTGGCATAATTAGCCTTGGCAAAATGGTGGATAATGGGTCATCCAGCTTTTCAGTGGGAGAATAACAAGGACACACACATGTTCTGTCTATGGCTGGAAAGGACATGTTTATTTTCAACCTTAAAAAAGAGTTACCTGGTAGATTATTTTACTAGATCAAATACTTAATTTTGTTTCAATATATATATCATAACAAATAGCATAGTCTAGAATATAAATAAACTCATTTATTCAATCATCTAAGTGAAAAAAAGTAGTAAAGTACTTTTTTGTTTGTTTATTTGTTTGTTTCCTTTTGTTATTTTTTTGGAGTCTTTTTGCTAAAAGGTGCATGCTCTGGCCTTAAAGACAGAGAGAGACAGAGAGATAGAAAGTGAGAAATCACCCCCCAGGGAGGATGGCCACACCGCAATCTTTTCTCCTCCATTCTCCTCTTGGGATTTTGGGCACATATGCACATGCGCCCAGTGTGAATTTAGCCACGGGGTGGGCCCGGGGACTTGAACCGCGGTGACTATATGGGAGTCCAGCTACATAGCCATTACGCCAACTGGTCCCAAAAAAGTGTCTTTAAAGCATAATATAAAAGCACTAGAGTTACAAAGTAATTACTAAAATTCTTAGCTTTTTCAACCATCAAAATTATAGTGGCTTCCATATGGATCTCAGATATTTGTTGTCATAACTTATAAAATTGAATGTAATATGATGTTGCGTGAGAACGTTTTTGTGGCCTTTGTCATTGGCAAATGGAACACTTGCTAAGGACAAAAAAAAAACACTTCTAAACTGTGTATTCTTAACAGAGCTGCAATCAGTTGAGACTAACATGTCCTCCAAGGGTTATTAAACTGGTGAACCAATTAACTTTGTTACCCTGACCATAACTTCAGTCATATGCCTGATATCAATGCCTTTTCCTGAACTCATGCATAGAGGCAGTTAGTTTGCAGAGAAAGTGATCAGATAAATATAGTCAGAATTAGAGATTTACATTTGGAGAGAAGAATACTGTAACTTTTCCAACTCTTTCATCTGCGTAATGAAAGTGCAATGTTCTGAAAAGTTAAATTGTAATATAACCTCTTGTAGAGACAGAGATACTTTCAGGGGAGTAATATCCCAGGCATTTCTAACTAAAGTCTGTTTAGGCAGTGTCTCTGATGCCTTCTGCACTTCCCAGATGAAAAAGAGACAACAAAAAGGGATAATGGTGGGACCAGCAGACGGAGTAATGGTTATGTCTCTGGACTCCCATGTGATCAACTGCTGTCTGAGTCCTGGACCCAGTGGCTTAAAACTCACGCAGGGCTCATGTTTGTGTGTGTGCTCAATATATTGAGAGGAGAATGGAGGAACAGGAATTGCAGCATGGCCATCCCCCCTGGGGGTGATTTCTTGCTTTCTATCTCAATGTCTCTCTCTGTCTCTCTGGTGAGCACATCCGTCCTATTGCAAAAAATCTCTCTCTAAAGAAAAAAGGAGATAATGAAGCAGAAAATGGTATGCAGATGTCAATAATTTAATATATATATTTTTGTGGTAGCAATATATTTGATTCTTGAACCCTTGATGTCATCATTTCTGAATAAAGAAGCATGACGAAGACTAGACATGGTGTCACACAAATTAGTTATGATGTTGAATATAATCTTAATGAGTCCTTCTCTGCAAAGTCACTGTGCGGAATAGCAACTCCTAGATTCTGTTCAAGAGATATCTTTAACCTATTACATGAAACAGTTACTAATTTTATGTTAAGCTCTATGCTCTGTAGGGTAAATACTAGTATTAGACATATTTGTACTTCATTTCCATCTTCCATATTCCATGTTACTAAGTAGGTAATTATAAACAATTTATTTCAATTATTTGTTAAAAATTATTATTATTCAAAATATATAGCTAAAAATATTTGATTTTGAAATTTATTTTGTAAAATATTGAGACCTTCCATAACTCTCTTAGAAAAGAAATATTTAATTGTTGTGCATTTGTAGATAAATAATGTTTCTTATTCAAATCTTAATTTTCTTTTGTATAATTTGATGGACATACACTAAATAAGTATGACTTTGGAAAACAGCATGGGGTAGTGTTTAAGCCATGGATTTGAGGCAAATTGCTTGGTTTTAAATTGTGATTCTGCCTTTTAATAATTGTATGAATTTGAGTATTAAGTACTACATGTTTAAGAAAGTTCCTGAAAAAAGTATGTCTCTCTATTATATAAGATCATGAATTATTATATTAATAATTGGCTCTAACATTTTAGAAGACGTTATCTGGTGGATTATTTTACTAGATAAAATGCTTATAAAGTACTTTGTTTCAGTATATATCATAACAAATAGCATAGTCTAGAATATAAATAAACTCATTTATTCAATCATCTAAGTGAAGAAGTATTTTTAAGAATAAAACAAAAGTACTAGAGTTACAAAATCATTACTAAAATTCTTAGCTTTTTATCCTCACAATAAATGGATTATATCCTGCAAAACTATCCATTTGGCAAAGTCGATTTCCATGCATTTTTTAGACTATCAGAACACATTTCATTATTTAACAACAGGAAATCGGGGAAGCAGATGAAACATGAAATTGAGTCTCATGAGAGATAAAGGGAACAATTACAGTAAAATCACTTTAAAGTGGTTTCAAGGAGCCAGTCTCTCAAACAACATTAACAGGAAAATCTTAGAACTATGAAAAAGCATATTGACAAACAAAAGATGAAAAAAATGTTATAATCAAAAACTCCTTAAGAAGTTTTTATTGTACTGTGTTTGTATTCCCCAGTGTGAATTCTAATGGTATTCATACATTGCATTTCTGTTCCCACTGAGAACTGTCAGGATTGCTATTTTTAGTTTATTTACAAATACAATGCTACATATTTTCATTTGAGTTGCCATACCAAATTCTGGCTTTCATTGTTCACTTTGGGCTAAATGGAACTTGGCCATGTTTTAGTGCCCAAATATTCCTAAAGACAATTTTCTGGCCTGCATACAAAGTAAAAGTGCATGTTTGTGATCTAATTTTCAGAAAACTGAAACACCTGATACTAGAGAAACTGTATTAAATGTATGCTTATGATTATGAAATCCTCCCATTAGTTTCAGAGTCCAGCCTATCAAACTGTCATTCAACATATTATCATATAACTCACTGTTTTTCTGTTACACTGGTGAGAGTGAGATAAGCTGCTATGGAATGAGATACTGAATGAAAACTACTCTCAACAGAAGTTTATTTCTCACTCACAGTGGTCTGTTTCAACTCCTTCATTTGTTCACTGAGAGATTCTCAGCCCTCCATCTGGCCACTCTACACTCTTCTACAAGTTACTCAATATTGACATATCTAGGTTGCAGTATGTAAGAAGAAATATGTGAGGGTAGTATGCTGATGACTCAAACACACTTCTGCTCACATTCCATTGGCTGGTGTAATGCTCACACTTAAGTGAAAGATAGACTTAGCTATGCAGTCTGTATGCCCATGATAAATGATGGGTAAAAACAATGACACATAGGGAACCAGCAGTTGGTCTAATGGCTATGTCGCTGGACTCCCATGTAGTCAACCGCGGTTTGAGTCCCAGACCCGGTGGCTTAAACTCATGCCAGGCACGTGTGCATGCGTGCCCAAGATCCCGAGAGGAGAATGGAGGAGAACGGATTGCAATGTGGCCATCCCCCCTGGGGGGTGATTTCTCGCTTTCTGTCTCTCTGTCTCTCTCTGTCTGTCTGGCGAGTTCACACGCCCTATAGCAAAAATATCTCCAAAAAAAAATTTTTTTTGACATACATTACTAGCAGATGGTGTAGCAGTTACTTGGATGGACTCCCATATGGCCAACCATAATTCAAGTATTGGACCCAGAGGTTTGAAACTCGCACTGGGTGTATGTGCATGTGTGCCCAAAATCTGAGGGGAGAATGGAAGAGAAGGGATTGTGGCATGTTCATCTTTCTGGGGGAGGGTGGTGATTTCTCTCTTCCTGTCACTCTCTCTCTCTCCAGCAAGTACATGTGCATTATAGCAAAGTTCTCTCTAAAAAAAAAATAATATACAGCCAGTTATCAGGGCCAGCTTCATAAGCTGGTGGATAAGGCAGCTGGAAACCACATGGCCAACTACATGGTTTGAATCCTGGAGCTGGTGGCTTAAGAAACATGCATGTATTCTCCAAATTACAAAAAGTGAGAGAAAGAGGAAAGGAATTGTGGGGTGACCACTTCCCATTGGGGATGCTTTCTCATCTCTTTTTCTCTTGTTCTCTCTCTGATAAGGCCATGGGCTCTATAGTGGGAAAATACAGATAGATATAGATTGATAGAAATATAGATAGAGATATATACACATTTATACATGGATATAAATATATAAATCTATCTATCTATCTATATAAACACAGGTATATTTGTTCACCTGTGCCTCTGCCACCCCTATCCATTTCCTTAATTTTTACTATCGATTATCTCTTTTTTTGATATTTTAGGTATTATTAGAAGTTTTTAAGAATGGGATCATCCCATCAGCTTTCATTCTCTTAATTACTTGATAACATTCAGTATGAAGAAGAGTAGATGTTATCCACTTGTGTATTCTTTATCTTCTGCTAACCAAACAGTGACTCCTGGAGGACAGCTGTACCTTGTAAACTCAGCATGCAGTGCTATATCTGGAATAGTCTATGAATGTGTCGACACCTTGTTATACGTTGGAGAAATGTGGCTACTAAAATTGTCAATACAGTCTTACCACCCAAAAAAGGAAAACACTTGTAATGAACTGTGCTTTGATTATATCATTAGTGATTTATCACTTATTTCTGACACTAAACTTAAACAAGACTATACACACACAAGATATCTGCAAATTGAAACTAACTTATCAGTCCTGGTGAAGCAATAATTCACTGCCATGTCATATGAGGTTGGATAACTGAAATATGACTAATTAGCTTATAGGAAAATAAAAACTCATGGCAGCTATAACAAATATTAAAAGAGAAAATAATGTTGTGTCTAGGGCACTATTAAGAAGCTAGATCCTTTGGTTGGAACTTCTTAGCTCAATTTAAGTAAATATATTCTACAAGTAGGTGTAGTCTTGAATCTGATAGCTTATTCAGATGGATAGTGAATCCTATCACTCAAAATTGCCACGGAAGAGACCAAACTTTAAGTGTATTTTTATGGATGAGATGTGTGTATGTATTCTATTTGTAGAAGGATAATGATTGATAGCTGTAACTCACATGACAAGCTGAAAATGCTAGGTCTAAGTTATTATAAAGAATCAAAGAAAGAAGTAAAACAGTTAAGAACACAAAATAGAAAATAACCAGTTGAAGATAATACGTATGCTAATATCTTTGAGTGGGACAATATTCAGGGTACTGGATAGGAAAATTCATTTTGCATGCCGTAATATATGTAGTGAATGAATGTAAAATAAAAAATAAAATTAAAAAAGATTCAAGTATCACTGTTCTGAAAAAGGATTTTATTGCAAGGATTGTATCAACAGAAATTTTATCTTTCTAGATAATTTTTTAAAGGTAAATGTGTACAAATAATATAAAAATATATCTCTGCTAAGTATAAAAAAAGAGCATATTACTCTTTAAAAGAACAAACAATAAAACAATAGATTATTTTCTTATGAACAAATTCATCAATGTTTTGTTAAATTTATTTTTATAATTAAATTAATTATTTTAATTATAAATTTAACATATATCACTTAGAAAAGTGGAATAAAATTACTACTTTTTGAGTCATTACTAATAAACACTGTAAATATTAGTGCAAATAGGCAGGTCATCATACTTTACTAATATACACACATATATTTATATAAATATTGAAGAATCTTTAGAAAGTTCATGGAAAATGTGTACTATAAAATAACTATGCATGGATTTTTACAATATTTGCATCAATATAAATTTTTAATTTTATTTTTCACAATTTTTTATTTCAATTTCTTTTATACATTCAATCACATATATCGCTTAGCTTGCAAAGTGAATATTCCAGCATGTATACATTTCTTACCACTCCAGTTGAGAATACTATACACGTTATCTTCAACAGATAACCCATTTCTTTGTCCCATAAATGCCTTGCCTCTCTATTTTTATCCTTAATGTCTTTCCTCAGACTTTCCTCCTTCACCCTCCATCTTCTCACACTGTTTCTGCTATTTATAGCCATTTTCTATGTTTCTATGTCCTCTACTCATTTAGTTTTGGTCATAGAGTGCGGACACTTGGTATCCATTTAGTGGAGACATACAGTTTCTCCTTCATAGCCTGGCTAACTTCACTTAGTAAATCTTTTATATTCATCCACTTTCCATCAAAAGCCAGGAACTGTTTGTTTGTTTGTTTGTTTGTTTGTTTGTTTGTTTTAAATGGCTGAGTAGTATTCCATAGAGTATATGTGCCAAACTTTTTCAATCTATTCATCTGTTCGTGGGCATTTGGGTTGGTTTCATGTTTTAGCAATTGTGAATAATGCCGCAATAAACATTGATGTGCAAGCACTAAGGATGCTTCTGTCCTTTGGGTAGATATCAAGGAGTGGGATTACTGGATCTTATGGTAATTCTATTTGTAGATCTTTGAGGAATCTCCATATTTTTCTCCACGTTGACTGGACCAATTACATTCCCACCAGCAGTGTAGGAGAGTTCTCCTTTCACCACTCCCCCATCAGCACTTATTTTGTTTTTTAATCTTAGTCATTCTAACTGGGGTTAGGTAGTATCTCACTGTGGTTTTGATCTGCATCTCCCTTATAATGAGGGAGGTTAAAGGATATCCCATGTTCCTGGATTGGAAGAATTAATATAATCAAAATGGCAATTCTACCCAAATTAATCTACATATTTAATGCAATCCCAATCAAAGTGCTGACAGGGCCATGCAGACAACACAAGCTGGTAAAGAGGCTGCCTCCCATACCTAAAGCAAGGCCTAGATTGGGAAGAAACAGTGAGGCAAGGCCGGCTGTTTACGAGCCCTAAATCTCCATTGTGTCGCTGTACTGGCCTGCACTCAGTTTCTCTGCCATGAGCTTTACTGTTATTACGGTACCCTGCAAGGGTAAAATATCACCCCCAACCTTACTGCAACTTTACAATAAATCCAATTAGTGATCCTGTAGGAAGGCGGTTTCCTAAGACAGTGTACAAGGGTCAGGGAACCTGAGATAGACTCCTCCACCTGCCTGTTTTAAGCCAAAATGAGCATATGTGAGGTTAAGCTAGTATAAGCCAAATTAATGTTAGTAGCATATGTAGACTAAGTTAGTTTAAGGCTTGTTTTATGTAAATACCCCTTGTTAAAGCTGCAGGCTAAAGTTAACTCATGCTAGGCCAACTTAGCGCATTCACCACATGACAGGGACTCAGTGATAAAACAAAAGAACTCACTAATTGACAGACTCACCAAATAAAATACAGGAACCCGTGGGTTTATAAAGAAAGGAAAAGCCTGGCTGACGACAACAGAATGAACAAACCTGAAGGCTCCAGGGAAAGATTAACTATCTTAGCTGGGAGCTCTTATCTAAAGCAACAGGTAATTTTTAACTACAAAGAGTTTCTCATCTATGTGCTGTTGACTATGAAAAACTGCTAATAAAACATCCTGTGTTGTCTCCTGAGCTACAAGATCATCTTCCTTTCCCACATGGACAATAGACTCACCCCCTTTAGCTGTAATATATAGATAGTCCATATATTAACTGTGTCTCTACTTAACAAGACAAGATTTCTATCTAGGCCTTTGTAACTAGCAATGTTGCAGCCCTGGCCCGCGACTGAAGTTATCAAGCTTCCTGCAAGTCCCCTCTTCGAACGACCCTTCTCGGTAATCAAGATGTAAGAAGAAAATACAACAGACAAATGGACTTCCTCATCCTGAGAACTGTGATTGATTTTACCTGATCTGACAAGACAAATAGCGTGTTTTATGATTATTGTTTCCATGCTTCGTATTCGCTATTTTTTAAAGTAAATTTTTTACTTCCCCTCACCCACCCTTACTTCCTAAACACCCCTCAATAAATACGTATGTTTTAATAGCCACTGGGCTGCAGTCTGGAGCTGGCTCTGGCTGTAGCCGGCTGAGAACATGCTAAGGAGTACTGAGGTCTCAGTCTAATTTTTGTTCCTGATCACCCATGTCGCCTTCCTGTGTACCCACCCAGGCTGGAGCAGGGCTTCCGGCAAAGTGCGAGAGACATTCTTTACAGATCTAAAAAAGGCAATAATATAATATGTCTGGAATCAAAAAGACCTCATATTGCCAAAACAATCCTGCACAAGAGTGGAAACGTGGCATCTCACTCCCTGACTGGAAAATATACTATAAAGCTGTGTTTTTCAATTAATTTATTCCATGAATATTTTACTAATTCCCTACAAAAATTTTATATCTTTCCAATTATAAAGATAAATTAGAGTTCCAGAGATTAAGAATTTATAATCAGAGCCAGGCAAGTGGCATGGTGGTTGAAGTGGCCGGATTCCACATAGCCAACTATGCAGTTTGAGTCCTGGACCTAATGGCTTAAAAAGCATGCCAGAAGTGTGTGCATGAGGGCTTGAAATTTTGAGAGGAAAATGGAGGAGAAGGATTGTGATGTGTCATCTCCTCTGAAAGTGAGAAGTAACTTACCCTCTCTCTTTTTCTTTCTTTCTGGCAAGCCCATATGCCCTATAGCAAAAAATAAAAAATAAATAAATAATCATAATCATAAAATTACTTATAGTACAATTACTACAACTCTGGTTTATTATGTATATTATGTTCTCACTGTAATTTTTATAATTTAATACTATAGTCCAGATCAAAAAATGCAAATTTAAAATACTAAAGCTGAGGAATAAAAGTAACATTATTCATTGAATTTATTTAGGGCATCCACCATGTAAGATTATATCTTAATGTTCATGGTAAATTTTAAATTTTATGATAAGGAAAACATGGCCATTAATTAGATCGTAGTTAATGGAACTCCATAATGACTATCTTGGAGATGCTCAAGATGCAGCGTTTTTCCATATATGTCTTAGAATTGATTGCTTTTTGAGAATTTCTACATAATACATCTGTTCTTGGTGGAATAACTGGTCCCTTTATAACATCTTTTATGGATACATTATTTCTCAAAGCAAAGATAGATATCATAAAATTTCTGAGTTTATCTAGCTTACAGCTATCTAATTCATGTGATATTCTTAAGTATCTCAGTCAGTTAATGACTAGTTTTCCTTAAAAATTACATTATAGGGCCAGCCATGGTGTGGTGATTGAGTGGCTAGATTCTAGAAGGCTAACTGCCTGGTTGGAGTCCTGGATCCATGGCTTGATAACCATGTGGGCATGTGTTTCTGTATGTACAAGATCCCGAAAGGAGAGGAAAATGGTGATGAGATTACAGTGTCACTATGCCTCATGTGTAAGGCATGAGAGGGGGTTTTCTCCCATTCCTTCTCTCTCTGGTGAGCTCATGTGCCCTCTGGAAATTTTTGTTTGTTTGTTTTAGTTTTTGCTATAGGATACATGTGCTCATGAGAAAGAGATAGAGAGGCAGAGACAGAGTAAGAGTGAGAAATCACAACTTCCCCATAAGAGACGGCCATACTACAATTCACTCTTCTCCATTTTGGACATGCACACATGCACACATGTGCCTGGCATGTTTTCCAAGCCGCTGAATACAAGATTTAAGTTGCACTGTCATGTGGAATACAGTGCCTTCACTACCATGCCATTGGATGGTCCTTATTTCAATACTATTTTAATTTAAGGCATTCTCCCCGAAATCAGGTGACACTTAAAAATAATTGGTTTGTTCAATGAAAGGGAAAATAAAGTCAGTAAATAAACAAATGATGTTGCAAACATTCCTGTATCCAGCATCAAGAGTTCAAATTAATATTAAGCTTAATTGATAAGCCTTCTGCTCTGGTTTGAATGCTTTTCCCCTCTCAAATTCATGCTGAAATTTAATTCCTTTGTAATGATATTAAGTGTTGGGGCCAAAGTTTAGAAAGCTGTAAAGGAGAAGAATAAGTAAAAAGGTAAAGAATGAGAAACTAGACAAATTAATCAAAGTGGAAAGCAGACTGAGAAAAAGAGCAAGCAGGAGAGGAAAGAGCATGAAGAAAAAAATTAGGTAAAACAGAACAGAATGTCAATCAGAAATACATCACAGAACATTTCACTCAGAGCCCCAGAAAGTCAGAGACCAGCTTGCTGGTCCTTCTAAACATAGTTCCCAAGACTGAAAACAATATAAATGTGCAACTTTGTGATGACTATTGGCAAAGTTTCTTGCAAGATGGCCACCAGAAAAATCTCTGCGATCATAATCACTGGCCCTGTCAACAACAGCACCATGAAAATCAAACACTACTATCTAGATAATGAGAAACTCATTTGGGTGGTGGATGATGAAGACTTTGTAGACCAGCATCTCATCAGTGAACTGCCAAAGGAATATGGAATAACTTACTTTATTGTGCTTCTTTATGGTGGATCTGAATGTCAAGCAATACTACGAGGTGTCTATAGCAATGAAGTGTTGGATCTGACTGATACTTTACAGTTCCAAATACTGACATGGAGAAGCAGAAAGAGGAGGACATGGTTTGCAAGGAGGACAAGAAGTAGTCCCTGGAGAACTTCTTATCCAAGTATTGAAGGAGGAGGTGGTTGCTGCTGATATCTGCTCTTGACAATGAAGACTGGGCCTATTCACAGAAGCTCTGCCCTCAGTGGTCAGGCATGCAATTTTGGCCTTGCCACATACAGAGTACTTCATGTTTCGAGTTGGAAAAGATGGAAGTGTCAAATCCTGGTGTCCTTCTCCGATGTGGTTTAAGGTTGTGTGTAATTTAATTCATTCAATGCAACTTTGGAGAAAGGAAATGTCCATTTAGCAGTCACTGGGGTTGAGCTGCCTAGAAGATAGGTATGCAAGTTATGGTTACCATAGCTACCACCAAGGCTACCAGCATGGTTACCAGGATGACTACTGCCATTATGGGAATTACCACTGAGAATACCCTTACTGAACAGAGCAATATAAGCTTAGCTCCAGCCAGTTTTCCCTGCAGCTACTAAAGCCCCATGTGGCCAGCTATACAAAGGAGTTCTTTTTTTTTTTTTTTTTTTTTAAGAGGTTTTTGCTCTAGGGCGCGTGCACTCGCCAGATAGAGAGAGACAGAGAGACAGAAAGCGAGAAATCACCCCCCAGGGGGGATGGCCACACCGCAATCCCTTCTTCTCCATTCTCCTCTTGGGATCTTGGGCATGCACGCACACGTGCCCAGCGTGAGTATTAAGTCACCGGGTCCGGGACGTGAACCGCAGTTGGCTACGTGGGAGTCCAGCAACATAGCCATTACGCTAATTGCTGGTCCCAACAAAGGAGTTCTTTCACACTGCCTACATTCTCTTTGTCTTTCAGTATTCTTCCAAGATTAAATAAATAGCAAACTTTCACCTAAAAAAATGTGTCCGGACTTTGAGAGATAATTAGTTGTGAGACTGACCCCAATATAAAGGAGAAATTTAAACTTCTTTTGCCTCTTTACCTTCCACTTTTTGCCAAGTGATGACTCAGCAAGAAAGCCCATGCCAGATGACAACACCATGATGTAGACCTCTCAACTTTCAGAGACAATAAATTTCTGCTCTTTATAAATTACCTGGTCTATAGTATTCTGTTAGCACAGCACAAGTGGACTAAGGCATCATCGTTATTATTTTATTCTTGTTTTGAACTTCAATTATCCAAGCTATAACTGGAAACAATACTAATAAAACCGAAATGAGCTAAGATGAAGTACTTTATTACACCTATCATTGCCAGTGTTCCATTCTCCCATGCCGCTATAGTGCCCTTTTGAAGTATATCAGGTGTTCTCCACATTCAAAGGCAAGCATCTGGTAACAACATAAATGAAATGCCAATAAAAATAAAGTATGTAAGCATATGGGAGCAATCATAAAGAGCAGTTCTCTTGATATTTGAATAAATTGTCCATGACTCAGCTGCAGACACAATCTGAACTGACTTGTAGAGGAAATAAGCACAGTTCATTATATTTCAGTAAAATATTTGGAAATATAATAAATATAAATATACATGAAGCATTTCCATCATTATTTTTACCTGGTATAAAATATTTAATTTTAGGTACGTGCTGATTGATTGATTGCAACATTGATGAGTCTGTGTTTACTATCAATATTTATCTTGAATGGATTATATTACCTATCATACATGATATCATTGTCTCTCCTCCATTTATTTTCCCATATTTGTGTAGCAGTTATACACATTTTTGCTGTCCAAATAACTAGAAAGTTGAATTCCTTGGAAAGTAACTATTTTTTTTAAATGACCCTTTCTCTTTGAAAAGTAATTTTAACGCAGGAGGATGAGTAAGTTTCTGACCATCCAACACTTTCTTGGGGCTAGAATTAAAAGAACATTTTTTTTCAATTAAAGTTTCTGTCCATCTTCCTAGCTTTATTGACTCTTCTGTAGATTATTTTTGGGGAAAAAGTGTGTATTTGGCAGTCACTTCAAATAGAAGTTTATGAAAATTTTCCCTAGATTTTGGGAAATGTTGCAGTTCATCAATTTTCAGTGTTCACAATAATATTTTAAATAACTTTCTGCATTTTTTTTATGAAGATGTATTGGAAAGTTGGGAGACTAGCAGAAACTTAGAGGGTCATGAATTTGCCTAACTTCTGTTTTGGTTGGATTGCTCAGGAGAAACATATGGAGATAATCTGTGTAGGAAGGTTTTTGGGACACACCTTTGTCATGATGATCTGTAGGGAATGAAGGAAGTAGAACTGAAAACAATAGCTGTAAATCCCAGAACTTTCAGCAAAGACTTTAGATAATTCCATAAACTTGTAAAGCTGGTGTAGCCTTTGAGATGTTCCATGTAGAGGCATTGTGAGTGTGCCTTTTGCTGACTAATCAGTGCATGCAGAGCTGTTCCAATAAAGGGATGTGAACTTGGACAAGTCTGAGAGAAATTCCCATAGAATACATTGCTAAGAGCCCTGAGGTGGCAACACTTGTTGGGCCTAAAGGGAAAAAGCCTTAGTCTTGTAGAAGAAGTAATTCTGGGCAGTTTACCACAGCATCCACAGCAACTATAAAGTTGAAATTACTATCAATTAAAAGGATTGGGTGTGGGAGCCAGAAGGTGGCATAGTGGCTAAGGCACTGGACTCCCATGTGTATAACTATAGTTTGAGTTCCAGACTTGGTGGTTTGAAACTCACATTGGGTGTGTGTGCTTGCATGCCTGAAATCCTTAGGAGAAGGGACTATGGCTTGATCATTCCTCCAGGGGTAATTTCTCACTTTCTGTCTCTCTATCTCTCTTTGCTTTTATGGTGAGTACATGAGTAGTATAGCAAAATATCTCAAAAAAATATATAGGATGTTTCCTGTTCCTATTTTAATTTATTCTATTAGCCTGTGAACAGTGGGTCCAAATTTTTGCTGAATTTTGATATGCAACATTGAAAACCACAACAATGAAAACCACAACTAAATATATATGTACAGAAAGCTTCAAATGATGTATACTATGTGAATTTATGTCAAAATTAATTATATAGTTAATTTCTATCTGAAGTAGAAAAACTATATTTGAATTATGATGACTTTTTTGTAAACATCTAACATAGTTATGCATGTGTGTGTGTTTATATGCATATATGTATGAATGTGCAAATAAATGTATGCATATGTGTATATGTACATATATAGATATATACACTCTGTAGTACAGTATTTAGATTAAGACTCTGTAAAAAGATAGTTATTTTAGTTTATATAGTAATTTAAAAATCTATTGTAATATAATATATATCTTTCATCTTTAAAATAAAAATCAAAAAGGTTTTGTCTAATAATAAATTACTTGCTACTTTTCACTTTTAAAAAAAAGCTATGGCAAAATAGATAACAATTTTTAACGTCTTAACAACCTTAATGCACATTTCTGTGGCACTAAGTACTTTCACCTTGTTGTGCCACTATGACCACCATTCACTCAGATAATCTTTCCATTTTGCAAAACTGAAGCACTATCTTTATACAGTACTCCTGGTTACTCCTTCTGGTTACCTCTTCCATTCACCTCCTGGAAACCCCATTCCAGCTCCTATCCCTATGAGTCTGACTCTTCTATAAATTTTATATAAGTAGAATTACTCCGTATTGGTTCTTTTATGATTGGCTTATTTAACTTAATGTCCTCCAAGTTCACTCATGTTGCAGAATGTCAGGACTTTCTTCCTTGTAAGGCGGAATAATATTCCACTGTAGGTATATATTACATTTTGTTTCTCTCTTTATCCATGGATAGATATTCAAATTGTTTTCACCTTTGTTACTAATTATACAATAGCATGTATATAAAAATATATTATTGAGACTCTGCTTTCAGCTTTTTTTTGTGTGTATATACTCAGAAGCAGAATTTTTTTTCCTTTTTTAAATAATTACTTAATTTTTTAATTTCATTTTCTTTTATACATTCAGTCACATTATTATTTGTCTTACAAAGTGGATATTTCAACAGGTAATTTTAAGCTTAAATTTATGAGGATAACTATACTAATTTTCTATTGCAGTTTCAGCATTTTATATTCTCACCACAGTGCACTAAGTTTTATTCCTTTGACTATTAAGTGAATTGGCCAATAAGAGAGGAGCTTAAAGGTGAATGTTCTGCAGTGTGTCTTGACACCATAGGGTATGTATTTTTCAAAAGATATCAAATATCACCACACTAAAATAATACAATTCTATCCATACAGGAAGTATACATTAGATAAGCACCAGAAAGTAATAAGATATATCACAATACAACATTAAAAACTTAATAAATAATCTTTTTTTTTTTGGAGAGGTTTATTTATTTATTTTTTTTTTCCATAGGGCGCGTGTGCTTGCAGACAGACAGAGAGAGACAGAGAGTGAGAAATCACCCCCCAGGGGGGTTGGTCACGCCGCAATCCCTTCTCTGCCATTCCTCTCTCGGGATCTTGGGCACGCAGGCACATGCACCCGGCGTGAGTTTTAAGCCACCAGGTCTGGGATGAGAACCGTGGTCGACTACGTGGGAGTCCAGCAACATAGCAATTACACTAACTGCAGGTTCCCCCAATAAATAATCTTTATTTAATCTAAATACATACTACTATGGGTATGCAATAAAATACAAATTTATAAATAAAATATGTAGTCTTGCTTGATTATGAACACTTCATGTAGTGAAAATTAATCAAATGCAGGAGGATAACAAAGACTGAGAATGGGATTACCACTACCACGGTGGAGAAATGATTTGAACTCTGAGCTGTCATTAAATATGTAGGTTGTTAAGTGAAGAATGACCGTATATCATTTACAAATATTTCTCCCATTCTATAGGTTGCCTTTTTACCTTACTGGGTTTTGTTTGTTTGTTTGTTTTTTTGTTTTTAGAGAGAGATTTTTGCTATAGGGTGTGTGTGCTAGCCAGAGAGACAGAAAGTGAGAAATCACCCTCCCTCCCCAGGGGGGATGGCCAAACTTTAATCTCTTCTCTCCATTGTCCTCTTGGGATTTGGGGCACACACACACACATTCACCCAGCATGAGTTTCAATCACTGGGTATAGGACTTGAAGCACAGTTGGCCTTGTGGGAGTCCAGTGACATAGCCTTTACACCATCTGCTGGTCCTTGATTTTGTCCTTTGATGCACAGAAAGTTTTAATTTGATATGGTTCAATTTATTTACTATTTATTGACATTTTATTAGATTCAATAAATCATTATTAAATACAATTTAATAAAACTTTTATCGCCTTTTTGTTTTTAAATTGTGGACTAGGGGCAAACAGATGGCATAGTGGTTAAGCCACTGGACTCCCATGTGGTAGACTGTGGTTGGAATTCCCAACCTGGTGACTTGAACTCATTTCAGGCAGGTGTGTGTGCGTGCCTAAAATCACAAGAAAAGAATAGAGGAAAAGAGATTTAGGTGTGGCCATTCCTTCTCAGGGTGGTGATATCTCATTTTCTGTCTTTATTTCTCTGTCTCTCTGGCAAATGCATAACATAACATCTCCTACTATCAGCTGTGGCTTCCAGTAAAAAGCCACTACTGACTCACACAGCATAGCAATGCCAGCATGCATTTCACCAACAAAATTCGTGTTTTTCAGGAATTTGCCTTTCTCAAGGAACTATATCTTGTGAGATCTTTTATGTAATAGTTCTAGTCTTGCATGAACGCATACTGTTTTTTTTGTTTTGTTTTGTTTTGTTTTTAAATTACTTTATCCTTACTCTGCCAAGGGGGTCTTGCATCTTCACTTTATCTAAGAGGAGAGTCATCACATTTCCACGCTTCCAGGATGATCCTTGTACAGAATTACTACTTTCTGGCACTATAGAAATAAAGTTAAGTTTTAGACTTAAAACTTAAGGAGGAGAGTTCCATGTTCTTTGTCAATAAATTTTACCTATTGAACACTTCTATACTATTCCCTGTTGCTCCAGAATGCTCATGGTCTAATTACACTCGTGTTCTCCATACCCCTAAGCATTCATATTAATGAATTACTATAGTTGCTTTGATGTACAATTCATTTTGTCTACAACTTGTGTCATGCCAGCAGATATTTGAAATAATTATTGAACTTCTTTCGAGGAGGTGATACAGGGGTCAAATTGTGAGGAAGAAATTATCATGGAGCTGCTTAAAGCAGAGGTCATATGAAGCAGAGATATGAAGAGCATTTGTAGATTATTTTGGAAAAAAAGTTTATGCTTATTTGAGGGTCTTGACAATTCCCCAATCAAACACCTCTGATTATGATATTCTAGTATCTTACTTAGCCCCATTATGTTATAATTAATTTATGGTTATATTTAATGCAATATTCAGCAACAGCAAATACATAATATGCAATAATTTATTAAAATTATTTGCACCACAAAGATATAGCACTTTCAGTTTTTAAAAAGTAATTACTAAAAAATTACAGACTAGAAAAATGATTTTATTTATAAATATGAAATGTTAGATTATTTTCTTACAGTTTTTCTAAAAGTTATGATCAAAATAATTGTGTGTTTTCCTCTTATTTATTATATATTTGTGTTTCTACCATTATTAGTCATTCTTAATATAATTTAAAGTAAAACAGCATTATTTTATTTTATTGCTTTTTTGTGAAACTTGCCTTTACTAAGCATCACAGTGATTAAAGAATATGTACAGGCCAGTCAGTGGTGTGGTGCTTAAGGTAAGTAGATTCCACATGTCGACTATACAATTTGAGAGCTGGAACCAGCAGCTTGAAAAGTACTCTTGGTGTGTGTATGTGTACGTGTGTGTGTGTGTGTGTGTGTGTGTGTGTGCAAACCCAGAGAGGAGAATGGAGGAGGACAGTCCTGTGCCCTTGTCAATAAATTGTGGCGGGGTGGTCGCCCCTGACGGCGCTTTCTCACTTTCTCTCTCCTTCTCTCTGTGTCTCTCATGGGCAAATGTCCCTACTCTACACCAAACTAAAATAAATAAATAAATAAATACAATGTATCTTTTATAAAATACCAAGAAAGCATAAGGATTTAAATATTTATTTCTAAATAACTTTTCTCCTGAGAAATGTTCATCAACTTTAATTCTGTTTGATTAATGTCACTTGGTAAAAATGCCAGTAAGCATTTCACAGTGTAATATATCTGTCTATAAGGAGCCTGGAGACTACTGGCTTAACAATTACTAAAAATATAGAACCAGCCCATGGTCTGGTAATTAAGGTAGCTGGATCCCACATGATAGACCATGAGGTTTTAGTCTAGGACCAGCATTTGTAAAACACACTGGGTGTGTGCACATGTATATCCAAAATCACGAAAGAAGGGAGAGAGGGTGGACATGGGCTTGTAGCATGACTGTGACCATTGAGATGTGCTTTCTTGCTCTCTCTCTCTCGTGAGCATATGTGCCTTTCAGAAAATTTTAAATATTGAAAACATTATCTCTAATTCTAATTATCTATGCCTCTCTTCCTTTTATTTTTAAAGCTTTATTTAAAAAATACTTCTCTTTAAAATTTACGAGAAAAAAATGGTAAATAAGGCAACATTGAAAGAAAAATGTTTCCTTTGTGGTTGTTACTTTTATGTGTCCTTTTGGCTAGGCCTACAAGAGCAGGACTAATATGAAAAAAATGAGAACATTGAGCATAAAATATTTGTTTATTTTTCTAAGTGCCGGAAGGTGAGTGCACTTGCCAGAGACAGCAGAGTGGCTGAGAAAGAGAGGGGGGAGGAGAGGGAAAAAACACCTCTAATAGGGTATGGTTATCCCATAATTCTTTCTCCTCATTTCTCCATCCTGTCTGGATTTTGGGAATGCACACACATGCGCCTGGAGTAATTTTTAAGCTGCTGGGGCAGGTACTTGAACTATACAGGCTGCCCTATGGGATCCAATTCCCTTAACCACTAAAATTTCATGCTAACCCAACATATAATTTCTCATAAGACTATGTATCAGTTACAGGAGCAAACTAGCAAGGAATTCATTTGAGGGACTCAGCGGTAACCAGACAACTCCGAAATTCGTAAGGCATATTGTCAGGAAGGACAGTCTGTACCTCTCAGGCAGGAAACAAAGCTGCTATTCACTGGCAGAATTTCTTCTGTTCCAGGGAAGCCTCAGTTCTTCCCTCAATCCAGTAAAGTAACTCCCCTTCTTTACCTAATTCAGATGCATGACTAAGCCAACATGGCTGAGTAGGGGTCATGACCTTCAGATAAATAAAACCATTGTATTTCTTGGTGGATATACTCCCTCCTTTGGAAGTAGAACTTCTAGTCCAGGAGAACTGAAGGCCATGGGATTAGGAAGCCAATATTCACTAGGCATATTAGTATAGTCACTCCCAATTCTACCATTTGATTTATAGACTTATGAATCCTGGCTATGGAAAGAACAGTATCATAATTTGTGACAGCTTTAGAGCAAATGGAGTTTTTTTGGAGGACATTGCTCTAGTCTAGTCCACAGAGAAATACCACTTCTCAGGCATTGTGTGTCTCCAAAGACCAAGGCGATTAGGTCAGTTAATTATGTTTCCATGAGTCTATTGATGCACCTGATTGACTGTGAAGAGAGTTTCTTGATCAGTGAGAATGTTGCCTAAAGTTCTGTCAAAGAGGATAAAGGATTCTGGAAGCACAAATAGTAAACCTGTAAGTTATGAAGGACAAAAGTAATGTACACAGAGTAAGTGTATATTTCACTAAAAAGTAAGCATTATCCATTCCAGGATAGAGATGGTCAAATATAATGTATCTGTCTCCAAGTAGCTGGCAGATCAGTCTGGGGCACTGTGTGATACCAAGGACTCAGCATTGTTCTCCCCAGCTGGAAAGCTGCGCATGCAGTAGTGGAAGCCAGGGCACCCTGAGTGAGTGGACATGAATGTTGTTGAACCCATTCCGAATCTCCATCTCTTACACCACAGACACTTGTTTATGAGCCCAACAGACAGCGATATTTGATTGGTATTTATTCACTGGACATCCTACTCATTGAATTGTCAATCTAAAAACTAAGGATAAGACAAAAATAAGTGAAATACAAGTGATTCATTTGATCCAAGGCTTAGGACAAATTTCCCAAAGGAGCAAACACCTGGTTTCCCAGACACATGCTCATCAAAATGATGACTGAGAGGCAGGTTTATGAAAGAAAGAGAAAGGGCAAAGGTGGGAAGGATACAAGTTGTTTGCCAAGAGTTTACACTGATTCATTTAAAAATGATGAAGGCAACTGATTGTCTTTGTCTTATTCTTTGCATTTTGGATTCAAGAATGCTGGGAAGAAGAAACATCACACTATGAAAGCCAAAATCCTCCTGCAACATTATCGCTTCTTTACTGCAAGCTAACATTGCCTGTTGGGGCAATAACCCCAATGGGTATAGAGAGAGCAAAGTTTCAGGCTTATGATTTATTGAGGCCTTTAAGATTTAAATGGATCTTCTGTTCCATAGGCTGCTCTGGATTTCTTTTGTTTCCTAGAATCATTAAATCTCTCCCCTCTTGAGATAACTCATTTTTGGGAACCCGCACAAGACAAAAGTATCTTCATGCTCTCTGCCCATTAAGATAAGTCAATCCACATTCCTCTTGCCCTGACTTCCATGTCCATACCTTTCTAACTGTGCTCTGATCAACCAGGTAAACCTTCAGCCATAATTTAAGAATTAGAAGAGCCTCCAGGCTCTCTTTCTTCTTTCGTTTCGGGTGTAGTGAACAACCAGGTACACTGCTAGAAGTTTTGCCTAATAAAAGGATTTCCCTTCACTCTTGGATCTGCAAGAGATTTTAGTGCTGCAACTATCTCTTTGTGCTTGATACTGGGATGCTGTGCAGGGGTATCAGTTCTGGGGGACCCTGTAGAGTCTTGAGGCAGCACAGGACTTCTCCTGGGAGCAGGAGAGAGCAAGCCTGTGTCTCATTCCCTCTTATAAGCCACCAGGACTCCATCTTGAGAACACCAGTCTGATGCCCAGTCACTTTTCAAAGGCTCCACCTTTTAACACCATAATCAGATTCAGTCTCTGCACTCTAAATCAATACAGTGATTCATGAAATTTCAACATGAGAATTTGGGGGAACATTTAGGCCTTATCCATTCACTGCATGTTAAACTAAAAGCATGCAGATAGAAACACAGAAGGACTTTTGCATAAAATTCTATTATCATTCTTTCATGTTTAGCAACAAATGTCTGAAAAACCTAAATGTCTATCAATAAAGAGCTGACTGCATAAATTCTGGAGAATTCTTATTTTAGAGAATTCTTATTTTTGAACACTTTACAGCTGTAAAAAGCAATGAAAACTATATGTCTCAAAATGACAGGTGATAATTTCAAAGTCACAGACTGTTCTCAAGGATAGGTAAGTTGTAAATAGTAAGGCGAGGAAGTGTTCGTGACATGTTGTCTTTTGAGAAAGGAGATATAAACACATATATATATCACAAAGAAAGGATTGAAAAATAAAATTGCCAACAAATTGAAACACATCTAGTAAAAATGATCTAATAAAAATTTCTAAGAATAATGTATTACATATATACATATATCTATCTATATATATATACATACATTTTAAAAGTCATTAAGTCAATTAATGTAACTTTCTTTTTGTTTTCTTTTTTGAGAGAGATTTTGCTGTAGGGCATGTGAGATCCCTGGAGAAACGGAGAGATACAGAGAGACAGGAAGTGTGAAATCAGCCCCCAGGAGGGATGGCTACATCCCTCTCAGAAATTGTGCACGCACACACATGCCCCTGTCATGAGTTTAAAGCTGCTGAGTCCAGGAATTGAACCACGGTCAACTACATGGTAGTCCAGCAATGTAGCCATTACACCCTCTGCTGGTCCCTACTGTCTAAGTATAAAATATAATCTTACTGAGAAAATAATTATTCCAAAAGACTTTAGAATACACTATTCTTAATACTACACTTTAACAGGGGATTTTTTTATTAAAAATTTCATTTTTATTTACATTCACTCACATATATCTTTACAGTGTGCAACATTGTTTTCTCCAGTACAAATATCATGCATATCGGTGAAGACAAAGACATTACTATATACACTACCATCAGCAAATAGCTTTTAATTTTTTGTCAATAAGATGTACTTTTTTTCTTCCACTGTTCCCCCTTTCCACCCTCCCTCCATTATCCATCTCCATATTACCCCATCCTTATTACCTCTAGCAGCTACCATTGTCCTCCCTGCTATTATAACTTTCAAACCTTAAGTTTCTGCTATAAAGTTCACAGATGCTTGGTGTGTATTGAGTGGGGAAATACAAAGCCTGTCTTTCATAGCCTAACTTGCTTCACTTGGAATTAAGTTTTCCATATTCATCCACTTAATATAAAATGTAAGGGTCTCACTGTTTTTTATGACTGAGTAGAATTCCATAGAGTACATATGCCACATTTTTTCAATGCAATTATTTATTTTTAGATATTGGGTTGATTACATGTCCTAGAGATTGAAAATAATGCTCCAATCAATATGGATGTGCAAGTGTTTTTCTGACTGAGGGTTTTTCTATCCTTTGGCTAAATACCTAAGAGTGGAATTACTAGGTCATATGCTAGCTCTATTTATAGGTTTCTGAGGAATCTCCATATTGTTCTCCAAAGTGATTGTACTAGTTTGCATTCCTACTAACAGTGTAGGAGAGTACTCTTTTACCCACAACCTAGCCAGCACTTAAGTGTTATGTACTTTTTTTAAATTTTAGCCATTCTGACTGGGGTTAAGTGTTATCTCACTTTGATGTGCATTTCAAGATGAAAACATCAGGAAATTTTTAATTTTATTGATATTTATCTATGTGAAAATATTTTAATTCTAATTCTGAATATATATTCTTTCTAACATAAAGCAATTATGTGGATATTTTTATATTGTTAAGATTTTAGCAAAAAAAAGGTATAAGTATGAATTTAAACAGTTACATGGAAAATCTAAAATTGACATTTTTAATTGGACATCTACACAGTGTAAGCTTATAATGTTTTCCACATTTTAAAATTGTTTCTCTCTTAACTCGGTTTCCTAAAAAAGTTTTAGAAGTTATTTAAAAGAAAAACTGATACCTGGTCCTGATGGTACTGTGAGTAACATATTAGACTCTGTAGTCAGGATAAAAAAATATTCTGAGATAAACTAAAGACAGACAAGAGTAGCCTAACAGCCCCTCCCCAAAATGTGTCCTTTCCTTTAAAAATTGGAGACATCTTAAGAAAAAATAACCTCATCCTGTATGTTGCAGTATTAATATGTGTAAACATATAGCATCATTTACAAATAGAATAAACATGAGATCTTTTTCTATCAATAATAGAACTTGCTAACACAATGCTTTTATTTTTTTCATTAAATATCTCTCATCTTGTTTAGGATCCCAATTATTTAGATACACTTATATTAATAGTTTAGGTACAAATTCTTCAGACCTCTATTCATATGTCTGAAAACCGTCTTCTCACAGATAGAAGTTCCAACAGGATGCCCAGAATTGAACTTCACAGGCATTGCTCCCAGGGTACGCCCAGCCATAGGCCTACAGAGCTTCTCCTCAGTCACTCTCTGCCTTTGATGCTATTTCTGTCTGTAAGTGAAATCTCGTTCTGTAATTTATGTAGCTGCCATTATTTTTTTCCATTAGTGCAATAACTTTAGGAGACTGTAACTCTGTGAAATCATAGGCAATCAGCAATCTCATTTGTGTATTTGGATTGTCTGATTATTTTAAAGACATTAGTATTCTTTGAGATTTAGTCACCTAGTCGTCACAGGCCCAGGGTAAATTTGTTTAATCTGATAAATGATCTTTCTTAAAAGCAGAATGGAGTGTAGATTCTGACCCTCCTTTGACTAATGATTTTGTCTTGATGAACTCTGAAAGAGTCTCCTAGTTTATTTTTATTGTTTGTTTATGAGTCTTAGAAGAGACCAATCAGGAAAAAAGTGTGCCTCATGAGAAATAGAAACATAGAGAATAAATGAGTCAATATAACAAAGCAGCATACTTTGAGATCTTTGACCAAAATTAACTTAAATTAGAAGTAAATAAGTCATCTATAAAAGTTTCAAAATATTTTTCAATTAGCATAGCTTTTTAATAATTCCTTTGTCAAAGGAGAAGTTAGCAAATATTTTGAAATCATGAATAATGAATGTAAAGTATTCCAAAGTGGCTGGAATGCTGCTCAAGCTGTTTTGGAGGAAAATAAATAGCTTCAAATGTCAATTACAAAGCTAGAAAAGTTTGCTTCACCAGGAAGACAATATTGTTAAGGTATAACTTGTCTCTCAATTGATTTTTAGATTCGATACAATTTAAACATAATTCCAAAAGGCTGGTTTGTTGAAATTTTAAAACTGTTTTTAAAATTTATGTAGAAATTTTTAAAAGTCCAAAGAATTCATTAATAAGAGTAAAAGAATTTAAACTAGGTGTTGTTAAGATTTACTCTACCACAGTACTCAAGACATTACGGTACAGAAAGAGGGATGAAAATAAATGATCAAGAGCTATAGCTCAGAAATAGTTTCACATTGACATGGTCATTTGGATTTCGACAGTCACCAGATGTTCCAATAGAAATAGGTCAATCTTTAAACAAAGTGTTTGGAATGGATGAATATCAATGACCTTTATCCTGCACTGTAAACAATAACTAATTCAATTTTAACATGGGCCTATACTTAAACGCTAAAGTTATAAAATTTTGAAGTAAATATGGGGGAATTTTTTAAAATTAAATGTTTAATTGACATAATAATTGGCATAATAATGGTATATGGTGTGATTTTTCAGTAGATAAATGTAATGTATAATGTCAAACTGGGTCTTTTAGCACATTTATTATCTCAGACATTTATCATTACTGTATGTTGGGAATATTCAAAATCTTTTAGCTATTTTTAAAATATACAATAAATTATTGTTGGACCAGCTGTGTGGCCTGGTGTTTAAGGCAGCCAAATCCCACATGATCAGCTGCACGGTTCGAGCCAGACTGGCAGCTTGAGAAATGTACCAGGCACATCTACATGTACGCCCAAACTCGTGAAAGGAGAGCAGGAGTAAAAGGGATTACTGTACTATCATTCCCCTTGTTGCGTGATTTCCTTCTCCCTCTCTCTTTCTCTTCATCTCTTTATCTCTCTATCTCTCTCTAGCAAGTGCATGTACCATCTGACCACAGAAACATATATTATAAAACACTGTTAGCTATAGTTACTCTACCGTGCTACAGAAGATTAGAGTTTATTCCTCTTATCTAATTGTAAATTTGAATCTCTCTTCTTTTTTTCTACTTTTTGTTTTTGGAGATATTTTTGCCTTAGGGTGTGTGTACTCACCTGGGAGAGAGAGACAGAGAGAACTATAGAAGTGAGAAATCACTCTAGGGAACTTGGCCACACTGCAATTTCCCCTCCTCCATCCTCCTCCTGGGATCTTGGGCATGCATGCACATGTGCCAGTGTGAGTTTCAAGCCACCAGGTCCGGACTTAACCAGGGCTGTGTAAGAGTCCAGCAATGTAACCACTATGCCATTGGCTGGTTCCAAATGTGAATCTCTTAACCAATGTTTCTAGAACCTTCTCAAACCACCTCCCCACTCTTCCCAGTTTAACCGCAATCTTCTAAGTTTCTTCATCTTTCTGAATTCCAATTCTATATGTTTTTTTTCTCTTTTTAATTTTGTACTTTTTTTTTTTTTTTCAGAGGTTTTTACCTTAGGGCACATGTGCTCACCAGAGAGAAAGACAGACTGATACAGTGAGAGGGAAAGTGAAAAATCCCCCAGGAGGAATGGTCACTCTGCAATTCTCACTCTGCAATTCCATCTTCATTCTCCTCCCAGGACCTTGGATACACACGCACACATGCCTGGTCTGCGACTCAAACTACAGTTGGACATGTGGGAGTCCAGTGATATAACTGATATTATAACTGCTGGTCCCTATTTTCTTCTGTTCTTTTTTTTTTTTTTTTTGGGGGGGGGGAGGTTTGCTATAGGGTGCGTGCACTAGCCAGAAAGACAGAGAGGCAGAGAGACAGAAAGTGAGAAATCATCCCCCAGGGGAGATGGCCACACTGCAATCTCTTCTCCTCCATTCTCCGCTCGGGATCTTAGGCATGCACGCACACGCACCCTACGTGAGTTTAAACCACTGGGTCTGGGACTCGAACTGCAATCAACTACATGGGAGTCCAGCGACATAGCCATTATGTCAATTGCTGGTCCCAAAAGCTTTTTTTTTTTTTTTTTTTTTTTTTTAAGTAGGTAGATAACTTTACTGAAATGAAAATTTTCAACTCTTCCCTCTGTGCTGAATGGCATTTTCCAGGGGAATTAGTCACACTTTAGCTGAACTTCTTGAATCATTCCCCATGCATGAGTGATTCGGCCATAATCCAGTGATTTGGACTAAATTTATACACATACTTTTCTGGTTTTCCCCTTCCCAAAATTTCCCTTTCAAATCCTAATGGCTGTAGTTGCCCTGAACTGAGTCCTTTTATTCTCCAAAAAAATATATTAGTGAGTTTTCTCTCAGAGCTACAGAAGCTGTTATCTAGAATAGCTCAAATCTCACCTGTACTGTTCTTTTCTGATAAGTGTTCACTCCTCTTCAGTTTCTGCCTGATTTCAGTTCTTTCAGATATTTTCAGTTCTTTTAGGTACTTTTTTCTTTTGATCTTTGAGTTGACACTTGCTTTTTGTTAGAGTATAATTCTAAATAAGATTGTACTCAGTCATAACCCAAACAAGGTACTTTCCAAGTCATTTTTGAACTAGAAAAAAATTGCATTTCTTTTCTGAATCATATATATATATATATATATATATAGCAATTATATAATAATTAATTTTAGCTTAGTATTTCTAGTATGTCAAATTTCACTTTCTGAAAAGAAAAATTGGGGGAAGGTATAATTATTCAAAGAAAATTCAGTGATCCATCTTCCCCCAAAAATATCCAGAAATTTACTTCTATCTAATTATCTTTTATTATGAACAGTAACACAAAAAAATTTTACTACCAAGAAATATTACATTTTTACTTTTAAAAAGCATCAGAAATAAGCTACTGGGAGTATCCAAAAATACGTTTGTCTTTCAACAGGTGTGCTGCTGAGGTGGTAACAACCTATTTCAAGGAGAATTGGCTATTTGACACTTTGATTTCTGATGCAGAGTTGAGACTACTGGAAAACATAATTATCTCCAAGTTTCTGAACAACTCTTGGAGATGTGGAAGTACTCGGGTACCAATTTCATAAAACAATACTGCCCTATAGGGAAGGCTAGGTAAGAGGGGGGGTCAGTGAACAGGATACAATTTTCTTTTGGGGCTGATTAAAATGCTCTGAATTATCTAGTGGCGACTGTATACTATCTTGAATGTGCTAAAAGCCACTTTACTGTACGACTTACCATGAATAAAATGGTGAATTCAATGTTATATACATCGTATCTCAATAAGATTGATTCAAAAAATATAAAATAAAAATGTAAAAAGTAACTAAAAAGGACATAACAAGCTGGGCTAAACGTATCAATTTATAAAACCGTTTCTAATTACAATACTACACAATGCTGACAAACACCATAAAGTAGGGTGCCAACTATTTTACTTGCCAAGAAGTAAAATGCTTCCTTTAGTTCCCTATATCCGTGCTTCCCTGCATGCATTAGTGAAAGACTTAACAAGAGCCAAATCATGGGCCGTAATAACGCTTCTTGCCAATGTGTCACATCAGACTCCTCAAGTGGTCTGAATCCTTTTACCTAAATAGAAACTTTTATGCAAACAAATCCTGCCAAATCTGACGTTTTCTAAATAGAGGAGAAAAATTCTGACTCTATGTGAGAAGGAATAATTAAAATGAGAATTATAAATATTTTGCTACATTTCGTGCTAATCTTTGAAATATGTAGTTCCTTTGTTGATGTTGAACAGCATTTTTATTTTCTAAAGCACTCTGCTAATGCATCAGCCACAATTTTTCTCTTTGTAATAACTATAAATAACTATCAATCAATTTTAAAAAACAGTTATAAAATCACCCTAGATTTTTATCATTTCCATACCAGTACCGCTTCACCACACACTTAACATTTTCCTTTGTCTCAGCCCATTTGTGCTCTTATAATGAAATATCATCAACTGAGTGGATTATAAACAGCAGAGATTAATTTCTCACAGTTCTGAGGCAGGGTAGCCCAAGATGAAGGCATCATCAGAATCTGTGTCTGGAGAGGGTCAGCTCCTTAGAACCAGATGTTGTCTTCTCGCTGCATGTTCACTTTGTGGAAGGGGATGAAGTAGGTCATAAGAAATTCTTTCACACAGACATTAATCCCAGTCACTAGGGCTCTGCTTCTAATATTCCCACCTTCTAATGCCATCACCTTTGTGAGGGTTGGGATTTTAACATACAAACTTCAGAGGAACAAAAACATTCTGACCTCAGCACTCTCTAACACTTAACTGTATAGAAACACTCCTAATAACTCATGTCTGATGAGTTATTCCTAAGCACCTAGTTCTTTTCACACTAACTGCTGGTCCCTTTTTTATTTTTTCTTTTTCTGCACCTAGTTCTTTTTGAAGAAAAAAAAATAACACTCATTTTAAAAACTCTTCTCGATTTTATTAATGTTTGATTAAAATTTGGTGGTTAAAAATCCAACTGACATAGTCTTTAGAAAAAAATGCACTAAACATAGGTGAGCTGTAGGAAATTCTGTAGATGAGCTGAAGGGAAGTATGCTAAGTGGAATAAGACAGACAATGATCCCCCCCCTTTTTTTTTATCCTTTACACTGTATTTTTGCTGTACTTTTTTCTATGTTTATATATATATCAGTACCTACCATTGTGTTGAAATTGCCTGCAGTGTTCAGGACAGTAGTATAGCGTACAGGTTAATAGCCTAGGAGCAATAGACTATTTCATATAGCCTAGGTGTGTGATAAGCTATACCATCTAGATTTGTGAACATAAACTCTGTTTTATGCAAGGCAAAAATTGCTTAATGACACATTTTTTCAGAGAGCATCTCCATTATTAAGTAATGGAAAGTATAGAATTTTGAAAAGAAGTTTTATAGCATTACCTGGCTATTGTTTGTCTATATCCCTGAGGTATTAAAGAATAAAACATGCAAAGGAAATTATTAATGTGGATGGAAAAGCAACATAGTACTGGAAAGTAAAGATATGGTGACATCTTAAATAAAACCTATATGGGACCAGCAGTTGGCATAATGGCTATGTTGCTGGACTCCCATGTAGTTAACTGTAGTTCAAGTCCTGGACCTGGTGGCTTAAACTTGGCCAGGTGCGTGTGCATGCGTGCCCAGATCTGGAGAGGAGAATGGAGAAGAAGAGATTGCAGTGTGCCCATTCCCCCTGGGTAGTGATTTCTCGCTTTCTGTTTCTCTCTGCCTTTCTGGTGAGTGCATGTGCCCTATAGCAAAACCCTCTCCAAAAAATAAATAAACAAATAAATAAAACGTAGATAATTGCACACCACTTGAAGAGGTTTCATTCATAACTATTTACTCTCGGGAACAGCAGACGGTGTAATAATTAGGACACTGGACACCCACATGGCTGATCATGTGTGGTTCAGTCCCAGACCAGCAGATTGAAACTCATGTCAGTCACCTGTAAGTGCGTGACCAAAATCCTGAGAGGAGAATGGAGGAGAAGAGATAGTGACATTGGCCAACTCCCCTGGGCCTGATTTTTCCTTTTCTGTCTGTCTGACTAGCACATACACCCTATAGCAAAAAAATCTCTCTTTCTATAAAAAAAAAGAATGATTTGTTCCCTAGTAATATTCTTTTGATCATACCAATTAAGATGTAATATACATTTTAGCTCAATCCAAAAACACTACCAAAACTAAAATGAGGCAAGCCCTACTGCTTAGCAGTTATGAGAACTGGATCCCATGTGGCCAACCACAGTTTGAATCCTGATTCTGATGGATTGAAACACACTGCATGTGTATTCATGCATATCTAAAATACCTACAGGATGGAGAAATGAGGAAGGAGGGATTGAGGTATGACTATACCCCATGGGGAGGTGCTTTGTCCCTCTTTCTGTCTCTCACCTGCATGTGAGCACAGATATCCTGTGCCAGTTTTTAGAGGAAAAAAAATCTAAAATTCAGAATTAAACAAAGCCCAAAATATTTGTTCTACAAGACATTCCCTGAAACTTCCAATACTGTAATTACCCTGTACTCAGATCTACTAAGCAAACTAAAGTCTAATTTCCTGGCTAGTCTCAAGTATATTGAAATGACTGACCTTGTTCCAAGCTAACATCAAAAAAAAAATTTAGACAAATAATATGGGAGAAGGTATGAAAGTTGAATCATGAAGAGGAAAATATGTTTTTTCAGTAATTAATGTTATAATTTTAAGAAATGTAAGTCAATGTAAATTTTTCACTTAGAAGTACTTACATTTATGAATAACATTTAACTTTGCTTATGAATTATAAATTTCTATAACTAAAATACAAAGTTTTACTGATATGTAAACATCTTTTAAGGCTTCCATTTGTTTACTGTATGGGATACAATCAAATAGGTGTATTCTGGACCAATGTTAGTAATTGCCTAGTAATTTTTCTTGTAATTAACAAAGAAATTTTGTTGTTCTGAAGGAGGGAAGAGAAAATAGTAGAAAACAGAAGGATATAAATGTTGAATTAAATATCATGGAAATCAGGATCGAATTTCTGGGTAAAAGAAATTAAGCACGTGGTCTCAAAAGCTTCATTAGTTCATTAGTTATGAATGAAACTTCTTCAAAAGCATACATTAGTTCACCTTCCTTTACAATTAGCTAATAAATTGAAATAATCTGTCCTATGACCTGCTGAAACTGGGATGCCTTTGTGTTACTTCCAAAGGCAATCATGGTCCCTATTTATGATATCGGTACCAGCCACACAGTCTGAAAAGTAAAGTAAAACACCTCATGAATCTTTCCCTATAGAGAGTATCCAAGAAGATTAACACAAAAGATAGCCAAACAGAATTATTTTACTTCTGAAAAAGATGAAACTTCCATATTTTAAGTCAAGAAGATGACTCAAGAAAAAAAAAAAAAAAATAGCACAGCAGATGATGTAGTGGTTGAGGCATCGGACTCACACATGGCCAAACACAGTTTGAGTCCTGGACCTGGGGGTTTGAAAATCACCACAGGCACATGTGCACACATGTCTAAAAATCCTAAAGGATTTTAGAATGGAAGAGAAGGGACTGTGCTGTACTCATCCTGCTTGAGGGGTGATTTCTCACTTTCCCTCCCTCTCCGTTACTTTTCTGACAAGCCCAGGAACCCTCTGGCAATTAAAAAGATGATTACTAAGACTAAGTATTTAAACTAACATATCAATTCCTTCAGATGCAACCTCTTAGAAATAACAGTATAGAGACCAGCAGATGACATAATGGCTACGGGACTGGACTCCCATCTGGCCAATAGCAGTTCAAGTCCCAGATCTGGAGGCTTGTCATTCATGCTACGTGTATGTGCATGCATGTCCCAAACCAAAATCCTAAGAAGGAATGGAAGAGAAGGGATATGGCATGGTCACCTCCCCTGGGGGATGATTTCTCATTTTCTGTCTCTGGCGAGCGCATGTGCCTTATAGCAAAAATCTCTCTCTAAAAAAATGAAGAAAGAACAGTGTAGTATTTTTCTGTAAGAGTTTCTTCATGATTTCTTTAAACACTTAATTACACCTGGATATGGAAAGAGAATTCATTTATCGTTGATACATGAAAATGTTCTTTGATGATCTTATTTTTTTCTGTAATTTTTTTTCTCATTGAGCAATTTTCTGTTCTGTAATTTTGACTCTATCATGATTTCTTTCAAGAGGATACTGTGATAAATTAAATAAAGAAAATATACCATTCTAAATTAATAAATTATTTTTAAACAAATAGATATTTATCTTTTTGTTCCATACATCAGGCCCTTGTGCTTTTTTTCAGTATTAAATAAAATAACTTGTCGTAACTAGGGTAAATGAAACTGAATGTATATAGATCATGCTTGATTTGGACTTGGGCTAATAAGTATATTTCCAATTTTAAAAATTTGGTTAAAGCACAGAACCTTTCCTTAGATTTTTGATCTCTTTAGTTTCAACAATATAAAATGTAAATTGAAATTAAAAAGTTTTTTTTTTCTTTGTGCCATCTTTTCTTTTTCCTTCTTTCTCTTCTTTCTTTTTTCTTTCTTTCCTTCTTTCTTTTTCTTTCTCTTTTTTTCTTTCTCTCTTTTAGGTTTTTGACAGTCAGTGGGTCATGGTCACATCTTAATGCCTTGGCCATTCTTCCACTGTGTAGAGATTTGGGGCATACACTCACATTTACTCAGCATTTTTGAAGCCAATGTACTTGTATTTCTATATGGGACAAGGCTATTATCATTTCTCTCCATATATGGGAGATTACACCTGTATTCTATGTTCAGCTTTATTCAACACATCTTGCAGATAGGTAACAATGGTTCATTCATAGAGAACCAGAATAGTGGTCTAACATGGATATATAAAAATTGATTGAAGAAATGGAGTTTCTGAACTAAAAAAAAAAAGAGAGAGAGAAAATTAAAGCAGGTAGAAGAAGAAAGTGGGTGTATGATGGCTAATAAGGGCTTTTAAATATATACAGGGCCTTCACATGCCAAGGAGTGTACCCCATCCAACCTTTCTGGTTCAATATGTCTTTTAGTTAATTATGTGACATTGTATTAATTTAATCATCTTCAAATCTTAACATAATGGCATCTTGACCCTGCTCATCCTTCTGAAAATTCTCTAATCCAAACTTTACATGGAGTCTTTGTGAGAATGACTTGGCTCTCTTCTTCACAATTAGAAAGAATTGTTAATGCTTTTGTTTCTTGAATTTTTAAGTAGTTGGCATGGTTAAAACACAAAACTTTCAACATCTTGGCAAATAAATTTGAGACAAAGGACAGTAATTGCAAATTGGCTGTGTTTATGCCATGAATTATTTACTAGTTTTTATTAGAAATACTTGAATAACACTACCAAAATTCATTACATTCAGTGAAAGTCAATTTGTGCTTGTATGGAAAATATATTTAAAGCAAACCTTGGTTTTATGTAAAAAAGATAATACATAGACATTTTAAAAAGTTATTTTTGTTATCTTGCTGTGTTTGTACACATCTCAGTTAAGAAAGTTGTATGTTATGAGATATGTTTAGAATCAAAAAAATGAAATACCAATATTTTATTTACTTGATTTGTAATTTGTCCTTCTATTCATGTGCGTACCCCTCAAAGGTTATTTTTCACCAGAAAATTGATTTTTGTTTATTTTAATTTGGGCTTGTACATTTCAGTAAGTGCCGTAGGTGATTCAAATTAATTATGTTCTCTCAAATTCTTGGACTCTGTTAATACTTAGATCAAATCAAAAAATCCAATCAAGTTTATGAAAAAAAAATCCTTCATTCTGAATACATTTGTAATATATAATCCCTTGTATACAATAATGAAATAATGGATGCAAATATGGTAATAATATAGATGAGTTTAAACATAATTTATTTATTTATTTATTTATTTAATTTTATTTATTCATTCATTTTTTATTTATTTATTTTAATTTGACCAGAAAGACACAGAGAGAGAGAGTGAGAGAGGGAAAGTGAGAAAGCAAGCCACCAGGTCTGAGACTCGAACCACGGTCGGCCATGTGGGAATCCAGTGCCCTTATCCACCACGCCACTTGCCGGCCCTAAACATAATTTATTTTTAAGACTTCCTCAAATAGCTAATACTCAGAAAATGCTATTAAACGCCAGAATCTATCTGAACTTCTTTACATAAATTAAGTCACTGCCCGACTGTAGGTTTTGCTATTAGCTCCATCCTATCATCCTATCTAAGAAGGAAAGGCACAGAGATCAGGCTGACTCAAGGTCATATGGATGGACTTTGGGGAGCTGGTTCCACCCTCACGACCTTAGGCTATGCTGCAAGCCCTAGAAGTGCTTCAATTTCCATCATAACAAAATGTTTCTTGTTGAAGGTAAATAATATGATTTTTGACTGAATCTTACTAATTCATGTCATTATAATTAAAATTTATAATTCTTTGCATTAAGTATTTGAATGTGAGTTTTTTTTTGTTTGTTTTTTGTTTTTTTTTCTTTGAGACTTTTGCTATAGGGTGCATGCTTTTGCTGGAGAGACACAAAGACAAAAAGTGAGAAATCACCCCCCCACACACCCGGGGATGACCACACTGCAATCCCTTCTTCTCTATTCTTCTCACAGGATTTTGGGCATGCACACACACACACACACACACACACACACGCCCAGCATGAGATATGAGATCCCAACCCCTGGGTCCAAGACTTGAACTATGGTTGACTATGTGAAGGTCTAGTTTCTTAATCACCACGCTCCCTGCTGGCCCCATGATCAGCTCTGCTATGAAGCTGTTAAGGAATGACTCTTCCTCCTTTGCTGAATGTTATTGATATCAGACTGTACTATTTGTAGTCAGTCCCTAGCTGTTTCCACAATGTGTGCAGCCTACTACCTCATGTTGCCCTAAGCTAAACTCCATTTTGAAGTGGGAATTTGATAATTTACTCCTTCCTTCTCTTGTCACTGCTATCTAAAAATTTTCTGGACACTGTTCAGAAATTAACAGAATTATATTACCAGACAAATATAAAATATGTATGCAACTTTTATTTTTTGTCAAAAGGCAAAAGAAGCAGGCAACTTAATTTTAATTAAATTAACTCCAGTTAATTTTACTTAACTCAAAATGCTCAGTATATTATCATTCCAGAATGTAATTAAAATACAATTATTTAAAATTTTTAAAAATTTTATCAATGTATTTATTCCATAAGTGAGTGACATGGAGAGAGGAAAAGGCACCCCCACCCACAAAGTCCTTCACTGTGATACACCCTACTTTTAGCCACTCAGGTCATTGTAGACCAGACATGCTCAAGAGGGTGTCTGAGCACCTGGAATCTAGGACCTTGCTCATATGCATCCAGTGTTACTGCATTGCCACTTCCCATCCCCACATTTTTTTAAGAACTATTTATTTAATTTTACTTATTATTATCATTTTTAAAAAATTTAATGGTAGGCAGAGAGGGAAAGTGAGCAAGCAAGCCACTAGGTTTGGAACTTGAAAATGGTTAGCCATGTGGGAGTCCAGAGCCTTAACCACCGTGCCCCCAGCTCCTCTCCCTACCCCAACCCCCTGGGCCCACATTTTAAATAAGTCTTTTGGATTAAAAATTGACTATTCTTCCTGTTTACTTCCATACAAACCTGGCATGTACAGAGACCGGAGTACAGAAGCCTAGAACATTCTCAGGTGCTGTCAGTATTGCAAAGCATTTTGCTATGGCTTCACTACCATGGCTGCCCCATCCCCAATTATTGTAATATTATACATTGTTTTGTTTTCACATTAAATACTTGAAATTCTGTGTGTATTTTAAACTTACACAGCGTCTCAATCCAGACTAGCTTCATTTGAAGTGTTCAGTAATCACCCCTCCCAATAGCTGTCATATAGACAGTCCAGAGTTAGCTCTACCCACCCTGTTTGCGCTATCGGTTTTTAGATTTCTATAAATCTAAATGTAGAACATGGGTGAGCAGGATCTTTTGTGGTTTAAATTACAGGCAACTATTAGACATTGAGGTCTTGCCAGTTCTACATCTTGGGAAATGCAGTTTTTGGAGAACTCGGGACACCCAACTCAGGACACCGGTATCATGCTAAGCTATGACTTCACGGTTGCTTTTGTAAATCCTGGGTCATTTTTAATTTCAGAAGCTGAGACATTTTGTTTACTCACTGATATTTATCAAGTGATCACATTGTACAAAGCACTGATTAAGGTACAGAATTACTAGTGATTAAGATACAGGCCTTGGGGCAGCAGGTGGTATAGTGGTTCAGATGCTAGGCTTCAATATGGCTGACCAGAGTTGGAGTCCTGGATCCACTGGCTTGAAACTCACACTGGGCACAGAGAGGAGGAGGATAAATTGTGGCATGGTCATTCTTTTAGAGAATGATTTCTTACTTTCTGTCTCTCTGTCTCCCTTCTATGAGTACACATGCCCTATAACAAAAACCTCCAAAAAGAACAATAAATAACAGCCTCTGTGCAATTTAGACTATAGCCAAGTGAGCCAAAAATAGGTTCATAATAAAACATATAATTAAGCATAATGAAAAATATTTTAAAGAATACGCAAAAATATTTTAAAAATATACAAAATAATGTTAAATGCCATGTTTGATATATATATACACTTATCACAGGGCATGTGCCTGAGGGAAACAGAAACAGTGAAAGAGAAAGTAAGAAATCACCCCCAGGGCGATAGTCAAATGCAATCCCTTCTCTTTCATTCTCCTACTAGGATTTTGGATTTGCCCACACACATGCCTGGCACGATTTCCAAGGTTCTAGGTCCAGGACTCAATCCATAGTCACCCATGTAGGCGTCCAGCACCGTAACTGCCATGTCACCTGCTGGCCCTGAAACTGAGTGGTCTTAACTATCCTCTCTGAAGAGATATTTAAATCAGGACTTGAGAAATACATCCTATAAATGCCAACAGGACAATGATTTCCTAAAGAAGAAATAATATGTGCAAGGAAATATGCCAAGATATATGTCAGTATGTGTAAGAAAGTGAAGTCATTCCACTGGTCTGAAATATAGTGAGTGAGAGGAAAGGGAGTGAGATTGGAAAAATGAACAGTAGCTAGCTCAGTAATGCCATGCGGGCCATTGTTAGTATTCACATTGACATCTTGAGTGACCATAAATAAGTGGTTTAATCATGTTTTGTTCCATTTTCTCATTGATAAAATAGAGAAAATGATTATGCATACCTTCCATGGCATTCCTAATTTTTCAATGAGATGCCAGGTACAAAGTTTTAGTGCATTTCTTGCATGCAAGAAAAAAAAAAGTAAAAAACAACTACTAATGTTAATTTTTATTACTGGCACTATTCAAAGGAATTTGATTTGATTTGATTTTAATGCAAAGGGAGACATACAATAATTCAGACTGTGGCATGGTATAATGCAATAAGCACTGGGAACATGACTCTGGCAGCTGAGCAAATTTGAGGAGACCAATTCAATTTTTGAAGTATTAAGAGACCAGTTAAGAATCATTATAATAGTCCATGTGAGAAAAAACATTGGCTTATGATTGGGTAATAATGGAGAGAAGTAAATAAATTTGAAGTCTGTTTAAGAAGGAAACTCAACAGAGTTGATGATAGATTGGAAGTGAGTGATAACAAATAGAGAAGATAATGTATTTCAGCTAACAGTCATCCACATTAGCTCCTGGCACTCCTTGAAATCTTGGGAACTCGAATCATTTCCAGCAAGTCTCTAGTTGAGGTCTTGCCAGTAAAAGCTTCAAAAGGCACAGAAGAAAAGCCAATTTGCAAAGTAGAAGAAAAGTAGAAACCATTATTTCTTCTTCAATGGCCTTAGGCATAAGCATGGATTTTGGCCGATAAGAATTTATGGAACTCTTCTGATACTTGCCTACAAATTTCCCTGTCTGCTGGCACAGGCAGTTGAGATTGTCAGATCTTTTCTCATATTTCTGCAAATCCCTGAGTAAAACTGAGAGCTAGCAATGATTCTTCTTGTCTAGATTTCTTCAGATTCTAAAAGAATTTTAAACATAATTTCCTGTTAAGAACCAATCTTCAAGACTATGGCTTCTATTTTTCTGTCTGACTCTGGCTAACCCGTGCTTGATATCAGAAGTGGAATGATCTCCCTCACTCTCATTGTTTTCATTTTAACTCGACCAATAAGAAGCAGTTATGTAAGATCAGGAAAGTGAAAGAAAAATAAACACTATTATCCCAGGAATGTTGGGCTGGGCCATGGACTTCTAAGGAAGTAGTATTTTTTTTTTTTTTTTCTTTTTTTGGAGAGGTTTTTGCTATAGAGCGCGTGCGCTCGCCAGACAGACAGAGAGAGACAGAGAGATAGAAAGCAGGAAATCACCCCCCAGGGGGGATGGCCACGCCGCAATCCCTTCTCCTCCATTCTCCTCTCGGGATCTTGGGCACGCATGCACTCGCGCCCGGCGTGAGTTTAAGCCGCCGGGTCCGGGACTCGAACCGCGGTCAACTACGTGGGAGTCCAGCGACATAGCCATTACGCTAACTGCTGGTCCCAGGAAGTAGTATTTTGTAGTGCTCAGGTTTTATTTATTTATTTTCTTCTTCAAACTTTTAGTCCAATGCTATAGATATCTGTGATCATTCACTTTTTTTTTCTTTTTTGCAAATGGGGTAGTTCTTTGGTTCACTAAAACCCAAAAGCAAATTATGAAGAAAAGATTCTCCTAGACTTTTGTAAATTAAAGCTTTCCATAATTTTATGCATTTAGTTCTCTAAATTAATTTTTTATTTCATTGGATTTACCTAGAGTCCACTTCAATATATGGATCACTTAGTCTTACCATTTATGTTTGACAATTACAAGATTTGGGCATAAAGTAAGAACATAACATGTATGGGTTTTTACAACCACAAGGAAAGATCCTTGACTAGGGATCTGTCGCAGTGTTTTTAAAAATTATATACATGTGTATAGAAGAGCCTAAATGTAATCAGTGGTTGATAGGTTAAGATATGAGACTAATGATCTTTCATAGTAGACTATTGATGAATTTTATACTTTCAAATAGCCCATGATGTTAATAAAAAAGTAGAAGAGATGTTATCATATCATCAGGTGCCATAAAACCGAAATATTGAAAAAAATGCACACTGTTAAAGACCACCTTTGCCTTGTAATTTTATTCAGTTTACTACTTAAGTTGTGACACTTGTCAAATCCAAATCTGTAGTTAATTTAGAAGAAGTCATAGAGGATCTTTCACCTGCTTGGCAAATTTTCCCAAGTTTGATAGAAGCTATATAAAAATAATGTTGGTCTAAATTCATGCAATATAAATGCATGATAATATCCAGGCTGCCACAGTTCATTTAATTCTTATTAACATGGAATAGGCAGCTTCTATGACCCCAAAAAAGTAATTGTCTTTCTCAGTTTAAGTTTAGCCATTCCTCTTTTTGGATAAGTGAATTTTGTAAGGATAATTTATACCTATCCTAAGAGCCTCATTTATGATTTCATTGATCACCTATTAACCATACTGCTCTGTACTATGCTCTGTGATTATTAAAGAGGTAACTTTTTGGCATGATAAATTAGAATCAATTCAGAAAGGAGTAACAGATATGAATTAAAAAATCAAAACCAACTAGTGATAAAAAAGATAGGTAACCACTGTGCCTTCATGTGTCCTGCAGAGTGTCACTATGGGACTCTGCAAATGAAGTGACTTGCATTTATTCTTTTTCCTAAATGCGCTTCTTGATGCATTTAGAAGCTTCTGAAATGTGCATGTGAATGTAGACAGTGCTGTAAAATTATTTCAGAATATACTTTTGTGGTATTAATTTTGAAACCAAGTAGAATGACTCACACTGGACTATGTTTCAAAATAAAATTGCCCATAAGGATACTGTAGTTACATCCTGACAAATTCATGTTTTAGAAAAGTTTCCATAATTCTTTAGTAACACATTAAACCCACTTCTCTGTTAAATTATATAAGAAAAAAATGATCTACAGGCTTTTGCTTTAAAGAAATGACAGGGATGGCCACTACTTAAAAAAGATCTGTATCTTATGAGAAGTACTGTATATGATAATCACTCTACTGAAAGTGTCCATTCAAAGAAATGGCTGCATTGGGAGAAATTATGGATGAAATGTGGAGTTATATGCTAAAATTCTAGGTTATTTCAAAGTCATCTCCTCATCTTACTCTTCTTTTAACTCAGCCAACTTAAAGTAGAGCAGACTGGCACACCAGAAATAAAGAAGCATCTACAAGAAAGGGTGACAATACCAAAGAACCAAAGATAAAAGTGTCACATTTGATCAGCTGATGAACTGATTAATTAATGTAGTGATCCAGTGGAATAGACCTCAGTAGTGGCTTCTGTAATACTCATCTGGATATAAAGAACACAATGTGCTTACCAATTGCATTAATAAAACATTATCTTAACATTTATAATGTATGAGTTATATTCAGGCAAATTTTCTAATTTGATCTGCATAAACATATCAGGTGTAGGAACCAGACGGGGCACAGAAATAAAAAGCTACCCTCTGGGGACCAGGAGATGCTGTAGTGATTATGTTGCTGGACTTCCACATGGCTGACTACAGTTTGCGTCCTCGACCCAGTGGCTTGAAAATTATAATGGGCACATGTGCATGTGTGCCCAACATTCCAGGAGGAGAATGGAGAAGAAGGAACAGTGGCTTGGCCATCCCCCTGGGGGAATGATTTCTCACTTTCCTTCTTACCGTTTCTCTCTCTCTCTTTCTCTGTGACGTAGGGAATCATGGCATAATGAGAGCCGCCAAACCTGTCTCTCTCCTCTTGCTCTTTCTCTCTCCTTGCATGCCTGTGCACATATACACACTCTCTTGTAAATAAAATGAATAAATGTTAAACTTGAAATGCATTCAATTTTATACTAGCGATGAAAAAATTAAATTAAGGATAAAATAGAAAATGTGAAAATTTACAAAACTTTGATAAAAAGAAATTTAAACTCTAAATAAGTAAACAATTATTGTTTCTTTTTGAAATGGAAGATGTGTTGTTAAGAGGTCAGTTCTTTCTACTTTGATCTATAGATTCAAGGCAATTTCAATGCAAGCCCCCAGTAAGCCATTTTGTCTATATAGATAAACTATTCTAAACTTTATATAAAGGAGAAAGATCTAGAGCAGCCAATTGCATACTAAAGAAAAATAAGTAAGTTAAATTCAAAAGGAAAATAAAAAAGACTGACACCAACCAATTTCAAGGCTTGTTTTAAACTTATGGTAATCAAGGGAACATAATATTGTCATTGATTAATGGAACAAACTGAAATCTCAGAGCAGACCTATCTAGATATTGCCAACTGACATTGAGAAAGGAATTTAACAAAGAATGTGAAACCTTTTCAATAAATGAAATCGTAACAATTGGACATCTCTCTTCTGGAACAAAATGTTAGATAAAAATCTACACGAACTTGGGTTTTTGATGAGTTTTTAGACCAAACATCAAAAGCATGATTCATGAAAGAAAAGACAGTAAGCTGAATTGTATGAAAATAAAATACTCTTCAAAAAGCACTGTTAAGAGAAGTAAAAGAAAAAAAAAATGAGAAGAAACCTTTAAAAGAGCATACCTGATAAAGATTTTTTTATCCTCAATAAGCAAATAACTCTTAAAACTCAATAATAAGAAAGCTTAGATAAAATATGAGTAAACGATCTGAACAGTCTTCTTATGAAAAAAGATATACAGACAGCAAATCAGCATGTAAAAAGGTGCTCAATGTCATTCATAATTGGGAAACGCAAACTGAAATGGAACTAATAAGCTACAACCACACACCTATTAAAATGGCAAAAATCCAAAAGTCTCCCAATACCAAATATTTGCGGAGATACAAAACACTAAGAAGTCTCTCTCACTGTTGGTGTGAATTCAAAATGGTACATCCACTTTAAAGACCATTTGGCATCTTATTAAGCCAAACATAGTCTCACTCTATGACCCAGCAATTGTGCTCATTAAACTGAACCAAAAATCTATGTCCACACAAAAATCTGCACATAAATGTTTATTCTATCTTTATTTATAATCACCACAAAGGAGGCAACCAAGATGTTTTCAATAGATAAATAAGCAAACAAATTGGCATATTCAGTAATGGAATAATAAAGATCTAAAAGAAATGAGCTGTCAAGCTACAAAAGACGTGAAGCACCGTCAATGCACATTACTAGATTAAAGAAGACAGTCTGAAGAGTCTACGATATTGCATAATTCAAATTATATAACATCTAGAAAAGACAAAACTTGAGAGAAAGTAAAATGATCAATGGCCAGCAGGGTTTTAGTGGATGAGAAAGAGGGTTCAATAAGTCAAATACGGTGTATTTCTTAGGACGCTGAATGTATTAAATATGCCACTGTAATTTAGAATACCTGAAACAAGACATTGTTCAACATTCACTGACTTTACAGTACTCTAACATATGCAATTGAAAATGTTTAGGGAGCCAGAGAAATCCCAGAGAGAAATGCAAATGGTGGTGATGCATTGCAACCATGTTGTACAAGTATGAAAAACTTCATTGAATGGGGTGGGGAAGAAAGGTGCTAACCTAAATAATTTTATATATGAGTGGATTCTGTAAAGCTAAAGGTAAAAGAAGCTACACACATGCCTTGCTATCTAGGTGGTAAAGGTTTTTTGCACAGGGCTAATTACTGTTTAACATTCCTCATACTACCTCACATGTACACTGGAATTGAATAATTAAGGAGATAAATCACACACACACACACACACACACACACACAAACAAACACACAAGGTAGTAAACAAACATATTTCCTTGCTCTGCCAGCTTAGAGAGTTTAAAAGAAATAATTTTCCAATAGCATTGATCATGCCTAGTGACTAAATCTTGGATTTCTAATATCATTCCCCAATTAAATAAACTAGGGTTCTTTGGATAAATATCTGATTCTAGGCAAGATAGTCAACACACAAGATAAAATTGGAGTATCTTACAGTACCAGAAGTAAGAAAATGTTAAACACACACACACACATATATACACACACACTCACTCACACAATCATAACAGTATGTCATTGAAATACCAGAACTCTAATTGGCCAAATCTGAAACAATTTGGGGAAGAAAACAAAGTGTCATTGGATTACATTGGCTTCCCTTAACTGTACGGCATAAGCACCAAGATTCTATGGATAGTACTAAACCTGATCGCAGTCAACCACAAAGTATTTTTGTTTAAAAAGTCTAGGATCAAAGATTTAGCCTTACAGATGATCTTAGCAACCTCAGCATACAATTTTTTCTATGTATTGAGAACTTTCATCTTTTCTTTTCTCTCTCTCTCTCTTTTTTTTTTTTTTTTTTTTTTTTTTTTTTTTTTTTTTTGGAGAGGTTTTTTCTATAGGACATGTGCGCTCGCCAGAAAGACAGAAAGAGACGGAGAGACAGAAAATGAGAAATCACTCCCCGGGGGGATGGCCATGCTGCAATCCCTTCTCCTCCATTCTCCTCTCGGGATCTTGGACACACATGCACACAAACCCAGTGTGAGTTTAAGCCCCCAGGTCCGGGACTCGAAATGCGGCTGACCACATGGGAGTCCAGCAACATAGCCACTATGCCAACTGCTGGTCCCAGAGAACTTTCATCTTTTCAATGAAAGGAAGTACTCATGGCTTTTCTTTGGCATATCCAAATTGCCAGCATCTCTCCTCTTGCATTTTGGGGCATTAGTAAGTAAAATAACGGCCACTTGAACACAAGCGTTATAATAATACCGGTTAATATGATAACCCAGTTGGCTAGTAAATGACTAATGGGAGGGTAGTATGCTTTATGAATATGCTGGCCAAAGGCATGAGGCACATCTCACGTGGGACAGACAGGATGAGACGAGATTTCATCACATTACTCAGAACTGTGTTCAATATCAATCTCATAATAGGTTATGTCTGAAATTTTTCATTCAGTATTTTCAAACTGTGGAAAACTACAGGTAACTGAAATCGTGGAAGGAAAAATAAAACATGGATAAAGGAGAGCAGCTGTGGGAACCAGCAGTTAGCGTAATGGCTATGTTGCTGGACCCCCACGTAGTCGACCGCGGTTCGCGTCTCGGACCCGGTGGCTTACAACTCACGCCGGGCGCGTGTGCGTGCATGCCCAAGATCCCGAGAGGAGAATGGAGGAGAAGGGATTGCGGCGTGACCATCCCCCCTGGGGGGTGATTTCTCACTTTCTGTCTCTATGTTTTTCTCTGTCTGTCTGGTGAGCGCACGCGCCCTATAGCGAAAAACCTCTCAAAAAAAAAAAAAAAAAAAAAAAAAAAAAAAAAGGAGAACAGCTGTTTAACCCAAAATATACAGTAAATGTTTCTGAGTCTGTACTGACATGGATGATTGAGTAAGTAAATCAATGGGTAGAGCAAGTTGACCCTCTCATGCAAAAGGATTCTAAGAAACAGGCCAGTGGTGGCAAAGTGGTAACACATTGGACCCACATGGGAAAGGTCTTGGGGTTCTATCTAGAGGCCTTGCTGGGAACACCAGCCACACATGCATGTACATATGATCTGAGGAACAGGGACTGGGATTAGCTTAAATATCAACTTCTCTTAAAGCTTTTCCCCTACCTCCCCCATTATTCCAATCCGCAGTACATTTGTTTCTAATAGGGTCACATTGTGGTAAATATTATTGCTCATCCAGTTGTTTTTGTTGTTGTTGTTATTTATTTTTTTGTTTTTTTTGTTTGTTTATTAGAACATAGTGGTTTGGGTTTTTATTTTTGGTACTAGAAAATTTTGTGTTACTTTCCTTAGTTTTCTTAGGATCTACTAAAATGTTTGGCATGTAATCGGGTCTCAATTGACATGTATTGATCGGATGAATAAATGAAAGTTGAATCTGTGTTGCTGTCCTCACATGAATTAGAAAGACTTTGGAATGAAAATGTAACAGAATGGATTCTCACTATCCTACAGGGTGACTTTCTCCCCTGACCATGGTCTCATATGTGCATAATCACACACACCAGACACATACACACACACACACACACACACACACATTCACTCTAATTTCCTCACAAAACTGTGCTGAGAAAAATAAGATAATGCAATTGGAAGATACTGTTAAAATATGTGTGTGTGGGAGGGAGAGCAGCAGGTGGCATAGTGTTTAAGGAGCTGGTCTCCACGTGGTCGACTGCAGTAGAGTCGAGAACCCAGCTTGAAACTCACACCGGGAGCATGTGTGTGTGTTTGCCCAAGATCCCAAGAGAGCAGAGCAGAAGTGATTGCAACATGGTTATCCCCATCCCCCAGGGGGGGTGATTTCTTGCTTTTTTTGTCTCTCCAGTGAGTGCATACACCCTAGAGTGGAAAAACAAAAATAAAAACAAAAAACTCTCAAAATAAATAAAGTGTGTGTGTGTGTGTGTGTGTGTGTGTGTTTGTGTGTATCTTACAACTTGCTCTGTTAAAACCACATCATCCTAAAATATGTAAAAATATAAAAGTCAGATTGATATCACATTTTGTGAATATATACCAGTGTTGTTTTAATGTAACTTTCAAAACTTAATTTACAGAAGACATTTCAAATTTGCATTTTCACCTTATCTTGCTACTTTTGGCATTTAAAGGACATTTTGGGGACGTACTCTCTTACAAAGTAGTTTAGCAGTCATTTAGCTGTATGAAATTTAATGTTTAAAATATTAAGAAAACTATGTACAATAGTATACTGGCCCAAAGGATATCTACCTATTACTTGGATATTCCAAACCACTATCCCTTGACTCTTTTATTATTGATGCAAAGCCGTATAGGTATGATATTTAAAAATTCATTATTATTCTGATCTTCTCAGATCTGGGGTAATGTCTTAAGGCAAAGGCTAATTGGAAAGCCACATCTCAGGTCATTTCTGCTTGAATTAAGGAACTGCCTGGAAGGAGAGAAGCATACTGAATTGCTCCATAAAGGTGATGATGCCGAGATTCCAATGTCTCTCAGTGGAACTGTTGCCACATTTAACATATGCAATACATTTAAGCATTCCACTTTTCATAAAAGCAATTAGAAGTTTTATGGAATGCTCTGACTGACTTAGTGCTATAGACAGTATGAAAACAAATGCAAGTGACTAGGGTAGGAAATTTGGGGCTGAAATCTGCCTTAGGGTGCAGCAGACATGCCACCGAAAGCAGCAGTTGACTTTCAGAACTGTGCAGCATGTGGCAAGCCAAGGGCCAGCCTGGAATGCCCCCATAATGCTCTTTGAGTTGAAATCCAGGATTTCACGGGTTTTGTGCAATCAGTTGTATTATTATTATTATTGTTTTTGAGAGGATTTTGCTATAGGGCATGTGCGCTCACTAGACAGACAGAGACACAGAAAGCAAAAAAATCACCAACCGGGGGGATGGCCACGCCACAATCCCTTCTCCTCCATTCTCCTCTTGGGATCTTGGGCACGCATGCACACGCTCCCAACGTGAGTTTAAACCACCGGGTCAAGGACTCGAAACATGGTCGACTCTGTGGGAGTCCAGCGACATAGCCATTACACTAACAGCTGGTCCCGCAATCAATTGTATTTGAAAGAGAACACATAAAATAGCAAATGATTTACAAGGGAAAAATATCTTCTGTAATATGGAATGTTAGCTAAAACTCTAAGATTATTCACTCTTAAAAGCCTAAATTATGACTCTCAGAAGCCATCTAGTAATTAACTTTTTATTAATGTTGTAAACGAATCACAGAAAAAAAAAAAAAAAAAAAAAAAAAAAAAAAAAAACTAGAAACCGTAAATAATTTTAGATGATAGTAAAATATAAAATTCTGTTTGGGTTGGAATGACGTCCTTATACATATTTAATGACATTGTTTCCCCCTGGGTTTGTAATAGCACTGCGTACCTTAGCACAAACTATGGAAGGGCCCATAGTCGTCCACCTAAGCAAAAATGTGCTGAACAAAGCCTCTACTGGGGCAGATCAGGTCAATGATTTGTCTACTCTGCCTTTGCCAGACCAGGGTCAAGGTGCATTTCAGCCATAGGAATAAGATATTTTAACTACAGGGTCAGGGATGCAGTAGGGATTCAGTGCTAATAACTGCCACCATGTTCTATTTTCTCAAAAGTAGAAGTCCAGAGGAAGAACACCAGAAGAGATTTTCATTGCTTGCTTTCCACCACGAAGAGTAGAAATAGTAAGGATAGTTATCACTCAGCCAATATTTACCTCTTAATAATGTGTCTAAGCACGAAGTTCCTGACTAATTCTTGGTTTTGCCTTTTTCAGGTTTATTATTTCAGGTATTTGCACACTTCTTGCTCTGTGTTGGATCAGAAGGCATTTTAAAATAAGGAATTGCAAGTGAAAAGCACCAAACAGCAGTTTAATTGACTAAAATTGTTCTAAGTTGACCACCTTGAAAATCAATACCATATTTGAGTATGTGCATACACACACACACACATACACACACACACACGAAGTTAAAAATATCAGTTACAAACCAAACCAAAAGCAGAACCTCATTATGTCTTTTAGTTCAGCTATTTCTCTTTAACACTATCTCATTGGTGTAAGGTAATTTAATCTGTGTCGTATTGACAGAGGATCATATTTTTTTTTAATTGGTAGAGGGTACATGCTTTCACCAGAGAGAGACAGGGAGACAAAGATAGAGAGACAGAAAGCGGGGGAAAACTCCCCCCACCAGTGGGGCCCTGCATAATTCCTTCTGCATTTCTCCATCCTGTTGGGATTTGGGGTGTGCACACACGTGCATTCAGCTTGTGTTTTAGACCACCAGGGCCAGAAATTTAACCATGGTTGGCCATGTGGGATCTGGCTCTTATTTATTTATTTACATATATTTTTTAAATTTACATTCAATCATTGTACAGTATGTAACATGGTTTTTCCTAGCATGAATACAGTACATATTAGTCAAGCCAATGACATTACCACATATATTATCATCCACAGATAACTTCATTTTTATATCTACTAAATTTTACTTTTTCCCTTGATCCCCTCCCCCCTTTCCCATTACCCACCCCCTCTCTTACTCTTTCTAGTATCTACATTTGGCCTCCCTGGTATATCTTCCAAATTTTCAGTTTCCACTGTAGCGTGCAGACATTCAACATACTGGGTTGTCGGAATAGTCATGACCCATTTTTTCTCTGTTTGTTCTATGAAAAAATGGGTCATGGCTTTTCTGACGACCCAACGTACTAAGTGAGGACATACAGCGCCTATTTTTCAAAGTCAGGCTTGTTTCACTTAACATTAAATTGTCCCTATTCATGCACTTTGTATCAGATATCAAGGTCTCATTGTTTTTTATGGCTGGGTAATACATGTGATTGGGGTCTCTTAACCACTAGATTATGAAACTAGCCCCAAAAGATCACTTTTCACTTATCATCCTGCAACATCAATCCCGGTCCCCCTGGAAATGTGCTGGCTGGTTCCTGAAGGCAAATCTGCTTCTCTTCGGGACCAGCAGTTAGCGTAATGGCTATGTCGCTGGACTCCCACGTAGTCGACTGTGGTTCGACTCCCGGACCCGGTGGCTTAAACTCACGCCGGGCGCGTGTGCGTGCGTGCCCAAGATCCCGAGAAGAGAATGGAGGAGAAGGGATTGCGGCGTGACCATCCCCCCTGGGGGGTGATTTCCTGCTTTCTGTCTCTCTGTCTCTCTCTGTCTGTCTGGCTAGCGCACGCGCCCTATAGCAAAAACCTCTCCAAAAAAAAAAAAAAAAAAAAACAAATCTGCTTCTCTTCAACTTCACTGAGAGTATTTTTAGATTAGGCCCTGAGTCTCAATGTCTGCTCTGCTCACCAGCCATCGTGTTATGTACTCACTGAAGTCATTGGTATGAGTCAGCATTATTTTAAAGAAAAAAGAACTGTGTGTGTGTGTGTGTGTGTGTGATAATGACTATTGACTCACACAATTATAGATGCTGTAAACTCCCTTGATCTACCACCGACAGGATGGACACCAGTAAAGCCATGGTATAATTCAGTCCTAGTCTGAAGACCTGAGAATGGAGAGTATGGGAACCCCACTGGAGTTAGTCTTAGAGTCTGAAGGTCCAAGAACTGGGACTTCTTGGGGCCAGCAGAAGGCATGGTGGTTAAGGTGCTGAACTCCCACATGGCCAACTATGGTATGAGCCCCAGACTTGGCTGTTTGCTTTCTCACTTTCCCTTTCTCACTCTCACTGTCTCTCTCCGATCAAATTAAAATATAAATAATCTTTAAGAAAAAAAAAAAAAAACTAGTACTTCTGAAGTCTGACATTAGGAAAAGAGGGATGATGTCCTAACTCAAGCAGAGAGATTTGCTCTTTCTCCATATTTTTGTTTTATTTGGACCCATAGTGAATGATGGTTTGGTTGATGTTCAGCCACATTGAAAAGGACAGATTTTCTTTCTCAGCCTGCTGATTCAAATGTTACTGTATTTCTGGAAATATCCTTATAGTTACAACCACAACAATAACACCTTACCAACTATCTAGGCATCCCTTAAGCCAGTCAAGCTGACACACAAAATTAACCCTCATGTCATTTATTCACCCAGCACCTCCACCTGATTCTTTATCCCTCATGGAACATGGAAGAGCACATGAATATTGCGAAAGCATTTGGTAGTCAAAAGAAAGGTGAAATAACAAGTTCAAACCACCTGTCTGAACTTTCTGTGCCAGATTATCTGGTCTGTGCTATAGAAGAAGCCTTTTAAGGATTGGACCACTTTGAGTGGCATGGACATCAGGGTTATCAGCTCACCTTCACCCTCCAGTATGTTCTAGAATTTTATCTTAAAGGAAGTAAAACAGTTTGGTCCATCGTTTTATTCTCCTCCTCCTTTTTTTTTTTTTTTTTTTTTTTTTTTTTTTTTTTTTTTGGAGAGGTTTTCGCTATAGGGCGCATGCGCTCGCCAGACAGACAGAGAGAGACATAGAGACAGAAAGCGAGAAATCACCCCCCAGGGGGGATGATCACACCACAATCCCTTCTCCTCCATTCTCCTCTTGGGATCTTGGGCACACACGCACACGCGCCTGGCGTGAGTTTTAAGCCACCAGGTCTGGGACGCGAACCGCAGTCGACTACGTGGGAGTCCAGAGACATAGGCATTACGCTAACTGCTGGTTCCCACTCCTTGTCTTTTTTTGATTCTTGGCTAAACTTCCAATTCACGTGTCTGAAACTGATTTAATATTTATTCTTAAATATCTTCTAGCCACAACATAATAATACATTAAATTTGGGGCCAGCGGTGGCATGATAGTTAAAGGGAGCAGGTCCAACATGAATGACTGTGCAATTTGAGTTCTGGACATGTTTGCCCCAAATTTTGAAAGACTAAAGAGATGAAAAAGAAGGGATTAAGGAGGGACCATTACCACAGAAAGTGTGTTATTGTGCGTTCTCTCTTACTCTCTTGGTCTCTCTCAAGCAAGTGAATACACCTTCTAGAAAAAAAAAATTAAAAAGATAAATCAAATTTTACTGAGTCTTTATAGATTATAGCACATGTAAAAAATATATTTTTCAACTGTTTTACATGGATTTTTAAAGCCCATTATCTTTGAAAGAACTCAAGGACTATGTTCTTTATTTGCATTACTTTTTTACTTTTTTTGAGTTTCTTTTTTGTTGTTTTTGTTGTTTGTTTTTTTTTGCTATAGGATGTGTGCACTCACTAGAAAAACAGAGAGAAGCAAAGAGACGGAAAGCGAGAAATGACCCACCAGAGGGGATGGCCAGGCCGCAATCCCTCCTCCTCCCTTCTCCTCTCGGGATCTTGGGCATGCACGTACATGCACCCGGCGTAAGTTTAAGCCACTGGGTCCGAGACTTGAACCATGGTCACCTACATGGGAGTCCAGCGACATAGCTATGACACCAACTGCTGGTCCCTCTTTATTTGCATTACTGTTATCAAGTCCAAACTCCTTTCAACCTTTCCTTTGTGAGTTGACTTTCTTTCATCAACTACGGTGATGGTCACATATACAGCAGTGCCATAGAAAAACACATTCTAAAGACACAGGGCAGAGACACACACAAACATACAGATACATTCTTTTGTTTTCCATTATTTTGAAAATAGTACATGTGTACATAGACATGTATGTGTAGAGAAAGAGCTCTAATAGGTTTCAGGTGTTTCGGCTGGAACTTACATAAAAAAAAAAAAAAAAAAAAAAAACAAAACAAAACCAAAACAAAAAAAATTCAAGTAGAAGACTCTCTTATAGCCTAGTGAGGAGGAACATAAGCAAACAATAAGGCACTAGAGACTACATGATAAATCTGATACCTTGGATGATCACCAACACTTTGGAACATGAAAGGAAGTCTTTACATCCAATGTGTGCATTCTAAATTACTCCCCAAAATGTCTGGCATTTGTCCCTATCATCAAGGACAAGTAGATGGTGGCCAGGTTGCTGAAAGAGTCATAGCTATTCTTGGATGGGAGAACATCTTGAATAACTGTGTGATCTTGACATATTTCGACAATTATAATATATTTGGTATAAGCAGGGTGTGAAGAGTTTTGTTGAAAATGGTCAGCGAAAAAGCTAAAGAACTGGCCTAAAGCCAGGTTACAGAAGACAAATGAGTAACACATCACCAAGAATGTGCCAAGTCTTTTTCACACAGAATAGTAAAATTTTAAATTTACTTATACAGTGTTATATGTTTAAGAGAATACAAAAAACTTTTTATGAGACATCTAATATTTTTTACCATCCATTTGAGAACATTAGGAATAATAATATCTCTGAATGTATGCATTTTTATGTAGTTTTTCTCATAAAAATTAATTCATGTAATTAGAATAAACAAAATACCTTGACTAGACATATCTTCTCGGACATCAGTTTAATGGATGTGGACTTCTAAATATTAGTTTTTTGTGGTCTGAGCTAGAATTTACTGTTTTGCATTACTTTTCTGGATATTTACTATTCAGACAACTAACTGAATAAAGTATTTCTTTGTGGTTTTAGTCTTTAAAAGAATAAGAACTTTTTTTTATCATTTCTTGGTATCAGCACAATGATATAAACAAAAGAAATCTATTAAATTAAAAAATAAAAGGTACTTATAAAATATATAGAACTTTCAACATTACGTAGCAGCTTAAAACAACATCGAGAAAGGATATTTCTTCCTCAGCCTGAAAGCACATGTATTCATTATTTACCCTAAAAAATCAGGCTTTCAATAAATTCACTTAGTTAATATGTAAATGTTTAAACTACATTAATAATTCAAGTGCTGATAAAGAATATTACATTACTCATAATAGAATAATATTAATATTTCCTTTTTAAAATAAAATTCGCTAGAAGGTATGTATACTCATGGGAGAAAGCCAAGGGGAGAGGCACGGGAAGGGGTCAGGCAGAATGAGAAAGCACCTCCCATGGGAAATGGTCATGCAACAATCCTTTTTCCTCCACTTTTCCTCTTTTTGGGATTTTGGGCATGACAAACACACATCAAGTGTGTTTTTCAAGCTGCTGGTTAGGGGATTTGAACTGTGTTTTTGGTCATGTGGTATCCCATTACCATAACCACCATATCGCAGGCTGGCTCACAAAATAGTATTAATCTGGTGTTTTTTGTTTGTTTGTTTAGTGATTTTCTGCTATAGGGCACATGCCTTCGCCAAAGAGACAGAGAGACAGAAAGCGAAAAATCACCACCTGGTTGGATGACTGTGCCGTAATCCCTTCTCCTCAATTCTCCTCTTGGGATTTTGGGCACACATGTACACACACTCGCAGTGTGAGTTTTCAGCTTCCAGGTCTAGGACTTGAACTGTGGTCGACCAGGTGGGAGTCCAGCAATGTAAGCATTTCACCATCTGCTGGTCCAAATAATATTCATCTATGCTCATTAAGCTTGTGAAAACCCCTAGACATGTCTATAGACATGTCTAATTCTTTTAGTTAGTTTTCTTAGAAAATTAATAAATAGAAGTAAATATTTTATTAGAAACAGAAACATAATCACTCTGCTTTTTGTTTTGTCTTTTTTTTGTTGCTGTTGTTTGTTTTTGTTTGTTTGTTTTTGTCATAGGGTGTGTGCACTCACTGGAGAGAAGCAGAGAGAGACAGAGAGAAATAAAGTAAGAAATCACCGCACAGGGATGATGACCACACCACAATCCCTTTTCCCCCATTCTCCTCACAGGATTTTGGACATTCATGTACACATGCCTGGTATGATTTACAAGCCACCGGGTCCGGGACTTGAACAATGATCAGCTATTGGGAGTCCAGTGCTCTAAATATCATGGCAGCCACTACCTCCCCATAATAGCTTTTTAAATGCTACATCATAAAAACAATATGTGAAGGATTATGTATTTCAGTTACTGAAAATGAAAAGAATACATGTGCTAGGGCTGTTATTATGCCAACAAAACATCATCCATTAGGATGAGAAAATTCTATTATATTGAAAGACATTTATGTAAAATCGCATACTGTATTAGAGAAGTTATCTTCACTATTCATATATTTGTTCCATACTGTGGTCTGAATATTTGTGTCTCCTCAAAATTCATATGTTGAAACCTAGTCACCGATGTGATAATATTAGGAATCAGGTCTTAGGGAGTTGATCAGGTCATGAGAGTGGCATCCTCGTGATGGTACTTAGTCCCTTAAAAAAAGAGTAAAAAGATCTGCCTCATTCCTTTAAGTGTCTGAGGATACAATTAGAAGGAACCATCCTTGAACCAGAATGTGGGTCCTTACAAGACAAAAAATCTTCCAGAGCTTGATCTTGAAATGCCCAGCCTCTAGAGTTGTGAGAAATACAGTTCTGTTGTTTAAAATCTATACAGTTTACAGTATTTTGTTATAGAAACCTGAATAGACTAAAATACTCACTTTTTCAATTTGGAACCCTGTACTGCTCATTCTTATGGAATATCGCAAAATACATATGTATATATCTTTTTGTCTAATCATATATATTGTGTACTACCTTGTTTAAAAAGTCATGACTAGTTTACTTCTGGGAGAACTCTGGTTTCTTTAGACTTCTAATGGACTGTTTTGGCAAGAGACACAGAGAAAATACATTTCTTGAATGATACATCTGCCCTAAAAAATATCAATTCGAGAGAATCAACATCTAAGTTGGATGGGCTATAACTCCACCTACCCATTTAATTAAAAAGTGGAGTGACTGATATGCTTCTCAGCTTATTTGTTTTCCCCAGGATCATATATTAGTCCTAATGTTCTCTTACTTTCACACCCTAGTATGACCAAAACAGAATTTTCTCCCTTTCAGCCTGAGTGAAGTGGAAGTTCTAAAGGAATCAATGGACTGACCCTGGACTCAGTAATACTGGTGTCTGTTAATCTTGGTTTTTGAGGTCATCTTTTGGTAAGTTGTTGTGTCCTTTAGTCAGATAGCTGTATTCTTTCCAATGATAGAAACCACGAAAGAACAGGCTGCATTTAAATCTTCCTCTAGTTCCCAGGGCACAGATTACTGTGTAAAATAACTCAGGAACTGAGGTCTGTTTTCTGTAAAGGTTTTGGTGTTACCTAAAGTCAGAGTAATTTGCAAATTGTGTGAGTCTTGGTGTCAGTTTTGTCTTTAAGAATCTAAAAAGTCATTGCATAAATTAAAAAAAAAATTATTCCTGTTTGTAGTTGAGGATTAAGTCTTGGAAGAAACAAAAAAATCCAAACACATGCTAATGTAGGTGTACATGATGTAAAGGAAATGCCTGTCATAGGGGGAAAAAAAAAAGAAAAAAGAGGGGGGCACAAAAAAAATAGGAGAAAGTACTAAATGTAATACAAATCGATGGTAGTTGCTCTGAATTCTCCAATGTGAATTTAGACAGTTTTGCCCACTAGTGCCTTACCCTGTTTTCTTTCTTTTGCCAATTACTTATTTGTTGATCAAGACAATACAAAAATTACCCACAAATATTTCTTGTGAAGGGATATTTACTGCGGGAATAAATAGTAAGACATTATGTAAGTTATCATAGTGACTTTATATGCCCTTGCCTACTATAACAATAATTAAGAATAATATCCTTGAATAGTTAGTGTTGATTTTATACCTACATGTTCTGATGTTCTGAGTAGTCCACTTCCATGGTTAATTAGCAGCAATAATGAAAAATGTATTATAATCATGGAAAGAAGATATTTGGGTTTCAATATGAATTACAGAAACAGTTTTAGTAATAAAATATAAAAATGGGTAGATGGATTTTTAAAAACAATGTTAATCTACTCCATTTTCAATCTGTGCCTACACAAATATTTAAGTAGCAATAACATCTAAAGCAATAAAAAATTAACACAATGAAAACTACTAGAGGGCGATATAAATAGTGAATGGCATAATGGGCAAAAGCCTGTAATCTTTTGCTAGTGGTCAGAGAGAAAGATTTTCAAACATGTTGTTAATATCTAATATCTGACATAGTATAATGGGCAAAAACCTGTAATCTATAACTTGCTTATTTAAGTTTATGTTTCAAACATTCCATTTATTAGGTGCGTGGTACTGGGCAAATTACTGTCTGTCTGCCATCTTTCTTATTAGTATGCTGTAATAAGAGTCCTATTCCATTAAATGAGATAACCCTTTAAAACACTTAGAATAGGACCTGGAGGCACCAGCAGACGGAGAAATGGATCCCTTCTCCTCCGTTCTCCTCTTGGGATCCTGGGCATGCAGGCACACACGCCCGGCGTGAGTTTTAAGCCACTGGGTCCGGGACGCGAACCTTGGTCGACTACGTGCGAGTCCAGTGACATAGCCATTACGCTAACTGCTGGTCCCAGACCCCGTGCATGCTCGAGATCCCACGAGAAGAATGTAAAAGGGATTGCAGTATGGCTATCCTCATTGGGGGGTGACTTTTTGCTTTCTGTCTCTCTGTCATTCTGAGAGTGCCATGCACCCTTTAGTAAAAATCTCTCTTAAAAACGAACAAACAAACACAAAACCCTGGAATTGCAAGTGTTTATAAAGAGGGAAGAAAAGAAAAGGATATGCCCTTTGTTTGGCATATCCAGAAAAAATAGAAACCTCCCACTGTTGATAGTTTTCTCTTTTGGCCAGGAGCACAGGTCAGTGAGAACAGGAAGAGGCAGCTTTGCCTTTGTGAAGGGTACAGAGAAGCCAAGCTGAACATAGTCTCACTTCCGCTTCAGGCTCTCACCATGGTCACATTCTCACTTCCTCTCATGTTGATCAGCTGGAGTATAGATACTTAATTTGTTCAGATTCAATTCAGTGTTTATTATTTGGCACTCAACATGGAGATGCTTATTAGATGCTACTCATATAGTAGATGTCCCTAGGATGAAATGCTTGATGTTTGCTATTTACCTCTAATTAGGATGAGTGAACACAAGCGTGAAAAAGTCTCAGAATTTTCAGTGTTTGGGTGTTTTTGAAGTCTGTGCTGTGGTACAAATTTCCTTTTCTAGTCTTTGTGTAAAAAAAAGATAAAGTTACATGGCTGTAGATAATCTAAGGAAGGGAAGATTTCTTCTGTTGCAAACTGTGGTATTGGGACATATTAATTTTTAACAGTATGTGATAATAAGTTACTATGAATAATATACTCCATGAGTATTGACTTCTGACTTTATTTCTACAAAAACTAGAACTTAAAACATTTTCAAATAATTGGGTGAGATCCTCTATATATAAATTGAATATGTCAAGTGAAGATGTGTAAGTTCTAGAGTTAAAAATAGATTATTATCCCTACAGAGGAAGTTTCCAGAACAACAAAGAAGTCATCAGGGATAAGAAAGAAGTTTCTGAAAACTGAGGTGTCATTATGAACTGGACAACTGCCTAGAATTTGCCTGAGCTGAGTCCTCAGACTGGCTCGGAGATCAGAGGAGAAAGGATATGAACTTACTCATGAGAGAACATATGGCCATGCGCATGTGTCCATAATTTTTATTTTTAAAAAGAGAGAGAAGAGCAAAAAGCTAATAAAAGTCAAGGGTACAACTTTTCTTCTTTTTTTTTTTTTTTTTGGTGAGAGGTGATGAGAACAATCTGTTTTGTAATTTAATTTATATTTGTCAATATAAAATTGGAACTATTGATGTCAGATATTAGATATTAACAACATGTTTGAAAAGTTTTCTGTCTGACCAATAACATATTCTTTTTTCTCTTTTATGTAATTTTTTTTTAAAAAATGCATAAATAATTTCTTTTCCCTATGAACAAAGTAAGCAAAGCTAACTCTTTTTAATTTTTTTTTAAATATCTATTCCTATCAAAGTATGCTATACATTGTTGGTTACTAGTTAACTTCATAGTTTTTTTTTTTTTTTTTTTTTTTTTTTTTTTTTTTTTTCCAAATAAACACCATAGAGGAATGACTTTGCCTCAGAACACCTCATACATAATGTATAACTTGAGCAATTAATTTCTGCCTTTGATAATAACAGAAAATTACCCTGGGAGGGTCAAGGTGAGGAGGCAGTAAGTATTAGCAAGCTAATTACTGTCCTGAGTTAATTCATTTTCTTCTTATTATCCATATTAATTTTAGCACTTAAGTAAGGAGATAGGTATGTGAACCTTCTTCAAGGTAAAATTAATAACAATTGTTATCATTATTTTAACAATGATAGTAACGGGTAAGATGTCAAGTGTTTACTATACATTTGGAACAGTTCTACAGTCTCTGTAAATTATTTCTCATCATTTTTATGACAATGCTATGACTTATGCAATCTTAATGTTCCCATTGTACAGATAAAGATATCAGAAGAAAGTTTTAAACAACTTGCCCAAGGTTAGCCAACAAAGAGTGTCAGCAACTAGAAAATAATGAAAAATGAGCTTCCTAGAAAACTCACTGTCACTAGAATACAAATGAGGTGATATTATGAATACTTTTAACACTAGTACACATGCACAGGATAATCATTTCCCTTTTCTTTTACAGGTAACACATTTTATTAATTTGTACCTCTATTTAAGCATGAAAATATTGTCATTTCTATGTCCAGCCTTATTTGTAGCTGAGGTCAATCAGTGAGCATTTGCAAACAATTCATATTTTAACTATTAAAATGAATATATATGAAGAAGCTGCATGACATATATTTGCATAAACCACTTAATATATCACTTTAATATGCTCTCAGATGTTTGAAGGACACTATAAATTCTATTTAATTTTGTGTGGTTTGCTTATGGTTTATATTATAAAATTGAATTTTAAATTATTATTTGAAATATATTAAATGCTATATTGAGATGTTACTACACCCAGTTTGTGATTTTTGTGAGATGAAAGAATTATGAAAATGCTTTCTTTGGTACAGTTTTATATATATTTGCATTAATTTTTCTGATGTCCTTCTTGGCCAAATATCAGTATTTCTGTGACTTCTGGACGCTTTCAATATTAAGAAAAAGAAATGCTTTTTCCATTGAGTGAGAGACATTAGCCTCACATACACTGTAAGCTCCACCTCCTGTCCTACACCTCTTACTCTCTGCTTCTGGTCTCCCGGGTAGGGCTGGAGAGATGAGCAACAGAGGCAAAGTAAACATGTTAGTACTCATCCTGATTTCACAGCCAGTGTCCCCCTTGATGACAGGCACCCGGCAGCTGGCCCTCTCACCTGCTGCACGTGCTGGAGGTATTTGGAGACACATGAGAAGGACTTGAGATTCCTGTTGTTCCCTGACTTGTGTGACATTTCTTTGGATGATTGATTTAAGTTTGCCCTCAGCTCCCACTGCCTGTGCACAATTCTTTACAGCTACCATCATGTAACCTATGGGAAATTCATGGAGCTGTGCCTTGTCAAAGGTAGGAACGGCATTGTCCCCCGCTGCTGCTCTCTCCCCTTCTCTGCCACTTCAGGTGAACCAGCCAGCCAGCTTTGGAGCTATCTAGGAAGTAAAGCAGCAAAACATTCTAATTCAAAGAACTACCTTGTGAGTCAGAGGCTAGTCTCACCTTTTCTACTAGAGCACAGTTTCAATAGATATGTAGATAGAGAAATAGATAGAAAATTATAAAGATAAAAATATCAGACAGGTAAATGATAGCTATATAGACATACCTGAATATGTAAAAAGCCATATCCCTTTCCTCCATTTTTCTAATTTGTTTACATTCCTTGCCAGATTCAAAAACTTCAAGCTACCTTGTAGGTTTTAAGAAGCTTATGACCTTTACAATGTATTTATGATCAAGTTGTGCTGTAAAATATGAAGGAGGATTCTCACACAGAGCTCATATTTTCATATTCCTCACACTTCATGGGAACTTATACATAATTTTCTGCAGCAATCATCAGAAGACCTGTTATGACTGAAAAAATATAATTTTGCCAGTCTTTCTTCTCAACACAGGTAGAAGGTGGGCAATGAGTCCAAACAAGTTAAAACACCAGACTTATATAATTCCCAGAAGATTCTGAAAAAAATATCATTACCTAATAACTCCCCAAAGTCATTCCTACTTTGAAAAATAGGTTAATTCCATAATAATAATCATTAAAAATCAAGGACTTTTGACTAAGTAGAATAGATTGGAATTCATTATAACATTCATTTAAAAAATATTATTGGTCACTTACCTTGGGCTGGAAACAGTTTTAGAAATAATAAAGGAATAAAAGTAACTCTTTACCTACTTAGGGTGTACATTCTACTAAGGCAGAAAATCAACAATACATATACGTACATAGATATTTAATACCAGGCAACTAAATGATTTAAGAAAGTCAAGACAAAACAAAGGCCATAAGGAGAAGACAGTGGCCAGATAGGGCTTCCAGAGAAAGTCACAGCTGATCACAGATCTAAATGAAATGGAGGAATGAAGAACAAAAGTGTTTGGAGGGAGACTGTTTCAGGCATAAAACATGAGATTGAAAAAGTAAAGTGACTGAAGCAGAGAGAGGAAGGAGGAAAGACTGCAGAAATAAGGATACTTCCTGGCCTATGCATGAAGTCCAGAATTTGCTTTATAGTTGAAATGTGTCATGAAGCTATCAGGGTCACTTAGTGCTAGGAAGAAAGGGGTCGGTGTGTCCCACTAGAGTAACACCAGCTGATGTAAGGATGTGCCGGTGTTTATTGAGCTCCTGCATTTTGTCAGGTAGTGTTTGTGCTGCTTGTTTTACCTGTCTTGTTACTCATTCTTCATCACAACCATGTGAAATAGATCGCACCTCACTTTACAGATCTCTAACTGAGGTTAGAAGGAAGGATTAGGTAGTTGAACAAAGTTTAGACAGTTATTTAAATAAAAGGGAATCAATTCAACCCTAGGTCTGTGATATTCTATCATGTGCACAAATGACTACTAGCATTTCTTGTATTTTTAGATTCCTATACAGAACTTTAAACATTTTTTTAGTTTACCCATTAGTAGTTAAAGCTTGCATATACACCTGTGAGTCAACTACAAGGGATATTTGACTACTGGGAGTATTGATGTGAAACTACATTATTTTCACAAATAATCTGCTTTAATTTAGACTTTATTAAAATTTACAAAAATATGTTCTTAATGTATTGGTTTCAGCTTAGGAGACAGTGAACTGAGATCTTACAACAACCATATGATTAGGAAAAAAGATAAAATAGTTTTGGAAATATTACCAAATATACATAGTAGAAGCTGCAACTTCCTTACTAGAATCAGACAGTATTTTTGATATGGTTAAAAGGGGAGTTTTAGAGGAGTAAATATGATAGCAGTGCAATCATGTATGCTCTTTTCTTATGTATCTTATGATTGACGATTTCTCTACTAACCAAGCCAGAATCTGAACACATTCACTAGTGCCACGACACAAACATTAAACCTACTGGTGCAGATAGAGCATCACCCCACATTTCTATAAGTTGTTAATCAAATGTATACATTGTTTAGAAAGCTTTCAACCAGGACAGAACCTACTGTGGTCCCCAAAAGAACTCACTACTTTTTCCTAATTTAGTTTTCATGGATTGCTTCATCTGTTATCATACTTTCCAGTTCTTCAACCAATATTTCATGGCACTCTTTTTTTAAATACAGGAAGCAATTCTTCATAGAATAATTTGTGAAAACTTTTCCTAACTATACTCTTTCAATGTCTATGTCAATATTATATAAATATAATTTTTTCTCAACTCATAGATTCTATTTTACTTTCAAGTTTTTGCTCTTTTCATGTTCTTTTTTGCTTGGTATATGTACTCTTTCTTATTAAATATAGATGTGATTTCATAAGGATGTACTATAGCAGATGCCCTCTCTTACTTTTAATGTCATCCTAAAGTGTTGTGTTGCGAATCTGACTTTCTTGCACTTTTGTCAAGTGATAATATCTTTGTCTCAACATAATGGTGCCCGGTTTATATGGATATTACACTTTGTCCTATTATATCATATGGATGTTTAAAATTCAAAGTATATAAAGGAAAATACACTGTAACTATTCCACTACTCTATCCATGATTCAAAATTACTCAAAATATTTGATTTAAGCAGATGTGGCTAATTTGGTTCAGCTCAGCCTCACATGTTTATTAGTACAAATGACCATATACACTAATTTTAAGAAATTGTATTCACTACTTTTCTTCTCCTCAAACTATAAATTTTGAAGTCTACTTTGATCTAGATATAATAAGGATTATTCTCAAAAGGTCAATTAAAATTAAAGTGTTTTATTATCTAATGTTACCATAAAGCTTTATGTCCAACAGCTTATCATTTACTTCCTTTGTAATGCTATAATAAAAGTAACTATTGCACCTAATTTCATATTCAGTAATAAAAATAAGGCTCTGAAGGATCAGTCATATACTTAGCTCTTAGCAAGTAAAAGAAATGTGGAGAATTGTATTATGCTTTTTCTAGGAATAGTAAAAGTGCAGTTGATTATAACATACAGTAGGAACAGTAATTCAAGTCTGAATCCAATACTCCTTTTATTTATCTATATCATTTTTAGTAGAAATAAAAATTTACTTAAAATTTTTCACACTTACCACCAGTTTCACTTTTAAATTTAATGATGAATAATGCTGACATATATCGTGCCCTTGTATTTTGAAATGACAAAAACATATTATGGATTTCTCATGAAAATAATCTATGAAAAATTTGCTAAACATATTTGTATATCCCCCTTTTTTTGCACAAAGCTGTAATATCAAAAATAATATAATTTCATGCTATATGATACTCATTCTTTTATATATACCAGAAATCTGTCCAAATTTGAAACTAGTTTTATTTATTTATTTATTCCTTCATTTTTTTTGGTGAGGTTTTTGCTATAGGACATGTGCACTCACCAGAGAGACAGAGAGACAGAAAGTTAGAAATCACCCCCCCCCCCCCCCCCCAGTGGGGATGGCCATGTCTCAATCCCTTCTCCTCCATTCTCAACTCAGGATCTTGGACATGCATGCAAATGTGACTGGTGTGAGTTTAAGCCACAGGGTCCAGGACTCAAACTGTGGTCAACTACATGGGAGCCCAGTGACATAGCCATTATGCCAACTGCTGGTCCTGAAACTTGTTTTAACGTGTGGTCTTGGCAAAAATTTTAAAATACCAAACTACAATCAATCATGAAATCTTGATCAGAAACTTGCTCATTCATGTAAAGTAAATATTCTAAAACTTGAATTTTTCAGAGTCCTTGAACTATTGAAGTTTTTTTCTGTCTTAGCATCAGGAACTTAACACACAAACTCTTTACTCTTACTTAGTAAGAGTGAAAATATGGATAAATAAAATAACATTAAGTTAGAGTAATTCAGTCTGTTTTTCACATTAACCATTAAAAAAATTGGGGGAATTTGCATTGGTTGTTAATGAAAAATGATAGAGGAATTTTTCAGTGGTATGCTACAGCTGGCTTACACTGGCACCTCAAAGTTGATTGTTATCATCTCTTCTCACATCTTTCTTTAAGATTGTAATAACCATTTTGTATTTACTCCAATAAAACCAGAAAACTTTTCTCCCAGGACAGTCACATAGCAAGTCTTTACAAAGAAACTACCCTTTTGTTCAAATTCACATCAACATTTCTAAGTTTTGATGGTAAAATGGTCTAATTATTTGACTGCATTGCAGAACCAAACATGCACGCCAATCTTTTAAACCGAGGTCCCAAGTCATTAAGGTAGTCATAATTTTCATCCTGATCAGAGATAGCAGATCCAAAGGAGCTCAGAGATCCAGCCAAGGACCCTGTCCCCTCAAAAGCAAAGGTCTGAAGGGAGTCAAAAGGAGGGGCATACGGATCGTTATCAGCTTCATCGAGCTTTTCGAGAATGAATTTCCGAAATACGGCGCTGTCTGGGCCGACCTGCAAAGACTGCCGGTACAGGCTCCTGATCTCTGCCGTGGTGCTTCTCCGAGCCTTGCGATCCCGCATCACGGTGCGGCTCCTTAGCTCGACAATATCAAAGGCCTCTGTGTCTTCTTCTCCCCCTCCTTCGTCATCATATCGGAATATATTCTCTCCGAAATCTTCACCTTTCTCCGGGAATAGAGTCTTTCTTCTCTGTTGTTTCAGACCCAAGATCAAAAATATAAACCCTGGCCAAAAAAAAAAAAAAAAAAAAAAAAAGGATATCAGAATATCAGTTGACACCTAATGAATATTATAAACTTTTCAATCCTTGCTATTGTTACAAGCTCAAGACATCAGCTTAAATTTTATAACTAGACAAGAAACACATTTGTTATCGAAAATTTACAAAAGCTACTGGCCAAATGACAGGAACATAACCATTTTTCTGACTGATGATTCAGGGAATAAATATCAGAAAACTCTAGGGAACTGCTTTTGATGATGATTACTTTAAAATTTATTTTTTATCAGATATTAAAATAGGGCAAAATAGAATCAGAATATTTTCAATATGAATCCACTGCACATGTCAATCTTAGTAAATAATCATCTACGGTAATAGCAGTTAGTCAGTGTGATAGGCCTCATCTGAGGCCAGATTCTAAGACATAATTATTTTCTTTTTTTTAAGAGTTTCTGCATGTACGCTTGCCGGAGAGAAGCAGAGCAATGAGTGAGAAAGTGAGAAATCACCCTCCAGGGAGGATGGCCATGCTGCAATCCCTTCTCCTCCATTCTTCAGGGATTTTGGGCATGCACGCACACGTACCCGGTGTGAGTTTCAAGCCACTGGGTGTGGGACTTGCACCACGGTCAACCTTGTGGGAGTCCAATGACGTAACCACTATACTATCTGCTGACCTTGGCATAATTATTTCCTAAGCTAATATTTATTGACTAGAAAATATATGCCAAGCATTGTTCTAAAAGCATTACATTTAATTATTATGAAACCCATCCATTCTATCCTATTAGAAAAATGAAAAAATAAAACAATATAAAAAAAAAAAAAAAAAAAAAACTGAAGCACAAAAAAAAAAAAAAGAAATATTAAATCACATCCCCAGGGAAGAGAAAGCTTCCATTCAAAATCAGAAAGTCGGTTCAGATTACTGTGATAACAACATTACAGAAATTTGAAACTATCAGGTGTTTGAATCATAACACTGGTTAGTGCAAAATCAATATTTATTAAATACATAAAAAAAATTTAACACACCTTAAAACCATGTAGAAATGGAACAATTTCAGAATACTTTATTTTTGTGTTGAAAAACTGTGTGTATGTGTGAGTGCCTATCAACTGCCAATCCTTACTCAGCCAGGGATCGTCATCTCATTTATAGAATATTAAACAAATATGAAGTCACGTTATTAAAATTATCACAAAGAGAAATATATTAAGTAATATCTTGTGTAAACTAAAGTTTTACAAGAATAGTGTTCTTGAAATAAGCAAGGTTGGGGTCAGCAGGTGCTTAGTGCTTAAGGTGCTAGACTTCCACGTGGTTAACCACTCTGAGTCCTGGCCCTGAAGCTTGAAACTCACTCTGGGTGCATGTGCATGAATGCAAGCCCCAAATCCCTAAAGGAGAATGGAGGAGAAGGGATTGTGGCATGACCCTCCCCGGGGGGTGAATTCTCACTTTCTGTCTCTGGCACATGCCCTACATCAAAAATCTCCCAGGAAAAAGAAATGAGCAAACTCATTATATTTAAATTCAAATACTACACTTTAAAACTCATCTGAGATAGATGGTAGGAAAAAAAAATAAAAAGAGGACCAATTAATGGTTTTCCAAAATAAATTTGAGAGAGTACTAATGAAATTTTAAAGGAAATTTCTGAGTATTGGTTGACTGGTACTTTTTACCAACTAAATATTTCTCATCTCTTTACTATGAATTTTTTGCCTGGCTTGTTTGTGGGGTTTCAAGGCTTGGTTTAGGTCCGTCCATGTGGAAGTTCAGTACTTGTAGCCCTCCAAATATTTGCTTTATCTTTTGGTATCCAGCTATGTTCTGCATTCAGCTTTATGGTCAAAGAGAAGCAGGCAGCTTGAGGGCCAGCAGGACTTCAGTCATTATGAAATTAAGAAAGTCCTCTAATAAGATCAAGTCAACCGAGTGCTGAGTCGCAGGCTCTGTGTGAGGAGTGGTCAGATGAGAAACCAGGAACGGGTATTTGAGGTAAAACAGGATTTGGGGTAACTACTCAGGGGAAATTTTTACTCTGATTAATTGTAGCAAGAAATGACCTGTATCATGTATCTTCTATCTACAAATACAGAGCACATGTTCAGCTTTTTGAGACAGTAGTGGAGCTTGCTAACCATCTCCCTGTAACCTGGTGGTGTAAATAAACTCCCTTGGTCTCTAGCCTCTGCCTCTTGTTTCAACTGTGAGAAGAAGCAGAATTTTTTGGTTTTCCAGTAACCAAAGATTATTAAAGATTATTAGAAAATTTGAACCTGGGTCTAAAATAATGATAATATTGGGTAGTAAAAGAGAAATCCGTGGGTTTGAAGCTATGAGAAAGAGAGTGAAGGCAACCTATGATGGTAGTTTGAGTGGTCAGTTTGGGATATGCGAACCAGTGACTGATCTATTTGTTCTTAATACTTACTAAGTTGTGTTGGGTTTTGGTTACTGTGTGGATAAAACTGCATAATCCACCATGGAAGCAAGGGCAGGGTTTACATTATCTATCTTGGTGTTAAAAGGGGAGACTGAGGGCGACAGGTGGTGCGGTGGTTCAGGGCGCTGGACTTCAACATAGCTAACCACAGCTTCAGTCCTGGACCTGGTGGCTCTCTCTCTCTCTCTCTCTCTCTCTCTCTCTGTTTCTCTTATTCTGACCCTCTCTTTGACATTAAAATCAACAAATAGTTAAATAAAATAATTCTTTAAAAATAGAGGGTAGACAAAGTTATGAAGATTAATGACTTATAGTATTGAATGCCTGATTAAGACATTGTGGAGTTCAGCTGCCTCATCTGGAACATGAGTGTAACTTATCCATTTATAGAAACAATAGCAATGACAATTAAGCAAACCAGGACAAAGGAGCATATGTTTTTTAAATGAAGCTATTTTACTGAGATTTCTTTTGTCTAGTACTTTCATTAAAGACTATTGTTTACATTCCTCAATTCTAACTCTTATTTTTTTCTTGTAAGCATTTTCAAAATTATTTTAGTATTTAGTTAACAAATCAAAAACATTGTAATTATTAGTACAATGCGATGTTTGATGTATATATAGATTGCAGAATGATCTATAAAGAGGGACCAGCAGGTGGTGTGGTGGTTAAGGTGCTGGATACTTCCAAATGGCTGATCATGGCTTGAGTCCTGGACCTGGTGACTTGCTTTCTCACTTTCCCTCTCTCTCTCTCTCTGTGTCTCTCTCTGAACAAATTAAAATAAATGAATGGATAAATAAAATTAAATAAATAATTCTAAAAAAGAATGATCTATAATTATATATTTTAAGTATATTTAATTATGTATTTATTACCCACATAATTATATATATTTTAATAATCCAGTTAAAATATTCAGCACCTGGATATTTGAAATCAGTGTGTCGGGAAGTCAGATGTCAACATAGTCAGAAAAAGCAGTGCTCTGTAAAACTGACCAACACGGGGTGGCTTGGGATCAACATCCCAGAGACGTCCCCGGTACAGTGAGCACATGTATGCCTGTGATCTGAGACTAGTGGGAGTCTGGGGTTGTTGTCTCTCTGTTTCTTTCTCTCTCTCTGTTTCACTCATGGTAGTAATAAATAAATAAACTGAAAAACATATAAAATATAAAAATCAATATGTCAAAAAGATGATCTGTACTCCCACATTTATTGCAACATTCAGAGTCAAGGTATAAAATCAAACTAAGTTTCTATCAACAGATGGATGAATAAAACATGAGTTATATGTACATAACGTGATACTATTCAGCCCTCAAAAAGAAGAAAATCCTGTCATTTGTAATAACATGGATGAAAGCAGACAGGTAAATGAAATAAGCCACGCACAGAAAGAGAAATATGCATGCTCTCTGTCAAATGCTGAATTTAAGAAAGCACAGATCTTGACCCAGTCAGGGTGGTGTGCAGGTATAGGCCTCACTTGGAAGGTTGGAAGCTACACAGGATGCGTGAGCTTGGTTCCAGCATCAACCTGAGCATACCAGGCATGGTCATTTGCATCTGCAATCCTAGCTGATTGGGAAGCTGAGGAAGGAGGATCACATGACACAGTAAGACCCTATCAAAAATACCTATGTCTTTCTCTCTCTATCTCCTTTTCTCACTCTCAGAAACAGAAAACAAATTACTAAATTAAAATAAAAATAGAAAACTAGAACTCATATATATAGAGAGTAGAATGTTGGTAACCAAGTCTAGAGTGATGGGGAATGAGGAGATGTTGGCAAAAGAATACAAAATTGCAGTTAGACATTAGAAAATAATTTCAAGAGATCTATGGTACAGGTAGTAACTGTAGTTAATAATAATGCATTTTATATTTGAAAATTGCTGAGAGTAGATTTCATTTTCCTTCCGGTGCCCCTAGGGCTCCAGGCAGTTGCAGTCTAGTGGTGCACAGTGGTGCGTTGTGGTTACAGAATCTCAGCACATCCTGTACCATCTGCATGGCCCCTGGGAAATCACATAACTATTTGAGCTCCAGTTTCTTCATCTATACAGTGTAAGTAATGATGGTTAATAATTCATAAGGTCATTGTGTGTATCAAATTGCATGATGCATACAAAACACCAAAGACTGTCTCCTGGAATGTAATAATAACTCCACAGAAGCTCACCACCATTATTGCTCATTTTCTATATCTTATATTTGTTGCAATGCATAGGTGTCAAAATATGCATATACAGATGTGCACACACGAGCTCACGTATTCAAATAATTCACGGATCATAGGTTTTCAGCTTGAAGTACATAGCTATTCACTCTACTTTCCATTTTGTATTACAACTGTAATATATTCATAAGAGAAATTAAGTGCACACCCAGAACATACACACAAATCCACATTATACTGCCGTGATAGAATGAACTATTTTGTATATTTATTATGTTATTTAAATACATGAATACATGATCAGTTCAGCACTACTTACCAAATATTATCATAATGAAAATCAGAATAGCAACTATGACTTCTATCTGGAATCCCATGGAAAGCATGAGTTCCGTATTTCTGCAGGTCTCTGTACCACCATCGTCACCACAGTCACAGACGTATATGGTCAGGGTGTTGGTGCTTGTCAGTGATGGGATTCCGTTGTCGGCAATTAAGATGGGTACGTAGAAGACAGGCTCTTCTTGAAGGCTAAAACCAGTTCTATTAGTCAAAATTACAGCTGTGTTATCTAAAACAGAAATCCATGCATAATGTTTTCAACAATATAAAAGAAATTCATAAGTCATATGTACTCGATCCAATATTAGAGGTGATAAATTCAAGTAAGAGGAAACTTCTGATAAAAAGACAACTAAAAGATACACCACAAAACTGTTATTGTTTTCAATTGTATCTATACCCTAATTATGTAATTAGATAAATTGCATAAATCGGTTCCAAAATATCTTTGACAAAGATTAGAAACATATGTGCATTGTAGAAATAAAACAGCTTTTAAATCAGACATCAATATTTCATAGGGGTCCTAGCATTACATTTATGCTAATAGTGTCCATTTCATTTGGATTAACTATGCATGACATAGTGAATTTGCTCATGTACCTGGAACCCATTATTTTACAAATACTGGAATACACAAAGTTTTCAGAGTTCTCTACCTATTACAGCACATGATCTCAAATAATGTAATTTCAAATGAGACATAAGAATTAATTTTACTTGGTAGGAAAGATTCTATTAGGATGTTTCATTTCACTTTGACTTTATTAACCTATTTGCTACTTAAAATTCAGAGAATGATTAAACCTTAGTCATACTGATTTATCCTTCTAGAGAGGATATTCGAAAAATGAACAAATAGGGGCCATATGTACTTCAACACATAGAAAGTTGTTCTCCCCCAAACCCCAAAGTATTTTAAAATATCAGGACCAGCAGTTATTGTAATGGCTATGTTGCTGGACTCCCATGTAGTCGACCATGGTTCAAGTCCTGGACCCGGTAGCTTAAACATGCGTGTGTGCGTGTGCCCTAGATCTTGAGAGGAGAATGGAGGAGAAGGGATTACAGCGTGGCCACCCTCCCTGAAGGATGATTTCTTGTTTTCTGTCTCTCTGTATCTCTGTCTCTGTCTGTCTTTCTGGTGAGCACATGCGTCCTGTAGCGAAAACCTCTCAAAAAAAGAAAAAATATATATCTTTTTGTGCATAATTTCCTGTGCCCTGAGTCACAGCTTCACTTTAGTTTTCGTTTTTGCTTTGTCTTTTTTTTGTATTGCCATCTTTGAAAGTATTTTCTGTAGCTATAAGACAAACTTTTAAAAAAGTAAAATTACATTTAGTAGTAAGATAAATATAAAGAGAATCCTTTTGAAATGCATGCTTACTTATGACTTTTTCCAAATCATCTTCTTTAAGCAAATTCTCTATTATGCTCTTAAAGTATATAAGGTTTATGAGACTTTATTTACTATGCAGATTTAAGAAGTAAGAGTCTGTTTACATTTAATGTTTTATTAGATTACTTTATAAGATTACTTAGCAAATTAAATCCAATCAATTTTCTTTAAATTTCAATATACTTATTTTGATTCAGTAACATATTTTAAATAAAAACCAATCTAAGTTACAGCTTGTTATTATAATTATTGTGTTTTTTACATTGAGATTTGTGTTTTTCATCCTAAGTGTATTTGTGTTCCCTTCACTGGAGAATTTGAAAAGGGCAAAAGAAAGAAACATGTTTGTGTTTACTCTGCCATGAAAGATTTCCTCTGGATCAAAGCTTAACATTGATTATTAAGTAAGGACAGTTGTAGGTATTTGGTTACAAATATTTATGGGATAATTCCTATAGTGTTTCATTTCTTTGAGAAATAAATAGAAAAAAATACAAGCCCATAGTATGACAAAAAAAAGAAAAATCTTTCGCCAAAGCACATGATAAAGGAACAGAGTGACTTTTCATAAAGTTCATTTACTTCTAGACAAAAGTGAAGGACCTTTTCTCTACACAAACTCCATCAGAACATTTTATCCTAAGACTGATGAAATCATTTTGTTTTGAAGGAAAAAAAAGAACTATCCCAAACCAATTTAATACTTACATAGCTCTTAAATAATGACTCCAATATCTTTGAATCAATCAAGCTAACAGGACTTAGTTGAGTCTGTCATTTCCTTCCTCAGACATAGTTGAAGTTTGAGTTAGATGAGGATATGAAAGGAATCCCAGGGTCAGACCAGCAATTTTATTTGCAGGGTCATTCATACTTTACAAGGGTTTACAGCCACTAACGACTTTAAACAGAGTTTTTGATTTGAAGAAGTGCAAAGAGAATTGGAACACTATTTTTAAAACTACACTTTGAATTTTATCTTTGATTTTTATTGTCACTCTTAGCTGTGTTTGTCAATATTATCATGTTGCAAAAATAGCATAAAATTCAGTGCCACAATTCCATTAAAATGAAACATGATTTCAGAAAGAGTAAACCAAAAACCATTATGAGTGAATGGCATTACCTTGGTTATCTATTATCACAAAACTTGAATTGTTTGTGTCTTCAACAGAGAGATTAAAGTAAAAATGATGATCTTCTATGGATTCATCTCTATCTACTGCACTGATGGTTTGAATTACCTAGAAAAAAAAATAGGGATGGGTTTTTATTGTTGTTTGGATTCAGGAATAAGGTCATTGCTATTATTACTATTAGCCTTTATTAAGGTTGTTTTATCAAAATTATTTAGGAAATTGCAGGGGAAATTTTTCAAATTGGTAGAAGAGATTAAAATATTTTTCAGGCTAGAAAATGCCTACTTGCCTCCTTTAAAAAGAGTGTTAAATTACATAATAAGCAAATTCTTACTGATGGATTAGGTAGATTCCATAAACTGAGTTGTTTAGAAGCTCTCAGAGCCTTGCTGCTGTGTATCAAGACTTTCTCCCAGCATCCCTGTCCATATTGCTCCTTCCTTTCCTTCTTGCTTCCTCATCTGAATGTCAGCCATTATGATTTGAAAAAAGTTATATATTGCCTGCTTATACTGACAACATAACTGTGGTGCAATTATTGACTTACTAAAGTATTTGCTAAAATAATGAGTTTTTTAATTGATCTGAGGAAATAGTGCACTTAAAGCTTAGGAGCAATCATATATATTTCCTTTGACCCATAAACATTATAGAAAAAAATGTTCCTCATCAAATAAATTGCTCTCTGAATCTCAGATCATAAAAGAGTGAAGTAATGCAGATATAAAAAAAAAAAAAACAGTTTTCTATTAATTGTTTTCTTGCAATACATGAATGTGTCAGTCAAGTAGTATATTATTGTCAAAAGACAGATATGCTGGGGGGCCACCAGGTTGCATGGTGGTTAAGGTGCTGGACTCCCACATGGCCAACTAGTTCAAGTCTAAGACATGGAGCCTTGAAAATCTTGCAGGGTACACGTCCAAAATCCCAGGAGCAGAACAGAGAAGGGATTGCAGAGTGACCATCACCCATGGGGTGTGATTTCTTACAATCTCTCTCACTGTCTCTCCCTGTCTCTCTCCAGAGAGCACACACACACAGACACACACACACACACACACACACACACACACATACACACACACACTATGGCGGAAGCCTAAAAAAAAAGTGCTTTTTAAAAAAAGAAGGAACAAGTTATACAGTGTCAGGATCACTTAGTGAGGTGGTAATTGATTATGAAAATCAAAGTAAATGAATTATAGACATTATTGTTTTGAATTTTCTAGAATTAATGTGCTTTTAACAATGTCAAATATAAATATCCTCAGTTACAAGATGGCAGACTCAGATTCATAATATTACACTGCAAAAAAAAAAATCTCTCTCCACATGTATAAAGAACTTTATAAGACTAACACAGTTTGTACATTATTTCTCTATATTTTCCCTCATAACATATTCTTAATTAAATCATAATAATTTATTGTTAATTAAATCATCTAATAAAATAAAACATATTTTCATTCAATACATGCTTAAAATAATAAATATCACTATTGCATTTTATCAGGGCAATGCTTTAATTTTAGAATATCATATCATTTTGTATAGGCTAGGGGAGGGGCAGTTACTTCTATATTTAAAATTCTGCATACTACCTTTGCCACTTACACATTTTCTAACTTTGAAAGATGAATGTACCATTATCTAATTTTTAGAATTACATACCTTAGCTTGCCAAAAGAGCTTGTCCCACAATGAATACATGTCTGTTATGTGCTTTCCTCATGAAAACATTCTCTTGTTAATATTTACAGAACACAATGTGTCCTGAATGTTATTAGTAATCTTTTTGCATGCATATTTGTTAAGCTGGATTGATAACAAATTTTAAAATTTATATTTATCTTATTAGTTTATGCCATCTTGATTTTTAGACGAGGAATATTTTATCTTACTGGCTGACATTCTGTATTTAACAATAGCTGCTGGCTAAATGTTGAAAATGTCTCCCTTTTGTGTATGAAGGTTTAAAAGGACTGGAGTAACTAACTTTGTATATATTTGAAAATATTCGTAATTAACACTTTATGTATGTATAAGTGAACTAAAGGTACAGTGTTTCAAGACTGTGCCCTCTTTTCAGTAAACGTGTCTCCACTTATAGTGGCTTCATAAATTGGATTTTCAATAAGTTGTGTTTTACTGAGTTCCTGTGTTGTACAAAAAAGTAGAAAGCCACTGACATAATAAAATCTGTTAGCATATCAAGGATCATTCATTGTAATTCTTTTTAATTGCCAGAAGACATGTGCTCATCAGAGAGAGACAGAGATAGAGGGAGGGAGAAAACATCCTCCAATGGTATATGGTAACACCATAACACCTTCTCTCCCATTTCCCCAACCTGCCAGGATTTGGGGCACAGATATACAGGTACCATAGTTCTCAAGGCACAAGGACAGGGATTTGAACAATGGTGGGCTATGTGGATTCTGGCTTCCTTAACCATTAAGCTATGAGACCATCTAACATTAATTATTGAATTAACCATGAACAAGTACACTTTTCATGAAAATGTAAATGTCTAAAAATCAACATATTAATGTGCCCATAAGTTCCAGCTGGGGGTATTCATTTTTTCTTTTAATATAACAATTGTAAAGTTTCTATTTTTACTTTCAAATAAAATTTTAAGAAAAAATATTTTTTGTTGCATTGGTTAGATTTCTAGGCTGTTTACATATATTTATTTACCTGGGACCTATTTTTGTCCTTATTATACATTTATAAAAAGAGAAAGACAGATTAAGAAATAGAAGGGAATACACCGGACTATCAAGGTTTGAGATACAGAGAAAAGAAATCTAAGAATACTTGCATATTATGACAAATTTTGAACACTTAGGTTTTTTACTTTCCTCTTTGCTCTCTGGGTAGAATTTTGTTCAGTTTCTTCCTGACACGATACATTCAATTTCTTACCTACAGTATTTGAGTCTATGATGAACATACGTGTCAGCCTAGAAAATATGAAAGAGTTCAGGTTTAAAGAGGAATTTACCTATGGGCTAGGCACTGTTTGTTTTGAACATTATCTGAGCTAATCTTCATAATGGTCCTCAGAAAAAATCTAATCATTGCTCCTATTTTATAAATTCTAGGCTTCAAATAAGCTTGGTATCTTTGGAAAATAAAGTTGCTGGATTAGAATTTGAATGCAAGCTGATGTCACAGGTGAAACATGAGTAGTACAAGTGGTCTCTCATTTTATATTGTTCCTGTCCTAGACCTGCTCTTGCCTTTGCAGGTGTGAGTACAAAACAATAGTGTAAATACTATGAAATACCATGAATAAAAAAAGCAAACAAGAATATGTGTCATAGAGACAAGGACTGGTGGAGAAATAAGTAATATAGTCGCTGAAGTGTAGATATAGCTATATGAGTTAAAAAATAACATTTATAAATAAAAGAAAACAATGGAAGTTTTGATATAGGAGAAGGAGAACATTTTCTAGGGAGGGAATACAGCAAATGAGTTCACTGTTGTCTAAAAATTATGTGAATTAATGGGGAAAGTGTGAACCAAACCAAACAACACCATGTAAAAATCACAAAAGCAGAAAGAGCACACTTTAGAGAAAAATAAATAAAATGAATATTTTGTAGGTTAAAGATGGTCAAATACTGGCAGAGTTGTGAGTTTCAACTTAATTACATTATGGAGCTACAAACAATATTTGACTTTTAAGATAGTCATGGGAAAAAAAGAAAATCATTTTCCTGCTATCAATCACTTTGCACTATGTGCACTTTTTCCTTAAGATGAGGCACACATGGGCCAGCTTACTAAAATGTCAGTCCCAGATTAATTATCTTGATTTAAAAAAAAGCTCTGATATTCACTCTCTACAAACCATAAGTATGGCCTTTATTAAACATGCACATTCTTGACAGCTAGTCTAAGAAGCAACTGTTGCACACCATGATTTGAAGCAAGTAATAAGTTTGAGTCTTTTTTTTTTTTTTTTTCTGAATTGCATAGCAGGGAACAGTGAAACCTATTTCTAGAATCAGTTGAGGAATAAGTTGTTAAATAAAATGAGAAACTTGAGAGATAGAGGAGAAGGGACTGTAATGTGACCAAGCCCCATGGAGGATGCTTTCTCACTTTCTTTTGCTTTCATTCTGATTCTCTCCAATGAACACAGACATCCCCTGGCAAACTAAAAATAAAAACAAAACAAACAACCAAAAAAAAAAAAGAAAAAGAAAAGAAAAGACCTAGACCATAGTGTCATTGCTTCCTTTCTTAGTTTAGCATGATATTAGAAGAAAAATGTTAAAAATTGTTGAGAGACTCATGGAAATACAGTATTTTGGTCAGGGGCAGATGCAAAGGTAGTTTAAGTTTCCCAAAAGGACAATTCACAAAATGACATGACATATTCTGAATGCTATAGATACTGTAATATTTGCGTTAATTATATAGAAATGTACATATAGTCAGTTAAAAACTATATCTTCTTAGGTTTTTACCTTCATATATATATATATATATATATATTGTTTTATTTAACATTTGAAATATACCTTTTGAAAATTTATATAAGATCAGGATATAGAAGTCTTTAAAAAGCTCATGAAAAACACATATATAAAATAACCATGGAGCCAGCTATTAGACTATCAGCTGAGGGAGCTGGATTGCCTATGGCCAACAACGGTTTAAATCTGGCCCTGGCAATTTGGAAAACACTATCAACCTGTGTGCATGCACCCCAATGGGATGGAAAAATGGAGAAGAAAGAATTGTTACATAGCCATGCCCCATTAGATGTGCTTTCTCCCCCACTCTCTTCCCTCTCTTGCTCTCTCACTATGTCTCTCTTCCTCTCTCTGGCAAGTATATGTGCCCTCCAATAATAAACAAGAATAAAAAGCATTAAGCAAGGAGTTCATCTCTGTGGAGCATAGGTAATGTGCTGCTCAAGAGAAGCCAGACCCTGCATGGAGAATGTGGTTTGAATCCCCAGCCCACTGAGCAGGAGCAGAAATGCCCAAGATCTGGTAGGCTAAAGAGCTATTACTCACATATATATATATATATATATATATATATATATATATATATGTACTCTATCATGAGTAAAGAAAACACCTTTTTTATTTAAAAAAAGTACACACAGATTTCAAAATTTTTTCTCACTAAAATAAACTTCAACTTTAATTCCATTTTCCATGAACTTTTTAATGTACCCTCATACATAAGACAAATATTGAAATATAAAAAAATCTATTAATTTTCTTAGATGCACCCACTTAACACCTATTTAATTGGCATTTAGAACATTCCAAGCAACCTCAGACCCTGGAGGTGCCATGGTGTGTAAGAAGGGGTGTCTGTGTTGCCACTGTTTGTTTCCATTCTTGTGGGGCAGAGGGACAAGCAGAGTGAGAGTGTAAGGAGCACAGAGAAAGAACGTCATGTTCCAAGTTTATAAAGTGCCTAAGGCACACAATACATGAACATTTTGGGGTGAGAGGACATGGCATCTAAACTGAAATTGGAAAACTGCACTGCAGAAGTGAGCACAGTGTATGTGTAGAATGTTCTTCAAGGGCACTTTGCAGAGTTTGGACTCTGTACTATGAGACACTCACAAGTTCTAAGTTGAAAAGACACAACCATTATTTTTATTTGGGATCCTATTATCCTCCCAAATAACTGCATCTTAGAATGCTCTTTTGAGGATGTTCTTAGGCTTGATCAGGAAATCGAGCACTTAATCAGCGAGTGGTAATCACAACTTCTTTATGTGATACACAAAAAGACATCAACAGTTGCAAGTTATTTTTAATGAAAAATCATCTGGAAATTACTGAGATTATTGCATAAGCAGGATGATACAACATGCTTCCCAACATAGATAAGTGTAGATAAGGTGTCCCACGTCCCCAAATTTTTCTAAGGATATACTGAGCTCCTTAATATGTTATCAAAGTGATTAACTCCTGAAAATGATAAATTCTCCTGATCGTTGCTCCGCCACTAAAATCTCTCTGTCTTGGAAACTGCCTGGATTCCTACAGGCTTACCTAATAAATTAGGGTTGATTAAATAATAATAATAATAACAATGATATGATAGATGAGGCGTATTGTTGTATGTGTGCTTTGAAGAGTTATGAATCAGTTTGGTCTCAGACAAACAACCCTCTGGAGAGTTGTGTCAATAAGATCCACTGCAGGAGACAGTTAGGTCCCCATCAGGATGAAAAGGATGATGATAGAGACAAACTGACAGAGATATTTAGCACATGGGACCTAAGAAACTTAATGACTGATGGGATATTGAGTGTAATGAATAAAATTAATTAAAGATGATGTCTGTAGTATATACGGCAAGTTATAATAATTTTGCTAGGAATACTGACAAAAGAGAAGGTCGGCAAGCAAATTTGGTGTAACCATGAGGCGTTTGAGTAGAAATGCTGTCTGGGTAGCTGCAAACATAGACAGAGGAATGGGCAGAAATACAGTTCTAGAAGTCATTGATATGTGAACTGCAGGTGGGAGATGAAAGTGGATGAAAGAAGGAGTGATTTAGGAAAACTAAAAAGGATGGACGCAGTGGAGAAGGTGGTTGAGAAAACCAGGGTTCACAGTGTGGCGTCTCTGAAATTCAGGCAAGAAAAATATTGTACATAGAGATAAGACAAATGTCTTTACATTAGACAATTTTAGTGTAAAATTTTTTTAAATCACCGATATTATACTTTTACTTCTGGAAATGATATTTACTATCAGTCAAGATAATAAGAATATTGATTTGAAAAATGATAACTATTTGCACCAGATAGGAAAGGCAATTACCCTAATGCCAGCTCATTTATTATATTATTATTTTGTAAACCTCTGAAGTTCTCTGTCTTTCCTCCTTCCCACACCGGTCACTTACACACTAAGAACAAAAGCAAAAACAAAAATTCTGTTTACTCATCAGGTCATTGAAGAAATGTTTGGTTTCCTCCTGAATACAGCTTGATTATCCCGGCATTTTTATTTTTTGTAGTGGAAGTATAATCTATTTAAAGAAGACGAATTCGGGATGCCTTTTTGCCTGATGCTTTTATCTAGCTCTTTGATCTCATGGAATGTGATACAAAAATCAGCTCCATAGTATAAATAAATATGTAAAATATTCTGTTAGATATTTTAACTTAATGTAAAATGATAATATTATGGATATATTATATCACATAAACAACGTGAAAATAAATAGCATGTTTTTTTACATATGACCAAAGGAAAATTTAAAATTTTATACTATTTAGTGGGCAGTATTAGACTACATAATCTTATCTTTTTAAATAAGTCTCTTAATTTTCCATAATTTTATCACACATGTAGTTTATATACTCATGTATAGACCCCTACTTCAAAATACTGTGAAACAACAGTATGAAAGAAGGCATTTATTTCTCATTTCTACTTTAAATTATACTATACTTTGGTTCCAGTATTATATGAGCCTTTACTTATTGAATACTAGCTGGACCCTTTTCTTTCTTTTTTTTAAATCTGCCAGAGGGTGTTCTGTGCATGCCAGAAAAAGATACAAAGAGAAATGAGAAAACACTCCCCCATGTACATGGTCATACCACAATCCCTTCTCCATTTTTCCTTTTGGTAGGGATTTTGGGTAAGCACACTCATCCCATGCATTTTCAAGATGCAGGGTCTGCGACTCGAACCACAAAGTGGGTACTGTGGGATCCAATTTCCTTACCCCTTGGCTGACCCTCACATTCTATTTGTACTGTTCTAAAGATGTGTGAGGCCAAGAGGCAATACAGTTGCAATGCATCTGGACCAACCAGATCTCCCTGTACATAGAGTCTGCAATCAGGGCTGGTTGAGGTGGGGTAAGTCAGAGCTTGAAAACCTAGCCAGGGAGATGTGTGTGTGGTTTCATGGAAGTAACAAGTAAATTTCTTTATTTATTTATTTATTTTAGTTTTTTTTTTTTTTTTTTTTTTTTTTTTTTTTTTTTTTTTTTGCCATAGGACATGTGCACTCACAGCAGAGACAAAGAGAGACAGAAGTGAAAGATCACCCTCTGGGGGACGGCCACAAACAACCCCTTCTCTTCCATCCTCCTCTTAAGATTTTGGGCACGCATGCACACCTGCCTGGGGTGGTACCTGGGGTGTTATTCAGGCCACCAAGTCCGAGACTTGAACCACAGAGTTGATCATGTGGGATCCAGTGCCTTAACCACCATGACACCTGCTGCCCAGAAATTTAAATGTGTGTGTGTTTGTGTGTGTGTGTATGTGTGTGTGTGTATTTTAAGTTGTTATATTTGTAACCCAGAAATTCATTATAATCTCTTTATTTACTTCTTCCAAGAATCAGAGAGATAGAGAGATGTAGAGAGACAGAGAGACAGGCATCCCCAGTAGGGTCTGACTTTGCTATCCACCTCTAGCCTCAGTCAGTCTCAGGTCACGGCACACAAGTTCCCTGGGGAACTCAGGCAGGGATCCAGGAAAGACCCTAGAACTTTTTCATGTGGGTCAGCTCTCAGAGAACCATATTATCACTGGGTCACCATCCAGAACCTAGGTTAAATGTTGTCAAAGGACTTCTATAATAAATAAAAAATGTATGTGTTTCATTTTATTCTATTGACATATTGATAAAATGTAAATATTAACAAGATTTCTAAATGTTAAGTTTTGGTACTTTCCTAAAACACATCTTGTTCTGGATATCATCTTTTAATACCTTCAGACGTTATTCTTAATAATAGTTTGCATATTATGTTTCAGGTCATGCACTTTATAACATTTTTGGTTTAAGTGTACAGATATTTAATTGTGTATGTTTTTACCCCTAGGAGTAAATATACTTAGAGTAGCTTTTTGAATGCTTTTGGAAAGTTTATGTAGCATACATTTTAATTGAAACATAATTTTTAAAGTACTTTATTTTAGAGATATTCCTGTAAACTATTCCTTAGGAGCCTTTTCACTGCATAATCTCCAATAATATTATTGATTGGCCCAGCCTCTGCGGTGCAGTCCGTAGCATGCCAGACTTCCAGTTGGAAGCCACATGCGTACCAAGATTCATATCCCCACCCAGATGGCCTGAAACATGTCAAGCACAAGTTTATTGACTCAAGATACTGGTAAGCTGGAAGACCAGAAGGAGGGGATCATGGTATGACCAGGTCCAGTGGAAGGTGTTTTTCTCTTCTCTTCTCTCTCTCTCTCTCTCTCTCATGCTTGTACTCACACTTTATCATGAACAAATAAATATTAAATAATAATAATGTTGGGACCAGAAGATGGCATAATGGTTATGCTGCTGAACTCCCATGTAATCTACTGCAGCTTGAATCTCAGACCTGGTGGTTTAACACTCACGCCGGATAGGTGTGGGTGCATACCCAAAATCCTTACAGGATAATGGAGGAGAAGAGACTGAGGCATGGCCATCCCCTGTAGGGGATGATTTCTCCCTCTCTGTCTCTCTGTCTGTCTCTCTCTTTCTCTTCAGCGACAGCAAATGCCCTATGGCAAAAACCTCTCTAATAATAATAACAATGATGATGTTAACAATTTTTACACTATTTCTCTTTTCTAGTTTTTAAATAAAATTTTTGTGTATTTTATTTTTAGCTCCAGCCCGATTTATTTTTTGAAGTTTGTATTTTGAACTCACTGTTTATTCCCAAGAAGTTGCCAAAATAGTGTACCGACTCTCCTAAACACTTAATTCAGATGACCCAATTGTGACATCTTATGTAACTATGGGACAATATTGATATCACATTCATTGATAAAATAACAAACTCAATCCTCAATAATATGTTTATACCTGCATCCTTAACTTTTCATGTTTATGTTATAAATAGGATCTGACAAAAATTTAATCCGCTTCCAAAGTCATCTGCAATGAATTTGCCATTTTGTTTCTATGCAATATCAAATATATACAGTCACATTATAGCACATTCAAGTTTTTTTGAGAGTAATGAATGTCATGGTTAAAACTTGTCACGTAAGTCATGACTCAGTTACTGTTACTTTTAATATTAGCAGAATACTTTTAACAAGTAATTAACAAAGTCCTCTTCTACCTTTCACATTCAATAGTATTTTATCTCTATGAAATACTTAAAAGATAGAAATTACAGAGCAGAATTTACATCAGTATTTTCTGAATAGGCAGATTAGTATTCAGCACAGTTGGGAGACCATCACCCAACTTTGGAAGTGTGGAAGAGCGATAATCGAGACCCCTTGTTCTTGCACTATGCAATGTTTTTGTTATTTTTGTTTATTGTTGTGTTTGGTGTTTCATTCCCATGTGAGGGAAAACACATTTGAATTAAACCATAATTTCCTACACACATGATTTTTAGACAATAATAGGGGATACCAAACAGCCTGTGCTCCCAAATTAACACCGGAAAACAAATGTTCACTATGGTCCTCTCTGAAGGATCAGTTTGTTACTCAAAATCATTACACAAAACAAAGACAAAGAAACAAAAGACAACATTTAAAGTACAGAGAAAAGAAATGAAAATATTTGGCTATCTTGTTCATTTCTCTCAGAGAAAAAGAGGCAAATCCATCAAATATACACAGACATTCAACTATCATCAGAAAGCTGTATACTATGTATTGCTTAGGATTAAATTAGGTATGTAGTAGACAGTTCCACTAGAAATAAATAAGCTAGTAAGTCCAAGTTTTTAAATATAGATTCTGGGGTCAAGAATGATAACCAGGAAAAAAACTTTTCATTTTTTTGTTCTAAATAGTATCTGAGTATTATTTTTAGAAAATAATAAAAATGAATTTGCAGTTAAGCAATATTCAATATCTCAAAAATCCATCCTTAAAAAATTGTCCATCATTCTTGGAAACAGGAAAATTCCTTTAGAAAGTCAATAAATTATAAATAGTGGGACATGGTTTTAAAAGTTACATAGCTTCTGGGGCCAGCAAGTGGCATGGTGGTTAAGGGCACTGGACTCCCACATGGCTGACCACAGTTCAAGTCTCAGACCTGGTAGCTTACTTTCTCACTTCCTCTCTCTCTCTCTCTCTCTCTCTCTCTCTCTCTCTCTCTCTTTCTCTCTGTCTCTCTCTGATCAAACTGGAAAATAACAATGATAGTAATAATAAATAAAGTTAAATAAAAAAATTCTTTAACAACAAAAAATAATTCAAAAAAAATAAAAGTTACATAGCTTCAATTAAGTGCATTTAGAATATTTTAACTGTTTTAAAATTTTACACTTTTCTTCTCAAATATAATAAACTATATAATGATAACTTATTTTTTTATAATTTAAATACAAAATAATGAACCAGGTAAATTCGTGAGCAATGTCACAAGTCTCATATACATAGTCACATCACAGTTTTGCAATGAGAAGAATCTTGCCTTAATTACTTATGACTACAGATTTTTTAAGTGTGATCATCTTAATGTTAAAATAAAGTTAATAGGAGAAGATGTTGCTTTTTAAAAATGATTTATTGGGAACCAGCAGTTAGCGTAATGGCTATGTTGCTGGACTCACACGTAGTCGACCACAGTTCGCGTCCGGGACCCGGTGGCTTAAAACTCACGCCGGGCGCGTGTGCATGCGTGTCCAAGATCCTGAGAGGAGAATGGAGGAGAAGGGATTGAGGCATGACCATCCCCCCTGGGGGTGATTTCTCGCTTTCTGTCTCTATGTCTTTCTTTGTCTGGCGAGTGCACGCGCCCTATAGTGAAAAACCTCTCAAAAAAAAAAAAAAAAAAAAAAAAGATTTATTGACTGTTATGTAGTGAAATGTGGTTTATAGACTTTTGAAAAACTAAAATATTTCAATTTCAATTACTACATATTACACCAAATAATTTGGAAAAACCTTGATAGTGATCATATACTCTGTGAGACATTCACACTGATAAATAATTAACATGTTACCTGTAATGGATACAGAATGCCTGAACGGTTCTTAATTGACAAATTCATCTGAAGTATCTGCAGAATATCACTTACAACATCAATATTCAGAAAGCAACTTTTAAATAAGATGGTTTCCATCAGTCATCAAATGTTTTTGTACATTAATGACATGTTTTCTCAAATAATTATTTCTCTTATGTCCCTTATTGCTTGCCTTTTCGAAGTTACTTCAAAAATTTTGTCAAAAATGAAATTAAAGTATGAGTTTATATTGGTGTAAAATTTTTAAATTCATACACAGTGAATAATTATCTGTAATTGAAAAAACTTACTAAATTTTATACTGCTTTCAAACATTATTTTTTATAGGATTGGATTCTTAGTTCTTTTTCTTTAAAATGTATGATTTCCTTTTATGTATAAATTGTCATTTTTCTCTTTCTAGCATGTTACTGTTGCATATTTTTAATTTTAATTTTACTACATTTAAGGCTGGAGAGTCCTATACTGTTTCTAAATTTAAGTTGTTATTAAACATTTAGAAAAAAGAATTTTTTAACAGTTTCCACAGTTTGACCTCAACTATTATTGAAATGTATACAGAATTATCTTTTACAATTTGAAATATCAATATTTTCCTATAACTATTTATTGCAGTTATAATTAAAAGGAACCCTCCAAAACAATCTATCTTTCACTAAAATGCACTACTTGAAAAAAAAAAAAACAAAGAAACTCATAAAATAATGAAATCCTGAATGACTTTACCACTACTAATTAAAAAAAGACTGAAATAAAAAGATTCAAGGAAGCCAATGACAATGAGGACATGAGTTTCCATAATCTTTGGGACACTGCAAAAGCAGTCATAAGAGGAAGTTCATAGCAATTAGTGCACATAAGAAGAAAATGGAAAGAAGGCAAATAGCCCAACTAACATCATGCCTCAGAGAACTGGTAAAGCAACAGCAAAAAATTCCAAAGTGCTACAGGACAACAAAAAATAATAAAGATTTGAGCAGAAATAAATGAAATAGGAAATAAACAAACTATACAGAAAATAAATGAAAGTAAAAGTTGGTTCTTTGAAAAGATAAACAAAATCAATACACCACTAGCTAGACTAATTAAGAAGAGAGAAATGAACCAGATAAATCAAATTTGCAATGAAGCAGGCAATATAACAACAGACATAATAGAAATACAGAACATCATTAGAGGATACTATGAACAACTGTATGCCAACAAACAAGAAAGTCTGGATGAGATGGACAAGTTCCTGGACACATATAATCTACCAAGATTGAGTCAGGAGGATGTAGAAAGTCTGAATAGACCCATGACAAGACATAAGATTGAATCAGTAATAAATAACTTTCCCAAAAAGAAAAGCCCTGGTCCTCATGGCTTCACATCTGAATTCTGCAAAACTTTTAAAGAAGAGTTAACCCTCATTCTATTCAAGTTATTTCTAAAGATTCAAAAGGGTGAATTTCTCCCAAATTCATTCTATGAATCCTTCATCACCCTTCCTTATCTTTAAAATAGACAAGGACACAACAAGGAAGGAAAACTATAGACTAATATATCCGATGAATATAGATGCAAACATTCTCAACAATGTACTAGTCAATTGTATCCAACAACATATAAAAAAGATTATACATCAGGCCCAGGTGGGCTTTATTTCAGGGATGCAGGGTTGGTTCAACATATGTAAAACCATAAATGTAATACACCATGTTAACAGAAAGAAAGATAAAAATCATATGATCATATCAATTGATGCAGAAAAAGCATTTGATAAAATACAACACCCCTTTATGATCAAGACTCTTAGCAAAATTGGCATGTAAGGGGCATTTTCCACCACAATAAAAGCTATATATGAAAAACTCATAGCTAACATCATCCTGAATGGGGAAAAGCTGAAAAATTTTCCACTAAGAAAAGTGATACAAGACAAAGATGCCCACTTTCTCCACTCCTTTTCAATATAGTACGGGAAGTCCTCACCAACGCAAACCAAAAAGAGAATAAAATAAAAGGCATTCAGTTAGGAAAAGAAGAGGTGAAATTATCTCTACTTGCAGATGACATGATTGTATATATAGAAGACCCAATGGTATCCATGAAAAAATTCCTAGAATTAATAAATGAATACAATAAAGTTGCAGGATACAAAACCGATATACAGAAATCTACAGCATTCTTATATACATATAGCAGGCAGACTGGGATAGAACTGAAAAAAGTAATTCCACTTACCATAGCCACAAAAAGTATAAGATACCTTGGAATAAATCTAAACAAAAAAGTTAGGAACTATGAGAAGTTAAAGGAAAACTATGAGAAACTAAATAAAGAAAGAAATTGAAAATGACACAAAAAAGTGGAAGGGCATCCCATGTTCCTGGATTGGAAGAACTGATATAACCAAAATGGCAATTCTACCCAAATTACTCTACGTATTTAATGCAATTCCAATCAAAGTGCCAGAGAAATTCTTAACAGATCGACAAAAGACAATCACAGGGACCAGCAGTTAGCGTAATGGCTATGTCGGACTCCCACGTAGTCGACCGCAGTTCGAGTCCCCGACCCGGTGGCTTAAACTCACACCGGACACATGTATATGCGTGCCCAAGATCCCGAGAGGAGAATGTAGGAGAAGGGATTGCGGCGTGGCCATCTTGCCATGGGGGGTGATTTCTTGCTTTCTGTCTCTCTGTCTCTCTGTCTGTCTGGTGAGCGCACGCACCCTGTAGCAAAAATCTCTCCAAAAAAAAAAAAAAAGACAATCACACAATTTTTCTGGAATAATAAAAGACCTCATATTGCCAAAGCAATCCTGCACAAGAGTGGAGTGAGCAGTATTTCATTCCCTGACCCAAAAATATACTACAAAGCTGTCTTAGTCAAAAAAGTATAGTAACAGCACAGAAAAGAAGCAGGTGGACCAATGAAACAGAATAGAGACGCTAGAAATAAATTCCTGAACATACAGCCAGCTGATTTTTGACAAAGGGATCCAGTCAATCCAGTGGGAAAAAGAAAACCTCTTTAGCAAATGGTGCTGGAAAAACTGGATATCCACCTGCAGAAAGATGACTCTGAACTCCTACCCCCTCACCATTGATAAAAATGAACTCAAAGTGGATTAAAGGTCTAAACCTAGGACCTCAAATTACAAAACTACTGCTAGAAAACACTGGGAAAACTCTGGGAGACATTGGAGTAGGAAAGACTTATTAAATAAGACCCCCAAAGCACAGTCAATAATCCCAAAAATAGACAAGTGGGATTACAACAGATTAAGAAATTTCTGCGTAGCAAAAAACAGTAATTAGTGTGAATCCACAGCCTTCAGAATGGGAAAATGTTTTTGTAAAGTATGTGTCAGATAAGGGACTGGTAATAAGAATACACAGGCAACTCAAACAGCTGTCCCAGAAAAAAAAAAAACATGATTGACCCTATTAGAAGATGAAAGAATGAGTTGAAAAAAAAAAAAAAAAAAAAAACAAACAAAAAAAAAACTCTTTCAGGAAAACATATGAATAGCCAAAAGGCATATAAAAAAAATACTCAACATTCCTTATTGTAAGGTAGGTGCAGGAGGAAGAGGGTTGTGCAAGGCGCCTGTCACAGGCCTAGGCTGCAGGTGTGTGGTTGCCCAGGGACTATGCGTTTGGGACACGTGAGTCTGCACGTGTAGCTGGAGCAAAGCACACAGGTCTCCACACATCCAGGCAGTTGGCAGACTTGTAGCACGACAGACAGAAAAGCAAAAATGCCACACATTGGCGCCTAGAAGAGAAGCCCTGTTTCTCCTGCACTGTTCATCCGTTGCCCTCTGCTGACCACGCTCAGCCATGACGCTCATGAAGGAATGTCCCCGAGGGGCCAGTGCCTTCCTCGCAAGGACTTGTTTAGCGGTGCAGAGGATGAAAGTGCAGAGGAAGCAATCGCTTGACGCGTGGGAGAGCCTAGAATGCATTGCTGCACCGAAAACTTCGTGAGCAATCAAGACCCATCCATTCGGGTGGAGGTACACAGAAACACCTCTGAACGTAGGAGGATCTACATCTTTTTCTAAATATTCTTTGCCATTTTTATCATTTCTCTTGTGATGCAGATTGCTTAGCTTTTCTTTTCCTCTTTCTTTTTCTTTCCTTTTTTCTTTTTTCTTTTTGTTTATTTATTTACTGAAAAGAGACAGAGACACCTGCAACAGTGTCTCTAATCCTCCTTCCCCCCACCTCAGCCTTAGCCACCCAGGTAACTGACACAGCCCCCCCCCCCCCATATGTTAGGTGGAGGAGAGGCCTGGGGTTGTGAAGCCAGGACCTTGTGGGTCTCTCAACACAGAGGATCACACTAACGCTTGTCACTGACAGACACTTGTTTTATTTCTATCTGGGCGTATGTGTGGACAAATATGCAAACATTTTAAAAACACATTATCTGACTGGTTTTTGGAAAGTAAAAAAGCCTGGTCTTGGTAATGGAAGAAAGATATTGTATATATCCACTTAATATAGATACCGACTATCTGCACTTTATGGTAGAGATTGAATTATTGGAGGGCATAAAAGCACTGAAAATAGTTATGGATGCTGAAGACAGTGTGGAATGGGGAGAGAAGGGAAGAGTATAGAGAGAGAAATCAGGAGGAAAAAAATAGAGAGGCATGACATTAGTGGGACAAAGAAATGATTCATTACCTGTTGTTGATAACACGTATAGTATTCTCAACTATACTGGTATGAGAAGTATTTCAAGTTGGGTAAATTCTCTTTATAAGCCAAATGATATATAATGATCGAATGGTTAAAATAATAATAATCTGAAAAAAATGAAAAGCTATCTGCTGATGATGATATGTATATTAATGTCTGTCTTGACTGATATTGACTGATATGCCTGGCAATTGTGCTGGGAAAAGAAATGTCATAAACAGTAAAGATATGTGTGATTAAATTTAATATTAAAAAAAAAAAAACAGAAAAAAAGTCTGGTCTTTTTAAAAAAGAATAACATGACCAAAGGATACAAAATTTTAAGTAGGAAGAATTATCTATAGTTCAAGAAATCTATTTAATATCATCGTGACATACTTAACAGAAAATCTTGTGAACCTGAAAATTGTAAGGTAGTAGATTGCTTTAATCACAAAAAAATCCCCCAAATATATGAGGTAGATGCATGCGGTAATCATTTAATCATTCACAATGTATCAAAATAACAATTTTTACTTGTCAATTAAAATTTTACTTTTAAAACAATTAAAAATTAAATTAAAAAATACTGGAGGGAAGGAAAAATTGAATAAAACAAGAGTGAACTTCTCTTTGGTATTTATAACATGAGGTGGTCCACACCAGGTCTATCATCCTGGAACAAAGTCTCCCTTTGGCTTTGATACTTTTATATTTCTTGTCACAAGGTTCTTTAAATTACGTGTTCTCCTTGTTTTATCTGCTCTCAGCTACTCTTTTGCAATTCACTATCAAGGATCTCAGGCCTAGACTTGATATCAAAGAAAGTTCCTCCTTTCTTTATTGCTGTCCTTTCCTCATTCTGCAGTGGAGAGGGGTCAGAATCGATTTCCCCCTTGCATTTCCCATCCTGCTTGAGGTCTGAGGAAGGAGATGCTGCCTCTGAGTAGTCCCTGGCTGTGCCAAGCATTTGCACCAGGTAACTTACATATTTCAGAGTCTGTGGATTAATGATTTAGCCATTGATTTATTTCGTTGATTCTTTACTTCTTATTTCCTCTGAAACTGTATAATTAGAATACTGTAAATGTTTGCTTATCAGCACCATTCACTTACCTCATAAAACTGTGACAAACTTAACCAAATACTATTTCCTACCATTTGTAATATTTTTACCAAAGACTAATTTATATAGGTATTAAAATACTGATAGTTTCTGCCTAAAGATGTCAGTTTCTGCCTAAAGATAACGTCAGTTAAACAAGATATACTCTATTACGCCAGAAAGAGAGACAGAGAGCGAGAAATCACACACATACCCCCCAGGGGGCATTGCCATGCTGTAATCCTTTCTCATCCATTCTCCTCTTGGGATTTTGGTCACACATGTACATGCACCTGGCATGAGTTTTAAGTCAACAGGTCCAAGACTCGAACTCTAGTCAACTACATAGGAGTCCAGCAACGTAACCATAATGCTATCTGCTCATCCCTCCAAGCATACTCTCAAGAACTTATTGTAATTTGAAAACTTGTATGATGAATGGCTTAGATTTCTGATATAATAATTAAATAAGTCTCTATTGCATCATTCTTTTTCTTTTTTAAACATTTATATTATTCAAAGTATTATATCAACTTTTAAAAAGATATGAAAGAGGATTGGTATACTATCTTTTAAATTCGATTTTAGTTTTCATTGAATTCAGTTGAAAATTCAATTTTTAAATTTTTATATCCAAAATGACAAAGAAAACAGAACTGATAAAGACAGGAGGTATGTCACAGATTTTAGATGAATCAGAAAATGAATACCAAAAGTAGAAATTAATGCTGTAAACTCAGAAAGTTTGGTAAAGTTGACTATATAAGCAAAATTTCAGACTATGAAACTTTCATGAGATATACTAAAAAATATTTCCCAAATCAAGTATCAATGAATGAATAATATAATTATATGGATAAAGAGAAAATAAGGCAATCATCCTATAAATCCTTGAACAATAAAGACTTAACAGACAATAATTGGTGGCAAGAATGTGGGCCATGGGACCAGCAGTTAGCGTAAAGGCTATGTCGCTGGACTCCCACGTAGTCGACCGCGGTTCAAGTCCCAGACCCGGCGGCTTAAACTCACGCCGGGCGCGTGTGCGTGCGTGCCCAAGATCCCGAGAGGAGAATGGAGGAGAAGGGATTGCGGCGTGGCCATCCCCCCTGGGGGGTGATTTCCTGCTTTCTATCTCTCTGTCTCTCTCTGTCTGTCTGGCGAGCGCACGCGCCCTATAGCAAAAACCTCTCCAAAAAAAAAAAAAGAAAAGAAAAAAAAAAAAAAAAAGAATGTGGACCATTTGGTTTTGCTAAACATAAATGTGACAGTATTTTTAAAATCTATTTCGGAAAACTTTTACCCAACATTTATTTCATATATCTTAGACATTGACTGAGGGTAGCATGTGTCCAAATGTGCCAGGAAGAAAAGAGATGCGGCATAATTTTGAATAAATGATTTTAGTTGACGTTTATAAAGCTGAAGGGTTTTTGTTGTTGTTGTTATCAAGGAGTAAAGATAGCCTTTACCTCTTCAACAAAATAAGAGCTATAGACATTTTTTATACATTTTTGTATGTGTTGCATATAAAAACATAAATATCTGCCATGTTAGCATTAATATTTGAGGAAGAGGGCCTTAATATTCTCCTCAGCCTGACTCAAATGTAGACAGATTTCTTAACTTGATGCCCTGACCTCTCTGGCATCTCTTAGAACACTCCAGAAAACTTGTAATTGCAAATTCTTTCTCTGTCCCTTGTAATGTAGATGAATCTTCTTCCAGAGATTCTTCTCATTTTACAATCCATGACTGGATTAGATTGTCCTTCTCAAAGACTTGAGAGCCAGTCCCTTTGAAACCTAATCATCAAGAAAAACAGTGCCCACCTCCCCATGTCTGTGGGAGCATCTATGAAAAGCACCAATGATCACACAGGATGACCTGACCACGTATCCCCAACTCCCTGCTAGTGTCTTCCCTAGCACTTTTTCACTAATTTACCCCAACTCTTGACTCTCCAGCCTTTGTTTTAACAGAGTTGAATTTTCTCTCCCCATTGCAATAGGTTTGGCTCTTACTGTAGTAGTCTGAAATAACACCTTCCATAGCATCTTCAATAAGTGTCGAATACTACTTCTCTTTCACACATTTTAATGTCATTTTGCATTGTCACTTTATTCATATATCTGCAAATTTGACCATATAGTAAACTGTGGGAAATACATATACACATACACACACACACACATGCATACATTTTTCCACTTCCATGAACATATGTACATATATGTGTGTGAATGTGTGTGTGTATATATATATATATATATATATATATATGTATATATATATATATATATATATATATATATATATATATAATACATATATTATTGGAATAGTGAGAGTTAAGGCTATTCACATTTTTGCCCTCAGAAACTCTTTGCTTCATGCATGTCAAAAGGTTTCTTGTTTCTTTATTTCTTCTTTTCCTTTACCTAATCCATAAATATTGCTGTTTCTAAAGGCTCTGTCCTTTTATATTATCACTTCATATTTTCTTCTGTGAAGATGTGTCTTGTTATCTATAAATATCCTAGTAAATCCACAATATCGGTTGGTGAATTCCATGCAAACATGTCTGCCTTTACCTGAACTATAAGCAACAACTGGAACAGGTAATAACACTCTTCTCCTTGGGATGTTTTCTTTACTTGATTTCTGGGTCACCACGTTTTCCCACACTGAGCTTTATATATGTTTTTCTGGTGTTTCTCCAACTCTCCAAGCAGTTAGTGTTGGAATATACAGGTCTTAGTCTTTAACTTACTGCTTTTCTGCCCATGCTCATTGCTTAGGGGATCTCCTCACACTGCAAGATTTTAAATGTCACGGGTGAGACCGACAAATTTAAATCTAAATGCCTAGCATGGACTTCTCCCTTGAATTCTGTGTTGGTATTCAGCAGTCTACATGGCACATTCATTTTGATGGCTAATAGACAATAAGCACCACACACTTACAATCACAAAACTACACTCTTGACTATTCTCTTTCTTTTCTCTTAATTTTTTTTTTAAATTTGTTAGCGGTCATGTGTGATTATCAGAGGAGAGAGACAGAGACAATGAGAGAGAAAATGTGAGAAAGCACTCTCTGTGAAGGTTGGTCATGTTGCAATTCATTTTCTATTTCTCCTTTTGGAATTTTGGGCACACCCGCTCATGAACCAGTTGTGTTTTCTAAGCCACTGAGTCCAAGATTTGAACTGTGCACTTGGTCATGTGAGATACAGCTACCTTTGCCACTATGCCACTGGCTGGCTCATTGATTTCTCCCTTTGAACACACTTTCCCATGCATTTCTTCAAACAGAAGAAAAGTACTACCATCCCTCCAGTTACATGGGAAGGTTGACAATTTTGTATTTATTTGTGACAATGTCTTTTTCTTCTATCCCAGATCCAATCACTTAGGAAACTCTTAGCCTTAAAACTTATCCAAAACCCTATTGCTCCACTACTTTCTTCACTGTCTCCATGGTACAGGACTCATGGCCTCCTGATTGATGATTGCAATGATCTGTCTTCCCACTTCCAAACATGGTCTCCCACAGCTCTCCACTTAAGCTCCATGTCCAGAACAATTATAGTAAACACCTATTCACGTTTTATTAAAAGTCTCTGTTAGTCTTCTGCTCATTCATAGAAAAAGCATGATCCTAAAGTGCTTTGAAACCCACCACCATCCGGCTCCCACTCTTTCTCTCTGCTCCCCTGCAGTGCTTTTCTCCTGAGGTTGGCCCTGTGCCAGGCACAGGCTAGAAGCCCACCTCCAACTGCCCACCGTGCTCACCTCTTAGGGAACATTCACCTGCTTTGGCCCTCCCTGATTACTCTCACTTGTTTCTCTTTCTCCTTCTTCAAGTCTTAATTAAAATATTTTTTCCAAGACTTTCCCTAAACATCCTATTTAAAATGTCACTATCATTGTACACACATATGCACACACACACACACACACACACACAATCATTACTTAAATATCTTACTTTTCGTTAGCCAAATAGTTTGACATTCTGATATAGTTGTGAACTGTAGTACATTAGTGAGTTTCTGACCTTGTGTGAGAACCATTAAATGTTTGTTTAAACTGATAGCATGACTCTAGTGAGGACTTCAACGTGAAAACAATGACTATCGAGGAAATATTTTTTACCAAGAAACTGCACCTGCCTTTCTTTAAATAACCCATTTTTTTCATATTAATGGCATCAGCTTCTATATAATAAAATGTTCTGGCAGAGAATTATAGAAACAAAATACTTCAAAATTGTTTAGAGAAATATTGTCTTCATAATTGTGTTTATTTATTGACTGAGAAAAGCCCTGCATAGGATCAAGAATATTATAACAACCTTAATCGTTGTCCATAAGAATCATATACCCTGGAAGATATACAAAATTGGACAACGTGTTGGGCAAATGTATAAGACAGATTCAAGTTAGCATACCATGTATTTACTTGCTAACAGTAAATAATAAATAATAAACAGTTCTCTAAACACCAATTTCTTCACCTCTAAGAGGAAGCGTTTAATATAATTTCTGAATTTTCTTTTTATAATTAAATGGGTTAATATATATAGTGTTGCTAGAATATTTTCTTGGGCATTGTAGGCATAGTATATTTATTAAAATGGCTTAATAATGTATGTAGCATTATAATTCAGTTTTGCAATATAGTTAAAATTTCAATAGAGATGGATTGAAGCATTTCAGAAATAAGGATTTACATGAAGAAAACTATAAAGTGGAAAGTACAATCTATGTCTTAAAACAAAAATTTCAGAGGGTTAGTAAGAGAATTTTACTTAACTTTATTTATTAATTTTATTTTTAATTTTGACCAGAGAGGAACAGAGTGAGAGAGAGAGGGAAAGTGAGAAAGCAAGCCATCAAGTCTGGGACTTGAACTGAGGTCGGCCATGTGGGAGTCCAGCACCATTAATCACCACACCACCAGCCAGCCCCATGGACATTTTCTCTTTTCTGTGCCCTGCCATCATTTCCACCTGTGCCTAAAGCAAAAGTTCCTGTCATTATGGTAAGCAGTAAGGAGAGAGAGCACACACATTCTAAAAAAAGTTGTTTCCCTGTATTGCAAATATACTGACTTGTGGCTTATGAGCCAAAAATCTGTGAAAAGATGAATGACTCTCTCAGTAAAGTTATGAATGAACTGCAATGCAATTGTGAAAGACACTAGTTCCTACTAGCGATGTGTCTTTTCAAATCAAGCAAAAGTAGAAAAGGGTTATTAAACATTGTCATTGGCGAGAAGTAATGCAATGCTCAGCAATACTAAAGCCACATAGGAAGGTCCCAGGTTCATGTCCCAAGGCCTCTCCATGCATTCCAGGCTTACAACTGTGCCCATCATACTGGCTGAATAAGGTTGGTGCATGGATCACGGTGCAAAGGTCTTGAAGGGAGTGCCCCTGTCTCTCAGAAGACTTAAAAATTTTATTTATACTTGTTATACACAAAGTTTGAGAAGTTCAAATACAAAATCTAGTGTGCAAATAGGTAGCACCATTTCAGAAATGTTTTCCACCCATGTCCAGTTCTCTAGTGTAGACTTCACATCTCTTATGATACAGATTGATTTGGTGTTCAGATCTGTCTAATAACCTTGCTGAATGGACCACTAATGTGCATCTTTGTTCAAAATGTACTGACCACCAGGGACATCTATAGACATAAGTATATGGAGGCCATGTGGAGGCACAGTGTGAATACAACCGGATCCACAATGACAAAGGCCCTGGGTTTGGCCCCAGAACCTCCCTGAGCTGACCTATGCCTGTGTACACATGCTGGGACCTGAGCTGGCTGACAATGGGAGTGGATGACAGAGAAGACCCTCTTAGAGGTGTCTCTGTGTGTGTCTCTCATTCTTTCTCTGTCTCTCTCTCTCTCAGAGAACTATATAAGTAAACCTAAAAATTGTTAAAACACATGAGCATACAGAAGACGAAGTAAATTAAACCTTTCCTTTATTCATTTTTTTTAAAGGTTTTTGCTATAGAGTGTGTGCACTCTTCAGAAAGAGAGACAGGGAGACAGAAAGAGAGAAATTACCCCACCACCACCCCCCGGGGAATGGCCATGCCACAATCCCTTCTCCTTTCTCCTCTCTGGGTCTTGGGCATGCACGCACACGCACCCAGCATGAATTTAATCTGCTGGGTCCAGGACTCAAACTACTGTCCACTACATGGAAGTCCAGTGACGTAATAATTAGGCCATCTTGGTCCCAATTAAAACTTTTCTTAGAATGTAAAAATAGGTTGTCTCGGGACCAGCAGTTAGCATAATGGCTATGTCGCTGGACTCCCACGTAGTCGACCGCGGTTCGAGTCCTGGACCTGGTGGCTTAAACTCACGCCGGGCGCGTGTATGTGTGTGCCCAAGATCCCGAGAGGAGAAGGAATTGCGGCATGGCCATCCCCTTTGGGGGGTGATTTCTCGTTTTCTATCTCTCTGTCTCTCTCTGTCTGTCTGGCGAGCGCATGCGCCCTATAGCAAAAACCTCTCCAAAAAAAGAAAAAAAAAGAATGTAAAAATAAGTTGTCTCATCAATAAGATAGCCTGAATACATTTATATTTATGCTAATTATATAACATAATTTATCCAGCTTTATACTCTAAATTTGTAATATAAAGAGACTGGCAGGTGGCATGGTGTTTAAGTGCTGGACTCCCATATAGCTGACCGCAGTTGGATTCCTAGACCCGGAGGCTTGCTTTCCTACTTCCTCTTTCTCTCTCTGTCTCTCTCTCTCTCTCTGGTCAAATTAAACAAATAGTAATGATGATAACAAATGAAATAAAATAATTCTTTAAAAATAAAAAATTGCAATATACAATTATACTGACTATAAAATATGATTTCACTTATAATAAATGAAAAATAAAATTTATCTTTAATATGCAAATTAGATAGATATGAATTAGAGCATTTTAAATTACAGCATTTGCAAGATTATTTGAATTTTAAGGAAACTGGCTTACTACACTTAAAGTATTATTTGTTGGATTTACATAAATTATTTAAGCTATTTTCTTAAAGTTGTTTATATATTTTTTGATGTACCCAAGCAACCAGATGTGTTTGACATATTTGAGAACATAAGCTTTGCCAAATTACTAAGTATATAATCTACTTATAATACCAAATTTCAAGCAATGTCTAAATTTAATTTCTGTAGGGGACCTTGAGTCCCAGTTGGTGTTTATTCTGTTTGAGGGAATCCCTTTCCTCCTATATTGTACGTCCACACATTTCTAAATGAGTTTGCTTTCAGTACTAGGGGGCAGTGCAGACAATAGAGAATCTCTGCAAATTTGATATCTACGTTTCACTTTTTCACAAGCCATGGACCTTGGGGCCAGCCAGTGACATGGAGGTAAAGGTGACAGAATCCTACATGGTTCACTATGTGGATCTAGTCCCAGACTCAGCGACATGGGAAACATGCTCAGTATGTGTGCACCCATACCCTGAATCCTGAGAAGAGAGAGAAGAGGTTGTGGTGTGGCCTTCCCCCTGGGGTCACTTTCTCACTGTCCCTCTCTATCTCTGTCTCTCTCTCTCTGTTTTTTCAGCAAGCACATATACCCTATACCAAATTCAAAACAAAACAAAACAAAACAAAAAATTAGTCTTAACCTATTAGAAATGAGAAGTTTCAATTTTTAAAGACATTCGCATACTTAAAATCATTCCATTATTATTTTCATGAGTATTTTAGAAAATGTTTACAAGCAACCTTTGAGGATTCCTTTAGTATAAAATGTATTCAGTCATAAACATAATTGAATAATATTCACAAGACATTTTAAGAACCATTGACAAATTTTAATATGTTAGTTAATGAACAATAACAATGGAGACACAGCAATTTTTTAAGCTATGCCTATTTCTTACCATATTAGGAAACTTAAAATAAAACACAGACTTGGCTACTACTATGTATTGGTACAGAAATATAATTTCTGCTTTTGTAAAATGCAAACAGTCTCCAATTAGTTTGATAACTCGAAGCCTATTAGATAATTGATTTCACAGAATATGTATATTTATTCAGTATTCTGAAAACTATATTATAAAATTTTTGAGATAAGTGGCCTTTTAAAAATATTTTTATTTAATAAGGATATTTAATAGGCATTTACGTTTTTGAAGGAGTCCCTGGAACTTACGTAGGTTATCACATACGGTAACTGAAAAGTACACAATGAACAATCAACTTAAATTCTATAGTGTACAAATAAAATCGCTTTTGCTTCAAATACAAAAATGTATAAAATAAATTGTGAAATGACAATGTATTTCAAAATAATTATGTTCTCTTATGTGTTTATGTATTTAGTAATTCATATAGAAGTGACTTTTATTTGTGTTGCTATATCCCATGTAGTGGTTGTAAATGAAACAAATTCCAGCTGTTCCCCATCCATGTGTTTATTCTTCCATATGATTTACCTTTATCTGAATGATGAATTTCAAAAATAAAAATGAACTAAAAATGATTATCCTACAGAACTTCACAAAGAAGAATTTTTTCCTTTTTTACTTAGAGAAGTTAAATGTTTAACTATTGATTTCCAGTTTTATCAGATTTTTTGAGACATACGAGGATGAAAGAAGAAAGCTTGAAGTTTGCATGTTGTTTTAAAATAAAAATAAATTCATATGTTTATTCACAACATAAAAGTATATAATTAATGTAATTAAAATAAACTTTGTTTTTTTTAATATTTCAAAAATCTATAAATTTATAATATCAATTATTATATTAGGCATACTAATAAAAGAATATTGAAAGTATAACATATGAAATGATAATGTATTGTCTAGACTTTGATCATTTATTATGGGTTCTTACCTGACCGGAATCTGCATTTTCACAAACATAAGTCTCATAGTACTGAGAGAACTCAGGAGCATGGTCATTAATATTAAGAACTTGCACGTACACAGGGACTGTAGAGATCTGTTGTACATTATCTGCACATTCAATATACAAAATGAAAATATTTTAACAATATTTTTAAGGAAACATGTCATGAAAATTACATTAGAGTTTATGTGGTTTATTTTTGTTTTACTCTCTTTTTAAAAAAAAAAAAAAATGCTATCTGGAACCAGTAGATGAAGTAATGGTTACATCACTGGACTCCCATGAGGTCGACCAGTGTTCAAGTCCTGGACCCAGTGGCTTAAAACTCATGCTGGGCGGGACCAGCAGTTGATGTAATGGCTATGTCGCTAGACTCCCACATAGTCGACCGCGGTTCTAGTCCTGGACCCAGTGGCTTAAACTCACATTGGGCACATGTGTGTGCATGCCCAGGATCCCAAGAGAAGAATCGAGGAGAAGGGATTGGGGCATGTCCATCACCCCTGGGGGGTGATTTCTTGCTTTCTGTCTCTCTGTCTCTCTGTCTCTCTCTTTCTGGTGAGCACACATGCCCTATAGCAAAAACCTCTCAAAAAATTTTTTTTTCTGTCTTTCTTTCTCTCTGCCTCTCTGGCAATCGTGTGTTCCTTATAGCATAAAAACTCTCTTGAGGGACCAACAGTTGATGTAATGGCTATTTTGCTGGATTCCCATATAGTTGACTGCTGTTTGAGTCACAGACTGGGTGGCTTAAATTCACACCGGGCGCGGGTGTGTGAGTGCCCAAGATCACAAGAGGAGAATGGAGGAGAAGAGATTGTGGTGTGGCCTTCCCTGCTGGGGATGATTTCTCGTTTTCTGTCTCTCTGCCTCTCTCTGTCTTTCTGGTGAGTACATACGCCCTATAGCAAAAACCTCTTTAAAAAATCTCTCTCAAAAAAGAAAAAAAGGTATCTGAGGACAGGATATTTGTAAAACTAACATATTTATTACTAATACACCCTAGAAAAATAAGCTACATGCTCTACATATTCAACTTCATATTTATTGAGTGACTTTTCCTTGTCATGGACTGTTGCATGATGACAAAAAGTAGTAAAAAGATAATCATGTGTACAGAGACCTTCCAGAAGTCTACAAACTGTGGAAAGTATTTGTTTTAGCTCACTTAACTCTTATGAATATAAATAGTATTATTCTCTTCAAATTTTCTGAAAAAAATATTGAGAAACCAACTAGTTTGAAACATGACCACTAAATGACTTACGGAATATCATGGCTGAAGTGGAAAAAGACCTTTACATCGTGCTATCTTTTGTCAGAATAGGTCACATAAAGGCTTACACGCACTATTCTCAGCAGACTGCCATCACTGTCCACCGCTCTGTGAGGTACAACTCAATGTGTGTGGGCTCAGTCATCGTTTTCCTCACCTCTGCAGAGGAGAGCCCCTGGGAATACAGCAACTGAGCAGAGAACCTCACCTGCGGGCAGTTGGACCTCCCTCCACCACTCCCCAAACAGCAGATAGCAATCAGCGTTCTGACTTGCTGAAATTAGAATGTAGCTTCTAAATGCAAAAATATGGAAAAGTGATTTAAATATATCTCAGAATAAAGTAATTATAATAAAGTCTAGGTGAGGTCTTATATAATTTAGAGTTTGGAAGATTTTTTAAATGAACCAAGAAATCCAGACACCATGATGGAAGCAAGTTATGGTTAAATGCATTATTTTTTTAAATTTTAATTACTTAATTAATTTGAGAGATTTTTGCTATAGGGCATGTGTGCTCAACAGAGAGAAAGAGAAACAGAAAGCAAGAACTCACCCCCTGAGGAGGATGGCCACAGCACAATCCCTTCTCCATTCTCTTCTCAGGATTTTGGACATGCACACACAAACATATACCCGGCATGAGTTTTAAGACGTGGTCCTGTGGTCCAGGACTTGAACCACAGTGCACTACTTGGGAGTCCAGTGCCGTAACAATCATGCCATCTGCTGGTCACTATTTTAATTTTTTTAAAGAGATTTTTGCTCTAGGGTGTGTGCACTCACCAGTGACAGAGTGATAGAATAAAAGAAAGTGAGAAAAGACACTCCTCCCCTGCAAGGGGGATGGCCATACCACAATCCCTTCTCCTCCATTCTCCTCTTGAGATTTTGTGCACACAAGCACACGTGCCCAGTCTGAGTTTCAAGCCGCTGGGTTCAGAACACGAACCACAGTCGGCCCTGTGCAAGTCCAGCACCTTAACTGATAAGCCACTTGCTGGTCCCTACATGCATTTTTTAAATGGCAAAAATAGCGCAAAAATCCAGATCAACACCATCTGAGAGAATATTTGCATCACAAGATAAAAGATTAATAATTATGTCTGAAATCCTCTAAGTTGACATGAAAAAGACACTGCAGGAAATACAAGGTAGAAATTAACAGAAAAGAAAATTCGAATGTATAACAGGGCTTCTCTCAGTCTTGTTGCCATTGCCATCTTGGACAGGATAATTCTTGTCTCCTGGTTGTCCTTGGCATCAGAGGATGCGTAACAGTAGCCCTACCCTCTGCATGCTGAAACCCAAAGCGCTCCCCACCCACACTGCAAAAACCGAAGCTATTTCTAGATGTCAAAAATCGACCCAGGAAAGGTAACAAAATTGCCTGGAGTTGAAATTCACTGCTCCATCATATTTCCAAAGGCCCTTGCTTATAAGAAATGAGGAGAATGATGATTTAGTCCATACAATTTGAATTACATCTAATAAACGAGCAGCCTGTGTAAAATGGTGGGAGTGTGAGTCATTTTGGCGATCTACTGTGGCATAAATAATAATATTTAAATCCCCATATTTGTGACTCACTTTGTGGGACCATGCCACAGTCCAGGATTCTAGTATATGAGTTTATGATCCAATTATATTCATTCCAGTATTGCTCCCATCACATCGAAACAACTGGAAATAATTCAGAAGCACATCAAAACAGAGTTGGAGAGGAGACATGACAACTATGACACTTTATGTACCTATGAAAAATGAATGTCAATATAATAAATGTATGGTCGGCTTTCAAACTTGACTAGTTGGGCTTGATTCTTGCTTCCCAATTTGGAAAAAAAAAAAAAAAAAAAAAAAAAAAAAAAGTACTTAAATGTTACTTGCCAAAATCGGTTTGCTGTCAAACAGGAGTGAAACTAGTAACTACCTTATTGGGCTATTGTAAAGATTAAACAAATTAATACATAAAAAGTCATTAAAAGATTACTTAATATATAAGTGTACAACAAATCTTATTTTTTAATGATGGAGATCATTGTGTATGCATGTAAGGCTATGAGAGTAAGAGAGAGAGAGAAGGCACCCCCAACAGTTCTCCCTAGTCCTCCAACTCCACAGGATGTTGGGAGCCTGTGCCGCCACCCTGGGACCCTGGGTGTTTTCAACTGACTTGGGAACGCGAGCCCGTGGCGAGTCATGTGGCTTCCAGAACTCTACTCCAGTAGGCTAAGGACAGCACTCTTGGGCTGGGCCTAAATATTGGTATTTTGTTGTATCCATTAACCAGATTTGGTATATAATTTGTAAAATGATAAGTTGCAGGATAATACAATATGTTATATACTATTATTTTACTATTTTTATCCCTTTTGTAGAAAGTGGAAAAGTAGACACAATTAAAGGGTTATGGGAGAATTCTTTTGTTTTTTTGACTGCTTTTATTTATAAACTGGGGTACTATTTTGTTAGTTAAAAACATTTGTAATTGCTGATTTGTACGGGCAAATACAAATTAAAAGTGAAAGACTTCATTTTTCCTGTTGAACATAGCACTTTTCTTCCTTACAGTGTTTAGGTTAAAAAGGTGGTCATTGTTAAGTTTTTCATTAAGCCCTTTGAACTCTGTGTAAATCTAAAATATAAATATGCTTCTGGTCATCTTCAAAACCCAGAATTTTTTTCTCTGAATTACTGGGGACAGTATCTTTGAAATATAATCAAGGGATATAGCGCCCCATATCTTAGTGTCTGTCTATGGAAAGAGAAGAGACTGATCTCAGGAAGGAGACTGTTTCAAGTGATAGAAATACCTCTTCTCATAAAGGTATGGAAAATTTAGTCTTCCTTTGGATAAAGCCTGCTAGTGACACAGGCAGATCCTTCCACCAGCCAGTGAATTTAGGAGTAACTGTATGCAACCAATGGTGCCCAGTCTCTGACTTGATTTCTAAACATGGTTCATCTTGAGAACATGAACAGGATGCATTGCATCTGCATGGCTATGTGAAAAGTGAGATTTCTGTCTATCTGGGCCGTCTTTTAATGAATTTCCTAAGATGCAAGCCTCTTTTTTTGGGGGGGGGGGGGATTTTTGCTATAGGGTGTGTGTACTCACTGGAGAGACAGACAGCAGGACGTCACCTGCTAGGGAGATGGGCACATCACAATCCCTTCTACATTCTCCTCTTGGGATTTTGGGCACAAAAGCACATGCGTCCGGCGTGAGTTTTAGGCTTCTGGGTCCGAGATTTGAACCATAGTCGACTATGTGAAAGTCCAACAATTTTGTAACCATTACATCTGTTGGTCCATTGCACATCTCATTCTGGTTTAACATTTTATGATAATTAGAATGTTCTTTTTATTCTACCTCTTTGGCGAGGTTGGCTGGGTTAAGATGATATTATGTAACTATATTTCTCCAACAATAATTACTATTATAATACAAATCATCATTTTCAGACCTAGCCTAGTGGTACAGTCAGTACCAATCTGAACTACTTTGCTAGAAACCACATGGCCAAATGCAGGTTCGGATCCCTGGATCAGCTTGAAAACATTCCAGGTAGGTGCTTGCCTGCCCAAGACCCTGAGGAGGGCTGAGGAGAGGGCACCACACCCTGCTGAGCAAACTACTCTCTCTCTCTCTCTCTCTCTCTCTCTCTCTCTCTCTCTCTCTAACACTTCTATCATGAATTAAAAAATAAACAAAATATAGAATTTTAAAATTTTGCAAGGTTTATTACACTCACACATAAACCCGTGCTCTGTAGGAAATACAAGGAGTCTTCACAAAGTTCACAGAAAATACATACTATGAAAAAACTGTGCATGAATTTCAAAATTTTCTTGCATCAAAATAAACAAGTAGTTTCATTTCCATAAACTTTTTGAAGTCTCCTTGTACAGAAACCATTAAATAATTATTTGGGGGACCAGCAGTTTGCATAATGGCTATGTCACTGGACTCCCACGTAGATGACTGCAGTTGGAGTTCTGGACCCAGTGACTTAAACTCACTCCAGGCATGTATGTGCGCATGCCCAAGATCCTGAGAGGAGAACGGAGGAGAAGGGATTGCAACATGGCCATCCCCCTGGGGGTTGATTTCTCACTTTCTGTCTCGCTCAGTCTTTCTGGTGAATACACGCGCCCTATAGCAAAAACCTCTTCATCCTCCTCCTCATCATCATCATCATTATCATCATAATGTTGTCATTCTTTTCTATCATGTTACATCTAAAATAAAAAATTTTTTGGAAGATTTCAAGATGGGATTATTAACAACCTAAAGCCCATATTTGGTATGCTTTAGAGATAATATACTATCACAGAACATCTTTTTACTGAACAAGTATATTATAAGAAGTAAAACTTATTTTATGTTTTTCTCTCTCTGTCTAGAAAAGTTGCTTAATATTAAGTTTAAATTAAACCTTTGTCACCAGCATAGAAAACGTACATGCATCTTTACAGCTGCACTGTAAATTAGTTAGTAGATTTATTCACTTGCTGCCATTCTGATAAATAGCTTGGTGCTTAATTTGGGAAACTTTCCAGGAAACAGAATAAACACAATGAACTTCATTTGCTGAAAAGCAAATGTCAAATGGAACCTCTCCTTCCTATAATCAGCATAATTATCATGGTGCAAGCTTTCCATGGCAGCGCATATTCAGCTAGAGATTTAATTTTTTTTTTCACCAGAGGGAAAGTGAGAAGTCACCCTCCAGTGGAGACGGACACAGCAGAATCCCTTCTCTTTATTCTCCTCTCAGGATTTTAGGCACACACGCGCACACACCCAGTGTGATTTTAAAGTCTGAGACTCACACCATGATTGACTGTGTGGGAATTCAACACCTTAAAATCAACAGCTGCCGGCCCCAAACAGCTAGTTTTTGTTGTTTGTTTGTTTGTTTCTTGCCATAGGGAGCCTGTGCTCACCAGAGAGAGACAGGGAGAGAGTCAGTGAGAGGGAAAGTGAGAAATCATTCCCCCAGGGAAGGTGGCCACACCACAACCCCTTTTCCTTACTCTCTTCTGGAATTGCGGGCATGCACACACATGCACCCAGTAGGCATTTCAATCTCTTTCTGAGATTTTGGGCATGCACACACATATGCCCAGTATGCCTTTCAAGCACCAGGTCCAGGACTTGAACCACAGTCGACCATGTGGGAGTCCAGAGCCTTAATCACAATGCCACTTGCTGGCCCTGTGATACTCTTGTTGGATAGTTTGTTGTTATTAAAACTTAAATGGTCGAATTATTTCTGGTATTATCAGGGTAGAAAGAAATTGGCACTAATACATATTTTCCCTAAAATAGATCTAAAATGGTTTAGAGATATGCATATTTTTAAAAACTTGAAAGAGAAAATTATTACTACATGTAAATTGGTAATACAGTGCTATAAAAGATCTTTTTAACACTTTTTTATTTAAAAAGAAAATTTAAACAATTGTTTTCAGAAATATGGAGTGAACCAAACCTTCCTTTCAGAATAAGCATCTTTATATTTTCTCACATAAAAAGCCTTGGCATTTCTTGTGTGGAGCAGTCATTTTTTTCCATCACAACTTTTGTCTCCAGCTTGTACTGCTTAGTTAAATTAACACTTAAAAATCAAGACCCAAGTCCTCTTGTAGTGTTTCCATAGAGCTACCCAATATAATCCCAAACCCATTTATGAGATACTTCCCACTCCACCATATCACGAGACAACCATTCAAGAAAATGAAGTGAACTGAGGTTTGGCAAGTTGGTTAAGGGCACTGGACTCCCACATGGCCGACCATGGTTTGAGTTCCGGACCTCCAAAACGCCAGGAAAACAAGATTACTGAAACTCTGTGCAAAACCAGTTATAAGAAAAGATGCATTTGGGGCTGGCAGGTGGTGTGATTAAAGATGCTGGACTCCCACATAGTTGACTATGGTTCAAGTCCTGGATCTGGTGGCTTGCTTTCTCCCTTTCCCTTTCTTTCTGTCTCTGTCTCTATCTGATCCAATTAAAAAATAATAATAATAACAAATGGAATTAAATAAATAAATAATTATTTTTAAAAAAGATTGTATTCTAGATATAGAATAAAGCACAGCCCTTCTGCTTGTCTTTTAGAAATAGTTTTTCATGAAATAATAGTCAGTTTAACTTGATCATGTTTAAATAGAATAATATTCCTAGTTGAATTAAATCTTTTTTCATTTGAAATTTCAATTTCCACTAGATAATTATACTACTACTTTTACAGTAGTAAAACATTAAGTAAGCTTTTCTCAAAGTTGAAGATTTTGTCCTAAGGGAACAATTTCTTTTTTTTAAAGTATTATTTCATTTTAATTGTTATTATTATTTTAATTTGCTACAGGGCACATGTGCTCATCAGAGAGAAACAGAGAAAGAGAAGAAAAGTGAGACAGCAAGCCACCAGGTCTGAAATTTGAACTACAGCCAGCCATGCGGGAGTCCAACACCTTAAACGCCATGCCACCGTACCAGACCCTCGGGAACAATTTTGACAAAATAAGTATTAGAGTTTCTTTTCTATCTCTAAGTACCTTTGCCTGGTGAATATGTTTTTTTTTTCAGAAAGTATAGAAGATTCTTTTATCATTAAGCTCATCATTTTAAAAAGAACCTATAGAGAAATTATTTTTATAAAAACCTGAACAATGTATATTTGGTGTTTACAAGTTGATACAAAATATATCCATGAAAAGATCATAAGTGCATATAACTACATAACAAGTAGTCTTAGAATTTCAGGTACATTTAATTTATACTTCTCTTTTCCTTGAGTTGTTTTTTTTTTTTTTTTTTTTTTTTTGCATTATACATTATTTGCATAATAAGAAAAACAAGTTTGGAGCTATTTAGTGATAAACATATCAATAAGCTGTAAAACGAATGAACAGATATTGAGTTAAAATAATAAATTTAAATACATAAACATGATTTAACATATAAAATAACATTTAACTTTCATTTCATCAACAATTTTAAGTAGACTTGTCCCCACATTTTAGGAAATTTGTAATTATTTACAAAATGTGATGAGCAATTGTACAGTTCCCAAAGGATTACTTACATCTTTCTGTGGCTGTAACACTTAGGTTGTACCAAGCATTGATCTCCCGGTCAAGTGTATTAGTGGTAATGATTGTCCCGTTGTCATCAATATGGAATACTTTGCTTCCAGTAATAGAATACCTGCACCAGAAGGAAAGTATTCCTTCATGTTATTATTTACTCTATATAATGCTGATACATAGCACTATTTTTCAGCAATAAGACAAATTATTATATGCTGGCTCTACATAGCTAACATTATGCAGAAAAATTTTCTAAATGGTGCATTCATATAGTTAAGACTCAACTTAGTGGAGAAACAAACAAACAAACAAAAACAAATGAACTGGCTTCAGAATTAAATTGATGTATGTTAAACCTTTGCCACTCATTCTCATACCCAAAAGTGAATTCTAACAATTAATGACTTGCTTAGAAAAACATTGAATCAGGCCTTCTTGAGGTTTAGCAGGACTGCAATTATTTTTCATTTAAGAAAGGCCTCTGATGGGATTGCAGATGGCATAATAGTTACATTGCTAGATTTACATGTAGTTAACTATGGTTCGAGTCCCAGACCTGGCAGCTTAAAGCTCACACTGGGTGCATGTGCATGCATGCCCAAACTCCACAGAGGGGAATGGAGGAGAAGGGATTGAGTTGTGACCATCCCCCTGGGTAGGGTGATTTCTCGTTTTCTGTCTTTCTGTCTCCCCATCTCCACGTCTCTAGTGAACACGTGACCTATAGAAAAAATGTCTCTCTAAAAAAAGAAGAAAGAAAGAAAGAAAGAAAGAAAGAAAGAAAGGAAGGAAGGAAGGAAGGAAGGAAGGAAGGAAGGAAGGAAGGAAGGAAGGAAGGAAGGAAGGAAGGAAAGCAGGCCTCTGTCAAGAGCAATCTGACCAAGTGCTGTCATGGGGAGATCTGTTTGAAGAATGTTCAGATAAGAAATGAAGAATGGGTATTTGAAGAAAAACAGGAATCAAGATAATTGCTCAAAGCAAAGTAATTGACTGTGATTGACTGTAGTGAGGAATAGTTGCACGTGCTTGTATCCTCCCTGCAAATACTGAGCACAAGCTGGGCCTCCTGAGACAGCTCGTGGTGCTTGCTGCCTGTCTCCTTATAACCCAGTTTCCAAGGTAAACTCTTCTCCGGCGCCTGCCTCCGGCTTCATTGACTGTGAGTAGAAGCAGCCAGACTTAGTTTGCCCATAACAAATTGAAAAAAAAAATTGTAAAATGAGGAGACATAAAGATAAGTAGGGGGAGCAATTAATGATTGGGAACTTTACATTCTTAAAGCCAAACAAATCCTCAGTCTAGACGGGTACTGGGTGCTTTCCTATACCACACGTGTCTCTTCTCAGTCTGTGAATTATAAAACAGTGACTTGACTGCTCATGTATAAAAAAATGTTTGTTTTTATTTGCTTAAGGATGGTCATTTAATAATATTTGATAAAAATTTCTCTGTGGCTAGTAGATGGATATTTAATCTCTTCACAAAATCAGAGATATAGCATGATAGATCTAATGTACCTGTAGGTACCACATGGAAGGAAGCTAGGTTCCAAAATTTCCTCATGTAAAAGTCTGAGAAATGATCTCAAACTCCACAATGAAAGGAGTGTTTGAAGTACTCAGCATGTCTCATCTGCTTGCAAATGATTAATAATAAAATTAAAGAAGAGTAATAACTAGGATTAAATGATGGCTTCTTACTGCACATATATTCCTGGAGACTTTGATGAGACATCAATGAGATTTACCATAATTATGTGGCAAGCGATGAGAATATTTTAATCTTGAATTGACAGGTTTCTAAAAATATTATACCAATTTGTAGCTTGGTGTTCAAAGGAGTATTAAAATAGAAATTACAGAGAATTAAGCTTTAGAGGGGTTCAGTTTTAACCGTACTCAGTTTTAAACATTTATAAGCATTTTACTTAAATACTTGCAAGTGGTCTTATTACCCACAGAATACAGCTATTGCAAAATTAAACAGTATTTTAATAGTTGCTATTTTTTAAAACATTTAATCTTATTTATATATCATTCCAATTAAAATCCAAGGATTTGATAAGAAGTTGTGGTTTATAATAGTTTAATAATCATCTGTTAGAAATTAGGGAGAAGAACCAGAACCACAATAAATAGGTTCAATTTCCATTTAAAAATGAAAACAAAAACAGATGTGAACCTGACCCCTTCTAGAATCACCAGTTACGGTTATGAAAATGTTTTCCTCTCAGTCTACCTTGGCCAGATGAAATGTCCTTGGCCTTGAGATAGTTGTAATTAATGATAGTTTACATATGTCCCTTTCACTTTTTTTTTTTTTTTTTTTTTTTTTTTTTTTTAGAGAGATTTTTGCTTTAGGGCATACGTACTTACTGGACAGAGAGAGACAGAAAGTGAGAAATCACTCCCCAGAGGGGATGGCCACACTTCAATCCCTTCTCCTTTCTCCTCTAGGAATTTCGGGCACGCATACACGTGTCCAGTGTGTTTTAAGCTACTAAGTCCAGGACTCGAACCACAGTCAACTATGTGGGAATCCAGCAATGTAACCATTATGCCATCTGCTGGCCCATCACCTTATTTTTAGACACTAGTTGACAACCATCAAAAAGTTAATAAAGTAGTAAACAGCCATTTTATTTATATATGCAACGTAACACCTTAGCCAAACCATCATTGCTAATTTTCCCACCTACTTGACAAAAGTCTTTAAAATGATTTTAGACTTACAAAAAGTTTGTATAAACAAGATAGTTTACATGTACCCTTCACCCACGGTTTTAGCATTAAAAATCTTATACAAACCATCATATTACTATTATTTCAAAACTAACCAAGTTAATGCTAAAATAGAAATAACTACTCAAAAACTTAAGTTGGAGTTCACCAGATTCATCAGAAAAGTTATTTTTCTGTTTCAGGATGCAATCCTGGATCCAGATTTTCATGTTTCCTTAGTGTCCTCCAGAGTTCCAACCCCCTCAGCCATGATTTCTCACTTTCCCTCTCTCTCTCTCCAGCCACCAAAAGTACCCCATAGCAAAAACTAAAAACAGAAAGAGAAAAAGAAGAATAGACTTTTCCCAGGTTCTGGAAGCGGTATTGCCCCTCCACCTGGGCCAGGTGCACCTGCAGAGACACCCTGTGGTAGCTGCGTTAGACCTCATCGCCAGAGGGTCCTGCTGCAGACCCAACTCCCGGTGAAGGTCGCGGCGCAAATCGCGTCCTCAGCAGCCCAAAGTTGGATGGAGCAGCCTCCACCCAAGCAGCAGGTGCCAGCAGCAGAGACTGAGCTCCAGACTCCTGTCTTCTTAGGATGACACTCTCACTTGATTGAGGCTTGTCCTACTCCCGTGTCATCTAATCTGTGAACCTCTACAACTCCACTTGCCAGTGAGGTCAATTTTGGAGATGCTAGAAAATAGGACTCAATATAACTATTGGGGCATATGTTCAAACCACAGCATAACATTTTTTTTTCAGCAGTAAATACTTCTGAGTAGAAATGTTGGGCCATATCGTAGGTGTATGTTAAACTTCATAATAAACTTGCATGATTCCATCTTGATAAACTCACTTAAAATTACACATTTTTATGAATTTCTTGAAATTGCCTATTAGATAATTGAGTCACCTATAAAAGTAGAGAAAACCATATCTCTTCTTTCCCACGTAGTATATTTTCATTCTTTTTCTTGCTTATTGCATGGGCTAGGACTTCCCATATTATGTTGTATTATACAGGTGAAAAAATATATCATCTCATTCCCAATCATCAGGCAGGAGCGTTTAATATTTCATCATTAAGTGTAACATTAACTGTGCTTTTTTGTAGATCCTCTCCATCTAATTAAGTCTTTTCTTCTATTCAGTGTGCTGAATAGCTTTTACTACAAATTTATCTTTTTTTTCTTCTAGTGGGATAATCATATGAGGTTTTGTCTGTTTGTTTGTTTAGATTTTTTACATAGGGTGCAACGAAACAGAGAAAGAGGAAAAGGTAGACATCACTTTCCAGGGTGATGGCCATGCCATAATCCCTTCTCTCCATTCTCCTCTTGAGATTTTGGAAATGGGCCCAGCATGTTTTTCAATCAGTCGGGGCCAAGATTCTAACCATGGAGTTGCCCGTGTGGGATTCAGCACCTTAACAATCAATCACATCTGCTGGCATGAGTTTTCTTTTCTTCTTCTTCTTGTCTTCTTTTCTCCTTCTTCTTGTCTTCTTTTCTCCTTCTTCTTCTTCTTCTTCTTCTTCTTCTTCTTCTTCTTCTTCTTCTTCTTCTTCTTCTTCTCTTCTTCTTCTTCTTCTTCTTCTTCTTCTTCTTCTTCTTCTTCTTCTCTTCTTTATTGGTAAAGAAAAAGTTTTGCTTTAGGGCATGTGCACTTGCTGGAGAGAGAGAGAGAGAGAAAGAGAGAGAGAGACAAAGACAGGGAAAGTGAGAAATCGCCCCCCAGGGGATGTCTATGTGCAATCCCTTCTCCTCCATCCTTCTCCTTTGATCGTCTGCATGCACCTGTGCCCACCAGGTCCAGGACTAGAACCATGGTTGGCTATGTGGGAGTCCAGCAACGTAACTGCTACACTATCTGCTCGCGCCGAGTTTTGTTTTTTAACCTAGTAGCATTATGCCAAAAAATGTTATATAGAGAAGTACCCTTGTGTTCTAGGGGTGCACCCCACTGGCAGTTATGTCTTATCTTTTCTACTAATAGCTGGAGTTGCTGTAATTTTGTCAAAATTTTTGTATTCTTTATGAATCATATGGGCTATAATTTTTTTTGCTTTAAATATTTGGTTGAATTCATCAGTGACATTATTTGATTCTGAAAATTTTGGTTTTTTTTAGGATTTTTGACTGAATTTTTGAAAATGTGTGTATGTTTTGTGGTTATGTATATATCTATATTACATATATTTATGTTAATATATGAAATTACTGAGGTTATTCATCTTTTCATATCACTTTGGTGATTTTTCTCAAGGAATTATTCTGAATAAAGGGCATGGAGTTGTTCATGATATTCTCTATAATTTCATTTAATGTCTATAGAATCAATATTTATGCTTCTATTTTCATTTCTGACATTTGTATTTTTTGGTTTATTTTCTCTGTGTCTCCCCGCCCCTTGGTCTTTATGGCTAGAAATTGATTCATTTTATTGTATTTTGAAAGGACCATCTTCTGGGTTTATTGTATTTCTTTATGTGTTCTACTTCATTTCTATGATCTAATCTTCTTATCCACTCCCCTTTTTTGCTTGCATTGGGTTTAACTTGATCTTCTTTTTCTAGCAGAAAATAGTACATAGCCTTTCTCTTTTTTAACAACTATTTTTATTCCATTTTATTTATTCATTCATTTAGTATTTTAATTTGACAAGAGAGAGGCACAAAGAGAGAGAGAGAAAGTGACAAAGTAAGACACGAGGTCCAGGACTCAAACTGTGGTAGGCCATGTGGGAGAGTCAGTGCTTTAACCACTATACCACCTCCAGGTCCTTACGTAGCCTTTTTTATTTTTTATTTATTTTTTTTCCTATAGGCCGTGTACACTCACCAGAAAGACAGAGAGAGACAGAGAGACAGAAAGTGAGAAATCATCCCAGCAGGAGGGATGACCACACTGCAATCCCTTCTCCTCCATTCTTCTCTCGAGACTGTGGGCACACACGCACATGTGCCCAGTGTGAGTTTAAGCCACTGGGTCTAGGACTTGAACCATGTACAACTACATGGGAGTCTAGTGACATAGCTATTGCACCAACTGCTGGCCCCAGAAAGCAAGCTGCCAGGTCCATGACTTGAACTATGATTGGCTATGTGGGCGTCCAGCTCCTTAACCACCACACCACCTGCTGGCCTCCATAGCCCTTCTTATACTTAAAAAGTATTTCAAAATTTGACTGCAGGCTTAGTTAAAAAGGAAGCCATAGTATTGTCCAAATAATAGTTCATGCCCAATAAAGATAAAGGAGCATTCCCTGTATCTGTAATCTAAATAATGTATCACTGTCTTCATCTGCTTAAATGGCTGTAACAAATGACCATCAACTGGGTGGCTTATAAACAATTGAGGTTTATTTCTAGGTATTCTGGAGGTTAGAAGTTTGACGTCATGATGCCAGCATGGCTGGTCTGATGAAACCCTCTTCCGGGTACAGACGGCTAACTTCTTGTGTCATCACATGGCAGAGACAGGGCAAGCATGCTTCTTGGTATTCCTTCCATAGGGGCACTGGTCTTTCCTGAGACCTCCACCTTACAGTAGGTTTAGGGTTTCAACGTGTAAATTTGGGCAGACATTGCATTAATATATAGTTTTAGGAACAAAATAAAAATCCAAAGAACAATCTCTTATAAAGTTCCTCATAATTGTTATAATAATAATTTTATTACAGAATGCCTGTGGATTCCCATAATTCCTACTGTGTTAGGCTCTGAAAAATACTATCATCTCACTTTTAGGTCTAAATATTATACTCTTCCTTTATCTCTGTATCCTCTTTAGAAAACTATTTACCATACAATCTACTATTATTATTTTTATCAAGGCCAATCTTACTTCTCTAGGTTTCCTGACCTTAAAATGACAAGAATATTTTAAACCAATGAAACCAGTTTATTTATTCCACCCAAGATTTGCTGGAACCAAGTATAGGAATCTCCATGCATCACAGACACCCAGGTGATTCTTATTCAGTAGAAAAATCTTATTAGGTTGAGTTCAGTGGATGAGGTATAATAGACTTCTTTAATATGTACCAAGTAATGAGACATACTAAGACTAAAATATACTGTTTTAGCATTTCCTTTGGTTTTCAAAGCTCTTGCCACAGAGTGGGTATAAAAGAGAAGAGACATCATCAAATGGAAACTCAAATGTAATTATGTTGCATTTTTAGGCTCAAATGTTTCATGGATCTTTTGCTTTCAAAATAAAGAAAGAAGAGAAAATAAGAAAAAGAAAGGAAGAAAGCTTCTGAAATGTGCTCAAGTGGCTCTTTTCACACATATCAGAGCTTGTTTTCTGATACACTTTGAACATTTGCTAATTCAGACTATACCATATGGAAACAATGACAACAAAACCTTCATTTTCTCAGTGATTCTAAACTATGTATGAAAAGCTATCTGATTTAAAAGGCACTTCGAAGTGAAAGAACATCTGTCAAATCAATGAGGAATATTCTTTTGATAGGCAATCACCAATTATTTTTAAAAGTAATTATTTTCAGTATAACAGTGAATATCATTAGCTAAAATAATTTTAGATTGAGAAAGGTAATTAAATACCAGTAGTGACACCAGCTAAGACGTAACCTCTCAGGATTTGCAGGCATCCTTCTGTTTCTCATAGATACGTAGCATTCCTATACAATGTGGACATTTTAATCACTGTATTAATCAGTACTTGGTAGTTCATGTAATTCTCTGGATAAGGATTATGGAAAATAGGTGAGCAAGGTAAGGTGCTGGAAAGAAATATGTAATAATAGTTTTGCTTTATATAAACCAGATGACAGTTCATTTTTAAATTTTTATGTTAATTTTTATTTTTATTATTTTTAATATATATTTTGTAGTTGCATTTAATCAGTGTGTATATAAACAGCATGCAAAATGTTTCTCTAAGCATATACAGAGTGTATATTAGCCAAATATATTACCATATACATTTTCATCACTGGATAAATTTTTTTGTGTGTCTTATAAAGGTTTTTTTTTCTCCCCTTGATCTCCTTCCTCCTATCCACTAAAACCCACTCGCTCCTTTACTACCTCTAGTGTATACAGTTACCCTCTCTGCTATTCTACCTTCCAATCTTTCAGTTTCTGCTATAGAGCACAGACATTTGGCATATATTAAGCGGTGAAACACAATGTCTCTCTTTCATAGTCTGGCTTTCTTTGCTTAATTAAATCTTCCATACTGTAACTTAGGACAGTCACTGTGGAGAACAATATGGAGGTTCTTCAACCACCTACAAGTAGGACTGCCATATAACCCAGCAATTCTGCTCCTGGGTATCTACTCAAAGGATCAACACTTGCACACTCATGTTTATTGCAACATTTTTCACAATTGCTAAGACATGGAATCAAGCCACATTTCCAAAAACAGATGAATGGGCTAGAAAAAAATAAATAAATCCTGACATTAGATACAGAAAGGACAGGATTTTTTTTTCTAAGTAAATAAGTAATTAAAAGTAGCAGACTATTTTAACAGATGGCAAATGTTTGTTTAATTGGAACTTGAAAGTTTATTTCTATTCCACTGAACTTATAGCATTTAGCATTTAATTTTTTTTTTTTTTTAACCAGGGGCCATGTGCATTCTGAGAGAAAAACAGGAAGAGATAGAGAGGGAGAAAGCATGCCCCAGAAGGTACATGGTAATGCCACAATCTATTTTATCTATTTAAAATCTCTCCATCCTGTCAGAATTATGGGCATGATGCATATGCAGGCATGTTTTTCATGGGATTCAAACGAAGTGGTTGTCCCTGTGGGATGTAATCACTGGAACAGAGGGCTGGGTCATGATTTCATGATTTATATAGTTTTTACCACTTTATTTTATTTATTTATTTATGGAGGCTTTTTTTTTTTTTTTTTTTTTTTTTTTTTTTTTTTTTTTTTGCTTTAGGGCGTGTGCACTGGCCAGAAAGACTGAGAGAGACAGAGAGATAGAAAGCGAGAAATCACCCCCCTGGGGGGATGTCCACACCGCAATCCCTTCTCTTCCATTCTCCTCTCGGGATCTTGGACATGCATGTACACATGCCCGGCATTGAGTATAAGTCACCGGATCCGGGACTCGAATTGCCGTTGACTACATAGGAGTTCAGCAATATAGCCATTACGCTAACTGCTGTTCCCCATTTTTAGCACTTTAAATGTCATTCTGTAAGAGCTTTCTCAATTTCTAAATATCATTAAATAGTGTTTAAATGAACCACACTTTGATCAGCTTTCAGTTCTAATATCCAAAGGATTCTTTTCCCTTATCTCCTTAATCCTATTAAGAGAAAGTCAATTGTGTGGAATTTCAGTTGGTGATTGCAAACATTTGGTTGCATGTTTCTAATTGCCTATTTCATTGTGTTTTAACAACATGGAGGATTCCTATGTCTAACTTGATTATTAGAATTGTTAAATATTACTTAAGTAGAAAAATATAGATATAAAACTGTCCATATTTGCATGAAACTTTATTTTCAAGATAATCTGTGGTAACATATTAATGCAAGCCTGCAGACATACCTGATAGGAGATTTTCTGTTATCTGGGTCTGTGGCAGACACTATGCCTACAAATGATCCATGTGGATTTTCTTCCAAAATTTCAAATGCATAATATGGGAGGAGGAATACAGGAGGCTCGTCAACATCTTCCACCTGGATCTTAATGAAAGTGGTGGAGGCTTCAGCATGGAATTTCATGAGGTGCTCATCAACTTGGCGATTTTTCACTTTTGCTCTGATTCCGTAATGGTTCTGGTATTCAAAGTCCACTTTCTATGAGAAACACAGTGCACAGAAGAAAATATTTCAGTCTCTCAAGAAATTAGTCTGGAAAAAAAAAAGCTCTATTTGTTAAGTCTTGGATTCTTTTCAGTGAGATTTTACATTTCATGTACATAAACCCCTCTGATCCTGTCATTAGGGAGGCATAACAAAACTGCATTTTGTCGCTTACATTTATTATAAAATGTTTTAGAATTATATATATATATATATATATATATATATATATATTCTTTAAAATCAAAAATTTAATTTTGTGGGCATAAATATTTTATAACATTAAGAACGACTGGTATTTATGATATTTTCAAAAATTTTCCCTTCCACTTGAAAAACTTTTTTTTAATGTTGCTATAGGTGTGTGCTCTTGCCTGAGAGAGAGACAGACAGACAGACAGACAGAGGGAAGGTGAGAAGGCATCCTCACCCCCAACCTTGAGGGGATTGTCATAACACAATCCCTTCTCCATCCTTGTCTTGAGATATTGGGCATGCACACACATGTGCCTGCTGTGTTTTTCAAGCCACTGGTCTGGGACCTGAACCACCTTATCTGCCTTCTGGCATCCAGATGCCATAATCACAACACCACTAGCCAGCCAGAAAATCTTTGTTTTTGTTTGTTTGTTTTGGTTTGGTTTTGGTTTTGTTTTTTTTTAGATCTATTGCTTATAATTCAAGAAGGTCTGTAATAAACAACTCTCTTATATCTATAACTTTATTTCTCCCTAAACCATAAATCATAGATTCTCATTTCAATTACTTAATGAAGGAAAATGTAACCAACTACACAAAATAATTATGTGCATTTCTGATTTGATTTTGCACTATTCTGCAAAGCAAGTAATTCCAAAGTGCATACTTTTTTGTAGAGGTTTTTTTTTTTTTTTATATAGGGCATGTACACTTGGTAGAAAGACAGAGAGACAGAAAGTGAGAAATCATCCCCCAGGGGGAATGGCCACGCCGCAATCCGTTCTCCTCCATTCTCCTCTTGGGATCTTGGGCACGCACGCACAGGCACCCGGTGTGAATTTAAGCCACCGTGTCTGGGGCTCAAACTGTGGTTGGCTACATGGGAGTTCAGCAGCATAGCCATTATGCTAACTGCTGGTCCCAAAAGTACATACTTTTTTTAAAATAACTATTCCTTCTTGGGTCTCGTTATTAGTAATTATGTCAAATGCTTGTGAATCGTCCTCTTCAATGCTGTAATCCATTTCTGCATTCTGTCCTATGTCATTATCATATGCCATGATGTTTCCTATAGAAGTTCCAGTGGGTGCAGATTCAGGGACAGTAAGGCGGTATAAACCTTTAAAACACAATTGAATATATTTTTGTTAAATACTTAACATAAGAAAGTCATAAATATAGCATTCTTTATTTATGGCCTATAGGAAAACTCATACCTATTCTTCTCTGCTACTTGTTTCTAAATCATAATCTATTTCTCTCCCTCACTGTCAGAGAGAGAAAACAAAGGAAATTTCTTTTTTTTTTTCACTTTGAATCTGAAAAAAAATTCTAATATCTTATGTATCATTGTCTCAGATATTTCAGTCCTACCATCAATATGAATAACTTGAATTTTATACTTATAAACACACCTTCTCAATATTCATGACTTATTTTATTTTATTTTCTCTTTTTTTTCCCCCTAGGTCTTTGACATAAGGCATGTGTACTCAACAGAGAGATTCAGAGAAAGACACAGAGAGAGAAAGTGAGAAATCACCTCCCAGGGGGCATGGCCATGCTGCAATCCCATCTCCTGCATTCTCTTCTCAGGATTTTGGGCACACATGCACATGCACCTGGCATGATTTTCAAGCTACCTTGTCCAGGACTCAACCAAAACTGACCATGTGCGAGTCTGGTGTCTTAGCCATCACACCACCTTCTGGCCTCTTATGAGAGGCCAAAAGGTTATTTTTACTGAATCCTTCTATTATCTCAAATTAAACTTGATAAAAAGAGTTTTTCAACTTTATTTAGAAGAGTCCCTGGTACATGAAGTTATTAGTAAATGTAAGTGTAAATTGAAATGGGAGAGATAGAAAGCAAATAGCTGAGTTCTAAGTTTAGCAGTTTGATTTTGAGGTTTTGAGCTAGAATTACATTACATATAATAAAAAAGAAAAGAGAGATTAAGATGAAGGTTAGTAAGTGAATGTATTAGCAAAACCATGTTAAAGTCAAAGATGATCTCATTGGTTGCAAGAAAATAATGACAAATATATTTGAAATATATAGATTTATATACATTTTATTTCTTTATTTTTAGAAGTAACTTGCATAAAATTTATAATTATATCATTCTTAAATTATTTGTAATTTGTGCTAAAATGTAAGAAATTATCAAACATATTAATGTTTTAAATAAGGAAACTTAGATGAGCCAAACCCGAGAGAGTATAGTTAAGGGAGCTGGATCCCACATAGCGACTATGGCTAGAGATTTGAAAAACAGGGCTTGGAAATATGCCAAATGTGTGCTTGCCCCAAATCCCAACCATGTGGAGAATGCAGGATGGGAAATTGCTCCATATTCATACCCTTTGAGGGGTATTACCTACTCTTCTCTCTTTCTTTCTCTGTCACTTTCAAGTGAATGCATCCACCCTCTTGTAATTAAGAAAAAGACAGGGGGCCAGCAGGTGGCATAATGGTTATGTAGCTGGACTCCCACATGGCCGACCACAGTTCGAATCCAAATATGAGAACTTGAAACTCATAGTAGGTGTGTGTGTGTGTGTGTGTGTGTGTGTGTGTGTGTGTGTACATGTCCAAGAGACCAGAAGAAGAATAGAGAAGGGATTGTGGCATAGTCATCCCCCTAGGGGTGTGATTTCTAACTTTCTGTCTCTCTGTCTCTCTTTGTCTCTTTGTTGAGCACACATGGACTACAGCAAAAATCTCTCTCTAAAAAGAAAAGAAAGAATGAAACTTAGGATTAAAGAAATATATATAATAAAATCCTTTTTTAAAGTGATTCATGGTTACCTAGAAGCATAGAGCAGGTAGGTCACTTGTCAGACTGTTTAAACATTTTACTTGTTTTAATGTGGAAAAAAATGTTACTTAAAATTTGCTAATATTTTAATAATACTACATATGTGTGTGTATGTGTGTGTGTGTGTGTGTGTGTATACACACATATTTTTTTTGTGAGTTTTTTTTTTTTTTTTTTTTTTCTTTAGGGCTTATCCACTGGCCACAAAAAGAGATAGAGACATACAGTGAGAGGGGAAGTTAAGAAATCACCTCTTGGGGGGATGGCCACACTGCAGTCCCTTCTCCTCTATTCTCCTCCTGGGATATTAGGCATGCACGCACACATGCCTGGCGTGAGTTACAAGCCATCGGGTCTGGAACTCAAACTGCGTTAGGTCATGTGGGAGTCCAGCAACATAGCAACTTACACTGTCTACTGGCCCCAGTAATGCTAATATTTTTTATAATGGAAGTAATGTTTTAACTGTGCTGTAATTTTCCTCTCACTGTGGGAAAAATAAAAATTGTTTATTTGATTGCACAGATTAAAAATTGACAACAAATTTATCTGATGGGAACAGTGATACTACCATAAACGTGAAAGCAGATGCTTCAGACTAAGTGTATTTGAGCTTATTAACTCATAAGCCTTCAAAATTAGAAATGTGAAATATTTCCCTTAGCATTTCATCTGTGCAATTTTCCATACATTCAAATCCTATTATTTTTTAACACAGTTCTTCCTGAAGACTCTGTCCTTGAGAGTGAGGATATGATGAAAACCGATTCCTAGAAAGCTACTGTCCATCAGATTACATTCTTGGTAATGAAGCAGGCAGTAAGCTGTGGGTAAGCACTAAATTAATACTGTGATGAAATGCTTTCAAATACTCTATAAGGTGAAAAGTACTCCCCATGGCTATAACTTCTAGCTAAGACCTAAAACAAGGGAATAAGTTCTCAAGGAAATAGAATTTCAGGAAGGAAAAAGCCAGAGGACCTCCGACAGGATTGGATAAAGGCAGATATTTGGAACACAGGGACCATCTAGCTGCTACTAAAATCAAAACCGTTTAGACATTACTGTGATCTCACCTGACTTGTACTTTTAACCAGTTCTCTAAAGCTGTGTTTAAGAAAAGTCCCAAAGGGGAACAATGGGATAAAGAGAAGACTGGAAAACACCAATCGCAATAATAGAGATAAGGTAAAATGACAGCATGGATCCCAAGTGGTAGGAATGGGGTTGGTGAGAGGTGTTCAGATTTGGGAATTTTTTAAAAGTCAGAGCCAACAGGGTCTGTAGAGGATTGAATTATGATTTGGGAAAAATGAAAGAGGAAAAGGTGACTTCAAACCTTAAACAAAATATTTTCTACTACAAGAGGCATGTGTGTGTGTATGTGTGCATGCGTATGTTTGCGTGCATGTGTGTGTTTGCTCACAGAATGTTGAAAATTAAGAACTGTCAAAAATTGTGCAGAACAAATTATCAATTCAAGCTGAGTGAGAAATTAGAATCAACCTGAGTTTGGGCCAGAACGATCTGAGTTGGATCATTATTTCTCTATGTGTGGTACTGTTTGAATTAAACAAGTGAGATTTGGGCTTAAGAAATAGAAAATCTGTATTTGTTAGAAACTGAGATGGGAAAGCCTATAAGAAAAGGCTTAGAGGAGGTGGTAGTTACAATCCTGTATTTAATTAAATATGTATAAATATATACATGAAGATGTGATGAAGATGTGTAGAAGGTGGATGGATGTATGGCTGTGGCACTCAAGGAAAAATTTTCAGACTATATATAATTTTATATATATATATATATATATATATATATATATATATATATATATAATTGAAGTCATGTGTCTGGATACAAACATCAAGGAATGAGGGCAAGTGGAAGAGAGACAGGTCAAAGACTTGATCCCAGAAAAATGCCAAAGATTAAGGTATGCAGAGGTGAAGAAGCATCAGCAGAGCCTGAAAATAAGTGACATGTAAGACAGAAGGAAAGCTAATGACAATGGTACCTCAAGTGTTTCAAGGAGGGAGTAATCAACTGTATCAAATCCTGCTGGGAAATCAGTCTACATTAGAACTGAGAATTGACATTGGATTTAGTTACACGTAGGCTATTGATAGAAAAGGCCAGTTCTGTTTGATCAAGAAGTGTGGATTAAATCCTAATGGAGTGGGTTAAAAGCATTTGAAGAGAGTAATTCAAGACAGTGTTAATAACACCTTTAAGGCATTATCTCCAAAGAGAAGGGGAGAAGAGTGTTATTAGCTGAATATGGAAGTGAAATCATTAAAGGGTCTTTTGTTTTGTTTTTAAGATGAGAGTAAAACAATAACAAGCAAACATGTTTGGATGCTAATAAATATGAACCAGCAGGGAGGGAAACTGTTACCCTGAGGGAGAGTGTTGCCCTTGGTTGGGAGGGGAGAGGCTGCTGGTCCCAGCAGAGGGGATGTGTATTGAATAATTAAACCGACAGGAGGGCTGTGGAATTTCAACAAGGGAAATTAGTATGAATGAAGGTTTACCCACAGTCCTACCTGAATGTTGTTAATAATACCATCCTCTTACACATGGCTTTGGCTAACTAAGAACATTGAAAAATATTTTTTAATGTTATAATTTATTCAAAGAGTTTTATAAAATGCTAACATTGTGAAAAAATCAGAAGAAACTAAAAAGTGGAAAGGCTTCTAGGATTTTTTTTTTTGTCTCTACAAGTTTTCTTAGGAGATCTCCAACTGCCAGAGTAACTTAACTTCCTTATATTCAAGTTTATTATTTATTTATTCCATGTGTGAGACAGAGAGAGAGCGAGAGAAAGAGAAACTGCACCAACGCATCCTGGTACTGCAACCCACCACCGGTCTTCAGCCAGGCCCGAATCATGGGGAAGCATGTCCCAGTGTCAAGACTTTCCTACTTTCCCTATCATTTGTATAAAATATGGATTACAATTATGCAGGGATTTTCCTATTTTCTCCACTTGTTATATGCCAATTATTGTGTAAAGTTTTCAATACTTCAAATAAAATTAAACATCCTGCACTTGCCTTGAGGAGACAACATTCAGGGTGGAGATTGCCACGTTCCTCAAACACGTCATTACAGGCAAGTGCTGCCCCATTGCCCACCTTCCACCAAAGAGGAACTGCTTTATTGGTCCATAAAAAAAAAGATGGAAATTTCTTTTTCAAGACATTTTTGCTATGAGGTGCGTGCCCTCGCCAGAGAGACAGAAAGTGAGAAATCACCCCCCAGAAGGGATGGCCATGACACAATCCGTTCTCCTTCATTCTGCTCTCAGGATCTTGGGTGCCCATGCACATGCAGCCGGCATGAGTCTTAAACCACTGGGTCCAGGACTTGAACCATGGTCGACTATGTGGGACTCCAGCAACATAACCATTATGTCATCTGCTGGTCCTAGCAGCATTTTTTTAAAAACTAACAAAATATAAAATCAGATTATACAGAGGAAGTAAAAATCTGGGTTTGTACTGTTTCTTGAAAAGTAAGAAACCTGATAACCATGAGCCTGGTAAAAATTGTCTACATCTAGTAGTGTTTTCATCATTTAGCTGTGTACATTCCTGTGTGTGTGTGTGTGTGTGTGTGTGTTTGTGTGTGTATGTAGACACATTAACAGAGATTCTTCAGTATGTATACCAAGTAAATGGCAAAGCCAGGATTTACAAATCAGTTTTCAAATTTCTGTGCTGATACATGCATTGTTCTACCAAACGGAAATCAGTAAAAGTGACATTTCACTTGGCCCATAAAAAATAACTATGATTTCAGTTGAGTTTGAAGGAAAGGGCAAGGCACTGAAAAGGAGGTTGAAATATCAATCAAAAGATAGTGATGGCGTTGTTTTTGTATATCAGTATTTCAGAAAGTGTGCCATCAGGGACAGATGGAGACCCAGCAGTAAACCTTGAGGCTCTGTGAGATAATCCCACATGGGAAGGTTCTGCTGACTCTCCTGAGAAAGCAGGCATGCATGGGCACATAGCCTAGGGCTACTGAAGCTCAAGGTCAGACAGGCTGTCAAGGACCTGCTGGGAGTGAGGTCTCTCTCGCTTACTCAAGGGAGGAATAGATAACATTTTAAAATAAAGGGAAATCATGCTATCACTGAGACTATATAAGAAAATGAATATATATATATACGCACACACATATATGCACACACCCATATGCATATTATAGAAATGTTTGTATTCTTTCCTCTTTCCATGTTGATCAAATTTTCCTATTATAATGATTACTCATGCTTTCTGGAAATGCTTATAAATGTATTTCTGTGGCTAAGGCAGAGTCCGTTAAAAAGGAATTCTCTAGAATGCTATAAAAATTTGCAAATGGGGACCAGCAGTTAGCGTAATGGCTATGTCGCTGGACTCCCACGTAGTCGACGGTGGTTCGAGTTCTGGAACCAGTGGCTTAAACTCATGCCGGGCACGTGAGCGTGCGTGCCCAAGATCCCGAGAGGAGAACAGAGGAGAAGGGATTGCGGCGTGGCCATCCCCCCTGGGCGGTGATTTCTCACTTTCTTTCTCTCTGTCTCTCTCTGTCTGGCAAGTGCACGCACCCTATAGTGAAAACCTCTCAAAAAAAAAAAAAAATTCAAACGAAGTGTATCATGTGATTAAACTTGCATATACTATTTAAATGATCAGAAAAGATATGGCCTATTCTTGCTAAAAAATTAAAAAAATAAAAATTTAGGGGTCTACAAGTAGAGTGGTGGTTAATTTACCCACATGGCAGATGGTGGTTCAACTTCCAGACCTGGCGGCTTGAAAATCATGCCAGGGATGTGTGCTTGTGTGCCCAAAATACAGACAGGAGAAAAGAGGAAAAGGGATTTCAGCAGCATGGCCATCCTCCCTGGGAGGTGGGGGGGTGATTTCTAAATTTCTCTCTCTGTCTTTCTTTCTTTAATGAGCACCATGCACCCTGTAGCAAAAAAAAAAAAAAAAAAAAGTAAATAGTCACTTAAAATTGTTACCTGCGGTATGCAGAAGGATAATTGTACAAAATATTTATGTATTCATTTCCCCGAACACATAAATATGTGGCCTAAAGTGAAGTAGGTTGCATTTGGAATTAAGGCTGTTAATCATCTGACCTTGGGAGATTACCCTGATTTGTCCAAAACAGCCCAACCTAATCACATAAATTCTTAAAAGTAGAAGAGGCAAAAGTGTAGGCTGGAAGATACAAGTTTGAGAAGTGTTTGATACCCGCTGATGCTTCTGAGATCTGTGGGCTACATCAAGGAAACAGAGACCCCAACCCCACAAACACAAAGAACCAAATTCTACCCAAATCAAATAAACGATCGAGGAAAATGAATTCTCCCCTTGGTCGGCAGAAGTCCATTCTAGACTTCTTTAATATAATACATTTATTTTAAGCAATGATGTTTCTGTCAAACTAACACATTACTCTTTGACTTTAGTTTTTACACAAACAATAATAATTACCCCTTAGAACAATTAACTAATTTATTTTGTGTAATTCCAGTATTAGTGCAGTGCTTTCAGAATGCAAACTATATGATCTGCCTATATTCAACACACTTATATTTATGTTTTTAATTAAAATGTTAGAGGCTTACTTACTTTCTTTAAATATAGGCTTATTGTCATTAAGATCCGAAAGTTTTACTAGTACACTTGTTGTTCCAGACAACGCTCCAGGCTGACCAATCATGTCTTTGGCTTGGATAATTACCCAATACTCATCTTGCAGCTCTCTATCCATTTGAGAAGATATTCTTATGACTCCTTTAAAATGTAATAAGATTTAAATGATTACTTTATTTTTAACCATGACGTCTGCCTAGTAAGTTTCTGGAAGCATTCCACCAAACCATATGATCATTTCTTTGATAAATGTTGAACAATGCATCAGACATTGCCCTAGAAAATACTACTACTACTACTAAACACCAACTTTGCCTAAAGTCTAGAGTGGCCATTGCAGTAGTGAGAACACTGGTAGGCCCTTGAACTGCCATGGTCATGTAACAGAATTTCCTGGTAGAGAGAAAGACTTTCTTATTTTTACAGCAATCTCTGTTCTGCTGTCTTCTCTAATTTAATATAGTGCTAAAATTAACTTTCCCCTCAAACTCTGAAGAAGTTAGCTCCTTATGGGAAAATGTGCACATTACAATCCCAAATATATGCAAAAAACATTGTGTACCTGTGATGTTAAAGTCTACGTTGACTCACGAGATGTGAAGATCTGTTTTGACTCACAATTATTCCTAACTTAGCAATTGCGATACACACACACAAATACTCAAACTCAAGACCGATAATGATAACTGTTACGATGTCCATCATCTATGAAATACTTTGTACGTATTAATTATCACTGAAAAGAACCTAGGAAAAAGCCAGGTTGGGTGCATAGGAGAGGGCAAAGCAATTCAAAGACCTGAGGAACAGACAGACATCAATAGAAGAAAGGAAAAGGCCAATTCCTCAGTATATTTGGGACAAATAATGTACTTTTAAAACATGGTATCTGTTTTTATAAAGACTAAATTGCAGCATGTTGTGAAGTGATCTTAATTGTGCACTCTGCTCCTCAAGTGGACTCAAATATACTTATTAGTACAAATACTATTGAATACATGGCTCAGATGCTGCTAATGCAGTCCACGTGTGACTCGGGATGGACAGAGCTTCATGTAACCAAAAGAATAATATTAGCGCTCTGCATGATATATATAGCCAAAGCCATGCAGATTAGTCAAGTGGTAGGTAAGAGGAATCTAGGGGTCTTTGTTCCCTCTCTACAGGTCTTTAATGAATTTTGCTACTTTGTTTTCAACTATTCTAAATCTTCAGTCTTTGCATAGAAAAACATAGAAAAACATGACATGACTTTTTTGACAACCAAATATGACTTGTAAAAAAAGAAAAGTCTACACTCTATTTTATAAATAATACTTTAAGTATTTATTTATTTTATAAAGTATTCAATTGATCAGTGCACTTTAGAGAAACTGACTGAAAATAGTCAAATAGTGTATTCATCTAAATAAAAAATGTATGAAATACAAAATTTTTTTAGTGATGCCTGATACTAATTCGTATACCCAGCCTTGTCCTCAGACTTAATCTCAGTCACTCTGGTAGGATATGCAGGCATATTTCATCATGGTTTTCATTTATGTTTCCCCGATGATTAATAAAGTTAAGAATTTTAATATATTTGCAGTCCTTTCCTATACCATTTTTTAAAATAGTTTGTAAATGTCTTTTTTTCTATAATTTTAAACTAGGTTATCTCTCTTTGTTCTAATTGATTTATGAGAATCCTTCCATATGTTTTATACCCCAAACACAAATCATTTGTGATATAGATATGGAAAATCCAATCTCCTAGCTTAGAAAAATCAGCAAAAAGACTAAAAGTAAATAGATGTTTAAGAACTACAACCCATTTATTTATTGAAACCTCAGGTCTACTCTAAAACATGTTTGTAGGCAGATTATTCTAGCTGACATTTGCTTCCTTTAGAATTGCGCTTCATTTCATTCACAAATACCTGTTGTTGGTTCAATGGAAAAATATGGCTGGCCTTGTAGTAAACTGTATAGAAGACGGGCATTGTTGCCGCTTGAAGGATCATCAGCATCGCTTGCTGTCACCTGGATAACGAATGTTCCTGAAGAGAAAGTATATAGTCACAAGAAATTAAGACCATGATCTTATTAGACATTGAATTTACAAATTCAGTTCTGTAAGGACTTTTTAGCAAGCAAGATGATAACATACACATCTTATTCATCTGCTCCTTATTCTGAATTATAAAATATCTTTTTGTATAGACAAAAATATGGCTGATAAAAATAACTGAAATTCCCACATGAAACTTAAAATTTAATGTAGATTTATGACATAATGAGCTATAACTGTTAAACAACTTACTATAATGTGTAATTCATCTCCTTTCCAATACGTGTTATTAGTGGAGGAGTCAAAAATTGTAAGGATCAAATTTAAAAAAGAGGAAATTGGAAATATGTCATTAAAAAATCATAATGTGGCCTGTGCCTCAAATTGCAATGTTGACTTTTTTTTTTTTTAATTTGCTAGAGGATGCATATGCTCACCAGAGAGAGGCAGAGCGAGACAAAGAGATAGTGAAAAAGGAATCCCTAAAGGGGATGGTCATGCCATAATATTTTCTTCTCCATTCTCCTTTTGGGCACAAACATGTCTGTAGGCAGATCATCCTTGCTGACACTTGCAAGAATACCAAATGCATTTGATATGCTGTAACGATACACGCACACTTGGTCTGTCTTTTGGATCCTTAGTTCTGGGAATCCAACCATGCAGTCAGTCATGGAGGATCTAGCTGCCGTATCCACACACACATCTAGTTGAATACGAACATAATTATTTGCTCAGTTCCCATTTATGATATACCTACTTTTTCAAAGAAGAAAAACAAATAAATGGAAAAAAGTAAAACCTAACACATACAGATAAAGGAAACATTCTTATTGAAATTCAGTAACAAACAATAATGTCATGTGAGATAATTATTCATTTAAAATGAATATTCAAATTTTTACAATATTTATTTAGAAATATTAAACTGTTAATTTTTTTTTGTAAACATGGAATCCAGCATTGTGGATCATGATGAAATACAATGTACTGTGGCAATAAAAATCGAGACACGAATGGAACACACATTAAAATAGCCTCCATGTTACTTTTTACAACTAACATTATGGATTTTTCCATTGTAATCTAATTTCATAAACAGATACATTTCAATAGAAATCCCTTTTATACTTCACTAATATTTGAAATTTTTACCATGGTCTTCAATGGTATGGATTCAAAATTTTTGCCTTGAATTTTTGTTACTAATTTAATAATAGATATCACTTTTACCTGAATAAAAAACCAAGAACAATAAAATTCATAAGGAAGCTCTTTCCTACTCTTTCTGATACTTAATTCCCACACCCACTCAACATGTAGATGTATTAGATTCATGTGTTTTTAAAATATATTCCTATAGCAATAATGAAGTTATTCTGACAAAGGAAGCATCAAATATTTAAGAAACACAAAAGAGGAAAGTTACCTGTTGATGATAATGTATATGATAATATGTCTGACTGAACTAACATACAATGTATTCATTTTGGAAATATTAATTTGATATGCTGTAATGATACACAGGGATTGAATGTAAAATAAATAAGAACCATCAAGTCAATCAATCTACAGTACTCAAATTGAACCATCCTTCTCTGTACACATTCATGTGCTTTCCCTCAGTCCTTTTTATGTCTCTACATCCTTTCTTTATAAAAGCGCTTCCCATTTCTGATTTCCTGTCTTTAGTTTCAGGAACTAATGTCAAAATTGTAGTATCATTTGTTGTTGGCCAAAATAAATGTTTAGTAACCTAAGCCTTTAAGTTTCTCTAAACTAGTATTATATGATCAAGACCAAAAAAGACAAAGAAAATACAATCACTCACAGGTTGGCTCACACTTTGGTTATAGAGTGGACCAGCAGTTGGCGTAATGGCTGTGTCGCTGGACTCCCATATAGTCCACCGCGGTTTGAGTCTCGGACCGGTGGCTCAAACTCGTGCGGGGCACGTGTGGGCGTGCCCAAGATCCCAAGAGGAGAATAGAGGAGAAAGGATTGCAGCATGGCCATTCCCCCTTGTTGGGGGAGGAGGCTTATTTCTTACTGTCTGTCTCTCTGTCTCTCCCTTTCTGGTGAGCACACATGTCCTATGGCAAAAAGCCTCTCCCTCCTCAAAAAAAAAAAAAAAAAAAAAAAATAGAAATCTGTTATAGGATTTGGAGTTTAGTCATGTTTCCCAGTATAAATTTTTTAGCATATATTTAGTTGCTGCTTCATCTCCTTATAACCAAAACTTACTTCTCCTAATAGGCCATTGCTTAACTCTCTACTAAATCGAAAACCTAACATATTCTATTCATGAGCTACAGAAAATAATTTATCTGAATGTGTGAAAAATCAAAACTGTCAATCTCTCAGGAAATTTAGTGGAGAAAAACAGTGCAATATTACAAATACCCAGATTATCTCTCTTGTATGAATTTTATAGAGGATTCAATTTCTGAAAAGAAAAAAAAAATCTGTCTTTTGAGTGTAATGGTGCTTATACAATTGACTTAGTAAACCTATGGGGTCAGGAGATGGTGTAGTGTTTAAAGTGCTCGACCCCCACGTGGCCAACTGTGCTTTTGAGTCCCGGACGTGGGAGCTTCAAACTCACAAGGGGCACATGTGTGTGCATGCCCAAAATTCTGAAAGGAAAATAGTGAGAAAAGATTGTGATGTGATCATTCCCCCAGGGGGTGATTTCTTGGGTTCTGTCTCTCTGGTGAGTGCATGTACCCTAGAGCAAAAATCTCTCAAGAGTAAAAAATTAGTAAACCTATTGACTGAAATATTTCTATAACACAATGTTTCAGGGGTGTTCAGTGCTTGAAAAGAAAGATCAATGCTATTGCTATTTAAATGATTCAAATATAACGTGTCCCCAGATGTGTAATATGAATAAAGAAACTATGCATGGGCTTTTGAAAATTTTGAACCAAATTTACTTGTATTTCAAGCCCATTTTCCCATGAACATTTCAAGGTATCCTCATATCGGTGTGTATGAGGAGATACATGTATGTACATATGACATAGTTATGTACATATCTATCTGTATACATGTGCATGTACATGTGTGTGTACATAATTAAGATGATAACAATATGCATCAGTATTTAAAAAAATAATTGCATGTACTTTTCCTCTAAATTTTTACTCATTGTTTGGGTAAATTGTATTAAGAAGGATCTTAGCAATGTTAACTTCTTATATATTATCTGAATTATCTTGGTTTGATTTCATTTGGTTGATTTATATTTTTCTCTTGTGTTCATTATCATTGACATCACATATTATAGAAGAAAGATGAGGCAATTTCATATTTAAAAATTTAAGATATTATGTCTTTCTAGTTGCTTCTCCATCTTGACAGCATTCTATTGCAAAAAAAGTCTTTATGAGAAAATGTTTAACACAATACCTAACTTTCCCCATTTTATAATACATACTGTGGACAGAAAAGTATTGTTATGTCTGTGACACAGAATATCAACTTACACCAAGTGCTTGAGGGGAAAATCTTAGTGGTCTCTGGAAATTGCATTTGCTGATGTGCGTTTTCATTTGTCATGACACAGACAGAACATTTTAATGAGGTCAACTGTACATTAACATAAAATGAAATATTTGTGGGGGCCAGTCTGTGGCATGGTGATGAGGCAGATGCAGCCCACGTAGTTGACTATCCAGCCTGAGTCCCAGACTCAGAAGCTTGAGAAACACCAGGTCTTGAGTGTGTGTGTGTGCCCAGAGTCTCAAAGGGAGAAATGGAGGAAAGGGGGTGCTTCCTCACTTTCCTTTCACTGTCTGTCTCTCTCTGGTAGTACATATGCCCACTGGCAGCATTTTTTAAAAATGAAACATTTGTGTATGTGAAAATGTGAAATAACATGATTAAACTTTTATGGTAATATTAATAAGTGCTAAACTATTTAAAACTACAAAAATTTCTAAAGATTGAAAGTCCTAGTGACAGCATCAATTATATTGTAATTTTTGGATGCCTCAGATTTGTCCTGCTATTACTGACTAAAACCTGAAGGAAGCGTAGTATAACTCTGTCAGGGTTAATTTATGGGGATTTTTATTATTAACTAGGAGTTTTACAGACAAATAAAGAGTCCTCATCTAAATGTTAAATGTAACATTAGTAACAAACCTTTATTAGCTGGTGCCCTCACGTATGTCACATAGAAAAATATTTTATCATCTAGGGGTTATGGGAGAAATCCAAACATATAAACATAAAAGAGTGATAAAGTTTTATTCGCAGACTAATATCATGTATATAACAGGGAAGCTGGCAACCTGTGGTAAAGGCATTTCCAAAAGTTTACATTTATTAGAGAATACTAAAGTAAACATGTAAACCATAGTTTATTATGGTGTTTGAATACCTAGAATTAAACCAGAGATTTCACAGCGACTTATTTCTTTTACTATGTAATATTTTCCCAGTGTTAAAGTCAATGATAAAAAAATTCTTAAGATTTTCTTAACGTGAAAAACAAACTGTCTAATAGGTGAATTTTACACTCAGTTTCAGTAGAGGCACACTTGGATTACTTCAAAACAAATTTATGAGAAGATATTGTGCTGAATAATAGTCACTTTAAAAGCAGCACAAATTAGATAAGTAGTATTTTGACCTACACTCTGAATCTGGGATTTTGTTAACGACAAAGCAGACATAAAGTGCATTAGATGATCAAGTGGTCACATGATACAAACAATGGTTTCATTGATTCACACTCACACTCCTTCACACTGATCAGGGTTGCTATTTATCTACAAGTAGTGCCCAACCCATCCTTACTGAATGTAAATTTGAGATGTAATAATTTTACCACCTACAACCTCTAAGTGAAACATGGGAAACATATTTTTCCCACTTGTTACCCTAAATGTGCAAAGTATTCCTTAATTATTTTTGTTTTTCTGTCCACAGTCACCTGGAAACTAGGGTATTTTTGTTATTGTTTTGCTGTACAAGAGGTTTTCAAAAACTTTATAGAAAATAAGTATTATAAAAAACCTATGCATGAATTTCAATGATTTTTACACCAGAATAAACTCATAATAGCTAAGTATAACATGACTTAATAAGATCTAGTTTGAGGCACTAAGAAGGCTCAGACTTCCGTTTCAAAGCAGCCCCTATCACATGAATTCTGCTAAAACTAAAATAGGAAAGAACATCAAATTTATAGTTAAACTTAGGTAGAAGAATGGTGAAATCAGTGATGCTTTAGAAAAAGTGTATAGGGACATTACCCCAGAGAAATCAGAACTTTACAAAAACATAACCCCTTTCAAGAAGAGACAATGCTAAAGATGACAACCACAGTGGCAGAGTATTCCAAACAATTACAAGAAAATAATTAATCTTGTTCATGCCCTAATTGAAGAAACTCAATGACTAACAGCAGAAACAATAGCTGACACTTGAAATCTTAGTTGGTTCATTCAATTTACACAATTCTGACTTCAAAAATTATAGCTGAGCAAACTCTCTGTGCGAGGTTCTGCCAAACCTATGCCACTGAGGTCAACTGTAGACAAGAATCCTTAGCCTTCGCCTCACAATCCTGATCTGGCATTTTCCGACTTCTTTCTGTTTCCTAATGTTAATGAATAAAATCAAAGGGTAATCTTTTTTCATTCAGTTAAATATAAAAAAGGCTACATTAGGATGGTTAAACTCCCAGAATCCTCAGTTCTTCAGGAATGGACTAAATGATTGGTATTGTTACTTATAAAAGAATCACAAAATTGACAGAGTTTATGTTGAGAAATAAAGTTTGTGGGTTTTATGTTTAATTCCATTTGTGATGAGCTTTTTAAAGCCTCCTCATATTTTTTTTAAGAATTATTTTATTTAACTTTATTTATTTATTTTAATTTGAAAAGAGAAGGATAGAGGAAGAGAGAGAGAGAGGGAAAGTGAGAAAGTATACTGCCAGGTCCAGGATTAGATCCATAGTCGGCCATGTGGGAGTCCAGTGCCCCTAGCTACCATACCACCTACGGACCCTCCTCTCATATTTTTGACACCTCTACTTTTCATAATTTGATATAATAGAATATAAGTCAAACCAACTAGACTTCTTTATGAAAGTAAACAAATAGTATTCAGAGGAATAAGGACAACGACCAACCCCAGCTATGTGTTCAAAGGCATAACATTCATGAAATTTAATTTTCAAATGTGATAGATTCTAAGAAATAAGATTTTTTATTATTCTGCAAAATAACTGCAGCTATCTATATCTTTAGGTATTATATATTAAATTGGATTGAATAGCTCTATTTTGGGGGTTTTAATTTGCTTGAGTACACTTGCCAGAGAAAGAGAGAGAGAGAGAGAGAGAGCAACAAAGCACACCCTATGAAGTATGATTGCGATGCAATTTCTTCTCCTCCATTTCTCTCTCCTTTTCAGGATTTTGATGACACATATGCAGTGTGTTTTATAATGTCAGGTCTGGGACTTGAACTGTCTATTCAACTATGTGGGATCCAGCAAATTTAACCACCACACCCATGGCTGACCCAAATTTAAATTTATCTCTTTCAATAAATATTCTGTATCATGACACATGTGGGCCATATTGTTGCTAAAGACCACATTACAGTGAATTTTCTATCTACTTTTCTAAAAACAATAAAACATGCAATTTGATATAATAACAGTTTAGAATAACTCAGCACATTTGAATTATATTATATACTATATGTAATAATTATATATTGTTTCAAATCTGAAATTCTGTAATAGGCTTTCATTTCTTTTCTTTTTCTTTTATTTATTTATTTATTTATTTATTTTTAATGGCTTGACTCGAAGAGGTGTTTATTTTTGCTTTAAGTTTAGTAACACAAATTACAATATCCTGGAGACCTACTTGGGGAAATATAAAGATTAAGAAAAAACCTTGAAAAATTTAAGCCTGCCATTTACTATTTAGGATAGCTGCAAACCAACTATTTGTTGTAACTGTAAACATATTATTTGTTTTTTACTCTTTTTTTCCCTCTTTAAATTTATTTAGTTTTTACATTAATTCACTATACATCATTACACCATTATTGATTGATTGAATGATTTATCTTTTTTTTGGAGAGGTTTTTGCTATAGGGCATGTACGTTCACCAGAAAGACAGAGACAGAGAAACAAAAAGCGAGAAATCACCCCCCCAGAAGAGATGGCCACAATGCAATACCTTTTCCTCCATTCTACTCTCAGGATCTTGGGCACACACGCACATGCGCCCTGCGTGAGTTTAAGCCATTGGTTCTGGGATTCGAACCATGGTCTACTAAATGGAAGTCCAGCGACATAGCCATTTTACCAACTGCTGGCCCCAAAGGCTTTTGTTTCTTTTAACTTTTTTTAAAATTGCTATAGTGTGTGTTAGCTTGCAAGAGAAAGATAGGAAGAAAGAGAGAGTGAGAAAGCAACACCCCCCCACCCCCGCAGCAGGTGTGGTCATACTGCAATCTCTTTTTTTTTTTATTTCTCTATTTTGTTGGGGTGTGGGGCATGCACACACATGTCAGGCATGTTCTCTAGCCACCATGGCTGTGATTCATACGTGATTAGCCATGTGGGATTTAACTTCCTTAACCACTAGGCTAGGGGCCTGGCCCTGTAACAGTATTTCTTTTCTAGTAAGGTAGATCTCACTCTTAAGTTTCCCCTTTCTTATTCAGAATCTTCCTGATTTTGATCATAAATTAAATAGTCAACAAAAGCATGAAGAGTGTTGAGTACTTGGTAGTGTCAAAAGTGTGTACTTGGTGACTAACATTGTGAAAATTTGATGGAAGATGTTTACCTGGTAAAGCTCCAGAAGGTGGGAATTAAGAATATATTTACTAGACAAAATTTCCTCCTTACATGCTATAGGCAAGAAACCTATAAAACTAGATTTTAAAGAAGTCAGTTTTTGAGTTTATTTTTTCATGTATACATAAGCATACACAACATAAATAAAGCATGTTAGCATCTATGAGTATTCACTATGTATAAGCTATAAATATTTCTATTTTTTTCACACAATGTGACTTAACTTGTTAAGGCATGATTCCCTTCTAGCAGGATCTCATATTAATTTTCAGAAAATAAGTTCTGACTCTACCTTTTCAGATCACATGAAGGTAAGAATGAGGGGTTTGCAACAAAACCTTCAGAGTACAACTATGAACCAGTATCGATATAGTCAGTCACAAGAGGCTTATTAAACAGAATACTAAAATGTTTAAGTGCCTTCTTTTTCCAGATATGCTAATGTTTTAGATAAAAATGAACAATTATTACTGGAAAGTAAGATGACCTACTAGATAGGCTGTTATTCAGGTACAATGAAAAGGACACAGAAATGGGCCCAGCAGCAGTGGCACCAGCAGTAAGGTATTGCTACAGGAGGCTGGGCCTCCAGGGCAGCCCTAAGTTTACTCTCCAGAAGGACCTAAACAGGCCAGTCATATTTTGTGGCCCTCTAGTTCTGGGTAATTTGGAGGCTATGGCAGGAAGATTGCAACATGGCAAGAGCCTGTTAAAACTACCTATCTCTGGGCCAATTGGTGGCATGATGATAAAGGTTGCTGAATCCCACATGGCTGACTGAAGTGTGAGTCCAAACTCAGCTGCTTGAAAACACTTTGGACACTTGTGCATGCATGCCCAAAAATCCTGAGAGGGGAATGGAGGAAAAAGGATTGTGTCGTGGTAATTCCCCCACCGTGTGATTTCTCACTTGATCTTTCTCCTTTCTGTCTCTCTCCTGTGAGTGCACATGCTCTATAGCAATATCCAAAAGGAAAAGAAAAGAAAAACCTCTCTCTCTCCTTCTCTGTCTCCTTGTATTTCTTTAAAAACAAACAAACAAACAAACAAAAAAAAAAAAAAAAAACAAAGAAAGGAAGAAGGAAGGAAGGTAGAAAGAATGAAAGAGAGAAAGAAAGAAAAGAAAACCAAAACATGGTAAGTGACTATGTAACTTCTTGCAGCAACTTGGGTCACTACAAGCTTCAACCCATACTCATGGAATCTCCTTAGATTTTTCTGTGATCTTGGTTCCTCTCTCAGACCACTTTAATCTCTTATGCAGCATTTTTGTCCATCCATGCATCCATTCATTCATTCCTTCAATCATTCCCAACTTCAGGTATTCTCTGGGTCCTGTTCTAACAGATCTGATTATTTTTGTGTAGAAGAAGGATAATAACTTTGTAAAGTCAAAGTGACTGGTGGGAAAACAAAATGCTTCATTTCAATTTCACTTGAAAGTTCTACTTCGAAAGTAATTGCATTTCAAATATAAATGCAATCAGTAAAAGCCCATGATTATTTGCAATGAATGTGTGTTTAATGAGCAACAAATAGTTGGTAATTTTCTTGGTTTTATCTTCTGATGACATACTGAAGTACGGATTCCACTCAGTAGCACGAAACAAATTAAAAGTTCAAGTATAATAATTGGCAGTAGACTCCAATACAACCTAAATCTCTTAAAAACAGACAACAAACTATAAAATGCACTGGTTGCTTTTTAAAATTAAAATAAGTGGGCAGAGAATTTTGGAGCAAGGTCAATATTCCAGGATCTAGTGAATAGCAATGAATATGGGAAAAAGTTGAAGTATTATGCATATTTTTAGAGAAAATTTAGGCAATATTCATTAATTGACAATTGAGACTTAGAGAAATACAAAAACCACATATAATTTTAGGAATTGGTTTCTTTGTGTGAAATCAAGATCAGCAGAAATAAAAAAATGCATCAGAGGGAAACCACTGGTAAAATACTGACAGATTTCTTGAACTTATTCCTCTTGCCTAAATCTATTGCACAGTATGGTATCAATAGTTCATAAAGATACATGGTATTTATTTTTTTAAGAGAAATTTTTGTTAGGAGGCATGTGTATTCACCACAGAGGCAGAGAGAGACTAACAGAAAGGGAGAAATCACTCGGGGAGTTTGTGAGGATGACTGCACCACAATCCCTTCTCCTCCATTCTTCTCTTGGGATCTTGGGCAGCATGCACACACAGAAGGCAGGAGTTTTAAGTCTAGGACTCAAACAGCAATCAAATACATGGGAGTCCAGTGATGTAACCATTATGCCATCTGCTGGAACCAGATACATTGTATTCTTGAAAAAAAATACAGATATACTGGATGTTGTGTTCTCACATCAAAAATGGTAACTTTGTAATGTTACCCATTTGTTAGTGAGCTATTACAAATTGAACTATTATTGCACAATGTATGTAAACTTCACAAAGCCCTGTTTATATGATCATTACATTCATTTTTCCTGTTACTTTGACAATTAAAATAAAAAGCTTGTAGTAGCAATTGGAATGTTTTCCAATTTCCATATTCAACATTTCTGATGGTCTCTGTTGGTCTCTTCTCATGGAAAGGTATAAAAGTGCTTATTGATTTTCTTAGGATTTCATACAAATCCTGAATCCTGACTAGTATTACATAGGATGTATGGAATTGTAGAAGTTGACTAGAACAATTTCCTATGTTCCTTGAGTTATAATCCACAAAGAGATCTATGGTAGCCAGATATCACATACACTTAATCATGTTTTGCAATCTCGGTCGAATTACTTACAATAAAGTAATAGAGATGCCATGATACCACGTTGTGTGTCTATAGTCCCCTTGTGGGCTCAATAACTCTGCCAAATACTGGTTTGTACATCCTTTTCTCTGTTTAAACTTCTACCCACTTTGCTCTCAGCTATTGCCTTTTTAATATACTTTTCTGATCAAATATAAACACTTATTAACTGATATATTCGGAACCAATATGTTAACCTACCTAAATCTGTCCCTTCTACTAGTGTCATGGACTTTATGATCTTGTCTTTTTTAAAGATTAATTTTAAACAGTATATATTTTTTATTTTGTTTGAACAGTATTTTCCTCCCAGATCATTCCCTATAATATAGTATCATGCTATTAAATTTCCCGTCTTGATAAACAAACAAAAAATCCTCTTGATTGTCCTCTCCCTTTGCCTAGCATCTCACATCTCTGTTTTCTCCTTGCGGCAATCACATCTTATAGTTGGGTACATTCACTGTCACCTCCTCATCTTCTCTTTATGCTATAGGATAGTCTCTAGCATATTATAATAGCATAAATTCAACCAAATTTTCTTATCAAAATCACCAGAAATCAACATCCTGCAAAATCGAAAGTCACTATTGTATTGCTTTTTATTCATCCTCACAACAGCATTCCCCAGAGCTGGGGCATCTCTTCCTATGTCTTCTCTTTTTGCTTCATCACTACCAGTCTAATTTGTCCTAATTTCCAACTCACCCTTTTTTACTTAACAGTCCAGAAACTGGATACCTTTGTCTTGTCTGGCTATGTTCTCTGTCAAGAGGATCTCATCCATCAACAGGCCAGACATACTCACTCCGTGTCAGTGACTCCCGTATTGATACATGCACTCCTGATTGCTCTGCTAGGAAAATCCTTTCCTACGACATGGCACGATTGTCTTCTTTGTGTTATTTACTTCAGACATCATATCCTATAATGCCCCTGCTTCCTCCAGGCAACGAATCGTCATTGTACGTTCTTTACACTTTCATAGCATACCTTATCAACTATCGCCACGTTCATTTAAGATTATTTCTCGTTTCCACATGATAACTGAAATATAAGTGCCATAATAGCAAATAACTTCTGTATTTCCAGTATAATTCGATTTCAAAAATAGCTTCATAGCATAGAGCCATAATAAATGCTTGTTGATCAATAGGAAGACTGAGGAAGAGAGGGGAAAAGAGAAGGAGTGGAGAAGGAAGGTGAGGAACAGGAAGGATGAGAATGTAGAGAAGGAGGAGCTCCAAAGAGAAGGAGAGGAAGAAAAGAGAGTGGGAGGAAAGAACTGTATCTTTGCCTCACTACTGAACTAGAATAACGTAAAAGCAGTATTTGCATCTAATAACATTTCTCAGTGCTTAGTACATAGCTAAATTTGTTTCTGCTTTAATTAAAGACATATGTTCTAAACAATGAATAACAGATTTGAATTCCTGCTTAGAACATTAAAAAATGAAGAAGAACAATATATAAAGTAATAAATGTTTTTAGAATCATTGCCTAATGAATCAAATACTTAGGTAAACTTGGTTCGAAGCACATCGGCATGAATGTAACTGACCACTATTAAAGCACATTTGCTTGTCACAGTTAAGAGAACTTTTTACTTAAATTTTACTATATATTGAGCCATTCATATTTTTGAGTAAGTGAAAGAGAAATTTCTACATCGCCTTGATTTTCTCCCGCCTGAAAATACATTTCCGATTTCCAAAGAAGTCAGATTTTATATCTTGTGAAAACCACTAGCCTTTCTATAGCTGTATTTAAAACATTGATGATGATCAAACTGGATTTTGAAAAGGAACTTAAAACGAATACATTTGTACAGGTATGTTCAACCATGTGGTTTTAGTTTTCAAGTTCCATGGTGTTGATGCACATATAATGTATATTTGTCTTGTAAATTATAAGTTGTCTTATAAATTTTTCCATTTCTTTCTTTTTTTAATTTTTTGAGCGTTTTTTTTGCCACAAGGTACATGCACTCACCAGACAGAGACAGAGAGAGACAATGAGAGGGAAAGTGAGAAACCACCTTCTCCCGGGGGTAGAGGGTATGGCCGTGCCGTAGTCCCTTCTCCTCCATTATCCTATCGGAATTCGGGCATGCATGCATACATGCCCGGCATGTTTTCAGGCTGCTAGGTCAAGACTCCAACCATGATCAGCCATGTGAGAGTCTAGCACCTTAACCACTCTTCCACCTTCTGGACACCAACTTTTTTCTATTTCTACAGGTAGCTCTTGTACAATTAATTATCTGACTTCATTTTTTGAGATATGAAAGTATATTTTGTATTTCAAAAACGATTCTGATATTTAAGAATTTAGTAAGTAGGCAAGTTAAAGAATTTTATTAATCACTCAGATAAACATGTCTAATATTTATATTTCTATTGCTTGAAAGAATGAGATGACATCTTAGTAATGCAAGTGATTTATTAATGCACAGTACTTTATCATTTTTTGTAGAATTTCAATGCATAGTTCTTTTTTTCCAAACATGATACTTAATCATATTTGTAGAAGGAACTATAAGTGTAGAACTTTAAATAATCTGCTTCCTAAACTTCGTTTGAAATTTAACATCTGTTTTCATTATTAATATTTGATGTAAATGTAATATGCAGTACCTTCTGGAGACATCTCTGGGACAATGGCCTCATAAGGTTCATCTAGGAATTTGGGTTCATTGTCATTGATATCCGAAACTCTGATGACAAATTCAGACTCAGGTTCCACAGCCCTTCCAGTAGTGGTGTCGATTACCTGGGCTCTGAGCATGTAGAGGGCTCGTTCCTCTCTGTCAAGCTTCTCTATGGCATATATGTCACCAGTTTTCTTATCAATCATAAAAAGACTTCCAGCTCCAGGCCCTGAAAGTTTGTACTGGAAAGAGTTGTTGCCATTGTCTAAGTCAGATCTTAGCTGCAAGTGCAAATAGGCACAATTTAGTTCCCAGGCATAGTGAAATAGACACATAGATTTTAATGATTTTATTTTCATGTATGTTAACTATTTTCCAAGTTAATATTCCTGTAAAATATCTGTATTATATTAAATAAGTTAAAATATTAACTTCAAGATTAAAAATCTATCACTGGGCAGAGGAAAGGTCCTAAATCTCTAATATAAAAAACTATGCAAATTTTATTATTTTAAATAGATGGATCTAAATAGAAACTATAATAGATAAAAAACAAAGCCTCTGTTGTAAATTACACATAACATAGCTGGTTCAATTTTGTTTTATGATTACATTTTCAATCACTTAAAGCATACTTTAAAAATATTTATGCTAGGTTGCAGCCTGAACACAGGTAGGAATATAATACTCTAGATACATTTAATCAGTGATGGTATGTCTCAGCTGAAAATACAGAGAAAACATGAACATACAGAAAGAAAATTAGAGTGCATAATGAGAAGATTAAAATAAATACCAGTCATCCATTGGTCATTTATTACATGACACAAAATCTACAAATTGCTTTATATTCATTTTCGTAAATAGTTGTCTTTTTTAAAAAAAATTATTTTATTTAACTTCATTTATCCATTCATTTATTTATTTATTGTTTTAATTTGACCAGAGAGGGACAGAGTGACAGAGAGAGAGACAGAGAGAAAGAGAGAAAGAGAGAGAGAGAGAAAGTGAAAAAGAATGACACCAGGTCTGGGACTCAAACCGTGATTGGCCATGTGGGAGTCCAGCATCCTTGACCACTCTGAGATACATAGGACTGATGTAATTAATCCTTTGCATGGAGAAGGACAGTGAGACAAAATTTTAAACAGCTCCCCAACGTAGGTTTTTGTGTAGGTTTCTGGTTTAGACCAGAGGCTTTCCTAATCTCACTGCTTCTCCTGATAACATGTATGCAGCATGATTTTCAGTCTTGTTTTTTTTTTTTTTTTTTTTGGTCAAAAGATACAAAACTCTTTCTTCCTAGCATATCTACTTAACTTTCAGATCATATGTTTTCTTTCTGTGCCCTGACCATTTTTCTTTCTTTTTTCTTTTTTGGAAAGAGGGTTTTTCTATATTATGAATAATGTTATTCAGACTTTCTGGTTATGGCTATTTTAATTTGATAGTTCTTACTTATGTATAAGACAAAAAAATAAAGGAATTTTGGGAAACAAATGTATATTCCAATTGATAAGTTAAATGAACAATGTAGAATATCATTTCTACTAATACAGTTTTAAAATTTTTTCAGTAGTAAGATGAATATAAGTTAAATCTAGGGAACCAGCAGTTAGCGTAATGGCTATGTCGCTGGACTCCCACGTAGTCGACGGTTCGCGTCCCGGACCCGGTGGCTTAAAGCTCACGCCGGGCGCGTGTGCGTGCGTGCCCAAGATCCTGAGAGGAGAATGGAGGAGAAAGGGATTGCACCCCTGGGGGGGTGATTTCTCACTTTCTGTCTCTAATGTCTCTCTCTGTCTGGCGAGCGTACATGCCCTTTAGCGAAAAATCTCTCCAAAAAAAAAAAAAAAAAAAAAAATATATATATATATATATATATATATATATATATATATATGTTAAATCTAGTAATGAATCAATGTATTCTAATATATTCATAGTGTAATTTTAAAAGTCTGTTAAGCTTGATATGATTAAAGACCTAGATTTAAAAGGGAGAGAGAGATCCAAAAAATTTACTTAAATCCCAAAGTGCACATGTTAAATACATCTCAATCTCCCAGGCTCTATATTATAAAATTTTTTGTTGTTTTACACATAAACATATTTTTCCACTGGGTAGCTACTATCAATTTGGCAAACCAATATCACTTACATTATTACTTAACTTATTACTTAATTATATTTTCCAATTGTAATCTCATGTATAAAATGGATCAAAAGAAAACTCTCCTGAACACACCAGTTACATTTTGTTTGAGCCAGTTCCTTAATTACGAGTACTCGAATGTCCATTTTTCTTCTCTTTTAAACTTGGTATTTGTTTGTTGTTTAAGCATGATGAGATTGTTTATGGGAAAAATCTCTGTTATTTTCAAAAATATTTTTATGAACTGAAAAAATAGGCAAAAATCCATTGTCATGATGGACAATTACTATGTATGATAATATCTTTGACTTGCTTTTCATGCAATTCAGGTATGCTTGGAGAACCCATATCATATGCTATAAAGAACATTCAATGATTAGATGCAAATATATAAACAATTAAAAATGAATTAAAAAATCAATCGCTATGTGAGAGTAAACAGATTTGTGTAGGGAGCAGAAACAAACTAGAGAATGTGACAGCCACAGAGCTAGGCTTTGTTCCACCACGCAGAGGCACTTCCCTGCAGGTCCTTATTTACTAAAAGTCTTCAGGTGATGTGAGCCTGTCGCCCACTCAGTGACAGGAGGGCATGTGGTACTCTGCAGAGTCTGTGAACATAGCTGGAGAGACAGTTAACTAACAGAAACTCAACTCATTTGTCTCATTCATGCATGTGATTTACCTGTAATCATCGTTGAAAGTAAAAAGACATGAGAAATATTACTCCTTATTGGTGCACATTCACACACACAGCATAAGTGTGAAATCTGTTCGCCTGTAATCCTAGTCTAAGCATTGGGTCGGAAATACTCATATACATATGTCTGATAGGGCAGGTGAACGTCTCTGAAACTCAGACACGATGCTAATGCTGCAGCTCTCTTGAAAGGACTAGAAATAGAGTTAATGAATTTTGAGTGCTTCACCCTTTGGGCCCAATTAAATTTTAGTGCCAGTTAATTAGCGGTTAAACTTATTTCAGTTCATTCATCTAGAGAAAGAGCCTTACAGAAAAGGACACAATATTGTAATTACCTCTGTTTAAAGAAAACCAAATAACAATAAAAGCCAAAAACATAAATAGATGTTCTGTCTCATTAAGGAAATTTCTTAAAACATATTCTTCTAAGAAAGTGTAAATAATTATTCTTTGCACTGCCACTTCACTAATCACATGAAGTGTGCAGGCCTCCGAAAGTACTTAACTGTAAAAGGATATGGTATTACTCGCTTCATTAAAAATGAATGAGGGGTAAATCGACAGCTGCTTAGCATAACAGAAAATCAAGCTAAATACTTGGTCAATGATATTTTTCTTGGTGTGGCTGCTTTGAGCCATTACCAAAAACAACACCATCAAATATCTAGATGTTGATTAATGAGGGCTCATTTTCATACAGGAAATCTGATAAAAGTTTAAAAACAGAACTACCCCTCTTTTTCTCATTTTAGTGTACATTTTAGGTGCTTGCAAATATGAAGCAATTACTTATGCTAGTGTTTGTGTTCTCCTAATGGTTCCATTGAGAAAATGTAGAGCTCATCAAATACCCAAACTGGCCCAATTCATTTATTTATATTGTTCCAATGCTATTTCCTACAACACTTTCAGAAAGTAAGTACCCGGCCAATGTGATGACTGGTCGTATTCATTTCCTCTGGTACAAAAAATTGGTTCCACACCCAGCCACGCTTCACTCTCAAATGAGATCCCACTGGCTGTTCAACGCACTCTGGTTTACAGTTTTCTGTTGCTGTAAGGCGAGGCGATAGGAGAGGAACTCCCAGCATAAAAAATAGCAATAAGCTACTCATCCTGATGCCTCTTCTGACTCTAATTGTTACTCTTTGGAGAAAATGGAATGTTGCATGCAGAATCTTGTGCTCCGTTGGAATCGTTCTCACTGTTAAATATCTTTTTATATCCCTAGAATATAAGAAACAAAATAAAATTTGACATTTAAAAATAACATTTTTCTCAAAAATTTACATTTCTCACAAAGTTACTAAACGTAGATAAAAACCTCTGCATCTGAAGAAAATGGAATAAAATTACACATTTACCTTCCAATTAATGCACTTAGTTATATTTTGCAGCCCAGCTTTAATTTGCTTGCAATAATTATAAATTTCTGCTTAGGCACCTTTCATTTTAAACTGCAGTCATAAATCTGCCTCAAGGTTGAAAAGCTGTTCTAGCAATCTCCTTGATTGACAGCTGACATTGAGATAGGTTTTTTTCTTTTTTTTTTTCTCTTAAATTTCACTTGCTTACTTTCTTACTATCTTAGTGAAACTCAAACTATCTGGTTAAAGCAACAGTCAAAGCAGGAGGAAAAATCATATTTTTCCTCTTTTTGTTCAAAGAAACAAGCTTTCTCATCTAATTTTCTAAATTTTATTTTATGTTATTAATTAAATGGACAAAAAATGACAATTCTGCTTAAAATCTGAAGGATTTAATAAGAGGTATTTATACTGGTGCTATTACAAAATGCCCTCAATGGAAAGCTTGTGAAAGATTTTTACTCTTTCACACCTGGAAAGATATGGGAAAAAAGTAAGTGTTTATTTTAACACAAAATTAAAGCCAGTGCTAGCCAATAAATGAAAAATTACAGTACCTGGGAAAAAATAGCCAAATGTTTTCAGATGAACATGAAATGTGTCTTCTAATAGTCAAATATTATAACAAGAACTCAGCCTCCAGATTATAACGGTTAAAACTTACCATTTACCTGAGGCTGATCTTACCAACTGTCTGTCAAGATTGGTAATTCTCAATCTTGTATTTAATTAAGTAGCTTTGTATTCCCACATCTACATAATACTTTCATACAACCAAATTGAATTTCTTTGCTTCTCATGAAGAAAAATAATTCTGTGAAATTTACAATGGAGTTTAATACCATCAAATCGATAGGAGATCCACAGAGTCCCGTACTAGGAGGATTTTGGAATGATCTTGTTTTGAATCTTCTGCATGCATTTTGAACATCTCTTGAGACATTTTTTAGGTCTTTGGCATTTGTTAGGATGGACTGTTAAAAAATTCCTAATTAAGAAAGAACATGAGGATTTTGCAGTCCCTCTGTAGTTCATTCACGCAGATGCAGTCTATGTTTTAAGTTTATTTACTGAAGGTCATGAAGATGTTCAGCTGAGGTAAAAACATGAAACTGAATTTTATAATTATGTACATTTTTAACATTCAAACACTGTATTTTATTTAGAAATTGCTAAAATATATACTTTTTATGGCTGCTGAAGAATAAAACTTGGGACGACTACAACTTTTCTTATGAGAAAGCTATTTTGTGTAAGTTAGGAGCGCTAACACTAATACTGACATGAATTTCACTTGTCATGTTGGGCAAAAAAGTTTTTGGCTAAGATTGTAATGTATTTTTATATATTTAAAAATAGAGAAAATAGTATACTAAATACTGTACATTGTTATGCAACTTCAACAATTACCAACATGGATCATGGCATAAAGAACCTAGTGTGTGTGTGTGTGTGTGTCTTGCAATAAATAAAAGACCATAAAAAATAAACAGGCACAGTTGAACATAAATATTGTGTAGGTGTGTGTTACATTTAAAAGAATTAAAATCAAACTTTAAAATACTTAAGGATAGGAACTTGATGGTGGAATATTGGTTAAGATATTGGATTCTCACATGGTCAACCGTGCTTAGAGTCCCAGACCTGGTGACTTGAAAATCATGCTGGGCACATGTGTATTCATGCCCCAAATCCCAGGAGACGAATAGAATCTCAGAAGAGACTGCAGTATGACCATCCTCCCACATGGTGATTTCTCATTTTCTCTCTCACTATCTCTCTCTGTCTCTCTCCTCTCTGGTGAGTATACATGCCCTGTGGCAAAAAAACTTAAAAAAAAATTAAGAATAAGTATTTAATCAGCTATCCAGGAATCAAATACAAAAATTTGCAAACATCTTCATCAGAATTCAAATATGCCCACACAATGCAGTTGGGTGTTATAATCCTAAAGTCTCATTTACTGCACACATTTCCTCCCTCTATTTTTCTTCTTCTCTTCCTTTTATATGCTAGACAGGCAAGGTCATTTATCCTATCCATTTTCACATTCTAGATTTTGCTAGCTGACTCCCTGTGGGATGATTGAATATCTTTATCCTTTACATTTTCTACAAATTAGTAGAGACTTGATTACATGCAATTTAAAATGTAAGTCAAAAATCTTCATAACTATAGTTATGTACTCCTACTGCATCACATTCTGAGGCACAAAATAAGCTCGTTAGTTCACATGTTGATTCTAGTACTAAATGTGTGGGTAAAAATAAAATGCTATGTTTACTTAAAATTTTTTTGAAAAAATTCACTGTTTATCCATCAATGTGGTAGAATATTTAATATATATAGAAGCAAAATTTATGATGATAATGGTTCAAGCAATGGGATGTGAAAAATAAAAATATCTGGTAGTCAACTCTTTGCGTTATAGACAAACTAATACAACAGTAATTCAGTAAACTGCTGTGTTGAGTGAAGGATGCACATTGAAATTACTGGAGTAGTCACTACAAACAAAGTAAAAGGGAAATAGAAGTCTAAAAAAATGTATTAGTACTACAGTAATCAGTAAAGCAGAAAGGAAAAAGGTAACTAAAGATTGCATAGTAAATGCTACCCAATCAATCACTACATTAAAAATAAATTAATGAAATCTTGAGTGTAATCAGAAATTGTCAGATGATATTTGAAAACTTAATCAAACTATGTACTATTTAGAAGAGGAATACTTTCATTATAAATATAGACAGGTCATAAGCAAAAGGATAGAAAAAGATATGCAATAAAATGATGGCATAAGTTAGCTGAAATGGCTGTGTTAATGTCTCTGGTGCAAGAGTTCAAAACTATAAATATTATCTAAAATAAGTATGAATATTTTATAAGCATAAAAAAGTAAAGTCATTAAAAAAGCCTAATGGTCCTAAATGTGAGTGAACTTAATATCACAGTTTTAAAATACATGAAGCAAAAATGATCAGAGCTAAGGAGAGATAAACAAAGCATGATTGTTGTGGAATATTTACCAAACTTAAAATAATTAAGATTTATAGAGTTCCAATAGAATATACATCTTTTTCAAGTGTATAAGACACATTTCCAGTGACAGCACTTATGCTGGGCAATAAAACAAACAAACAAAAAACAAACAAACAAACAAAAAAAGTTTCAATACTTTTTAAAAGCTGTAATACTATCGAGTATATTATCAGGGGTTGTAGTGCAGCAGAGGTAACACAACTAGATTCACATGTAAAAGTCTTGAGTTCACACCCTGAGACCTCTCTTGAACATGCATTCCCATGATCAAGGCTATTTAAAAGTGAAGTGGATCATGGTATGATTGAGTATTCTTTGGTCAGAGTGTCTGGCTGTCTCTGTCTCTTCTTTCTCTTTCATGGAATACATATACAAATAATTTTTAATGTAGACTTCAATAGCAAAATTATATCATAAAATAACCATGCATTTTAAAAATTAAAAACATCGTGATAGTTTAAAATAAAGAAATTAGATTCTGCCTTTGGCGTGTCATTTAGGCAACTGCTTAAAGCAGCTGAATCCCAAATAACCAACTGCATGATTCATGACCCAGACCTGGTAATTTGGAAAACACGCTGGTAGAATGTGTACGCAGTCAAAATCCCAAGAGAAGGGAGTGTAGTGTGACCATCCTCCATGGAGGTGTTTTCACACTTTTCCTCTGTCTCTCATTGTCTCTATCTCTCAGCAAGTGCATTCACCCTATGGCAAATTACTCCCACGCTCCAGAAAAAAAAAATGCTAAAGAAAGAAACTAAAACCTTATCTCAACATATACAAAAATCAACTCAATAAGATTTAAACATAGGGTAAATCCTTGAAGATGTCGTTCTGGACAAAAATTATACAAAATATGGGAACCAGCAGTTAGCGTAATGGCTATGTTGCTGGACTCCCACATAGTCGACCGCAGTTCGCGTCCCGGACCCTGTGGCTTAAAACTCACGCCGGGCACGTGTGCGTGCGTGCCCAAGATCCCGAGAGGAGAATGGAGGAGAAGGGATTGCGGCGTAACCATCCCCCCGGGGGGTGATTTCTCGCTTTCTGTCTCTATGTCTCTCTCTGTTTGTCTGGCGAGTGTACACGCCCTATAGCGAAAAAACCTCTCAAAAAAAAATTATACAAAATAATATTTCAAATCTCAAGCATCAAAGGCAAACATAGACAAATGTGATTAAACCAAACAGAAGTTTTTTTGCAACAAAAGAAGCAATCAGCAGAGTGAAGATACACTCTATAAAATGGGAGAAAATATTTGCAAGCTATACATCTAAAGAGGATTAGTAAGATATATATGCACAATAAAATATTTTTAAGCTATAAAAAGTGTGGAATCCTGTCATTTGAGGCAACATCAATTAGCCTTGAGGAAATTATCCTAAATGATAGAAGCCAAATACTGAAAGAAAAATACTGTATAATGATACCCATTAGTGGTAGGTAAAGGATTTGGTAGCATAGAAATAGTGTATAGTAAATACCAGTAGCTGGGAAAGCAGAGAAGGGAAGATTGGAAGAACTTGGTTAACAAATACAAAATTGCAAATGGATAAGTAGAATGGGCCCTAGAGTTCTATAGCCCTGTAGAACAGCTATAATTCAATGTACATTTCAAAATAGCTGGAAGAGAGGATTTTGAATGTTTGCAATAAAAAGTTAGTGGAAAATCTTTGAGAGGCTGGTTATATTTATTGCCCTGCTTTGATCAGTGCACATTGTATCTATGTAATAAAAAATTATACTTTATCTCATAAATATGAACAATTATTACATGCAATTAAAATTATAATAACAATTTAAAAATAAGATTAAAATATTAAATTAAACTCAATGTAAGACATAAAAAAGGAAAAGTAAAGAGTAGAAATCAATAAAATAGATCTTACAAAACCAAAGAAAAAATTATCCAAACCAGTAGCTGCTTCTTTTAAAATATCAATAAAATTAATAAATAATTAGCCAAAAAAAAAAAAGAGAGAGAAAAGAAAGTATAAATGAACATGGTCTAAAACAGAAGAGAAGATAGCAATAGATATTTTATAAATTTACAAGGAAAACACAGAAATAACACCAAACAGTTTTATGACAATAAACCTGACAACTTAGACAAAATGCACAAATAAACATTTGTAAACTAAAATAAAAAAAATCTTAGAACAATTTTTTTATAATATATACCATTAAATAGAAAATACTGCTGAAAAAAATATAAATAATGGAAAGAATGGAAATATTATTCAGGAATTGATACATTAAATTTTATTGGAATATAATTTTTCAATCTGTTTATATTTCTTTTTTTTTTTTACCTTGACAGAAAAATAAGGACTACGTTTTTGTTCTTTCTTGGAATGATTAAATGCAAGGACAGAAAATACATGAAACAATGGTCCCGACAATATTGTCAGTCATTGAAAGGTGGTGACATATGAAAGACAGAAACAAATGAAGTAAGTTCTAAAATAGACCAAATTTATAGTTAGCCTAATGATTCTGAAAGTAGATTTTGATTACAAGCTTCAACAGGTAAATGCAAATTTAAGACAAGATGTGATAGCACTAAACTCTTCCTGGAATGGCTACAAGTAGGGCTCACTAAACACAGTAAAAAACTCTTATCTTTCACACATTGTCGTTGGGAATGAAGAAGGGTGTGACCATTTTAAAAAAGTGGGGAAGTTTGTTAACAATTTGAGCATGGATCTACCGTATGATCCAGGCACTCTATCCTAGAGAAGTAAAATTCTACGTCTATATGAAGATGTTTATGTGAATGTCTGGAGAAGCTTATTTATAATAGCCCAAAACTGGAAATAAATCAAATGTTAATAAGAAATGAATGAGGCACAGGGGTCACATATCAGAATAATTGTACTGAGTAAAAGAAGCCTGGCAAAAAGTCATTCAGATTGCATGTTTCTATTTATATATAATGCTGGAAAATTTAAACCAGTTACAGGAAGGGATATCAGACTACTATTTTATTTATTTATTTATTGGAGAGTTTTTTGCTATATGGCGCGTGTGCTCACCAGAAAGACAGAGAGAGACAGAGAGATAGAAAGTGAGAAATTACCCCCCAGGGGGGATGGCCATGCCACAAGTCTCCTCCATTCTCCTCTCGGGATCTTGGGCATGCACACACACGTGCCCGGTGTGAGTTTAAGCTACCGGGTCCGGGACTCGAACTGTGGTCAGCTACATAGGAGTTCAGCGACATAGCCATTACACTAACTTCTGGTCCCTAGACTACTATTTTAGAGGGAGTGAGGATGGAAGGAAGATGATGGATGGTCATGTTTATTATCTTGACTGTGATGATATTTTTACAGAAGTAAAACTATGTCCATAAATTCCAATCCTTTTTGAAGATATGCAAGCTACTATGTCAATTATACATCATTAAGACATTTAAACGTTTTTTATGTGCTAAACCTCAGAAGAACAAATTAAATAAGTACTGGAGACACAACAGTTAATGTATTCTTCTGAAGTGATGCAACATGACATAAAGAATATTTAGGTCCAAAAAGTTGAAAGTTAATTTTCAGGCTACAGGAAATTAACCTGAGATATAAGAACAAAGTAAAAGAAACTAAACAAAGCAAACAAAGCAAAATGCATTTAAACTGTTGTCATTAAAAATGCCAAATTTGAATTTCTTCAGATGTACTGATGCTTAATCAGTATTTTAAAATTTATTATTTATTATTAATCTTTTTTTTTCTGTAGGACATGTGCATTCACCAGAGAGAGATGGAATAGAAGAGGGAAAGTGAAAACTCACCCCCCCCCACCCCGGGTGAATGATCATGGTATTTTGTCCACACATGCACACATGCTGAAGTGATTTTCAAGCCACCAGGTCAGGAACTCAAACCATGGGACTCCAACTCCTTAACCACATAGCTAGCATGTGCTAGTTTCACACTGCTACCCCTCCCATCATGAACTTTAAACAGCACTGCTCTACCAGGAAAATAATCTAGTTCTTTAATATGTCACCAGTTTGATTTTAAAAAATGTAGGTTAGGGAAGATACTATTTCAGATTAAAAAATATTTAAGACACACAAGAACTAGGGTAAACTATGACACTGTTCATATTGTCATTTGCCAAACCATTCCTATATTTACGTTTTCAGGGACCTGAGAAGATTTAATATGTATGAGATACTAGATGTTACTGAGAGAATATTGTTCATTTTCATTTTGTTAGTTATTTGACATATTTTATGGTATATGAAAAATGGTACACTTTTGGTCATGTATACTGAAACATACTGATGTTGGAAATAACATGTCCATATTCTTCTTTAAACTATTTCAGAAAACAAAAGGGGATGATGGGCAAAACTCTGTGGCAAAAGCTTGATAATTGATCATTCTTGAATTTAAATTATATATGGAAAGTTATTTCATTCTTTACTTGTCTTTGCAAGCTAAGTGACATATGTGATTGAATGTATAAAAGAAATTGAAATTTGGGACCAGCAGTTAGTGTAATGGCTATGTCGCTGGACTCCCACGTAGTCGACCGCAGTTCGAGTCCCGGACCCGGCGGCTTAAACTCACGCAGGGCGCGTGTGCGTGCGTGCCCAAGATCCCGAGAGGAGAATGGAGGAGAAGGGATTGCGGCGTGGCCATCCCCCCTGGGGGGTGATTTCCTGCTTTCTATCTCTCTGTCTCTGTCTGTCTGGCGAGCGCACGCGCCCTATAGCAAAAACCTCTCCAAAAAAAGAAAAAAAAAAAAAAAAAGAAATTGAAATTTAAAAAATACATAAAATGATTAAAAAAGAGAGACCCAAGAGCTAGGGTAAACCATGACATTGTATTGTCCTTAAGACAGCAACAAAAACTCTGGGAATGTATTTTTAATGCAATACGGTAGACAAAAATCGCTACATATTTTACTATTAATAATTGATCAAAATATAAAGAAGAGAAAAAAGAATTCTTCTACAGTGCTTAAGACACTTCAAATTTGGGCATCATCCTGGAAAATGCTTTGGCTAAACATAATATGTTTTAAAATGTATAAGATCTATAAACTAGCATTTATATTTTGCTGCTTTTTATGTAAAAAAAATACAAAGTTGGAACCAGCAGGTGGAGTGGTGGTTAAAGTGTTGGACTTCCTCATGGCCCACCACAGTTCCAGTCCCAGACCTGGCATTTTGCTTTTCTCACTTTCCCTCTCCCTCTCTGGCTCACATCTGTCCCTCTCTCATCAAATTAAAATAAATAAATAAAGTTAAATGAAATAATTATTAAAAAAAGAAAAGGAAAATATCCAAATTTGCATACAGGGAGGCAGATATACACTGAATTATTTGAGAAAATAAGAAAACAGAAAGTCCAATTAGGATACTATACGGTACTAAATATACATGAAAATTTCAAGGGAATACCCTATGGTACTTTTGACATAAAATGATGTTGCAAATTGGTAACAAATTAAGGACAAATTAGAGACAGAAAAACTGATGCACAATTATTTATTATGGTAATTACCATGGTATTAGGAATTACAATTTATTGCAATGTTTAAATTCAGAAGTATATGTCCCATCTTCTTTCATCTAAAACAATCTAAAGTTAATAAGTCAAATAATGCTAATTAAATATTGCTAATTTTGTATTTTTTTCATATGAAGTCTGATTGAAATACTTCATAATTAAAATTAAGTTTCATTTTATAATCCTTAAATTGTATCACATCAGACATTAAAATCCTTTAATCTGAACTCATTAGGAGTTCAAATATATAAGAAAAATGAATGAAATGGCAGCCCTAGCTATATTTGAATGATGAAATGTTGTGGCTTAGTTTATTCTTTTCTATATTCTGAATTTTCTATAGTGGTCATACACTTCAGGAAAGGGAAGAATGTTTCAAATAATAGCCAACTTTTGATTGAAGACTGATGGCAGCTGTCAGCAGTGTTAGACTTGGAAACACTTTGGGTTGAGGCCGAGCAAATAAGAAAAAATGTTATCAATTAGTTATGTCTGAAATGGTCTCTGGAGAAACCATCAGTGGTATTTCTGCCCCATGTTTGCAATCCGGTTGTTTTTCCAATCAGATGAATACATTAATATAAACCTGCATGATATTTCAATACAGAAAACAAATATGCCAATATTATGATTCATCTTGGTATATTTAGATGTAGCCTCTTATTTCTAGTACATAGGCATATTAGTAAGAAATTTAAAAATATGGTAGAAATACAAAATATTTCAAAATACATAATGTACAAAAATAAAGTGGCATTTCTATCAGCATATGTTCAGATAAAAAATGATTATATTACTATTTGAATAATAGTGTTAGTATAAGTAGCATCAATATACATAATACATTTAAGCAGGATCATATGTTTTAGTACTGAAAAACATATTTTATCTAAAGTATTATATCGTACATGAAGGGGCTTATGTTCAGAAGCTTCAAATGATCTTCCCAAAACCAAATATGTATTTATAAGTAGAAGTAGGACCAGAAACCTGATCTTAAGGACATCAAATATATAATACACACTGTACTTTACTGAACTGAAGAAAGAAAATGTATAGATATCTAACATTGTGACATCTGTGAGTTATACTTCATCTTGTTTACATTGAATAAAGACCCATAAATTGTATTTTAACATCTTGGCCTTTCATGTAATTGGATATAATAAAATGTTTTCATTTATTTCATTGTAGGATCCCTTTATGTTTCCTCCTTCTAAAGATTTTTGAGGACAAAAAGACATGAAGAATAAGTCAGAATGATGGATTTGGTGACTTAGTGAGGAAGATAAAAGCTGAAGCTGGGAAATGTGGATAGGATAAATAGAGAAACTTAATCCTATTTGTGATCTCTTAAAAATCAAGGGAAGCTCACAGCCTCATGGAGTGACACTATACATAAAGGCTTTGAAATGGCTTTATCAGAACCACAAGGAAGAAATAAGACAGAAATGCGAGTGGAAATGTTGATAGCTTGCTTTATAAGTTAGAATGCAACCTTTCCAGGCCCCAAATTGCATTAAACCATGGGCCAACTCTTTGTCCAAAAACGTTCATTCTATAAAACTAGAAAGTTCTTTCTCTGTTGCATTTATGAACTCTCTTTATGCATGTATGTTGTATATCTACTGTCACAATAAAGCCTTCTGCTATGGCTTAAGCACACAGAGTCAGAGGGGCTGAACTGAAAATCTGTTTCACTCTTTGACATCACATAATCTTTCCCATCTACTATTTGTGTGATGTGCTAAGATAAGCAGCCTCAAGTGCTGTCCCATCTCTGAGCTGCATGTTATGAACTCCATGGCTGAGCAGGTGGAAAGGACTAGGATCCTTAAGCACATATCTGGATACTGACTGTATTATTCCTGAGTGTGAAAAAATATTCTAGAATAAACAGTGATAGAATCCAGTTGATGGAATACTCACTGACAAAAACTAATTTTCTTAGAGTATTCAGTGTTTTCTTCCTTTCCACAAGCTATCAAAACAGATTTTGCTGGGGAACCAACAGTTAGAGTAATGGCTATGTCGCTGGACTCCCATGTAGTCGACCGCGGTTCGCATCCCAGACCCGGTGGCTTAAAACTCACACCGAGTGCGTGTGCGTGCGTGCCCAAGATCCCAAGAGGAGAATGGAGGAGAAGGGATTGCGGCATGACCATCCCCCCTGGGGGGTGATTTCTCGCTTTCTGTCTCTCTGTCTCTCTCTGTCGGTCTGGCGAGCGCACGCGCCCTATAGCAAAAACCTCTCAAAAACAAACAAACAAACAAACAAACAGATTTTGCTTATCATTTCAAGGCTAAATTTTTGTATGCCTCTGTTTAGAAGATTTTCATAAAATACCTCCCCCTTTATAATCTTTGTAGTCTTGTTTTAATCTAGCCATCACATGTACAGAGGCTATTTCTTACAATTATTTTCCTGTGTGATATAAAATAATTTCTTTTTCCTTTAATCTCCTTTTCTCTTAAAACTTATGTGAAACTGTGTAACACAGACAACGCAATATTTTAGTTCTATCTAAGAATGTTTTCCAAAATCACTTACATTATTCTGTAAGGTGACCCACCTGCATTTATCTATACGTTTAGCTTCATTGCATAATTTAAAAGCATCATAAATTCTCTCTCTACCCAAAAGTCTGTCCATTTGGAAACAATGCAGACAATTCATCTCAAAGTTGCAAAACAAGTGAAGATTTAAGATTGTACATAGGGGCTGGCAGGTGGCATGGTTGATAAGGGCACTGGACCCACATGGCTGACCACTGTTTAAGCCCCGCCCTGTTGGCTTGCTTTCTCTCTCTCTCTCTCTCTCTCTCTCTCTCTCTCTCTATCTCTCCCCCCACTCCCTCCCTCTCTGGTCAAGTTAAAATAAATAAAGTAATTAATTAATTAAAGCAATTATTTTAAAAAGTATATGAACATGATATTTTTCAGCCACGTAATTCATTGCTGTAAAGCAATTTTATTAAATGGAAGAAAGAAAAGAAAAAAAATTAAACACATCAAATGATGTGTTTGATTATGTTTGATTAAACATAACAAATGATTGTTATGATTATCTACAAAACTAGCCCTAAAATGCAACAAGAAATCACTTCTGAATTGAAGAATTATATCACTTTCCCTATCACTCTGTACCTCTCTGGTCAAATTAAAAATAAATAAATAAACATAGAAGTAAATTACTTTATATAAATAAAAGGTAACACTATAGCGAAGATCAAGAGAGTTATCACCCTTTACTGACAGAGGTTGTTCTCCCAAGTATGTCGAGGTCAAACATTCTTCTCAAAGAAGGATGCAGAGTTAAGACAGCCACGTGTGGAGTAAGGGTGAGTAAATCACTCAATCAGCCTCAAGCCCGGTTGCTGCTTGAACTTTGGCAGATGTCGACCTCCACATGTCCCCATCTCCGCGTGTGAAAATTGAGGATGGAACTATTGCCTGTTTCCTGTGGGGGTGTGTGGTTGATTAAATGAATCACTGCCCGCAGAACATTGTCTGGCATGGATTAAGCGCTATGTTACGTGTTTTTAACAAACTACATAAGAAGTTAATGATAGATACGTGGGAAGGAGCCAGAAATTATTTCTGAACGTTGAAATATTCAGCTATTTTTATTTTTGCAAACAATATCCACACATAAAGTAACTTTATAAATGACCATTGCAAAAATAGCCCAGGATACATTTTTCCCTAATGTACGTATTCTACATGTATTTTCAAATGATTTCAATGTCATTATTTTTTTCTAAGCATGGTTAAGTGACTATGACAAATAAACATTGTCATGCTTGAAGCAATATATGATATTGCATGGATGTATATAAGCTGAAAATGATCCCAGTGTGACTCAGAACAATTATGTTTTCAAAGAAGACTAATTATGACTTAGGGAGAAAAAGTATTATAATGTATGCCCTTATACAGTTTGAAGCTGAATCTGATTAGAAATCGTCTTTTCTATGACCTCTTCTTGGTTACATAAAGATAATTATTCCATCTGTGAAAACTTATAAAAATATAATATATTCTGGAAGAATTGTGCAAAACTGAAATATTGAGTTCAACTAAGCCCAGCTTCTCATAGAGAAAAACAGATGGCAATTAATATAATGTCTATCTTTTGAAAACTATTGAATAGACTCAGCCAGGATGATATAAGATTTACAATTTGTAGCAATCAGGAAGCTCCAAAGATTTTAAAATTAAGACACACACATACACAAGAACACTCTTAAAATAAAGGTTGATAAAATACTACTAAAATCATGGGGAAAAAAGAAAAAACTTCTCTATTGGAAGAAGCATATGCAACTTCTTACATTAAAATGTGTGAGGCAGCAAATACCGTAAAGCCTTGGATTATACAGAATAGTAAACCATGACCACAGTGGTAATATTATTAGAAAGGAAATAGTTAGAAAGTCTCCATCTTCCTCTCTTCTAATTTGAGAGGTCTTTAGAAAAAGAAATAATGGCGAGATTGTGATATGTCTATTATTTATTTATGTTTGTAGTTGCCAGGGAGTGTGTGCACTCACCGGAAACAGAGTGACAGACATGGAGAGAGACGGCAGAGGGAGAAAGCAAGGGGAAGTGGTTGTGTCGCATTCCCTTCTCCACCTCTCCATCCTGTGGGCAATCGCAGCACGCAGGCAGCCGTGTCCTGCACAACATTCCAGCTGCTGGGCCGGGAATGGGAACTCAGTTGTGTGGAATTGGCTCCCCTCAACCATATGCTGCAAGGCCAGTTAGGAAATAGCTAGTAACAATCCCTATTTGCCTCTATAATATCTTCAGATTTTACCCCGAATTGCCTATATAGTATCTTACAGAGGAGGAACATGGGTGATTGGTGGTATGCTTTAGAGTACACCTTAATACACCTATTCTTTTTCATGATATAAACATTGCCTCAATACTTATTTCGAAAAAGATCTCTATGTTTGTAGGAATCCATTTAAAACCTTCCCTATGTTTGTCAGCACAAATGCAAAAAATAATAGTAGATGGCTATTCAGTAAAAGAGACAAATAAGTCCCATAATTGAATTGCTCTCTGAAATATCTTTGTGAATCTGTATTGCCTATTGTCTTATTTCTCATTTTTATGCCTACCTTATATTTATATTTTAAATAATTATTTTAAATTGAATAATTAGTTGCAATAGGATATATATCCGTGAAATAATTTTAATGTTCTAGTCAATGCTTGGAACCATCTTTAGTCCCATAATATTGGAAAGGTTGCTCTGTTTCTCCCATCAAATGCCTTGTATCTATTACTATGTTGGCCACTTAAAGGTATTGATCCATTTCTGAACTCAGACTAATCCTGAACACTTGAAAGCAATAATATGAGAAAGCAAATTATTAATAATATGGATAAGGAAATGACAAATGACTTAAATGGGTGTCAAAATGGATGTCAACAAGACATTTCAACGTCAAAAGTGATTGTCTCTGTAGAGGTTCAAATGCAAGTTTAGAAATAAAGGAGTTAAGTTACTTTCAGAAATTGCAAGTGAATGGGGCCAGACAGTGGTACCACAGAATTACAATTAGATCCACATGAGAAGATATAGGGTTCTCGTCCCAGGCCTCTCTGTAGACAACAGGCAGGGGCATGCCTGTGATCCAGTTGGTTGAGGCTGGAGATGAATCATCATATAATGAACCAGTCGGGGGAGCCTTTCTCTCTAATGTTCCCACCTTCTCTGCCTCTGTCTCTCTTTCTCATAAAATAATTACGTTTTTGCAAATTATAAGTGAAGGTGCTAAGAGAATGCTGATTATGCAGCACTGGAAGGGGGCTGACTTGTTATCATGGTGTTCTTCCTTCAAGCCCATCACTCCAAGAAAATTTGATTCTTTAAATCTTCGGGATTTTGTAACTATCTTTAAACTCTGAATGACAGGTGATCTGAAATGTGTATAACTGTGATACAATATAAAAGTTAAAAAATATTAATATGGACCAGTTGGTGCTGTAGTAGGTATCTGGATCTCATGTGACCAAGAGTGCATTTCAAGTCCTGCGCCTGGTGACTTGAAAAATACGTTGAGCACATGTGTGTACGTGTCTAAAATCTCAATAGGAGACTGGAGGAGAAGGACTGTAGCATGACCATCTACCCTGGAGGGTACATTCTCACTTTCCTTCTCATTCTCTCTCTTTGCCCTTCTCCAGGAGGTGACATGTCCTATAGCAAACTTTTTAAATAAATAAATAAATAAATAAATAAATCTTTGGGTCATTGTGGTAGGCCTGGAATTGTTTACCAATCTTCTTCTTGTAATAGAAGACTAGTTTGCTAAATGATGTTTGGGTAAAAGTGATGTCCGTCCTTTCAAAACTAAAGCACTGAAAAACCTGGGAGTAATTATCTTGCAATTATCACTCCCTATTCTAGCAACCAGCTGGTGCAGTTATGAGCTGGAGGAGACCGCACTAACTTCGGTCCTGAGTGAGCATGTGAAACCTGGAAACTCACCCACACTGACACGAAATATTTGTGGGAGAGGTTGCTGAGAACAAGGAAGATAACTGATGACTATAACACAGCCTAGCATGCAGGCTAATAAAATCACCAAATCTATCTCCAGCACCATAATAGTTGCTTCATGTAATCTCTTGTTATTTCTTCCTCTACTTCAGTGAGATACTAATTCTTATCTCCATTCTAAAATAAAATAAGATCAAATTTAGTTCAGACAAACTAATGAGTCATCAAGACAGAAATTAGAGTAATAGAAAAATAAAAATGCCTAACTTAATAAAAGAGGTTGAATTTAGTCAAAGTTGGAGGAGAATGTGATGTGCCCAGAGAGAAGCATATTTGCATATTACTTTCAAAAACATTTTTTTTCTTTTTTTGGAGAGGTTTTTGCTATAGGGCGTGTGCACTCACCAGACAGAGAGAGACAGAGAGACAGAAAACGAGAAATCACTCCCCGGGGGGATGGCCACGCCGCAATCCCTTCTCCTCCATTCTCCTCTTGGGATCTTGGGCATGCACGCACACGCGCCGGACATGAGTTTCAAGCCACCGGGACCGGGACGCGAACCGCAGTCAACTACATGGGAGTCCACCGACATAGCCATTATGCTAACTGCTGGTCCCATCAACTTGAGTATTTAATCAATGATTTAGACTTACCTATATTGATCTATCTTACTATGTAGGCATAGTTCACTCATTTTAACTCAGCTATGATTAATTAAAGAAATGCAGATATCTCCAATATATGTTCATTGCCTACTAAAAGAGTGTACGTGGGGCCAACAGGTGGCATGGTGGTTAAGGCAGCTGGATGCCCACATGGTTGAACACAGTTTGAGTCCTGGACCCAGTGATTTGAAAATCACACTGAACGCATGTGCATGCATGCCCACAATCCTGAGAGGAGAATGGAGAAGGGATGGAGGCATGACCATCTTCCCTAGGTGGTGATTTCTCACTTTTCCTTTTTCTGTCTCCTTCCTGTCTGGTGAGCAAACATGCCCTATAGCAAAAACAGGAACAAAACATAAAAGCAAAACAAAACAAAACAAAAATTTAGGATGTTATCTCTTTATCTTTTACAATTCATGTTTGATAAACGAGTCTCTGTTTCCTTAAATCTCTGTTTGTGAGTTTATCTAGCAAAGAAAGTCATTAAAAAAATAAAGTAATGGAGCCAGCTGGTAACATGGTGGTTAAGACAGCTGGATCCCACATAGCACACCACTTGGTTTGAGTCCTAGACTAGGCAGCTTGAGAAAGATCCCAGGCAAACATGTGTATATGCCCAAAATTCCAGAAGAAGGGGGAAATTGAGAAGAAGGGATTACAGTATGACAATCCCCTGTGGAAGGTGCTTTTTCATTTTCTCTTTCTCTCTGCACATTCAAAGATTATTTTTTCTTTTAAATGTTTAGCTAATGAACTATAAAAGGTGTTTAGAGCATGGAAAATATATTAAGACAAAAACTATGTATGGATTTCAAAAGTTTTGCGGCAAGTAAACTCTCACCCACTTTAGATCCACTTTCTATGAATTTTTTGAGATACCCTTATGTAAAGTAAGTTTTAGTATTTACCAAATTTTTAAAGCAGATTTCCAAATTATATATATATCTTGAAATTTCTGCCAGCAACATCCAAGAGTTTTAGTGTACCCATACTATTACTGACATTTTATTAAAAACATCATGTAATTTTTCCCGTGTGGGAGTTGTGTAGTTAGCTATTATAAATTTCAGATTTATATCCCTAATTAGTTAACCATTACCATTACCATTAAAATATTTTTATGGAATATTTAGCATATAATAATTTCCAGCTAATGTCTTATTCAAAAGACTTCTATTATCTCTTCCTTTCACGATCTTTGTATTGTAGAAAATGTCACAATCTCGAGCACTGAATTACATTTTATGAGAATGAACTTATCTATTAATTGGTCCCAGGTAGTTTTTATCTTTACAATTAGATGTATCTAATTTGCTTTCATTTTGTATAAAGAAAAGTAATTAAAGTTACATTACACACAAAAAATTGATTCTAAGTGATTAAGAATATGATATTGATTTATAGGTGTATGTGTGAGTGTAAATCCACACTGGTGGAAAACAAAAGTAGAATATGCATATACACCCACTGAACCACAGATTAGAAAAATATACATCCTAGACTTCCCTTAGTTATTAGTCTAGTATGAGTAAATTAATGATTTCTCAGCATAGCATCAACAAATAATTTTAACTTTTTTTTTTCAAGATAGTTTTGCTATCAGACATGTGGGCTTACTGAAAAGACAGAGAGAGACAGAAAGACAGAAAGCAACACATTATCCCCTGGGATTAATGGCCACACCACAATCCCTTCTCCTCCATTCTCCACTTGGGATCTTGAGCACGCACTCACACGCGCACAGTATGATTGAAGTCACCATGTCTGGGACTTAAACCATGGTTGACTGCATGTGAATCCAGCGACATAACTCTTCTGCCACCTGCTGGTTCCAAAAATAATTTTCACTTCTAACAATAACTACAAAACAAATTTATGGAAATCTTTAAACAAATGTTGATTAATAAGGCAGAATTTGAAGACCTCTGAAACTATCAAATAAATTGTAACAGTTTGGCAAAAGTATCAGTTATGATGTTGTAAAGAGTAAGAAATTGCACAATAGAATTGGGCAAAGTAGAACATTATTTTATTAAACCATTGCTCTGGATAATTATCGAACATTGGACCACTTAACCATTATTATCACATAAATAATACCTGATGAATTGAACTTATATAACTACAGGAACACTATGAATGGAGAAATATGTTTCATTTCTTTTCTTTTTTTTTAAGAGAGATTTTTGCTATAGGGTGTGTGTGCTCACAAGAGAAATAGACAGAAAGTGAGAAATCACCCTCATGGGGGATAGCCAGGCCACAATCCCTTCTCCATTTTCCTCTCGGGATTTTGGGCACACACGTACACAAGCCCAACGTGAGTTTTAAGCTGCCAGGTCAGGAACTCAAACCGTGGTTGACTACGTGAGAGTCCAGCAACAGAACTGCTACGCCATCTCCTGGTCCCAAAATATGCTTCTTCTAACTGACAATATATTCCACAATAAATTCCCAAGAATTTCTTACAGTATTTATTTCTTTTATCTTCACTTTTCCTTATGTAATTGTTTTATTTTTCCTTTGTTGAAAAAAATCTCTCTGGGCACTGCTTGCTATGGAGAATACGCAGTTGTATACTATCGGACAGTTTTTGCTGATGTTTTGATAGTAGCTACATCGACAAATATGTCATCTAAATGTTCCTGTCTCCAATTATCCATTTTGTTTTCCGTACATCTTCTAATAACCGTATTTGTACGTTTATTCTACTATCAAAAAGTAATATTTAAGGGAACCAGCAGTTAGCGTAATGGCTATGTCGCTGGACTCCCATGTAGTCGACCGCGGTTCGCGTCCCAGTCCCGGTGGCTTAAAACTCACGCCGGGCGCGTGTGCGTGTGTGCCCAAGATCCCGAGAGGAGAATGGAGGAGAAGGGATTGCGGCGTGACCATCCCCCCTGGGGGGTGATTTCTCCCTTTCTGTCTCTATTTCTCTGTCTGTCTGGCGAGCGCACGCGTCCTGTAGCGAAAATCTCTCTCAAAAAAAAAAAAAAAGTAATATTTAAGTAAGCACCATTGCCAAATGGTATAGAGAATATTATTTTGTTATTTAAGAAAAAGGAATAATATAGCATGATATTTTCAAGTCCCTACCATAAATGAATGAAGAAAACATAAAGTCAGACTCTTGAGTTTGCCTGTGTGTGTGTGTGTGTGTGTGTGTGTGTGTGTGTGTTATCTGGAATCAGTGCAAAACCTGAACATCAAAATAATTATGTCACAAAAACGCATAGCATCTATTTCAGGTGAAATGGATGAAACATAAAAAGCATTTGTTCCACCCCTGCCAAAGCACTTTGCTTGCCAACAATAATTATTCATTTTAAATATGGGAAAACAAAATAGAACTATTGCTATTTCATAAGTTGCAGCTTATTATTTTTTCTATTTTAAAATTTCATTCTGCATAAAGAGAATACCTCCTTCTTTAAATAAATATATAAAAAAACCCAATAACTTGGTTCATTCCTTTCCTGAATTTCTGGGAAATGGTTAACATGAATTATTTTACATATGAAGCAACTGAAAAGCTTGAGAAAATGTAGATTTCCTACTCAGAGCTTCTAGCGTTTGGTGTTTTTAACAAGCTACAAAGATGATTCTAAGGCAAGTAGTCTACTGATACTATCATTATCATCATCATCTTTTCTAACATATTAAGGGTTTGTCCAGTGATGATTCCTATCCACAGAGTACGTCGTTCTTCAATGGATTTGTCTTATAATGAGTCTATGAAATATATTCTATTATTGTTGATATTTTATAAATGCAACAATGAGCACACAGAAGCTAACTAACTTGACTGAGCTGTAAAAAGATCAGTGGGATTGGAATTAAGTCAAAAGATTTCGTTTTTCCCCAATTTTGTACCTTTAACCAATATCTTTATGGGAACTATTTTTTGAATTATGTATGTCTTTTTAAAAGCAAAATATATGTATACAAGTTGGCCAGTGTTTATTTCTACAGCAGTGATTTCCAAACTTTTTTATTTTATACTCCTGTCAGAGAAAGTACTAATGATAAACACCAATGTTTGTTTATGTGTTTAAATACTAATAATTTACATCCTTAACTTTTACAGATACATAAATGATTTCTTTAATGTACTAAAAATGAAAATGCAAAAGAATATACTAAGAATAAATACAAATAGACTTTCTCATGTATCTTTCTCGTATTCCTCATAGCTCAAGGCATGGTTCGGCACACCCCCTGTGTTACATAGGCACGTATTTGGAGATGTCCCTGCAAGGTAAGTGAGTGTGGCATGGCCATGTTGGACGTCCCACCCCTATATCTCTCACCTTCTGCAGCTTGAAGTTTATTGTCGTCTCTCTCTTCAAGAGGATAATTTGTACTGATTCTCAGATTTAGTTTTTATCTTATAGTTGTGACCATGCAGTAATAAATCTCTGGTTTCCAAGTTACCACTAGAATAGATAGTTATTATTGAGTACACAGATCGAGAGTATGTGAGAGTGGACAAAGGTATGTCATAAAGAACTGGATCAAGTGGACTGGATAATTCCAATCTCGTTCTTTTTCTTGCTATATTACTTATTTAAATTTTCATTTTATAACTTTAAATCAATGCTGACTAAGTAGAATCAATACAAAATGTAAAGATTAGTATCTGTGCAATATGGTAGTTTCATGACATTAGTCAAAGTACTTAAACACACTCAACGTTTTCTCAACTACAAAATGATGTCACAAATCTGTTACAGATCTTCTGTGATAAATCATGAAAAAATAACTGGAACTGTACTTGGAACATATCAAATGTTTAGTAAAGGTGGTTATTATGTCATCAAAATTCAATTGAAGCATTTCTATTCCTACTTCATTTAATGAATTCCTTTTTTTAAAAGTTTATTTTTATCTTTTCCTTCTGAGAGAGAGAGTTGCCCCTAATGGGCTCTTCTCAGCCCAACCTCAGTCAACCCAGATCATGGATGATCTGAATGTGAGCGTGCCCCCAGCTTGTACAGAGAGGCCCTGGAACACCGACCAAGGCCTTTCTCTAGGTCCAGTTACATCATCACTACACCACTGTCTGGCCCCTTCTCTTAATAAATCCTTAGTAAACTCTTTCCGGCATATGTAAGAGAATCACTGGGGATTCTCTCTCACTACAAGAAACAATGCTCAAAGGACTAGCTATCATTATAAATGTTGTCCAGATCATACAGGAAAGAGCTCCTCTCAAGCCAGAGCAGTAGAAAACAGCAAATATTTGCTACAGACAATTTACACATTATTTCCAGTGCACTCAAGGGTAACGTGCACCATTTTAGTGATGTGCAATTTCAAGAGATGTGCAATTTCAAGATATTCAGACAGGAGCAGAAATGTGTCACAAATGCTTACAGAACTTAAGAGGGTTCAGAGCTGTCAGGAGTTCAAAGCTCTTAACCATACAGTGGCACTGTAACTTCTAAATATAGATTTAGGAGAAAGGTTGATATTTTAAGACTTACAAGTTGAAATCTATTTAATCTATTTACCTAACTGTTTATTTATTTTACTTCATTTAAAATATTTTTGAAGTTTATCATTGAGAGAAAGACAGAGAGAAAGACTCTCCTAGCATGATCTTCATGCTGCAATCTTACCCTAGCCTCAACTACTGGGATTATAAGTACATGAATATGCATCCAGCATGCACAGAAAGGCCTTGAGATTAGAACTTGGGTCCTTTCTTGGGACCAGCAGTTGGCGTAATTGCTATGTCACTAGACTCCCATGTAGTCAACCGCAGATCAAGTCCCGGACCCAGTGACTTAAACTCGCACTGGGCACGTGTGCATGCGTGTCCCAGATCCTGAGAAGAGAATGTAGGAACAGGTATTGTGGTGTGGCCATTCCCCCAGAAGGTAATTTCTCGCTTTCTGTCTTCTCTCTGTCTCTCTCTCTCTTTGTGAGGAGCACATGTGCCTTATAGTGGAAAAAATAAAAAAAGAATTTGGGTTCTTTTTATGTGGGACCAGTATTGCAGAGTGATGCATTACAACTGCATTACTGACTGGCCCACCTATTCATTTATTTATTTTATTTTTAAGAGATTTTTGTTATGAGATATTTGTGCTTACTGGAGAGACAGAGAGAGAAGACATAAAAAGTGAGAAATAACCCTCCCCAGAGAGGATGACCATGCCATAATCCCTTCTCTTCCATTCTCCTCTCAGGATTTTGGGCACACATGCACATGCCCGGCATGCGTTTCAAGCCGATGTGTCTGGAACCATGACCAGCCATGTGGGAGTGCAGGTCCTTAACCACTACACCACCTGCTGGCCCCTATTTTTTAATAAACATATATCCTTAAGCAAAAAGTCATAATGATATTCGGGATCTCTAGAGCAAACATCTCAATTGCTGCAAAAGCAACATATAAAAAGGCATGTCAATCTTCCAAGTTCATTCTCTACCACCTGAAGGCTTTCCAAACGAAACTTTTACATTCTTATATATAACTGAAATTCCTTGTGGCCAAAGACTACAGTTGTAAAGAAAAGAAACAAAGTAAGCATAAAACACTAAAATGTAAGCACAAAGAAGTAAAGCAAATGTCAGGGATGAAAAGAATTGAAGAAATGAAGGAAGGGGGATTGGATTGAAAGAAGGAGGAAGGGAAGGAATAAAAGGAAGGAAGGAAGGGGCAAAAAAAAAAAAAAGAAAAAAGCTCACTACATAGAAAAAAAGAATGAGCAAAAATATCTCCTTGGGGGAAGAGCAGATGGCAAAATGGTTACTCACTGGACTCCCATGTAATTGGCCACGTTTGAGTCCAGGACTTGGAGGCTTAAAACTCCCTCCAGGCATATGTGCATGCATGCCCAAGATCCTGAGAGCAAAATAGAAGAGAAGGCATTGTGGTGTGGCCATCCCCCAGAGGGATGATTTCTTCCTTTCTGTCTCTCTGACTCTCTGATTCTCTCCAAAGAGTGCACAGGCCCTACTCTATAGAAAAATGTTCTCAAAAAAAAAAAAAAAAAAAAAAAAGAAAGAAAAGAAAAAATTTTCTTGGAAGAACCTTAAATTGTTAAAAAAAAAAAAAAGAAAAAAAGTATTTAGACAACAAAACAGAAATAGTAACTCTTAGATATTACAAGAAAATGGAGAAATTTTGAAAGGTAAATTTGTGAATATTTAAAAGGATAAAAAACAAGATATAAATAAAAAATAGAATGAAAAAGATCAGAAGAATAGATGATTCGTGCAAAAGGTACAATGTATTAAAATAGATCCAAAAGCATATGGAGAGAAAACATTACAGAATAGATGTCCATTTGTTGATTCCACATATTCTCATTATTCTACAATACATAAAAATGCAATCCACTGTTACCCTAAAACTATAATGCAACAAGTTCATTAAACTCAAGAACGATTTCCCTTTATTTCTTCAACAAAGTCCAATACATACTTTGCTTGTCGATGTCAACTTGATCATAACATTGTATATGCTTCCCTTCACCATAACCCCTCTCCTAATTTCCTGAACTACAGTGCCACTCTTCATGAGGTATTGTGAGTCTGCATTAAAGTGTTTATTTCTTATCCCTGTCTCATCTCGTGACCATGTTCTTTCTGTCACTGAATGAGAACCAGTATCCACTCAAAAACACACCTGGATAAGGAGTTTTTCTTAAGTATTTCCTTAAGTTTACCTTCATACATATGATGGGACTTCAAAAAGTTTATAGAAAATCGAATTAAAGGTTAAGATATTTTGATGCAAACATTTTGACCTTAGTCACTTTTCTCATAATACACATTTTCATGAACATTTTCAAGATCCTCTTGAGTGTTAAGTATTTAAAGTTGCACAGGGCGATGGCGATAATATTTGGAGAGTTGTGTAGTAGAAATGCTGGCCTTTGACAAGTCTCATGTTCTCAGAAGAGTTCTACAGCATGTTTCATTTAGTTGGAAAATCAGTGTATTAAAAATGAATGTAAAAATAGATATTATTTCTAATATCATTGAAAGAAATCACAACAACAAGGGAAATGTTCTTGCTCATCCCCAGAGATGATGTGTACCCAGTTCCCAGATTAGTTTACTTCCTTATACTAGTTTTAATCCTGGAACTCAAATCTTGGAGTCAGCCTTGTGGGATCCAGTGCCTTAACCACCACACCAACTGCTGACTTCAACACTCTTTTGAGATAAGAATTATTTTAGTTTTAAATTGCATAATGTAAAATTTAATGTTTTAGTAGTCTCATTCACATAAAGCATATAATGATAAAAACCTGTATCAGTTGTTTCATATCTGTTATGTATGTGAAGTTAAAAAATAAGTAACATTACATTTTTTTAAAGTTTATTTTGTTCAGTTCATTTTGAGTAGATAGTTACAGAACATATTAAAAATATAAATTTTGGAGCCTGATATACTAGAGTAGCAGAATGTTTAGTGCAATTATTTTATATTTTAAAAATACTATTTTCTGATAGTCTACTATAAACTGTGCATAGTGATCAGATAATGTACTTTATTTTTTTAAGAATAATTTTATTTAACTTGATTTATTTATTTCTATTTGACCAGAGAGGGACAGAATGAGTGAGTGAGAGAGAGGGAGAGAGAGAAAGTGAGAAAACAAACCACCATGTCCGAGACTCAAACTGCAGTCTGCCACGTGGAAATTTAGTGCCCTTAACTACCACGCCATCTGCCGGCCCTGATAATGTACTTTATTAAACATAGTATTGAACGTATTCTGTATGGAGATAGTTTACTCCTTCTAACTTGAAAGGCATCATGTAAAGTAAATAGATTTCTACTCTAATATTTCCAAATAAGAACATTTAAGGGCATCACCTAAATTTCAAATGATGAAATATATATAGGAAAAAAAACAAAACAGACTTTCTAAAAATATGAAAACATCAAAATATGCCTCATATGTTTATGATGGATTAAAAATACCCATTAATTTAAGAAAAGAAAACAATCATAAACATATTTATAAAAAGTCCTAAAATACAGAAAATTTAAATTATAAAATAGATCAAAAAGATAGGAGATTCTCATTAAGTTTTTGTAGTCTTAAAATTGATACCACATAGTATAACCATAGATTCTTTTAGTACTTAAATGTAGAAGCATTTGGTAAAATCTTATTGAATGGCCAAGTGGACTACTGAGTGAATAAATGTCTTTTATTTAAAGTTTGTTATAGGGTTAAGAGTACTTGTGTTCACCAGTGAGCAGCAGAATGAGAGACAGAGAGATAGCAGAAAAATGAGAAATCACTCCCCAGGGTGAAGGGAGAGGGAGAGCCAAGTTGCATTCTCCTTTCTTCCATTTTCCTCTCAGGTCTCTTTTTGCACAAAATTTTATATTTTTTGAACTGTGGGTCCACGGTAATTTGTCAATGGAGAAAGAAGGTGTTAATACGTTCTGTAGAAATGGATGATGTTCTAGACCATCCCCAGGGCATAGTGGTTAAGGGAACAGGATTCCACATGGCTGACTTAGTCTTAGACCCGTTGAGTCTTAGAGCCAATGACGTAAAAGGTATGCCAGGCACATGTGCAAGCAGGCCCAAAATTACATCAGGATGGGAAAATGGAGGAGAAGGGATTGCAGTAGAACCACACCTCATTGGTAGGCGATTTCTGCCTCTCCTCTGTCTCTCTCTCTCTCTCTAGTTAGCTTATGCACCCTCTAGAAAATTACCAAAAAATGATGTTCTCATATAAAATAATACTTCACTTTATTTTTTTTAAAAGGCTGGCAATATTAATATCATTTTGTTTCAAAGCATATAGGAATAATCTGCTAAAATTTGTAATATTCTACTTACCCATTTGAAAGTATATTGCTTTTCTTTTTTTCCCACAAAACACAATCTCAATATTATTGTAATAGTGTCACAAAATCTCATGCAAGTTTACTTAAGTTGTCTTAAACATTGATTTAAAAAATCTTTTTCATATATATGTATAAACACACACACACACACACACACACACACACACACACATACATATATATATACACACACATACACCAAGACAGTTATATAAATGATGACAATATTATTTTTTATCTTTAAAAATAGTTTAAATTAAATTTTATATGTGACTTTATTAAATCCATGTTCTACAAAATGCCATGGCATTTTAAAAATAATTTGTGTGGTCTTAAAATTATTAAAGGAGTATACACACAAATTAAAATTATCTACCTATAGAAAACTATATAGACAAATATATGTATATGTGGACATATACCCATATACTTATCTATTCTTAACCAATAAATCTGAAGTCAAAGCTTGATGTACTGAGACCAGTTGTTGGTGTTATGGCTATGACACTGAACTCCATGCAGTCTACTGCGGTTTGAATCCTGGACCTGGTGGCTTAAAACTCATGTCGGGCGCATGTGTGTTCATGCCCAAGATCCCAAGAAGAGAATGGAGGAGAAAGGATTGTGGCGTGGCCATCCCCCCTGGGGTATGATTTCTTGTTTTCTGTCTCTCTCTCTCTCTCTCTGTCTTTCTGGCAAGTGCACACACCCTATAGCAAAAACCTTTCAAAAAAAAAAAAAAAAAAAAAACACCTTGATATACCTCTAGAGTTGCATATTCTTTAGGTATTGGATAAGAGAGAGAAAATAAATAAAAGTAAATCAATGTCTTGTATAGTCCCAAAGACTAAGGTCATATTTAAAGGAGGGGATTTATATTCAACAGAAAAGTGATGTGGCCCATATATATATATATTTTTTTTTATCAAAAGTGTGGGGAAAGACTTATATTTTGTTCTACTAGTTTAAGAGCAATTTCAAGCTCTGTCAAGAAATATTTGCTTAGTGTCAAACAACCATTCTCTTCAAAATCTAAGCAGATTTTATACACACACACATATATATATATAATCTTTTATATAGATATATTTTTCTCTATAGACTATAAGTCTTTAGTATTCTAGTTACCTTTCTTGTTTGTCTCTGTATTTGTTAGTATAATCTCTTTATCAGTGAAGGCTCATAGACTCTCCACTAGAGATTTTTAAAATTAAAATAGATGACAAACTCTCTGAAACAATTTAGCTGTAATTCAACTTAAAGGTAGAAAAATGGTAGCATGTCTCTCCTCTGATTTATGTATAGTTTGTTTATTTCCACAGGAATGACAATTTAAAAATTTTAGACACAGAGGAAATTGCCTGGGTTCTTTTAGATCAGGAATGATGTGTCAAAATTAGTCTCACTTTAATATACTATCTTACAAATATGCAAATTTCATTTATCATGCAGCTTCTTAGAATTAAAGAATATGTAAAATGTGGAAGATCTTGTATGCTCATAAGCCACTGTCTTAAAATAATATTTCAAATTTGACTCAATATGCCAATTTAGAGTTTCTAAAAGTGTATGTTTGATTTAATCTTAAAATATACTTTGATGATTCCAAATACAATTATTGAGTAATTAATGTGACAAATTATGAGAAAAATATTTATGCTTTACTAATGCTACAGTATTTTGTAGAGTGAGATAAACATTTTCTTAGTGGGTCATTTTAGAATATTCAAGGAGTAGCTCATCATTTTTAACGGGAATTGAATTACTGTATGCTTTTAAAAACTGATTTTAGTTTATTTATCTGGAGTCTTTCAATTTCAGGATGGTGGGAGTGGGTAGCACATTTGCTAAACGTTATATTTTGTTTTGTTGTGAGTAGAAAATATCCTTTTGGTCACTTTAGCCAAGGCAGCACATTTTTCAAATCAGCAACCTGTCTTCAGCACTGATAGAGAGAAATGCTTCATATGGGTTTATTATTAGGTTATGGACTGATGTATACTTCTGCCTCAATCTCCTATACCAAAGGGAGTACAAGTGCTGGAAAATAGTGACTACAAAATAAAAAAAAATGTTATATTTTTTTCCTTATTCACCAGCATAGTTCTCAAACATCAGGTTGGTAGCAGTAAGTACTAATAACAAGCAGGCATATGAAAACGTTACCATGTCCTATTAAAAAATAAAACAAATCTGTTCCTTTTACTACTCAATAGCATTTGAAGGCTACTCTGTAACACTTTTACATATTTAAAAGTACATGCTACACTCATGAGTGGCAAAAATAACAATATCAACTCATATTCAGTTATATTATCACTTTCCAAATTACATGTAACTCTGTTATAAGAAATTCCAGAAAGATAGTTCTGATTTCCTCAGAATCCTGGGAGACATTTGTGCAGATCATACTAAAGAACCTTCAATTTATGGAAATTTAACTGAATTGATTAAAAAAATTACTAATGATAAGTGCCTTTTAAAATTTTCCAAGTGGAAAACAAAACAAAAACTATAGTACTTAAAGACATTTACATGGGTGAGTGCGTGCATGCTTGTGTAGGCATTAAATAAAATATTTCACTAGGTCACAAGAAAAGTACTTATGAAAATATTAGAATGTAAACTACAGTAATAGCCTACATAATTATCTGATACATTTCATTAGTTGTTATTAATTCTTGGTAGAGTAGAAAACAGATGTAAAGAGTAGGTGATTTATACATTATGTGGATAGTTCATTTAAAAAATTTGAGAATTTCTCTATGTTTACTTTTGAAATTTTTATTCCTTTTAGAAACACATTGATTATTTTATTTCATAAATAGAAATGTTATGTCATATTGAAAATTAATTATTTTCAAATTATATTATAATAAATATGCATAATAGTGTTGCTTAAAATATTTAGATGTTGAAATAATGAATATTATATAAATAATATCATCTTATTTAATATCACAAGTACATGTAAAGCATAAATATATTATATTTCAAAATTTGCAAATATTTTAGCTAAATGTCTTCCTTACAGCATTATTAATTCAGCAAATAAATTTATGAAGTTAATATATAAATTTATGCAATCTAAAGGAAACACTTATCACTATATTTAGATACTTTTTGTTGAAAAACACATCACATGTTTTTACTTTCTAGCAGTAGATTTATTAAATCTCCTTGAAAAAAAATTACTTTGCAAAATTTATTATAATTTTTGATCCCACTAAAATTCCAAGTGCCAATTTAGAGTTGAAAAAATATTAATGAACTTTTCAGCTTGCATTTTCTTCATTTATTGTGTCTGTAATTGAGACTTTCCATTAGATATAATTGATATCATTCACATACAAATTCATATATTATACATATCTTTGTTCATAGTAATGTTCAATATTCTTTCTTTTATTACGATAACCCCAACATTCTTAATTACTTAAACTTATTAACTTTAAGTATTTTTGAATGGCAATAGAAAGCATGACAGCCAAAGAAACTTGGCAAAGAGGAGAAGAATACAAAACAACTTGGATAATAACACTAATTTGTCCTTCAAATAAATACTTAATGTTATTTTTACAGATGGGAAGTTCCATTTTGAATGACATTAAGTAATAAATCATTTATTTTATTATGTTTATTTTGATAATTTTTGTACATAACAATAATTACTTCATTGCTGATAGTACATGATAACCCAAAAACTAAAGTCCTGGACCAACTAAAAGTATAAGAGTGATCCATACCTTCCATATAAAAACAAGTTTTAAATCTAAGATATGAGCACCTTTTTCCCCCCTCTGAATGTGTCTTCTAGAGCAGGGAGAAATGTTCTCACAAAAGTTTTAGAGAAAATTCAAGACACATAATATTTTTAAATTTTCTATAATTTTTTACTTATGAAATGCAACAGTTATCAACAGTTTTCTTGAGCTTGTTTAGACTTTATCTAGTGATTAAGATATAATTTATATTATTCATCATATGACTGAATAGGACAATCTTACCTGTGGAACTTGGGACTTTGAGTTTTAGAAGTTCTGTGGAAATTGAAACACAAACATCACGTTGGACATATGAAGAATAGTAGAAAAGACAGTTCTTATTTTGCTTCGCAGACTTCTCTGCAAACTTTCCATGTGCCTCATTACTCTGAGTTACAAATGCTTGTGCTTTTAGTACCACTGCACTGTCAGTATGTCACTGCTTACTGAGGGCTATTTTGGGTTCTCTGAGCAGAGCCAGGAACACTGAGCCTTTTGTGCAAAACATCATAAGGGCACTCTGATGTTCGTTCATAGTCTGGGATTAAAATGCAGACAGCTCAACAAGTAGTAGGAGCTGATTCTCTCTTTTATTTTCTTTATCCTTACAGCAAGCAAAAGGAAAATAAAGTGCTTATTTGGCTTGAGATTGATAAGGAGGCAATTCAACTTATGTAAGAAGTCTACAAGTAGAAAGGATAAGCCCTTTGCTTGAGGATTAGCTGATGAAACAAATGATCAATTTAAAGCAAGCACAAAAGTTACTAAAAGAGAGAAGATTTTCCACTGTGGGTCTGTGCCTTTTGGCTGTTTCTTAATTAAGTCATTTCTGCTCAGGAATCAAGTAAAATACATAATGAGCCAGCAGGGTCTAAATGACAAGAAATCTCTCCCTTAATTTATTTATGACCCAAGATGCTCATTGTTTTATTCATGTCTACAATTAGATTTTGTTAATAAAATAGTTATTATTATAAAATACATAATATGCTGTTTATCTCGTCTATTTTTAGTTAAAATTACTAAAACTAGAAATAGGATGAAAATAATATGAACAATATTCTAAACAAGGAGTAATATCTTTAAAACAACATTTAAAGTTTAAATATGTAATTACTGTGAGGAGACAATCAATCTCTACTATCCAAAATACTCTTCAGTTTTGAAACTCACAATTCATGTTCATTGTTTTTTGTTATAGCAAGGAAAACTTAGTAGGAAAGGGTTGACATTGTAACTAGTGGCTAGTAAGAACTAGAAAGATTATGTGATGTCTGATTAATGGTTATTTCTTCTTATAATTCATAAGAACTGAAATTTATTAGTTACATTTGGAAAATACATGTTTGGTGCTACTGTTGCAGACAGCAAATCCAAACAAAACTGGGCTTTGTCCTTTTAGCATTCTGTACAGAGTGGCACTTACTAAATCCATTCCTTCAAGAGCCTGTTATTCCAACTTTTTTTTTCTTTTTTAAAATGATAAAAGGTGTGTGCACATGCACTAGGGAAAGAAGTAGAGGGGAGAGAACCCTTCCACAGGACCTGGTCGTACCACAATATTTTTTTTTCTCAAGTCTCCATTTTGTACAACCATTTTTCTCCAATCCTTTATTTTGTCAGGATCCTCTTTTATTGTGTCAGGATCCTGAGCACACAAACACATACAGCCTGGGTGCAAGCCACCAGGTTGGGAAGGAATTCTAGTCAGTCATGGAGGATCTGGCTTCCTCAGTGCTTAACTGCTGTGCTATGGATCTGCCCATGCTAACTCAACTTTTTATGGGCAGCTATGGTTCAGTTAAATCTAAGGTCTGCAATTAATTCATCAGCAGTTTAGCTGCATGTAAAACTATATAGTCACAATAGTCAAAATATGTTGTATATTTCCATATGTGTATAAAGAAACTATATTTGATCACTATAACTGAATTTATACCAGCTCAAATGCCATCCATTCCACTGATGGCACAATGTTTATTTATGTTCTTTTGAAGCAACACATTTAAAACTAAGTAGTCTCTGTTTTCCCACTCATTTTATTTTATGTATTTATTTATTTTTAGAAAGTTTTGCTATAGGGTGTGTGCCCGCACAAGAGTGACAGAGAGACAAAAAATGAGAAATCACCTCCTCAGGCCCGTGCTGCAATCCCTTCTCCTGAGTTTTCCTCTCAGGATTTTGGGCATGTATGCACATGAGTTTCAAGCCACCGGGTCCAGAACTGGAATCAATGACTATGCTACCTGTTGGCGCCCCACTCAATGTTTTTAAAAGTTTTTATTACCATTTAAATATTTTCCAAGCATTGAGAGAGGTGTGCCTGTGTTCCAGTCTCTCTTTATCAACCGTCTCCATAAATACTGGGTTGTCAGAAAAGTCATGCCATATTTTCTGTTTTTCTATGTATGCATGCTTCATGATTTCTCTGATGACCAATATATCTCCTCACACCTAGGAAAAAATCACTGTGTCTACTCTATCTGCTATGATCATGGTGCCAACATCTGCTTTACATAATTTTAGATTGCTCTTCCTCACCCTTAAAGCTCAATTACCTTATTGCGTTGTTTTTCTGTGTGTGTGTGTGTGTGTGTGTGTATTGTATGTTTTAAGAGGTTTTTGCCTTAAGGCATGCACACTCATCAGAGAGAGACATACACAGTGAGAGATAAAGCAAAAAATCACCCCTCTGGAGGATGGCGAGTCAAACTATTGGGCTTTCAGTACGAGTTCTGGACCCAACAGCCTGAAAAACACACTGGGCCCATAGGCACGTGCACCCACAATCCTGAGAGGGGAAATGAGAAGAGGGATTGCTGCATGGTCATCCCCCATGGAGGGGATTTCATACTTTCTCTTTCTCTCTGTCTCTCTCCCACAAGCATCAACACCCTACAGCAAGATGGCATGGTGTTGGGGCACTCAACTCCCACATGGCCAAGCTTGGTCTGAGTCCTAGAGCTAGTGGTTCTCTCTCTCTCTCTCTCTCTGGTGAGCATGCATGCCCTATAGCTAATTAATTAATAATAATAAATAAAATTAAATAAATAATTTTTAAAAACACCTAAAGGATAAGTTAACTTTCAAAAATCTTCATTTTGATTTGCATTCAAAATACTTTTCAGAATCCAACCTCACAGGTATTTGGTTGGGGCTGCATTCACCAGTACTTTGAAGACATAACTGATTTAGTAGGGTAAAGCCTGATTATCTGAAAACATCCTTTCAACTAATTTGTGAGGGGGCAAAACTGTAAGCATCCTTACACTCAAGCCAGCTGGTGACATGGTGGTTAGGGCAAATGGCACCCACATGGATCATTGTATGGATCAAATCCTGGATCCAGCAGCTTGAAAAACACACCATGCATGCATGTGTGCTTTGTGTGTGAGGTGCTCACACTCCCAAGAGGAGAATGGAGGAGAAGGGACTGTGTTGTGGCCATCCCCTCTAAGAGGTGCTTCTCTCTCTTTCTATCTCCCTCTGTCTCTCTTCGATAAACATGTACCCTATGGCAAATTAAAAGAAAAAAATCCCCAGACCTATCACGAAGAACTGGAGAGAAATTGTTAGTCTGTATTTGCTAAATCCCTATCTTCCTCCTGGAAAGTTTACCTGTGTTTCTTGGTTCCATGTTATTCTTACTTGATCATTTGTAATTGTTCGGATTCATTGTTCCTTGATTCTTTTTTATTTAATTGTGATTTCAGCATTTGCTCAAATTATCTTTAAATTTATTATCATCCATTTATGAGCCGTAGATTTGCAATCCACATCAATCCCATGCGATTCTGGTTACCTGCCTTATTGTTTGCATGGACAGCCCTGCTTGTTTACTAGGGCTACAGCTTGTCCCCGAGTTTCAGGGCTCATGTTCTGTGAACTCATATTGCTTTTCTTTCCTTAAAAACATATTGTATTCCTATTGGGTAGACACTTGGTGAACTAAACAATTGTTAAATAACTTTATTAAACATCATCCACTGGTCTGGGCTGCTGGAGTAGACACCATGCTTAATTATGTTACCTAGGTGATAAATATAGGAGCAAGGCTACTCTACCTTCCTCCAAATTCTAATAGTAAATTGGTCTTTGTGTTTCTTCATATCCTTTCATTTGTAGGGGAGAGAAAGGAAAGGCTATGTGAACAATAAAGTAGTTCAGGTAAACAGACACACACAACCACACGAATGAGGCCATGTGTGCTAGCATTTGAGGAGCATGTGTTAATTTGTGAGCAATCTTGGACAGATGGATTTGATGAAGCTTTTTTACAAGGATTCTGGGGGAATTGTACAGATATTATCTACCAGTAAACTGAGAAGCAGAACTTGAGATTCAGAAGGTAGGATTTTTTAAAAAAGTAATGAAATGAATATTTTTTTCTCTTGAAAAGAAAAGGAAGAGAGAGAATTGTAAATCTGGGGCTAACTCCAGGGTGCAGAGGTAATGCATTGCTCAGGAAAAGCCAAATCTCTCATGGTGTTGGCATTGGAATCCCAGACCAGGTCAGTCTGAAACGCTCTGGACAGGCATGCACACAAGTGCCAAAGATCCGAAAGGGGTTGTGGATGAAGGGGATTGTGGTGAGCAGACCCTGTAGAAGGTACACCTTTGTCTCTCTTTCTCCTTAGTTTTTACTCATGTGTGTTTGTGTATCTGCTCTAACATTAAGAAAAAAACTGTAAGTCTAATGACTAACTGCATATGGGACACACTACTAAAGTTCAGATCGAACTTTGCAAGCTAAAATGGGAAGTCGAACATCATAAAGGTCAATCTAGTCCTTGAAAAGGGGTCTGCTTCCTTCTGATCATAAAGATCAAGGGTGCCTATTTTGTATTATGACCTACCCAGGTATCTTCATCTGGAAATTTAGGCTTTGTCTAATAGGTTGTGGTCAGGATGAAGGAGCCAAAGGTCTACATCCAGGTCACACAATATTGAAGTAGGCTTGTTCTCAAATTAAAATTATGTTAATAAGTGGCTTTACGAATTCTTAGGGAATATTGATAGATATTTTTAAGAACTGTATTAACCAAATGATATCACTGTATCAATTAATAATTCATATAGAAAGTCTGAGGTTGAAATCTCAGGTTGACCTGAATTAATTTACCAGGTACACCCATGAACCTGCCTGGCTCAGATCGTGAGGACAAGAGCTTACCAGGAATGCTTGCTTCTCTCTCTCTCTAACTCAAGAAAATTAATGGGACCAGCAGTTAGCGTAATGGCTATGTCGCTGGACTCCCACGTAGTCGACCGCGGTTCGAGTCCCAGACCCGGTGGCTTAAACTCACGCCGGGCGCGTGTGCATGCGTGCCCAAGATCCCGAGAGGAGAATGGAGGAGAAGGGATTGCGGCGTGGCCATCCCCCCTGGGGGGTGATTTCTCGCTTTCTATCTCTCTGTCTCTCTCTGTCTGTCTGGCGAGCGCACGCGCCTTATTGCAAAAACCTCTCCAAAAAAAAAAAAGAAAGAAAATTAAAACAACAAAACAAAAATTTAAAAAGCTGAGACCAAAATAGTAATTCTCTTTATATACCATCTTTAGGTATTATTTCTTAATAGTCCAAATCCTTACATTTTCTTTTCTAACAGTGAACATATATCACAATGATAAGTAAAGAGAAAATAAAGTTTATTCACAGTGATAGAAAAAATAAACAAAATATCAGAAAATTTATATACTTCAAGCAGCAGCAAAATACTTTATTGTCAAACTTGGAAAATTTGGTTAAGGATGAAAAGAATAATCCTCTTGAATATGGCAGTAGTTTGCATGGTCTTATAAGATCTATCTTCTCATGTAATTAAAATTTTCTCGTCATGTATATATCCATTCTTTTTCTCCTTATTTTCTTTGTTCTTTTTCAGTTTGGTACTGTTATTGTTTTCTTCTGTGAGAAGATGTTGCCCCGGGGTTCTACATCCAGGGAATAATTTTGTCTGACTAAACTGCCTGTGACAGCAGAAAGTCATTGTAGTAATTGGCAATGAATAAATGCATACATAACCAAGTGCCAATTCTATCAAAAAACATATTTTAGTAACTGGAAATACACAAACAAACAATCTAAAATATTTAAATTTAGATGTAAATATGTCAAAATATGTCACCCTTGGCCCTTGGCAGGATTCCCAGAATTCATTAGAAACATTTCCACCTGGACACAATCCCACAATCCCTCTGAGGCTATAGATTAGTTCTTACTTTTGAATCACAATATGAACATTTGTTTTCTAGAAGAGTTTCCATGTTTTTATAAAACTTAGGGTTCTCGTAAAAGTTAGAGTTTATACATCTCGACATTTACAAATATCTTCTTTGGAATTATTCAAAATCGTAATAGCATGAAATAATGTAAAGTACCATCTATCTGTCCACCATTTTCCCGTTTTTACTTTTCTGATGTGATTCTATAGGTGTCGACATGGAATACCTAATCATTATTGTGCCATTGCGTTTGAGAACATAATTCTAGCTTTTGGTGGTCTTATATTGTGATTATTTTTATAAAAAAACATTGCTGGTGTTTAATGTTTTGGAAAGTCCTCTCTAAAAGAGTTGGCACTAAGAGAACGATTGTATGATATGTTTAAGGATCTGGGTAACTCAGAACAAATGATGATAACAAGAGAATGCAACAAATTAATTTTAAAATGTGATTTTTTAATACTGTATGCCAATTATTTTCAATGATTTATTTCTTTGTAATGATAAATAAATAAATAAACACTTAGTGTATGAAAATTCACTGATGTTTCACAAATAACAAGACTGCAAGTAATTCCCCAATTATCATATCTTTATTCTTATTAACTTGTCAACTACATGTAAGGAATCAATTAAATTTCTCTTCTTAATCCTTTATTGCCTCATAGACATGAAAGAAAGAAATTTAGGGACCAGCAGGTGGCATGGTGGTTAAGGTGTTTGACTCCTACATGGCTGACATGGTTTGAGTCCTGGATTTGCAGCTTGAAAATCATGTCAGGTGCATGCGTGTGCATGCCAAAATCACAGGAGGAGAATTCAGGAGAAGGGATTGTGACATGACTGTCCACTTCAGATGGTGGACAGTCACATTCTCTCTCAATCTCTCTCTCTGTCTCTCTGGAGAATGTACATACCCTATGGTGAGGAAAAGAGGAAAGAGAAAGACATTTGTTGCCTTTAACTCTTTAAGAGATTTTGATGTTGGAAAATTTGCTTGTAATTATAAAGCTAGCATGGAGGGACCAGCAGATGACATAATGTTACGTTGCTGGACTACCACATAGTCAACCGCAGTTCGAGTCCCAGACACACCAGCTTAAAACTCATGCCGGGCACATTTATGTGCATGCCTAAGGTCCAAAGAGGATAATGGAGAATTGCAGCATGGCCATCCCCCCGTCTCGCTTTCTGGGGCCTGCAGGTGGCGTGGTTGTTAAGGCACTGGACTCCCACATGGCCAACTGTGATTTGATTCCAGAGCCTGGTGTCTTGCTTTCTCACATTCCCTTTCTCTCTCTCTCTCATAAAATTAAATAATAAAATTAAATAAAAAGAAAGAGAAAGTGAGAGAGCAACCACTGAGGGATGGCTGCACTGCAATCTCTTCTTCTTCATTTTCCTTTTGGATTTTGGGCATGAACACACACATGCCTGGCATGTGTTTTTCAAGCATCTGAATCCAGGACTCAAACTTTGCAGTCATCCATGTGGGATCCAGGTGCCTTTACCACCATGGGACTGATTGACCCTTTTAAAGTTTCTTTCTTTCTTACATGAGTGAGAGAGACAAAAGAGAGATGCAGAGAGACTGGCATCCCCCAACAGGTCTTAATGCTGAGAACCGCCTCCATCTTCCCCAAACCCCCATTCATGGGCGTTTCATGTTCAGGGAGTTCTCTGACTGAGCACTCGGAACTCTGACCTACCTCATATGTCAGCCATGCCAAACATTGAGTTATCATTGCACCACAATCCAGCCTGAGCACCTATGTTTATTTATTGTCATTGTGCATTTTGATTCATACTTAAGAAGTCTTTGTCTTTGATGTAGGCACTGGATTCTCCCCTACCTGACCTCTGTTCAATTCCCAGACCTGGCAGCTTGAAAATCAAGCTGGGCAGGCATGTGTATGTCCAAAATCCCAGGAGGCAAATGAAGAAAATATTGTGATGTGGCCATCCCACCTGGGGGCTTATTTCTCACTTTCCCGCCTCTGTCTTTCTCTGTCTTTCTCAGGTGAGTGCATGTGCCCTGTGGCAAAAATTTTGGGGGAAAAATGTCTTTCTCTGACTCCATTAAACAGAAACAGATATAAACTTCCATATTATTTTTAGTTCTTATACTTTTAGTTCATGTGTTTAGATTTAACATCTATTTTGAATTAATTTTTGTATCATTTTTAAGGTAGAGGCTTCAATTTATTCTTTTTACAAGAGACAATGTAGTTATCCCAGCACCATGTTTAAAAAGACTACTCTTTTCTCCATCTCCATTGACTTATTTTTATAACCTTTTGAAAGTAAATTGAATTTTAAGGCAAAGGTTTGTTTCTGAATCTTCAATTCTATTCCACTCTTCTAAATATCTGCCATTATTCTAGTACTATACTGCTTTCATTTCTATAGCTTTCTATAACATTTGAAATTCCTAAGTATAATGCCTCAACATTTATATTTCCATTTTCAAAATAACTTTGATAACTCTGGACTGATTAAGTTTTCTTATAAATTCTAAAATCAGTTTTTCAATTTAGGTAAAGCAGTTACCTTGAATTTTTTATTGACTTGTTTGTTTATTTGTAGAGATTTTTGCTACAGGGCATGTGTGCTTGCCAAAGAGACAGAAAGCGAGAAATCACTCGCCTAGGGGATGACCATGCTGCAATCCCTTCTCCTCTGTTCTTCTGAGATCTTGGGCATGCACGCACATGTGCCTGGCATGAGTTTGAAGCTGCTGGGTCCAGGACGCAAACCACTGTAGGCCATGGGAATACAGCAACATAACCACTACATTATCTGCTGGTCCTTCTACCTGGGATTTTAATAGAAATTCTAGTGTTTCTGTAGATCAAAGTGGAAAATATCACCATCTTAATAATAATATGACTTCCATTACATGAACATGGCTTTTTTTTTTTTTTTTTTTTGAGAGGTTTTTGCTATAGGGCGAGTGTGCTCACCAGAAAAACAGAGAGAGACAGAGACAGAAAGCGAGAAATCACCCCCGGGAGGGGGGGATGGCCACACAGCAATCCCTTCTCCATAATTCTCTCGGGATATTGGGCATGCATGCACACTCGCCCAGTGTGAGTTTAAGCCAACAGGTCCGGGACTCCAACCACAGTCAGCTACATGGCAGTCAAGTGACATAGCTGTTACACCAACTGCAGATCCCAAACATTCACAGGCTCCCCATCTGGGAATTGAACCCTGGTCTTCCATGTGACAGGCGGGGATACTCATCACTGTACTAACGAGGAAGGACACGGCAATTTTTTTTTCATTTATTTAAGTCTCATTTTTTTTTTTTTTTTTTTACTAACACATTACAGTTTTCAGGGCATAATTTTTATTTCCTAAACTATTGTATTCTGTATTTAACTTTATTTTCAATTTATTTTTCTTGCTAGTAAATAGGAATATAGTTGATTTTTATATGTAGATTTTGTATCTTGAAATCTTGGTGACTCACTAGAAGAAATTGAAGGTGATACTGTATATATTACTACTGTCTTTATAATCACATAATTTTATTGCAATTTTTTGTTTTTCATGTGAATTCAAATTATTTCGTGGTTTCATTTACTTTAGACAAAAAAGAAGTCTTTACAATTTCTTATAAGGTGTGACAAATTCTGTTTTGGCTTATCTAAAAATACCTGTATTTTATTCTGCTCCCTGAAAGACAGTTTTGCTGTATGTGATTCTTCGTTGACCTTTTACATGTATCATTTCACTGACTTTTATCTTTGTTATTTATAATGGGAAATCATCTGTAATCTCATTGAGGTTCCCTGGTATATGATGAGTCTTTTTCTCATGCTCCTTTCAAGATCCTCTCTTTGTTGTCTTTTGATACTTTTATGTGATCTGTCTGGTGTGACTTTCTTGGTCTTGTGAAATCTTCAGAGTTTATTGGAAGAGTACTAACCTTGACTTTTATGAAATATGTATTGTTTAGTCAAGATCTGATTATGAGTAAATTTAGGAACATAATAATTTCTTTACAGACTAAATTGTATGAGTACAACGAGAGGTCCTAATTGTTGCTGAAGTCCTCTGAAAAGTAATCATGAGTCTAAGACATTTTTGCATTCTATAAAATCATTTAAATGTATCTGTGAGAAGAAAATTCTGTTTAAATAGTATATATTTAGCTTAATGAAAGCTAGTTACCAGAAATTAGAAATGTTTTAATGTTAATTAAATGACAATGTTTATCTGCATCAGAGTCTGCAAATGACATGGAAAAATCCACCTACCCTCCAGTTTTTCTAAGAAAAGTTATATTGGAACAGAGCCACACTCATTGTTTTACCTATTGCCTGTATTGTCTGTGACTGTTTTTGTGCTATGCTGATAGAGTAGTTGAGATAAAGACTTGTGATCTACAAACTTAACATGAGTACTATCTAGCTATTTACAGGACAAGTTTATCAACTCCTGTTTTATACTCATGTGATGTAGTGGCTTTAGTTAATATTTATAGCTCAGTTTCCTTGCAAATTAAATTGTATGTACATATGACCAACAAAGAGAGCATGTATAAGCACATGCAAAAATGTACAAACGCAAATCTAAACCTCACCCCCACCCCCCAAAACACATGTTTTCCCTCGCTGTCAACACCAACACTAAAGTGGTACACTCATTACAAGTCAAAACTTACACTGCCATGTCATTATTACCCAAAATCCATAGTTCAGATTAGGATTCACTCTTGGTGGTGTATATCTATGGGCTTTGATAAATGTAATGACATGAATGCATAATTATATCATAAATAATAAGTTATATTATCCCCAAACTCTTCTAACCTTCACTTTTGGACTTCTCCCTCTCTCTTAACTCCAACAACCATTGATCATTTTACTTACTATCTACATATTTTGCATTTACTAGAATGTAATGGGGGATCATACAGTATGTATGTCATCTTCAAATTGCCATCTTTCACTTAAAAATACTCATTAAAGATTTCTCCATGTCTTTTCATCACTGGATAGCTCAATTTTATCACATAATATTACACTGTCTGAATGAACCACAGTTTATTTATCCACTCAACTATTCAAGGATATCTTGGTTGCTTCTTCTTTTTTCTTTTTTTTTAATTGAGATTTATTGGTTGTGTCAAGGATCAGTACAGACATTAGTTTTAATAATTACAAATAAAGACTGTAAAAATTCATGAGCAAGATTTTGTGTAAAAATAAAATTTCAGCCCATTTGCATAAATACTAAGAAATACAATTGCTGAATCATATGATAAGAGTATGTTTAGTGTTTTTAGTTCTTTTTTCTGTTTTTTCTTTTAGAGATTTTTGCTAAGGGGCACTTGGGCTCATCAGAGAGACAGGGAGGCATAAAGACAGAAGGTGAGAAATCAGCCCCCAGGGGATATGGTCATCCTGCTGTCCCTTCTCCTCCATTCTCCTTTGGGGATTTTTGGCATGCACTCAGCCATGCCTGGCATGAGTTATCAGCCAGCAGCTCCAGAACTCAAACCATGATGACTATGTGGAAACCCAGTGATGTAACCATTATGCCATCTGCTGATACCAAGTGTTTTTAGGAAATTACAAACTATTTTCCAGAGTGACTGCATTATTTTTCATTCCCACAAGCAACAAATGAGGTTGTATTATTCAACATCTTTACCCGCATTTAGTATTATAGGTACTTTAGGTTTTTGCTATTTTAATAGGGTATAGTACTATCTCATTAGTGTTTTCATTTGCAACATCATAATGATCTACAATATTGCTTATCATCTCGTCATTGGGTTGTTTGTTATTTATTTTCTTTGGTGAGGTCCAATCAGGTCTCTGACTTTTTTTTTTTGTCATTGGCCTATTTTTAATCACATTGTTTCATTACTATGTAGTTTTTAAAAATGTTTTATCCATATCCTTCAATAGCATTTTTAGCTCCTTATTAAACATTACTAAAGCGTTCATCTTAGTATTCACTGAAGAATTATGCCTTGTAGTTTTCAGACTATTCATTTGTCATGTATTGTAAAGACTGTATTTTCAACAACAAAGAGGCATATATTTTACAACCAAACATAGCTAGCCCCTTGGTGGCATATATTTGCATAGTTGAGAGCAGAAATGTGCAAGTTCAGAGTGTTCTGTGCAAAAGTAAACAGGTTTAGAAGAAGAAATTGAAAACTTTAATTATTCCATTTTTTTAGCACATATGGAATGTCTTTACTATGGTAAAATGATACATAAATTAACTCATTTAATTCTTACAAATTTCTGCCAAGTACTTATTGTGATTCCCTTTATATCTGAGTAAACATCAAAGATAAATTGCAAAGCAAGTCCTTGAACAGACAGAAGATATTTGAAACCCTATATTTTACTCATTTTAACACACTGCCTCTTTACCAAAGAAAATTTACAGCTTTGAAAAGGAACACTTCTTTTCTTTTTTAGGTTTTTGTCACAGAGTGTGTGTGCTCACTGGGGAAAGATAGACACAGTGAGAAAGAAAGTGAGAAATCACCCTTAAAGGGGATGACCATGCCACAAATCCTTCTCCTCCATTCTCCTCCTGGGATTTTGGGCAGGCATACACATGCACCTGGTGAGATTTTTCAAGCTGCCAGCTATGGATTTGTACCTTGGTCAATCAAGTGGGAATTCAGGGTCTTAACCACTATGCCACCTGCTGTCCCCAAGAACACTTATTATTATTATTGTTATATTTTACCTCTTTCTTCCTTATTTTTTAATTCAATCACTGTACAGCTTTATAGCATACAAAATGCATTTCCCCAGCATGAATACAGTGTATACTCGTGAATATATAACCAACAATTTAATTTAGTGGTTAAGGTAGCCACCACATAATAAAATATCAAGGAATTTATTGGGCCTGGAATGAAAAGAGATGTAGGGTAGAAGAAGATGTGGTAGTGTGTGTGTGTGTGTGTGTGTGTGTGTGTGTGTATTCATGTGTATACGTGTATGTTTGCTCATGCACATACAAATGCAGGCACAGGCAGAGTATGAAATGCCTCACTGGCAACTGTAAATCATTTGGCCTTCTAAATAACTGAGATGGGAAGCAATTAGAGATTTTTAAACAGAAGATTGTGTTGTGATCTAACTCACAATTTAAAGTACTAATCTAGCTTGTGTGTTGAGAATAGAATGTCAGGGTCTCTGATGGAAAAAAGAGCACATGTGATTAAAGCTACTGAAAAAAATTAGCAATCACCATCCATATTCTTAATAATAAAACCTTATAAAGCAGATAGTGATGGGTCAAGGAAGTCCGATTTAAAGAAAAATATTTTAATTTTAGCTATTGAGTATAGTTTTCTGGAAATAAATGATGAGCCAGGCAATGGTTTAGTAGATCTACAGATGTCAGAATAGAAGTCGATAATTTTCACCTTGGGACTTCAGAAGTGAGTCTCCTATGCTCTTTCCCATTTCCTGTTACTAGCAGAGTATATCCTAATAAGTTTCTGTATACAAATTTTGTTTCCCTTAGACCTTCTTTTATTTATAATGTATCCATGGTTGATTATTACACCTATAAATTTTTAGTCACATCCAAATATGAGTAAAGTTATGTTGTCTTAAACACTTTCCTCTACAGAACACATGCTAAATGGTTATTTTAATGATTAGGTTATGGGGTCAGGTAGTGGTGCAGCAGTAACACAACTGGACCCATGTGGAAGGTCCCAAGTTCGCTTCCTGAAGCCTCCTTGTAAACTCAGAGCATGAGTGCACATGTACCTGTAATCTAGGCTGCCTAAGCCTGGAGGTGGACTGTGGCATGAAGACGCTCTTGAGGGTATTTGTCTGTCTTTCTCCCTTCTCTCTCTCTCCCATGAAATAAATACATAAACTTTCAAAAGATTAAGTTGTAATCTAACAAACCAAATTCAGAACAGAAAGAGGAGCAGATGTACAGTTGTGGTGGGTAAAATCTTTCCAAATCGACTTCTTTTAGCCTTGGCAGTTCAGAGACCTAGATTGGAAGCTAAGGGTAGGCACTATTTGTTGCATTAAAAGAGTGACGGCCTTTAATCTAATAAAACTTTTTATGTTCCTTAATGTAAAGCAATCCCTTTGATAAAATAATAAATAATAAAATATCTCAACTGACCAAGAGCTTATATTGCTCAGTTCTTGTCCTCTGTCCCGTGCTGAGCAAGCTTCAGCAGGCTACTCTCCTCCCCGCAGGCTCAGAACTCTGCTTGTCCACAAGCCTGAGAAAGTGAAGCCTGCAAAGTGGAACCTGATCCAACTCAGCTTCTCCTGGGAATCTGTCCACGTGAGGTGCTTTTCCTGTCAGATTCCACCACTCATTTCTCTTTGGTTGTCCAATTTTCCCTTAGAAGTTTCTGTTGGGGCCATTAAGTGGCATAGCAGTTAAGATGCTGGACTCTCACATGACTGAACATATTTCAAGTCCTGGATCTGGCAGCTTGAAAATCACAATGCATGTATGTGCATGTGTGCCCAAAATCTTGAGAGGAGAAGGGTTGCAGTATGGTCAACCCCCTGAATGGTAATTTGTCATTTTTCGCTCCCTTTCTCTGTCTTTCTTTCTCTGGCCAATGCACACTCCCAATGCCCAAAACAAACAAACAAACAAAACTCCGAAATACTGATCATCTTTACTTATCCTTCCTTACCCTTTTACTTTTTTAAGACCTCTTTTCTTCTTGATTTTGAGACACTGTCATATTTCAGAGATCAGAATGTCCCCCCTATTATGATAGTTGTCCTTCCCGTATTGTCTCTCCTTCTCTAAATCCATATTTGTTTTTATTTGGCAGTATAAGCCAATTTCTATCCTGTCTGACATAAGAATATGAGCAAACCATCTGGTCCAAGCCATGTCTGATCACGAGCTGCCTTTAGTTTCTAAGTCCTTTTCTGAGCATTTTCTTATTTTTTAATGTAAAAAGAAGGGAGCATATGCTAGCATTATACTTTTCAATATGGCAATAGCAAATATTAGTATTTATGATGCTTTTCTCTGCCCGAAGCTTCCTCTGAACTTATTTGCTCATTTAGCAATTTCTCTGTTTAACCTCATATTTATTTTTTGTGATTGATTGAGGACATATGGAAGAGCTATATGTTTATTTTACCTCAAGTTATATCTTTAACTTCTTGCATTATTCACACTTAATACAATTAGGCAAGACTGAAACAGAAAGAAACAGAGTACAGAATTTACTAAATATTCTCTTGTAAAGCTAAAAGGAAGCCTGTACAGATATGTTTACCTCTCGACACTGCTTTCTCATTGGAGGCATTTGTTAGGGTGACCAGCCAGGCACACAGATTCTTCCCACTGGGATTTATATGGAAAACTTACCCAAAGCAACAGGGGAATTTTTTTAGGACACCCAAGAGAGTCAAAGAAACTATTCTCTCTAATTCTGATGTGTTTCTATTTTTAGTTTACTAGAATTCATTGGAGACACTCGGGAGAAACAGTAATGAAATGGAGTTCAGCAATTGATCAACAAAGTAATTCAATGTAAAAAAAAACAAAATAAATTGAAATTACAGGTCCTATTTTATCCTTACAGCATATGTTCAATTATTTCCTCGCATTAAAGCCCAGTATTTTATTCCCACTGTAGGAAAAAAAAAAGTATATACATGGGTCAAAACCACATTTGTTTTTTTGCCTATTTGTTGTATTAAATATTTACTTTTAGACCTTGGTTTCCATATTGGTGGCATGTTGCTCCATGCCTGGCAACTTATCAAATAATTTTGTATCAATAATATCATTTGTCCTCTGGGAATTGTGAATAGTTTATTGTTTGTTTTGTTTTGTTTTGTTTTGTTTTGTTTTTTGAGAGATATTTTTTGCTATGGGGTACATGTGCTCACCAGAGAGACAGAGAGACAGAGAAACAGAAAGTGAGAAATCACCCCTCAGGGGGTATGGCCACACTGCAAACCCTTCTACCCCATTCTCCTCTTGGGGTTTTGGGCATGCATGCACACACACCCAGTGTGAGTTTTAAGCCACTGGGTCCAGGGCTGGTACCACAGTTGACTACATGGGAGTCCAGCGTTTTAACATTACGCCATCTGCTGGTCTCAAGTGCTTCTTTATGCTTCGAGTGTGTGTTCTGTGCAGTCTCGTGAGGGGGTTCTCATCAAAAGGAGCTCCCCTTACTATAATGCTTTGTTATAGACATTCTTAAATTCACAATAATCTTTGGATTTTCATTTCCCACTAGGTCCGACAAATTATGACTCATTCTGAAGGTATTAGATATATTTTACTAGCCGTAATTCAGACGACTTCACTCTCTCAGTTAGGAATTCTCCATATTGGGTGGACTCTGTGGTGCAGTGGTAGTGTGTTGCTCAAGAGAAGCTGGGTCTCGCGGGTAACTGAAGTTGAAATCCCTGACCTGGCCAGCCTGGAACACACTGGGCATGCATGTGAGTGCTTAGGGTACGAGGGCCTGGGGGAAGGGAATCACAATGTGAATGGTGCTGTTCTCGCTCTTCTTCTCTTACCTGCTCATGCATGTGCACTAACAAAACAGAACAAAAATGGTCAAGAATGCCATGTTCATGTTTAGGAAATTAGACAGAATGTACTTTCGGATTCAGTACTGTATTTGTAACTTCAAATGCATCTACTTCCAGTTGCCTAACTTGATTCCTGGAGGCATCCCTAAACCCCTCACTTTAACACACTTCTATTTAGACCGTTTTCTGTCTTCAGTGCCTTTTACCCTGTTTCTGTAGAGTCTTAAGTGGCCTTTCTATGTAACCTGACATGTTCCCCATCCTGAAGCATAATCCCCCTAATCTATATTTCCCAGTACTTTCTTTTTAAAAAAATATACTTATTTTAATCTTATTATTATTATTATTATTACTTAATTTGACAAAAGAGACAAAAAGAGAATGAGAGAAGGGAAAGTGAGGAAGCAAGCTGCCAGGTCCAGGACTCAAAGGCAGTCAACCATGTGGGAATACAACATCCTAACCACCATGCTACCTGCTGGCCCTCCCAGTACTATTTCTAATGCTGAGTGACTGCACACTAATTTATCTGTTGCATTGAAATATTTATTAGTAACAGTACTCAGTGTAATACTTTGATAAATCTAAGAGGCTGTATTTTTTGTTTATGCCATAGCTCTTCTCCATGCGTTGACCTGAGATTACAGGCTCTTTACACCTTGCATCTCTGCTTTTTGGAAAATTTGCATCAATTAATATTTGTAGCAGGGCTCAGCAGTTGGCGTAATGGCTATGTTGCTGAATTCCCATCTAGTCGACTGTGTTTTGAGTCCCGAATCCGGTGGAGAAGGAGGAGAAAGGGTTGTTGTATGGCTATCCCCCCGGTGGATGATTTCTCACTTTCTATCTCTCAGTCTCTCTGTCTGTCTGGTGAGCACATGCACCCTATAACAAAAAATCTCTCAAAAATATATATACATATTTGTAGCAGAAGGGGATGAGACAATAGATAGTTATGTTGAATACTTTTCTTTTTTTGAGAGAGAGATGTGTTCACCAGAGTGTGCTCACCAGAGAGACAGAGAGAGACAAAGAGACAGAAAACGAGATGGCCATGTCACAATCCCTTCTCCTTCATTGTTCTTTTGGGATTTTGGCCAACCACAAGTACATGCACTGTGTGAGTTTTAAGCAGCCTGCCGAGACTCTAACTGTGGTTGACTATATGGGAATCCAGTGACAAAACCATTACGCCATCTTCTGCTCTCTTGCAGAATAGTTTTTTAAGGTCCAGGCTCAGAATGGGTCTTAAATAGTACTTTTTCGGCTTCAACGTAAAAAATTAAAGTAGAGGCTGGAAAATGCAGTCTCAGCCTCCTTTTATTCCTAGGAAGAGGAAATGATATGGTTAATTCGTAACACTGCCTCTGTTCAACTTGAAGAGACAATATATCTAATTCATTTTTTTTGTCCTCTTCCATACTACCTCATCCAAATCTTTGGATTGTAGACTGTTAGCCAATATTTGTTAAATGTATGACTCAGTGTCTGGAGTGCTAACTTCCCCAAAGGGTCTTGAAAATTTCATTATTTCTGTTTACTTAGCCAAAATCATAGCCTCAAATATAGCAATAGGACTTAAAAACAATCATTTTTATTACTTCCAACCTAGAAAGTTTTATGAAAGAAATAGAAAAATAGTTTAAAGAAAGAGAGAGGAAAACATATTGGAATAAATTCTGTCTGAATCTGAGAAATTTTATAATTTGTATTTAATATATTATTATCATCTTATGTGAGATTATTCAAGTCTTACTTAGAATATAAGAAAATAAATAAGAAAAATAGATGAAACTGAGAAAAGCAAGTAGCTTATGAGCCATAAGCATAATTTATAGAGAACATAAGGCATGATGCAGTATGAAAGTGTGTAGGCTAGATAAAGTAAGTAAGCAATGAATATAAATACATTCTGAACACAGATCGACAGAGATGAAAAGACCAGCAAGCACAGAGTGTTAATAATACACTAAATACACGGGAGATACAAGCTTCTGCATGCACAATATTTTTACTATCTATGAGTTTCATGAGACACTCTAAGTATTTGACGTCTTAAGTCAGCCAACCATGGGTGGCATCTCTCTTTGCCTGTCAAAAACACCAATGACATGTAAGTTGATGGAAACCTTCCATTGGGGTCAGCTGTACACATCTCTGCATCTCTGATACATTGTATATATGTGAGTGTGTGTGTTCGGTCAAGGCACTTTCCATTCCTCAGGATTCCTTGTTCACTCCTCAAACCCCGTCTTCATTCTGAAGCCGGTGAGGAAAGTGACCAGGCCAGAAGTAGAGAAGGAACAAGGCATATGCATGCTGGATCAACCACAGATGGCCTGACTTGCAGCATTCCCTGACCTGCCCCATTTTATTCTCTTTGCTTTAACCTGTGCTTTTTCAATGGTTTCAATAAACAGTAGTATGTGAGAATCTGAATTTTTTGTCTGCGTTTCAGTTTGCTAGGGTTTACATAATAATTTACACTACAGACCAGATGACTTGAATAGCAGAAATTTATTTTCTCATAGTTTTAGAGGCCAAATGTGCAACAACAAGAAAGGTGTCAGCAGGTCTTCTCAGTTTGCAAGTGGTCACCATCTATCCGTGTCCTCATAGGGCTTTATCTCTGTGTCAGCACATCCCTCTTTTTTTTTTAAATGTGCCATAATATTTCTTTTTATGAGAACATCAGCTACTTAGGATTAGGGGACATATACTGTCAGCCTCATTTCAAATTACCTGTTTTAAGGCCCAAAAGAGTCCAAAAAGAGTCACACTCAGGTTCTAGGGGTTAGGGTTTCAACATGTAAATTTTGGAGGAACATAACTCAGTCTCTAACTATTACTCTTTTTTGGCACCAGTCTCTCTTTCTGTCAGTTTACTTGGAGGTTATGATTGTGTCCCAGTAATGTCACACAAACCACCATAGTTAATACTATAGGCAACAAGTATTTCAGAAGTTGATCTGCTTCTCAGCTTCTCAATGTTGTGAGTTTTTACAAATTTCTTAAAATACCATACTCATCTTCCACAGTTTTAGATATTTTTTGAATGAAAGTCACAAAATTATATATCGGAAAGAAATTTAACATCTTGTTACAGATAAAGGATTTGAGTCCCTGAATTTTCAAGGATAAGCTTATAGCTAAGGGGATTGATTTATAGAGAAATGTGGCTAAAATATGACTTCAAACATTAAACTCAATTATTTTATTGACTGTTTATTAAAAACATATAGAATTATTTTAGGCGTAGTGGAGAGAGGGAGTCTGGATACATTTTTCTGTGGATAAATTAACTGCCCTAGGACTAGCCCAATAACACAGTGGTTGAAGAGCTGTGCTTTGGAAACCAGATCCCACATGGCCAATAGTAGTTTGAATTCCAGCCCTGCAAACTTGAAAAACATGCTGAATACCTGTGTGTAAGTGCCTCCCAAGCCTCAGTGGGAGGCAGGAATGGAGGACAAGGGATTCTGGCATGACCACGCCCCAGCAGGTAGTGTTTTCTCTCTTTGGTAGGCACACATGCCCTCTGGCAATTAAAAAAATAACTAATGTATTTATCCAATGGAAACATACAATTATATTTAAGGATTTTACATAACTAATTTGGAGAAGTGACAATAAGAAACCCTACTTACCCGAAAGTCAAGGACAGAGTTTTAAAAGAGTGCAATTTATAGAATAACTTTTTACTGAAGAAAAATTATACAGTAAAATCTGAGGGAAGTTTATTGTTTAATTAAACAAGAAATGATTCAAAATTTAGTGTGAATTTAGTATGTGTGTGTATGTTTTCAAATTTAAAGTAGAGAACAAGGCAAAGCAGCAAGAACAATTTAATCCATTAAAAAATAAACTAGTTGAAGAAAACATGATCCAGTCACTCTCACTCACAGCAAAGAAAAAGAGAAAAGCTCCACAGAGGACTCACTAAGGTGTTAGTTGCAGAATCAACTACTCAAATGTTTGTGTCCAGGTCAGTTACCTTGGGGAATGCTGCCAAGTATGTCACCAGTTCACGCTGCTTTGAGAGCTGGACTGGTGGTTCCAGAACCAGATTTTTTTTTTTTCCTTAGAGTTACCAAAAAAGGGAAATCCTTGCTAAGAAAATCTTTTAAAAGATATTTTCAGGGCCAGGCCTTGGTGTGGTGTTAAAAGGACTGGACTCTACAAGGCCGATTATATTGTTTGAGTGCTGGACCTGGTCCTTGAAAAACACGCTGGTGTGTATGTGCATATGTGCCAAAAATCAAAAATCCTGCAAAATGGAGGAGAAAGGATTGTGGTGTGGCTACCCACCCTGGGAGGTGCTTTCTCACTTTCCTTCTCTCTCTCTGATGTTTCTGTGTCTTTCCAGGAAGCCCATGCACTCAAGGCAAATTAGAAGCAAAAAAAAAAAAAAAAAAAAAACAAGATGACTTTTAAAAATTTGGAAATCTAAAAAAAAAAAAAAAAATTAAAAAAAAAATTTGGAAATCTAATTACGTTAATCAATATAAAGTTGACTATACATAATGAAACAATGAATTTGGTTTCTAGTCTCTCTCTCTCTCTCTCGCTCTCTCTATATATATATACACACACTTTTGTATTATGTTGCCTTGTAAAGTTCACAATTTTCCCAAACCAATTTGTTCTACTTTTTTTTCTGTTCATTCTATTCTTTGTTTCAGTAAAGATAGTTTTGATTTATTTTTAAAACGATGAAAATTATTTTCCCAGTGAGAGTAGTTATATAAAAATATATTTAAATGTTAATCCAAGACAATCCAAAATGATTTAATCAGTGCAGCAATTCCTAAGAATCAAGTAATTTTTTTCTTTATGACATACAGAGAATACACATTTCATATCTGAAAAATGATGTAGAGTTTAAAATAATGAAGGTTATTGTTATTAATAACTGAGGGCCTCCAACTTCCTTAGCACCTCCAATTCTCGTTATCCATTCTCAGAAATATGTCATCAAGAGTTTAATCTCACCAGTTAATTTCAGTTTTCAGACCTAATTATAATGAATAATTTTCTTTCATCTAATCTGCTTTTTCCAGTGATAGATGTTAATGGATTTATAACCCTGTGATTAGCAAACACTGATTTGTGTGAGTCTTTGCTTGTTTATTTATTTTTTACTTTGAGATATCATGATCCAAATTATATGAGTCTGAGGTGTTAAGGGCAACAGGATTTAGTGTAAAAAGTATTCCACTGGAGAAAAATAATAAAAGGTGTCCTAACAGATTTTTAAATTTTTTCTTTCCTACCTTGCACTGCTGTTGGCAACTGTAAGGTTAAGCCTGTGATTTTGCTGTAGCCGGCTTTGTGATCAGTTCGGTTCAAAATCCTTACATATCTGACATCCTTGTTTAACATTGAAATATAAACTCAGATGAGAATTGTTCCACATTTTTTCTCTCATCACTTTATTTTAAACACCTAATTCACTGTCTACCACCCTTATTTTCACCTCGCTAATCTTGTGCCTTATATAAATTAGATTTTTTGTAGAGAGAGTTTTGCTATAGGGTGCATGCACACGCCAGAGAAACAGAGAAAGACAGAGAGTGAGAAATCATTCTGGGATGATTACTCTACATTCTCATCTCTATTCCCCTCTTGGGATTTTGGGCACACATGCACGCGCCCGGCATGAGCTTTAAGCCTCCTGGTCCAGAACTTGTACTGCAGTTGACTACATGGAATGTAAACATTATGCCATCTGCTGGTTCTAGAAAGTTAGATTCTTTACTAATTAACCTCCTTCTATTCTTATCTATACTCAAAAGGCCTTTCCTCACCTCACCTATCACATCCTGAGCTCAAACAAACCCAGTCTCTACCATAAAGTTACCTCTTTTCCTGTACTTCTCCAATGCAGTCTGTTCATTTGTTCATCTCTAAGACACTTATAGCTGCTACCTTCTGTGTATTAACTCTTACATCCTCAGGAAAACATCCTGCTGCCTGGAGGCCTCCAAGATCTGTCATTTGTCAGTCTCCCAGGTGTCCCGTCTCATCACTGAGGTGATTGATACTTGCCCTTACAATAGATTCCTTTAGCTGGTGCCTGCCACTGCCACCCTCATTTATTCACTGCTACATAAATGGCCCACTCAGTAACTCAGCAGCAGCCGGTTGGCTTGATTGATCCAAAGACCTTCCATTCTCTTCTACATCAGCCAATTGCTCACATTCTCTCCAACTCTGCTTCAACTCGCATCTCTTCCTTGATTTGTATTTTCAATCTATCAGTTGACTTTCTCTACTCATATGCTCGTGTCTCATCAACAGAGCAAACAATCTAATACTGAAACCGTCATCCCTCTTAAACTCAAGTTTAGATTCTTTATTACCCTATCCATCTAAACTTCGACTCTTATTAATCTCATATTCATTCTTTTATAATTGCAATCCAAGCCTCCCAAAGTTATCAATAGCTTATTAGATAACAAACCAAATGTGTGTGTGTTCATTGTTTACATTATTAACATTTTTTCTATTATCTGCTTTTATTCATTATCAACATTTCCTTTTCCCCATCCCCACTTTCCAGTAACTATCATTCTACTATTACCATAATTTTTTTTAATTTATTATCATAATCTTGTTTACATTACATTGAATCACATATAACTTTACAGTATATTAAATTTCTTTTCCTAGAAGGAATACCATGCATATCAGTCAATACAAAGATTTTAAAATCCCCATCATCATCATCTAATAGCTTTTCATTATTTTTCCAGATTATTATTATTATTATTATAATTACTGTTATTTCAGTTATTTTTTTAAATACTCAATCACTATTTATCATTTTGTTTGTAAAAAGACTTTACCCAACATGAAATACTTCTCAGACCAGTCCAGTTGAGAATACTATATGTGTCATCATCAACAGGTAATAAACCATATCTGTGTCCCACTAATGTCATGCCTCTCTATTTGTTCTCTTGTTATCCTTCTCCATACTCTTATCTTCTCCTGCCCCATTCCAAACTGTGTTATCATTGCTAGCTATTTTCACTGCTTTTATGCCCTCCAATAGTTCAATATCTACTATAAAGTACAGATAGTCGGTATATATTAAGTGGATACATACAATATATTTCTTTCAAATCCTGGCTTACTTCACTCAGCAATAGATCCTCCATATTTGACTACTTTACATAGAATGCTAGGGTCTTATTGTTTTGCGGACATTTGGGTTGGTTCCATATCTTAGTGATCGTGAATAATGCTGCAATAAATATTGATGTACAAGTGCTTTTCCCACAGAGCGCTCTCCTGTCCTTTGGGTAAACACCCAGAAGTGGGATTGCTGGATCTTTGAGGAACTTCCATATTGTTTTTTTTTTTTTTTTTTTTTTTTTTTTTTTTTTTTTTTTTTTTTTTTTTTTTTTTGAGAGGTTTTTGCTGTAGGGCGCGTGTGCTCGCCAGACAGAGAGAGACAGAAAGCGAGAAATCATCCCCCAGGGAGGATGGCCACGATGCAATCCCTTCTCCTCCATTCCCCTCTCGGGATCTTGGGCACGCATGCACACGTGACCGGCGTGAGTTTTCAGTCACCGGGTTCAGGACACGAACCGCAGTCGACTACATGGGAGTCCAGTGACATAGCCATTACGCTAACTGCTGGTCCCCATATTGTTCTCCACAGTGGCTGAATCAGTTTACATTCCCTCCAACAGTGTAGGAGAGTTCCCTTTTCACCACATCTCCGCCAACATTTATCACTTTTTATATTTTTTAATATTTGCTATTTTTTATATTTTTAATTTTTGACAGGTTTTAGGTGATATCTCATTGTGGTTTTAATCTGTATCTCCCTTATGTTGAGGGATGTTGAGCATTTCCTCACATGCATTTTGACTGTTTGTATGTCTTCCTTAGAGAGATTTTTGTTCAACTCATTTTCCCATCTTTTAATTGGGTTAACAATTTCTTTTTGCATAAAGCACTTGAGTTCCCTGTGTATTCTGGTTGTTACTAACATTCTTTATGCTTTCAATTTTTGAAATTATTGATATCTAAATCAATTTCATAATCAATATCTTTCTGATTTTGATAAAACTCTGTATTTATACATTCTTTCTCTCTTTTTCTTTTAATTTGAACTATGAGCTCCACAGGGAGCCATACTTATTTATTTTTAAGAATTATTTATTTAATTTTATTTACTTATTCATTTATTTTATTTTTTTTAGTTTTATACCTTTAATCACATTATTTAACTTACAAAGTGAACTTTTCAATATGTGAACGTTTCTCCCCAATCTAGTTGATTAAAATATCTTCAACAGATAACCCCACTATCTCCCCGTCCCATCAATGCTCTATCTCAATATCCCCCCTCCAAATGTCCTTCCCCAGGCCCCACTGCTCCATACACACCACATCTGGCAACCACACCCATCTCTTCTGTTTGTACAGCCTTTAGTCAGTCAGTTTCAGTTATAGAGTGCGGACACTCGGTATATATTAAGTGGGGACATACAATGTCTCTCCTTCATAGCCTGGCTTGCTTGACTCAGCAGTAAATCTTCCATATTCCACTTTCTGTCAAAAGCAAGGGTTTTGCTTTTTTTTTTTTTTATGGCTGAATAGTATCCCATAGAGTATATGTGCCACAGTTTTTCAGTTTTTTAATCCATTCATCTGTTCAGGGGCATTTGAGTTGGTTCCATGTCTTAGCAATCATGAATAGTGCCGCAATAAACATCAATGTGCAAGCACTTTTCTGATAAAGAATTCCTCTGTCCTTTGGGTAGATACCAAGGAGTGGGATTGCTGGATCATATGGTAGTTCTATTTGTAGATTTTTGAGGAATCTCCAAATAGTTCTGTACAGTGACTGGAATAATTTACATTCCCACCAGCAGTGTAAGAGAGTTCCCTTTTCACTACACTAATTACTGTGTCTTTTGCCATGCAGAAACTTCTTAGTCTGATGTAATCACTCTTGTCTATTTTGGGGATTATGGACTGTGCTTTGGGGGTCTTATTTAAGAAGTCTTTTCCTACCCCAATGCATCCTAAAGCTTCCCCAGTGCTTTCTAGGAGCAGTTGTATAGTTTGAGGTCTTAGGTTTAGATCTTTGATCCACCTTGACTTGATTTTTGTCAAAGGTGAGAGATAGGGGTTCAGATTCATCTTTCTGCAGGTGGATATCCAGTTTTTCCAGCACCACTTGCTGAAGAGGTTTCCCTTTTCCCACTGGATTGACTGGTACCCCTTGTCAAAAATCAGTTGACTGAACAGTTGGGAATTTATTCCTGTGGACTCTATTCTGTTCCTTTGGTCCACATGTCTGTTCCTGTGCCTGTACCATCATGCATTCTTTCATTGCTTGGTAGGTTGTATCTTTTTTTTTTAACATCATAGATGCTTGTTTATTTTAAGAAGTCACTACATGTGCTTTAATATTTTTCATGTTTAAAGATTTACTGGATCTGCTAAACATTTTTTGCATTAACACTTTATACCTATTTTCTTCAATTGGCAGATTTTGTAATTATTTAAAATCATTTTGCTATTATACACTTTTTAGTAACTGTTTCCAAATAAAAATTATGGTCAATTATTCTGTATGATATCTATTAGATACTTTCAATATTATAGCAGATCCCTTGATATTTGAAACTGTGCATAATTTTTTGACTCTGAATTCTATTAGTTCTTTAAAAATGATTTCAGGTCCATATTTTGGTATGTGCTAGTTAGGAGCTGTTGTTACTATATATGATGTACTTTATTCTTTCTTTTGGAGAGGTTTTTGCTATAGGGCTCATGCACTTCCCAAAAAGACAGAGAGAGAGAGAGAGACAGGAAGTGAGAAATTACCCCCCAGAGGGGATGACCACGCTGCAATCTCCTCCATTCTCCTCTCGGGATCTTGGGCACACACGCACATGCCCCCAGTATGAGTTTAATCCACCGGGTCCAAAACTCAAACCACAGTTGACTACTTGGTAGTCCAATGACATAGCCATTACATCAACTGCTGGTCCCAATATACTTTATTCTTATAAACTGTATTTGTTTTGATTTATTTAACCTGTTTTAATTTTATTCTTTCACTCATGATGACTGTGACTTTATTTTTGGCTAGTAATTTGGTTTGCATCTCCTATGTCACTTACTGCTTCTAAAACTGTTAAGGTATGGTCTTATTTCTCAATTTGATTTGCTAACTCCAGTCACTCATTTTCAGTTTAATTACACTTTAATTTGGATTATTCATTTTATTTATATAATCATCTAGTTTTTTTGGTGCTAAGAAGCATCATGAAGAATATAATTTTGGTACTATATTTTTGTCAAAAATATTCTTGTATTTTAAAGTTATGTAATATTCTTTCATCTCCAGGCCCCATTCATTCTTTCCCTCCCCTTAATTTTCATTTTCCTCCAGTCTTGTTTAATGTGTTCTCTGTGCAGACTTTATATTAACAGAAATATAGGGGAAGTAAATTCTCTTTGTCTTTCTCTATGATTTAGTGCTCTGGTGGCTCAGACTGCAGGAACTAAAGCAGAGGTATTATTCCTTATTGAGCAGCACGTAGCCTGGTTAACCTGAAATTTTGTCCTCTCTGCTATTTTAACAAATGTACTTTATCCAAGTTCATGCCTCTTTTTCAGAATTGTTTACTGCACCATCAAGTTCTCAGATAATGCCAGGCTTCACATAGCTTAAAATGGGCATTTTAGTCATTTCTTTATCTATCTAGTTATATAGCAGTTCAACTGCTAGAAGGCACATGGGCTTACCAGAGAGAAATGGAGAGATAGAGAGAGGGAGAAGGCACCCCTTCGTGTGACATGTTCATGTCTCTGTCCCTTCTCTTCCATGCCTCCATCCCACTAGGTTTTGGGCATGTGTGTGCCAGCATGTTTTTGATGCTGCCATGGCCAGGACTCCAGCCTCACTCTGCCATGTGACATCTGATTTCCATAATCCCTTAACAACTCAGCTACAGGGCTAGTTGTAATAGTTTATTTTAAATTCAATCTGTAATTTTAGATTGAGCATTATTTTTTTTCTATAAGACATGTACAATCTCCAGAGAAAGACAGAGAAGAAGCAAGTGAGAAAGCATGCCCCAGGAGGGATGACCACACCACTATGCAGTGTCATCCCAGGATTTGGGGGCATGCATGCACATGTGCCCCATGTGAACATCAAGCCACTGTGTGCAGAACCCATGCCACATGGTAGGCCATGAGGGATCCAGTGCACTAACTGCCATGCCACCTGCTGGCCCCATACATTCATCAGTTCTATCAGAGAGCTTCTAGCTAGGTTACTTTATTTGTTTTGAATTTTTAAAATCTCTTCTGTCAGCAGATACATCTGAATTTTCATGTGCCTTGTTCAGAAGAGAAAAATATATGTACTGTTTTGTAGGTATGTGTGTGTGTGCCTTTGTGGGTAACTGTATTAATTTAGATCACTGGGGTTTCCATTTTCACAATCTCCTCTACCTCAGATTATCTTAAATGCTCTCTCCTTTTTCTGTTGGCATCTTTTTTCTTTCTACAAGTAGTTATCTCTGATGGTCTGAGCACGGTTTGCTTCTTTGACCTTTTACCTAAAGCAGGGACATGAGAAAGTCTGACTGCAGGTGCTGTTGCTAGAGCTGCCAGCCCTGGTCCTTGAGTGGACGGGAAGTGTGTGCCTTGCTGCTGGTGCCTGTTGCGTCTCTGCTTACTCCTCTTCTCAAATTGGGAGTCGTTGAGGTCATGCTGGGTGAGATGCAGTGAAGTGGCATGTACTGTTGCATATAGCAAAAAAAAAAAAAAAATGTGCAAAGTTGAATAATTATCTCCATGCTACCCTCACTGGCTTTTATTAATTGCTAATAATATAGTTATTGATTGTTCATCTATTTTTGTTTAGATCATTAAAGTTTGAGTTATGCCTTCCAACTGCATCACAGACCAAAGAGTCTACCAATATCTGATCAATATTTACATTTTCAACTCCAAGCATGGACCTTGAAAGGAACAAAATCATTCAATGTGTAATGATTAACAAATGAGTAAGCCCCACATTATTTGTTTTTATTTTGTCAAAGATTTAAATAGCATAGTTTCTTTCTACTCTCCCCCTTAGTCTTATTCCATTTCCTTTTAACTATCACCTGAAAATAGTTTTCTATTTCAGTTTCAACCATTATTTGTTTTAATATTAAGTTAGACCATAATTGGAATCAAAATACCAAATAACCAGAGTTTTAAGGAATATTGTGAGACAAGTGAAAGCCATTCATGAATATTGAATGATTCAAGCAAACTTCTTAAATCATGCTAAATTATTTAATCTGGTCTCTCAAATTAAGTAAAATACTATTTTGCCAGATACAACTTATTTATTCAGTTATCTTTCTGTTTCCCAGGGATGAATGGTTTTTGTTATCTGATATCCAAAATCTTGAAAGCCATGGTTTCATATAATTTTCTGGTTTTCTTTGTCTCAGATAGGAGAGCAAATTCAGTCTCTGCTATTCCATAGTGGTTAGAATCAGCAGTAACTTATTTAAACTTTAATTAATTTTAAAAATGTGTAAAACAAGTTCATAACTCCAAAATCGACAATATCCACCAGAATGTACTCAAAAAACAATTGCTTCCAATTCTGCTCTTGTTTTTGTAATTCTCATTCCACTCACAGCTAATCATTTATAGTGTGTTTTCATTTCTTTATTCAATATTGCTCTGTGGTGTGTGTGTGTGCGTGTGTGTGTGTGTGTTTGTGTGTGTGAAATTGTGACTCGGGTGTTTGTCTGTATGTTCTTATATTTTTGTGGATGCATACATTTCTATGTATAGGTATATATGTATACTTATATGTTTATTTGTTAGAAAAGAGGTTAGTCTGACACTCAAAGTTTTTGTTTTTGTTTTTGTTTTTTAACCTTGTTTCTCTTACTTAATTTTGTGGAAATTAGATGTTATTCCATGTCTTTTATTCTTTATGTCTTTATTTATGTGTGCAACATCACAGTACATACCAGTGTGTATTCTGAGCTGTAACCATCCCATCAAATATATGAATTTTTTTTTTTTTGAGAGGTTTTTGCTATAGGGCGCCTACGCTTGCCAGACAGACATAGACAGAGAGATAGAAAGCAAGAAATCACCCCCCAGGGGGGATGGCCATGCCACAGTCCCTTCTCCTCCATTCTCCTCTCGGGATCTTGGGCACGCACGCACACGTGCCCGGCGTGAGTTTTAAGCCATTGGGTCCTGGACGCGAACCGCGGTCGACTACGTGGGAGTCCAGTGACATAGCCATTACGCCAACTGCTGGTCCCAATATGAAATATTGTTTAATTTTGCAATGTATCAATAATACTAAATAAAAATGTTTGTGAATATTGCATTCATATTCTTCCATAATAACCTTGGAATACTTTAAACTGTAATTGACCAATATCTTTTATTTCTACTGGTTAGATATTACCAATTTTTCTGTTTAACCATTTTGCTTATCCTCAAGAAATATATAAGTGTCCTTGTCCCCACAGCCTCTCCAAATTGAAGTGCTTTTCTTTTCAATTCTTCATCTTTTGAAGTTGAGAAATATGAACCTGTGTCTGAGCATGTGCTTATATGTCTCTTACTAAGTCATGTGTTTATTTTCATGTACTTTGGTTATACAGTATTATTTCTAGTTCTTTATATAGAAATACTTCTATATATAAGGTAGTCTCTGCATTTTATTAAATCCTGTCTATGGATTTCATAGTATTTTTAATAATAAAATAATTTATTTATCCCATACTCTCTCTTTCCCAATTCTCAAATTAGCATTAATATCCCTTTCTTTGCGTTATTATCTTTGTGCTCAAAATTTTAAGCTACTGATCTTTTCTTCTTCAAATAATATATGTTGATCCTAGCTAACCTCTAATAAACAATTAGTGAGACTATTCCATTTTATGCTAATATTTTACCCTCTCCTTCCATTTACTTATTAGTTGTATTATTTTATATTTGGTAACATTTTCATAGTTTATACTGGTTACAGATTATGCTGCAACTCTTCTATAGTTAAATAAATGAAAAATTCAGTACTTTTAAAAAAATCGATCTCTTTTTTGTGTATGAAAGTTGTTTAAGAATTGTGATGTTAACTTCGTTTCTTTTATTTTTAAATAAATTGGACTTCTCTCTTGGATTACCAAAGATGTTTTCTTTATATTTTAAAGTGTTATATCAGGATACAGTTTACCTTTTACCTGTACCAATTAGTTTAATCAAATAAACATGAACAACTTTAAGTATTTGGATCTACATATTTTATTTCAAAATTGTTTAATATTATGTATTTTGACCACTAATTCTTGTCTCATATTTTAATTTAGTCTTTGGAGACTCTGTACATATATTCTACCTTCTTTGCCTATCTCCCATACATATCTCTTTCTCACAAATGCTCTTTTTTTTTCATTATTTCTATTTTCTTTCCTTTATTTTATATTCATCTTTCCTGTTTCACCTATGGTGTATCTTGTAGTGTTTACTAAAGAGGAGTTACTGAATCCTATCATTTGACTCAAAATGGATTAATATAGAAGACTTAATCTTGAGTGAAGTTACCCAGACTTTGAATGATACACATTGTATATTCCCACTCAATTTCTACTGAGTGCTATAGCAGAGACTGAGAAACTTGAATGTTATGGTGGAGAGAATGGGTGTAAATGCTAGAGACTATAAAGAGAGAGAGTGGATTGTGGAGAGTGGATAGTGGAGATTGGGTGTGAGGGGCAAGGGGAGGAAACATTTGACAGAAAAATGTAAAAACAAAAATAAATATGTTTTGTTCACTTATGTATTCCAAGCATCTGATAGTGTCTGACAAATGGCATTCAATAAATATTTGTTGGATATTTGAAAAAAATAGCCAAAAGGAATCTTCAGGACATTATGCTAAGTTAAATAAGTAAGTCACATAAAAAGCAAATACTGTATGATTATGCTTGTATATCTAGAGTAGTTCAAATATAATTGGGTGAAGACTAGATCAATCATCTTATATCCCATGTTTTCTATACACATTTGTCAATGACAAATAGAAGGGCTTATTTTAAAGGAATGAAGTGTTCTGACATCTCTTTTCCTAACAATAGCGTTTCTTCAGTCATGGGCTTTCCATGTTGTGTAGTCACACAGAAGTTCCCCGTCATATGTAGTGCATTAAGAAATGGGATCCCTGCTGCTTGATGGGTGCCGTGGTATGTCCAGTCAAGCCTCAACATGCCCTCTGCTCCCCTTTGTTTATAAATTCTTAATATTTTCTAATTATGCTAAATAGATCATATAGATGAGTTCAATATTTTTAAGACTTCAAAAAGAAGGATGCAAAAATTACTCTCCCTCATGGTTTCTTTTGATTCCTATTTTCCTGCTCTCAGGATATTATTTTTGCCATATCTCAAATTTCAGACTTCACATGAGATCAGTTAGTACATATGACATAGTATGTTAATATATATAATATCTTGTCACTCAATATCTGATCATGGAAGGGTCAGTGTTACTCATATAGAGTCCCAATTAATTCTATAATGGAAATTAACATACATAGGCCAAAAGGAATCCTTCCCTTTTCAAATTGTATCTTAAATGTTTCTGGAAACTCTTAAATGTAAAATGTATTTGTTTATTCACTTCTATTTGTCAAAGCCCACCAGACATAGTAGGAAGGAGCAATTCTTTTAACTATCTATCAGACTCTCTATTCTCTCCTGGTGAATTCAACACGGGCCAAGGGATATATGATCTTAGTTCTTCGGTTACTTTTTTCTGCACAGTAAATCACTCAGAATTCAGTAGCAGATAATAATCTTTTCATTATGCTCATAGATTACATAAGTCAGGAATTCAGAATGGGCTTAGTAGTTAAGGCTGTGGGAAACTGAGTGGCTGAGGACTGGATTTATTCAAATTCTCTCCTGCTTCTATATATGATGGTCAATGCTGGCTGTCAGCTTAAAACTCTTCTAGGATGTCAGTTGATACTTCCATATTGCCTCCCCATGTGGTTTCTCTACATCCTTTACTTTGAAATAGCTCACAGCATAGTGAATGGGTTCCAAGAAAAAGCATATTTAAATATGAAGGTCAAAGCTGTTCCACTTTTCATGAACTAGGACCAGTAGCCACTTGGTGTCACTTCTGCTCAGTGAAAAAGTCACCCAGGTTCAAAGATTGGACAGAAAGCCCAACTCTTGATTAGAGCAGTGTCCGAGATGTGCAACATTACCCTAGAAGAGCAGATCAGATGGGAGAAGTGACTGCTGCCATAGGTAATATACAGAGGATTTAACAATAACAAGAACAACCTTTGTAAAGTTATATGTGATTCAGTGTAATTTAAACAAGATTATGATCATAATAAATTAAAAAAGATAAAGAGTAGAATGTTAAATCGGATAGTGGCACAGTTATTTTTAACATGCTACACAAGAAAATAAAGGGTAAAATATAAAAAAAAAAAAACTTTAATTACAAGTCACTCCTCAAGCATTTAATATATGCCTGACTCTATACAAAGTGCTTTACAGTCAACATATTATTCTATTAAATCTTCACACTTTCTTACATTATAGTTATTTTCCCTCATTTTTCATATGTAGACTTAGAAATTTGAGAAATTAGTAAATTGACCACGATCACATGACTGGAACACTACAACAACAGATTTCAAACCATTATCTGTCTGAGTCCAAAGATTTATAATTGTCCCATGGCTGTTGGCATGCATATTCTCCTCCAGAGTTTCACTGGCTTGTCTATGATGAGGGATTCAGTGGGAATTGCCCTAATCCACTGAGCCCAAGGATGATACTGCTTTGGAAATGTTCTCAATACTCAAGCAACGTAAAGAAAGTAATAAAATATTTTTTTAAAAATATAAAGCTGTGGTGAATAAACACTGGTCTAAGAGGTGCAGCTTTCCATGAGAACTTCTTCACGGAATTCCACACTGCACACTTGCACCAACCACCATGGGAAGACACGCCATAGGAGCTATCCCTGGCTCAACTTAGAATATATGGCTTAAAACTGCTCATGCTGAAGCCTAGAGAATTTTAGGCTGAAACATGTTTTGTAATATTTTCTACTATGAAAGATTTGATCTTTTGGAATCCTCTAATTTCATCATTCTTGTAATTTCTACTGATAACTAACTTCAAATCTGTAAGGAACTGTTGGATTTGAACACCCAGTGCAGCCTCCAGTTCACATATCCCACTAGAATCTATCCACCCCACACTGCCTGATGAATTTGTTAAAGTAACCTTTTTTTTCTGATTATGACTGAAGATCATTTACTTTGTTAATAAGTACATTATTATTTATGTGGTTTAGGTGTAGAATATATTTTAATGTAATACAGAGGTAAAAATTGTACTCTAACATAGATAGCTATATCTACTGCTAAATCTAGAATGCATATAGATAGAAAATTTGGAGCTCACATCTTTGTTCATTAAGTGCAACTATTTAGGATCTATCACACTGAGCTGCCCTTTGCCTTCAGTTGAAAGTTTTTTAGAAATCTACAACTTCTGAATAATAGTGGATTAAGTTTGAGATTCTGTTCTAGACTTGGACTGGGTGGTAACTGAAGGACTTGTCTTAAAGCAAGAGTTGACTATCAAGTATTCTCTTTTATGTAGATATAATGTACATAGAAGTGGTCTGATGTCCTAGGAAAGGTTTTCCTCTCCAGATTCCTTGACACTGCCATTGAACATAGCATAAACTTTAGAATGTTGGCTTTGTCTCTCATCCAAACCTTGTTTGGTAAATTATTAAACTACCGTGCTAGAGGAAACATCATGACATTTTTATACAGACATTACAGTCACTTGCCTTCATTTATTTTTCAATAGAAGTTTGTTTTTTTTTGTTTGTTTGTTTTTTTTTTTTTTTTTTTTAGAATCACAGTTATTCAAAGTATCATTTCTATGGCATTATACATTGCTCCATTTTATCTTAACATATTTTAATATATCAAAGTATATTTTGGAGGATCAAGAAGCCAATATGCTATCTTAATAGAGTACGGTGTGCAGTAAATATTCAGTGAATATTTGTACCTTCATGATAACTTGTCAAGCAGCTTTCAAATGAGCCTACCTTTAGATATTCACACTTCTTTTTTATTTCTTTTTTAAATTTTTTTGGAGAGGTTTTCACTACAGGGTGCGTGCGCTCACCAGACAGACAGAGAGAGACAGAGAGACAGAAAGCGAGAAATCACCCCCCGGGGGGGATGGTCATGCCGCAATCCCTTCTCCTCCATTCTCCTCTCGTGATCTTGGGCACACACGCACACGCGCCCCGTGTGAGTTTTAAGCCACCGGGTCCGGGACGCGAACTGCGGTCAACTACATGGGAGTCCAGCGACATAGCCATTACGCTAACTGCTGGTCCCCGATATTCACACTTCTTTATAATTCAAACTCATTAAGGGTATTTGGATCTGGTAATTTAAAACTTTCATTAATTAAATAATTAAAGGTGATACAATGTTGTTTCAACTATTAGGGTTCAAAACACCGTGATTTTCTTTTGGGTAGCACTCATTCTCTTGCTTGTACTCTCTCTTCCTGGTTCTCCTGGTGAGTTTGTGCTGATGAAGCATGCTAGAGGGTCCATGTGGTCATATCTGAGTGAGGCTTCTGACCAACTGACCATAAAACACTAGAACCCTAAGTCCAACAGCTCTTTAGGACCTGAATCCTACCAACAACCCTGTGAGTCATCATGAATAGGCCCCCTTCTCTATTCAAGACTTCAGATGAGACTGTAACCCCAGCCATTATGATTTGAATGTTTGTAGTGCCTTCAAATTTCATGCTTAAACTTGAGCCACAATATAACAGTATTAAAAGCTTGGGCTTTTATGAGGTACTTAGTCCATGGGGACTTTGCCATCATCAGTGTATTAGTGCCTTGTAGAAGGCTCAGGGAAGACAATTTGCTTTTCCACCTTTTCTGCCATGTGAGGACATAGCATTTGCCCCCTCAGAAAGAGGCAGCATCCAGGCACCATCTAAGAGGCAGAGAGCAGCCCCCACCAGAGACCAAACCTGCTTACACCTTGACTTTGGACTTCCGCTCTCCAGAACTGTGAGAAATAAATATCTACTGTGTGCCAATTACCCAATAGCAGGTATTTGTTTTTACAGCAGCACAAAGGGACTAAAACATAAGCCAAATCTTCATTTGTAGCCTCATGAAAAATCCCAAGGCAGAATACCACCTAAATCATGCTTGTATTCCTGATTCAGAGAAACTTTAGGAGATAATTAATTACTAGGAGATAATGTCACTACCTAGAACCCTACGTCCTCTGCTTTACTCTGCCACTGAGAGATGCATTTAGGTCACATTACTTCTAAATCATGTAAGAAAATCTTATAAAAAGCTCATTTCTTGGGACCAGCGATGGTGTAATGGTTACATTGCTGGACTCATACATATTCGACTGGTCCAAGAGCTGGACTTGGCAACTTAAAACTCACATCAGGTGCATGTACATGAGTGCCCAAAATCCCAAGAAGAGAATGGGCAAAAAGTAATTGCAGCATAGCCATCCTCCCTTGGGGGGGAGGGTGATTTCTCACTCTCTGTCTCTCCATGTGCACACACACCCTATAGCAAAAAATCTCTCAAAGAGAATAAAAAAAAAAAACTAATTTCTTAACTCATTTCAAATGTGCCCTACTGTATTGATTATTTAGGCCTTTAGTTAACTGTGTGTCAGGGACACTGTATATTATTTCTATATTAACTCTAATAAATATTATAGATATTTATTAAGATTATAATTTTTAACTTAAAATACTTTCCTCCCAGAAGGAACTTTGTCTCTTGGGTTATCATCTGACCGATTTAGAACACCAGGGGTCCTGGGAGTCAGCAGTCAGACGTGAAGGAGGCAGCATTAAAGGCTACTCATAAAAAGAGCTGGGAGTGTTCCTGAGGCAAAATTGCACTTTAAAGCAGTTCTTAATTTGAAATTTTCAAAATGCTTCTCAAATTGATTTTAAGAAAAAAAATATACATAGTGGGATTGGAGTTTAGGAACTAGGGAAAAATATTGTTTTACTCAGCCAAGGTTATTTTAATTTCAATATTTAATTTTAGTTTTGAGAGTTAAAATCATAACTTTTACATGATAAGGTGACCCTTCAAAGGGACTTTTCAAGATAATTTAACAAAACGAATTTGCTGTCTTCGGGACACTGATTAATAAATGATAAATCAGGGCACACTCCCTCAGACGTTTCATGGGAAACATTTTTGGAGTACTGTGAAAGTTTGTTGATATATTAAAGGTGTTTCAATGAACCTCATTATGACCTCCTATCATCTTTTATTTTTAATAATTATCTTCAGGACATTTTATTTTAAAAACAGACAGAAAAAACATTTTACCACAAATCTATTTGCAAAAGGAGAGCGTCAGGAATAGCTTCTGCCTGTGGCCTGTTGCTTATTAAGTAGCAGAAGCACCTCCAGAATGGATTTCTGCCTCTCTTGGCTACTAAGATCATGAAACTAGCCTTTTCTCTATTTAAAGAGAAAGCTAGTATGTAGAGATAGAGCTGAAGAATTTACTCAGGGCCAGCTAACCAGTTTCTAAAGGGCAGTGTCACTGAGCAGAGAGGCTTTGGAATAAGTTATGGCCTGATACCAACTCTGGCTCTTTCCACATGTAAGGTATGTGATTAAGGGCAAGTTATTATTTTTGTTATCTGAAAAATGGATAGGATTACTATGAATATTTGACTATATAAGATAAATAAAATCATTGCAGGCACTTTATTTTATGCTGACAGGTTGTCACTTACTCCTCAGCTTAAAGCAAATGTTCTGCCTGCCATCGCTGTGAGACTAGATGGTTCTACAAACTGACCTCAGTCTATTTGCTTCCAAACTAGATAAGGTTATGTGTTATAACTTTCCTTCAGTGAGAGAAGGGAGGGCGAGATATATGCAAAAGACTATACCTCCCCCAGACTACACTTCCAAACACAGGACAGAAGGGGAAGCTCTAAAATGCCTCATGCTCTGATGAAGGCCACACCCCTTCCCCTCCACAGTGCCACCACAGGAGGGGAGAGATGTCTGCCTGCAGTGGAAGACCTCCACCTCTGCACTGCCGTCCCTCAGTACTGACAGCTCAGCTCCAATATCTGCCTGAGACTCATAGAGTCTAAGCCCATGCTGCGATTTAAACCTGGTAGGTCACAAGAACTCTAAAACTCCCAGGCCATTCTTATTACTTGATTTTCATTACCACGGAGCTCAATCCTTTCAACATCCTTCCTGGACTTCGTCATGAGAAAAATTCCCCAAAACATCATTCAGTTTTTTGTCCAGACCAGACAGTACTCCCTGAGAATAGTGCTTCATAAGCAGCCTCTTTTACACTAATAGTGAGTTATACTAGTTGAAGAGCCTCGAAGTAAGGAAAAGGTTCCCTTTGCTTATCACAAGCAATCTATCCATGAGAGGAAAGATACACCGGCATGATCATCTTTATATAATCTCCACAGAACATGCATCACTTTCCCTAATATTCTGAAGATTCTAACTTATCTCATGGCTATTTTCTCCAACAAGACTTCCCAGGTCATTTAAGAAATCTTCTCTAACATAGATGCCCTCAGTCCTTTGAAACTTCCCCAATAGTCTTCTCTGCTTTATATCAGCCACTTATCCTGCCCTAGAACTTTTCATTACCAATAACTGATACCGTTTTCAGGATCATGTTTTATAGTACTCCATTATCGAAACTTCATATTTAATCATGTGCCAACCTTTGCCCATTTCCAGCAATCTGTGCCAGAAAGAGAGGCCATGATTTGTTTAAGCATAGTGTCTCCCCTCCTATTCTCCTCTTCTGTTTGCTCACTTTATTACAGTCTCATTGTCCCCTGCTGTCACTGCTGTAGACTTCCTGCCACTTCAAGACATTTGAATTTGCTGTTCCATCTTCTTAGAGTGCTCTTTCCCTTAAAATAGACATAAAACCTTCTAAGAAAAGTTCACACCCATGCAAATTCAATTATAATGTAATATACTTGCTATAAGAAATACTATAGAAAAATAAGGAGAGATTTTTCCATTAAGTTAGTGGTGACTGTACAGAGGACTTCATAGTATAGTTCTTAGAAAGCATTAATTTTCTGGGCTAATCACAGGTTTACCACAAAAGGGTCCATAAACCGACAACTTCTTCAGTGAACAAACAATAGTCAGTCAGAAGTTAAGAGAGTGTTAGTTACTAGGTTTTTGCTGAAGATTTCCGTATTTTCTCTAGTTTACTTCATTTTATAAAAGAATTATTCTATTTCACTTTATTTATTTATTTATTTATTTGTTTATTTTTAATTTGACCAGAGAGAGGTAGAGTGAGAACAAGAGAAAGACAGAGAGACAGAGAGACAGAGGGAGAAAGCAAGCTGCCAGGTCCAGGACTTGAACTGCAGTCAGCCATGTAGGAGTCCAGCGCCCTTAACCATCATGCCACCTGTCAGCCTCATCTAGTTTGCTTCTTCCAAGAGAAAGGGAAGTTCCTGGGAAGAATGAATATGAAGCATTGGATGGAGGCAGGGAAAACTATCAGGTCAAAGTATAAACCTGATGCCTGTGATCAGAAAGGCAAGATCTAGGATCATAACTCTGTTCCCCGAGGTTTTAGTAGCGCTTGTGTGTGATCATGAAGTCTGGTTTGTAGGTGGAGTCCCAAGTCTTATAGAGACGAGTCTGCACTAGAAATCTGGTCAGGGTCAATAAGTGGGTCTAAGCAGTTTGGAAGGCTCATGTACCAGGCACCGTGGTAGCCGATCCAGAAACCAGAGGAGACTCAGCTAGGGCCCTCATGGTTCTCACTGCAAGAAGTCACAGGAGATTCTCATGGACCTCACGATGGCCATATCCAAAAGCTTGCAAAAAATACTTCCTCTTCTTCTTTCTGAAAATTGTATTGTGATTGGGCCACCAGGTGATATAGCGGTTAATGTGCTAGACTCCCTCATGGCCAGCCGTGGTTCAAATCCTGGACCCAGGCGGCTTGAAACTCATGGAGGGAGTGTGTGCATGCAAACCCAAGATCTCAAGAGGGGAGTGCGAGAGAAGTGATTGTGGTGTGGCCATACCCCTTGGGAGGTGATTTCTCCCTGTTTCTCTTTGTCTCTCTGGTGATTGTACCTGTCCTATAGCGAAAAAAAAAAAAAAAAAACCTTTCAAGCATATGTATAGTGACTAATTATTAATTGTCAAGTATCATGAGAATTTTAGTGAAATCAAGAGATTTGCTTTACCACCATTCCACTGATTATATGGACCTCAGGCAAATGGTCATCCAATGGTTCTCATTAATGTCTATCTTACACAAAATGTCACCAGGGAGCACTGCCAGTAAAGAGTGGGACTTCCATCATTGTCTTTTCTCTCTGTCGCTGCTGTTCATCTACAGCTGTAGCGTGTCACCGGCTGAACTCCTGTCCCGCTGAGCGTGAGAGGAATAGTGCAATAAAGGTTACTTCCTTTTCAGTTTGAGATGCAAACGAAAGATGCATGGACTATGAATATGTCCATATTTAATGAGCAACTTTAATGTGGAAGTAAAATATAGGCATGATGAACACTAAGGATATAAAAAACATGGAATTTTCCTTGAGCCTTAGGAAATAAGCACTAGGATTCTCTTAAGCAGACCATGTGGTGCACCTTCCACTTCAAATCTGGCGCTTTGATTTCTGAGTTTTGCCTGTGATGCAGTTGCATATTTATTGCAATTTTGTTGATGGCAAGTATTAGGCACTTTCTCTGCAGTCAATGGTACTTTCATCAACTAACTCACATTTCATATTAAAGAATTATAGTGTATTTCATAAAAGTATGCATCACCAAAGTTTCTGCATGAGAACAAATGTCTTAATTTATTAGTTGTGATATTTGCACTTGAACTCTGTAACTAAACAAGAGACACTTGACTTAGTGGAAGAGCACAAAGAATTAAATTACTGTAGTGCTACCCAGGACATTCAATGAAGAATCAAAATTATGAAGGCCTATAAAATGGGTTAAAGACAATCCTTTACAACAAGCTGTGGAGCTGCTATTAATTGCCATGACTTTGGCAATTCGAGCGCTCCCACTTGGCGACGTTATCGCGTAATCCAACATGATGCACATTGAGGCTTTCTAACATCCTGAGACTGTTTTCAAGCATCTCATATTAATATCATATCTAATGTGAATATTTAGGATTAGAAATAAAATTGTTCTCCAGAAAATCATTTCAAATGTGTGAAAACTAGCACATTTTTTCATTAATGTTCAAATAAAAATGATGCTAAGTTTCTGAAAAAACTAAAAATTAAGATATAATTACTTCCAGATGAATAAATTTATACATGCTACTGAATCTCAATCTCATTTGCATGTAGTCATTATAAATACATACTAAATCAAAAGACATTTGAAACCTTTTAATGTTAAATATGTGGTCCATCAAATATTATCTGGCATATAATTTTGTTGAGAAATACACAAAGTCATTTTAATTAGAAAGCTCATAGTCTCCTGGTATATTAAACTTTGCTGCTCAAAACTGTTTGATCTCTTTTAGTAAATTTTGCTTTTACTATATATTATAAATAATAAATCCAGTTCCTATGAAGCAACTTCCTTATAGAGACTGATTTATGTCCAATGCTTCACATTTTTTCCATTTCAATACATCTTCTAGAAAATCCCAAGAAGAATATTTTCACCTAAAAGAAATCTGTAGCAAAAGCATTTCTAACCTAAACCAATGAATAGTATTTGTTTTCTTCACCAATAAAATTGATAGCTACAATGTAAGCTATATTTTTTGTTCTGTGCTCTCTTGGTAGGCATTTTTTGCAACAAGATAACAATTGCCTCACTGATTGCTTCTCACTGGGAAACACTCTTAAATGCAAAATGCACTATCTAGGTAGTTTCTGTATCTAAAAACAACATTGTCACCGGGGAGAAAAGTATGTACAATGTATGACTTGAACATTTTTATAAAGTTGTACTGGCACACAGGGAACAGAGATGCTTGTCAGTACTAGAATCACAGTGCACTCTGCTTTGCCTTTTTACAGTACATTTTCCCTTTACTGTGACTATATGTTGCTTAGTAGTGACTATAAAACATGGATCTCATGCTAACAACTTCTTCTACATGTAATGCTAATTAAAGAGGCATGTTCTGGATATAGAGTTATTTTTAGCCTTATGACTATGCCTATATTAATTAATATGTAAGATTATTCTGAATAAAAATGAGCACTATTTTTTTTTCTGTGTTGAGTAATTTATAGTAAATGGTTCTATCTATCAGGATAGACTATACTAGGCTGTAGTTTTTTTAAGAAATCACAAAACCTTCCTAGTTTATAAACAAATGATCATTGCTTCTCAACCCACAGGTTATCTGAAGCTTGGTATCCTCTCTCTGGGACTCAGGGTAATGGGACAGACACTATAAGGAATTGATATCTGTTCTTTTTTTTTTTTTAATTACTTTTATTAAAATTTATTTATTTATTTGTTTTAACTTGACTAGAGGGGAACAGAGTGAGAGAGAGAGAGACAGTGAGAAAGCAAGCCACCAGATGCACGACTCATACCATGGTCAGCCATGTGGGAGTCCGGTGCCCTTAATCACTATGCCACCTGCCAGCCTCGCCATTTAATTTTTCTGCAATTATTACTTCCAGTTTGACTTTATTCCATCTCTATTAGTGACTTAGTATGTAATTATCTTTTCTGAAAGCTAACAGAGCACATTGAGCTGTTCCTGGGAAAATCTGTGCCTTGTGAAAAAAGATTGCTTTTGTTCTAAGGGCTCAAAAAAAGATAGACCAGTGGGTTTTCTACTGTTTTGTGTTTTGTTTATAATTCCCACCTAGACCTGACCAATGTTGCTCTGCTCACATTGTGTGGACCTTCAATGGAGGGAGGGTGGGGGGAGGAGTGAAATAGTACTAGATTCCTAGAAGGAGAACAAGCAATATTTGGGGAGGATGGAATCCTTATAATTACGATTACAATAGGTGAGCACGCTGTGCTCAGTGTATTCCATTTCTCTCCTTGCCATATTCAGTCAAGATCATCCATTTTTTTAAGGAACAACACAAAATTCTTATTTGGAAAATGTGTTCTAGCTAAAATACCAAGATCTCTAAGAGATAGCTGATTTTTAAAATTATTATTGTTATTTTATGTCTCAGTGTGGTTCCTTTTTGTCTAGAGCCTTGCAAATTAGAAAGACAATTTTTCTCAGAACCCAAACAAGCCATGTACAATAGGCAATGGTAGAAGAGATGCAGAGCACACAACACGCTCTGATTTGCAGACTCCAATGCTGCAGAGTAGTCGCTGACATTCTGCAGTCCTGGCCTTCCCTCCGCAGGTGTGGCAGGGCCCTTACACTGGAGACAGGCCAGGACTGAATTCTCTCCTTCAGAGGGAAGTCCGCACGGTGTTTCTCCATTGATGTTGGCATCTTATTCGGGCAGTCTTCTTTTATCCATAATTCTCTCTGACCACGTCTAGACTGGATTGACAAACATTAACCCATCAGGGGCTAAAGAGCTTTCTCAGTCATTTCCTGCTCCTAGTCTACAGGGACCGAAGGGATATTTGGAGTCTTAAACTGCCACCATTTATTTTGGTCCAGGGGATTGGGGATTGTGGCCTTACTACTGTCTCAGAAACCTCTCTGGCCTCTGCTCTGTTTGACTGCAGTTAGAACCACATGGCAACAAGTGCATTCGTAGTTCTTTCTTAACTCTGCTTCTTGAATTTGTTGTACATTTTTGGTACAACAAATTTCTCACCCTACCCCAGCCTTGATGACTGCATATAGTAAGCAGAATTGTCAAATTCTTTTCAGATGATTGAAATGATTGAAATTGAGTACATATAAACATAGTTGCACTGGGTGATATGCAAAACATGTAAGAGCCAGGATTACTTAGGTTTTGTCAGATGCAATCAAGGGACATAAATTTTTACATGGTCTAGTTGTTGATGTTCTTATTTTATTAATATTGTCATAATTATTGATACAGAGTCTATCAGAATATAAGTTTCTTCTTATACTTAAGGGAGTTTCTGTCATTAGCTATTTTATTTTAAGCCAGAGATTTACAGTATTGAATGTCATTGTTTTATCCTTAACCTTATTTCTACCTATTAGAATTTGGGCAAATAATAAATATGAGAAAAATATGGACTTTTGTCTTATCATATGTTTCACACAAAAACTATCACATAATTGTAAGTTTAGCTAGATGCTAGAGATATGTAAAACTCATATGCAACCCCGTAAGAATAAAAATGCTAAAAGTAATGATTTTAGCATAAAATATATATGCTTTTATCTCTATACTTAATTGCATTATGTTTTAGATTTGATCAAGTAGTCAGTTTAAATTTAGCAGTTACAGTTATTTGATTCACTAAAATTTGCCTCTAGATAGTTCTCAATGCCCAAATAAGTACTATAAATGTATTTAAAAGATTAATATTGCTGTCTATTCCAAAAAGAGTTTCAAAAGAAGTTTTTAAAAGGATTAAGAAAATGTAAAAAATCATTATAAATTGTAAACTACATTTATATTAGAATGATTAGATAAAATGGGTGCAGAAGGAGCCAGACAGTGGCACAATGGTTAAAGATGATGCTTTGTGGGACCAGCAGTTGGCGTAATGGCTATCTTGCTGGACTCCCATGTAGTCAAACACAGTTTGAGTTCCAGACCCGGCAGCTTACACTCACACCAGGCGCGTGTGCATGCATGCCCAAGATCCCAACAGGAGGATGGAGGAGAAGGGATTGTGGCATGTCTATTCCCTCTGGGGAGTGATTTCTCACTTTCTGTCTCTCTGTCTCTCTCTGTCTTTCTGGAGAACACATGTGCCCTATAGCAAAAACTTCTCAAAAAAAAAAAAAATGTTGGTGCTTTGCAAAGATGCTTACACACAAAGGAGGCTCCTGGCTTACATTCAGACACAGCTTGGAGAACACAGGTATGCATGTGTCCCTGATCGAGGGCTAGCTGAGGCTGAGAGCGGATCACAGCATCAAGACCCTGTTGGGGGCACTGTCTCTCTGTCTTTCTCCTTCCCTGTCTCTGTCACTCATGGAATAAAAAAGTAAATAATCATATATATACATATATATATATATATATATATATATATATATATATACACACATACACACACACACACACACACACACACATGAACTGTTCACTCCTGTTTAAACTTCTGCAAAACTTATGAAGAATTACGGGAACCAGCAGTTAGCGTAATGGCTATGTCGCTGGACTCCCACATAGTCGACCGCGGTTCGCGTCCCGGACCCAGTGGCTTAAAACTCACGCCGGGTGCGTGTGCATGCGTGCCCAAGATCCCGAGCGGAGAAAGGAGGAGAAGGGATTGCAGCGTGACCATCCCCCCTGGGGGGTGATTTCTCGCTTTCTGTCTCTATGTGTGTCTGTCTGTCTGGCGAGTGCACACGCCCTATAGCGAAAACCTCTCAAAAAAAAAAAAAAAAAAAAAGAATTAGAGTTATTTCTCTGTCATTGATCATCAAATTTTGTCTATGAAATCATATGATACTGTGATTTTCTTTATTGGAATTTTTAAAGAAAGAATTAAATTTATCTGATATATAATACACACACACACACATATATATTACATAATATATATATATATATATATAAATTAATGTACATATTATATTTGTAGATTAATATGGATAGAGAAGGGACTGATAACCAGAATACATAAGGAACTCAAGTGGCTTACCAAGAAGTAAATGATAAACCCAATTAAAAGATAGGAAAATAAGCTGAGTAAACAACTCTCTAGGGAAGACATATGAGCAGCCAAAAATCATCTGAAAAAATGCTCAACATCTCTCTTCATAGGGGAGATGCAGATCAAAACTACGATGACATACCACCTAACCCCTGTCAGAATGACAAAGATTAAAAAAAAAGAAAGATAAGTGCTGGAGGGGATGTGGTGAAAGGGGAACCCTCCTACACTATTGGTAGGAAAGTAAATTGGACAGCCACTGTGGAGAACGATATGGAGGTTCCTCAAAGACCTTCTAATAGAACTGCCATATGATCCAGCAATTCCACCCCTGGGTATCTACCCAAAGGACAGGAGGGCATTCAGTCGGAAAAGTGCTTGCACAACTATATTCATTGCAGCATTATTCACAACTGCTAAGACATGGAACCAAGCCAAATGTCCACAGACAGATGAATGGTTTGAAAGAATATGGCACATATGCTCCATGGAATACTATTCAGCCATAAGAAACAATAAAAGCCCTGGAATTTGATAGAAAGTGGACAAATATGGAAGATTTGTTGCTTTGTGAATCAAGTCAGGCTATAAAAGAGAGAAATTATGTGTCTCAACTTAACACATACCGACTGTCTGCACTCTATGATAAAGACTAGAAGACTGTAGAACATAAAAACATTAAAAATTGTTATGGATACTAGAGACAAAATTGAAAGAGAGTGTGGGAAGGGAAGAGCATAGGGAAAGAAATTTGGGAGAAAAAAATAGGTAAGACACTTATGGGACACAGATATAGTTTATTATGTGTTGATGAGGATATATATAGTATTCTCAACTGGGCTGGACTGAGGTGTATATCATGCTGAGCAAAGTCTCTTTACAATCTAAAGGATATATAGTGATTGAATATATGAATAATAATAATAATAATAATAATAATAAAATAATATTAAAAAAGACTTGGGGGATGCATTCACACATGTCCACCATGATTTTCAAGTGGCCATGTCCAATACTCAACTGTGCAAATGGCCATGTGGAATCCAGTGTGTTAACCTCCACACTGGCCCCTATTTTGTTTTTTAAATCACCACCTCTCATCATGTTGAGAGGGGGCTGCTCTTAGCAACGTGATCCCAAAGAGTAGTATAAGGAAAGGGAGAAAAAGTAACTTTATAGTGATAAAACTAACAAACACTACCTTACTTTGCCGTATATTCAAGGATAACATCATGGTGGTAAGTCATGTTGGTACAAAAACAAATGATAGTGTGGAAAGAAGAGTGTAATATCTTGTCATGGAATTGGTCCCCCAAGCCCATAACAGCACTCTGACCATGAGGGAAACATCAGAAGAACCCCATGTAAGGGATACTCTACAAAATGCCTGACCAAGAAGGCTCAAAACACTTAAAGTCAGGAAAAGCTGAGAAACAGTCACATTAGAGAGTAAGGAAACACAGTAACTAAGGGTAATGTGGTGCCCTGAATAATGGCCTGCAGCAGAAAATGGTTGTTAAGGAAAACCTAGTGAATTGGTGAAGTCCATAATAAGTGCAGACTTTAGTTAATATTATTATACTAATGTTGAGTGTTTAGTCATGATAAAAATCTATATTAATTCATTAATATTTTAACAAAATGGGACTATGAGTGAGCTACGAGGGGAATAATTTATACTAACCTTGTAACTTTTCCGTAAATCTAAACCATTCTAAATGTGAAATAAATTGAAACAAATTCAAAGAAAAAAAAAAGGCCAAGATAATATTTCCTTTGGAAGGCTTAATTTGTTAAGTAATGAATTTTAAGTGCATTCATTACATGGTGAATAACTGCAGACTAAAGTAGTCACTTTAGTCACTGTATCATAATCAATTTGAAAATAAGAATTATTTATTGTAAAAGAGGTTGTCAACCTTGACAGGATTGACCTTTAGATCTGATAATTCTGCTTTAGCGGGGGTCATCGCTGTACATTGTTGGATGTTTTAAAGCATTCCTAATCAGTATGCTCAAAAGCCATTAGCTCCAGCATCTCCCTTCCCTACTTATAAAAATCAAGAGTCTCTAAACATTGCAAATGTCCTGTGTGTGGGGGAGTGGGGGAAAGAATCATTCCTGATTAATAGCCATTACTCTAGGATAGAGGATGAGATGCCACATTTCCGCTCATTACTTAGTGTGTGCATGTGCAGTTAGGTCAGAGATATGTTTTTATTCCACATCATTAAACTTCTAAAATAAGCAAATCAAGTTGATTATAAAAGTAAGTTGATAATTAAAATACCCTATTTACAAAGACACTCACATTCAGATTTAAATTGGTTTGACATGAAGATTTTATAAAGGGAATTATGGGACAAAGAAATGTGGTATTATCTGGTGAAGATATTTTATAGTTTTATCAACTGGACTAGGGAGAAATGTTCACATGTTGAAATATTCACTTTGTAAGCTAAATAATGTGATTGAATGTATAAAAGAAAATGAAATAAAAAATGTAAATAAAAAAGTCAATGTATGAATAAAGTTATACTTGGTTTCAATGATTCTAATCATTTGATCATGACTATTAGCAATTCATTATCTTTAACTTTTTATATAAAGCATTATTATATATTAGTAGGTTGTATTTCTTTTCTTTGTTTTACTGTATTAAGACATGTATTGTTATGTTAACTAAAAGTCACGATAGATTAACTTTTTAAATCTGACATAAATATATTACATTACTGATGAAAAAAGAATGTAAGATACTTTTATTTAAGAAATAATGAGTTAAGGGGCTGGCAGGTAGCATGGTAGTTAAGACACTGCACTTCCACAAGGCTGACATGGTTCTAGTCCCAAACCTGGTGGCTTGAATTCTCACTTTCCTGGTCTCTCTTTCTCTGATCAAATTAAAATAATAGTAATAAACAAAATTAAATAAATAATTCTTAAAGATATGATATAAATATTTCAAAATTAGCACTGTTTCCTTTGTCCTTAGACTGAGCTTTCAAAATGCATGCATATATATTAATATAATTTCAATAAAAAATATGTTATTCAATAGAAGATAAAATATTATAGAATAATATGATCAAGAAGGAAAAAACAGGACATTAAAAATACAGAAAAGTTGGGACCAGCAGGTGACGTGGTGGTTAAGGTGCTGGACACTCCCACATGGCTGACCACGGTTCAAATACTGGACCTAGTGACTTGTTTTCTCACTTTCCTCTCTCTCTCTCTGTGTCTCTCTCTGGTCAAATTAAAATGAAGGAATAAATGAATAAATAAATAAATAAATCTTTAAAAAACAAAGTAAATCTATGCAATTAATTGAAGGTATAGTAGGTTTCAAATTGTTTTATGTACAGATTGATACAGCTATATTAGAATGATGAATGCACAATTAATATTTATGAAAACAGCATACAATTTAAATTATTTGAAACTATTTATTGGTGTGTTATAAATAATTTAAGAGGTTTGGAAATGTAAAGTTCTGGTCATCTCATTGTTGTGCAAACCAATTTATCTACATATGTCAATTATTTATACTGAAACTGAAATGTGTATGTTGTGTGTAATACAAAAATGGAAGTAAAATTAGTCAAACACTAAATGTATTTAAGTATGTGTTTCAAGAACAAATGAGGGTGATAATCTAAATTGAACATGAAATAATTAGAAATAAATATTTATTTTAATTCTTTTTTAAATATTAGTCATTTAATTTTATTAATAATCATTATTATTTTTTAATTTGCTAAAGGGCACACATGCTCAAAATAGAGACAGAGAGAGAAAAAAAGAGAAAGTGATAAAGCAAGCTGCCTGACAGCCCTCCAAAGAGCAGCAGTGACCAGGCAGCGGAAGGCCCCTGAGCAGGAGGCGCGGCAGCTTAACGAGGAGAGTGAGTGGACAGTGCCGGCTGGACTTGCCGAGAGATGGCGATTTGGTCTTCAGGTAGGAAAGAGGGAGTCTGGGGAGGCACGCTGCTTGCCTTCGTAGAAATGCCCCTTCTCGCACCTTCTGTCGCCACCAGGTCCAGGACTCAAACCACAGTTGTCCATGTGGGAGTCTAGCACTCTAACCGCAATGTCACCTGCTGGCCTCAATTTTAAATTATATTTTACAGAAAAATTATCTTTTGGAAAATGTTTTCCTTTTGCTTGTACAAATGAATCCTTATGCCTTACTCTTGGCTATATTTATAAAGTAGATTATTAATATTTGGAAAAATACAAAATTTAATGGTTTTAGACCCAAACTAATATCTTAAATGTACATTTTCCATGATAAAGTAATAGGACTTTGATTTATTGTAACATTTGAAACAATTATAAGCAAAGAACAAAATCTATAAGACAAATGTTTTCAGATTCAAGACATAAACTAAACAGGACAGTTATGCTTGAGAGAAGGGGATGAGCCCTCTAATTTCCCCAGTTTTAGGAGAAGAGTCCCTTAGGTCTTTAACTGAGGAATGACAAGAGGCAGAAAGCCCTGGTGCCAGAGAAATAATTGCCCAGAAGGAGCAGAAGGTTCCCAGGGACAGGAACATAGTCAGAGGGCAAAATATGCACTTCATGGGAAACCAAGTAGCGTAGTCTGAGGGTATTGTCTGACCGCTAGGATTCAGTCGATCAGATAATCCTAAAAATGACCATCCAGAACCTGATCCTCCATGCTTAGCCACAGAGTCTATTTTCTCCCAAACACCAGTCACTATTTTATTTTTTACAAACACACACACACACACACACACACACACACACACACACACTTGGCTTGGCTTTTGTTGTTTTAAGTGATCATTTTTTTTTTTTTAATATGAAGAGACTGAGAAAAAGGAGAAAATTTCTCCCTCCCTAAATGGGGCACAATCCCTTCTCTTCGCTTTCCCCATCCTGTCAGTATTCAGCCAAGTGGGATCTGACCACCTTAACCAGAAGGCCAAAGCCCCAGCTTATTTTGTTTGTTTTAAAGCTGTGACAAGTCCCTTCACCTCTCAGTCGTCTTAGATCTCTCAAAGAGACATTTACACTAGTGCCTACATCCTTAAATGTGCCTTTGTTTCTGAACAAGGAAAGTCTTACTTTTGTGAATTGTAATTTTTTAAACATTTAATCACTGTATATCATTACAGCATGTAAAATGATTTTTCCCAGCATGAGTGCTCTCTATATTAGTAAAGTCAAAGGTATTATCATACACACCAATTTTACATGTTTGTGTCTCTTAAATGTTTTGCTTCTTTCTTTTTTTCCCTTAATTCCCTTCCTCCTATCCTCCTCCCACACTGTCCCTAGTATCTGCAATTGTTCTCCATGCTTTCTATGTCTAACAGTCTGCCACAGAGTGCCAACATTCTGTATATATTTAGCACACAGAGGCTTCATAAAGTAAATTTGGGATGGCTTGCTTCACTTCACAGTAATTTTCCTTATTTGTCAACTTACTATCAAATGTCCGGGTCTCATTGTTTTTTATGGCTGGGTAGTATTCCATAGTGTATATGTATCACACATTTATTTTTTAATTTGCTACAAGGCATGTGTGCTCACCAGAGAGAGAAAGAGAGAGACAGAGAAAGAAAGAGTGAGAAAGTAAGTCACCAGGTCCAGGACTCAAAACATGGTCAGCCATATGGGAGTCCAGCACCTTAACCACCATGCCATCTGCTGGACCCTCCACATTGTTTTCAATCCATTGATCTGTTTGTGGATATTTGGGCTGGTTCCATGTCTTAGCAATTGTGAATAATGCTACAATAAATGGTATGCCAGGAGTAGAGTTGGAACACACTTAGTCAGAAAGAACACTTGCACTCTCCTGGTAGATTCCCAGGAGTGGAATTGCTGGATCATATTGTAATTCTATTTGTAGATCTTTGAGGAACCTCCATATGTTCTCCACAGTGGCTGTACAAATCTACATTCCCACCAACAGTGTAGTAGAGTTCCCTTTCACCACAGCCTTGCCAGCAGTTATCATTTTTGATTGTTTTAAATTTTAACCATTTTGACCAGGGTTAGATAATATCTCACTATACTTTTTATTTGCATCTCCCTTATGATAAGAAATGTTGAGCATTTTTCCATATGCTTTTTAGTCATTTGTATGTCTTACTTAGAAAGTTTTCTGTTCAACTGATTTGCCCATTTTTTAATTGGATTGTGTACTTTTTGCAGTTAAGTTGCTTGAGTTCCCTGTATATTCTGGTTCTCAGTCCCTTATTGAAGGCATATTTTGAAAATATATTCTCCTATTTAGAGGGTTGCTGATAAACTCTAATTATTGTTACTTTAGTTGTGCAGAAGATTTTTAACCTGATATAATCCCACTTGTCTATTTGGGAGACAATTGTCTGTGCTTTGGGAATCTTATTTAAGAAGTCCTCACCTACTCCATTGTCTCCAAAAGTTTTTGCTGTGCTATCTACCAGTAGCTTTATAGTTAAGGTCTTAGGTTTAGATCTTTAATCCATTTTGAGTTGCTTTTTGTTCATGGTGAGTGACTGAAGTAACAGCCTTGTCTTTCTGCAGGTGAATACCCAGTTTTTCCAGCACCATTTGCTAAAGAGATTTTCTTTTCCCCATTGGATTGATTGGTGCCAAAAGTTGGTTCTTTCAGAAGATAAACAAAATTGATACACTGCTAGCTGTACTAATTAAGAAGAGAGAAAGGAACCAGATAAATCAAATACATAATGAAGCAGGCAATATTACAACAGATATAACAGAAATGCAAAAGATCATTAGAGAATACTGTGCATGACTATACACCAACAAACAAGAAAACCTGGATGAGAAGGATAAATGGATCAGGAAGACATAGAAAGCCTGAATTGACCAATAGCAAGCAATAAAATTGAATCAGTAATAAATAAACTCCCACAAAAGAAAAGCCCACATCCTGATGGCTTCCCTTATACAATTCTACAAAACTTTTAAAGAACTAATGCCCATTCTACTGAAACTATTACTAAAAATCCGAAAGGAAATTTATTTTATGAAGCCACTATCATCTACATCCCCAAAATAGACAAGGATGTAACAAAAAAAGGATGTCTTTCTTAAGTTGAGCGTCCAAAGTAGGACTGAAGCCTAGACAGCCCCATTCAAATATAAGCATTTCTTTTTTCTTTTGCATTTTATTTTTTTATTCTTTTACATTTTATCTTTTTATTTTTTAAATTTTTATTTACATTCATTCACTATACATCAATACATCATACAAAATCAGATTTTCCATCCAGAATACACTGTATATTGGCTCAATCAAGCACATCAACATACGTGTTATTGTCAACATATAATTTTCTATTTCTTGTCTCCTGTATATTTTGCTTTTTTTCCCATCCTTGATTCCCTATCTCTCACTCTCTGCGGTGTCCCACCCTCCTCCCACACTGTCTCTGGTATCCATGGTTACTTCCTATGCATTTTCCCCCCACATTTTATTGATTTGCTAAAGATATTAACTAATCTAAATATTTTGAATAGCAAGCACAGCTGATGTATACATATCCATGAACACAAGTCTGACTTTGGGATAAACTTCAGTGAATAGAATGAACATACTATAAAGTAGCACCTAGCTGGGGCTATATAGCTTTCTGCAGTCATCAAATAGGTATTTTTAATGCATTATCTTTAATTTCAAGAAAAACAGTCCTCATGTTTTTTTTTCTCCTGAAAATTTTTTATTTAATTAATTTACATTCATCCCTTAAGCATCATCACAGCACACAAAATGTGGTTTCCTATCCAGAATACACTGCTTAGTGGCTTAATCATGCATGTTATCGTCAATAATTTTCCATTTCTAGTTATATATATATGTGTGTGTGTGTGTGTGTGTGTTTGTGGGTATATGTCTACATATATATTTTATCTTTTTATTTTTTATTTTTTTAATTTTTATTTACATTCATTCACTATACATCAATACAGCATACAAAATGAGATTTTCCATCCAGAATATATATACATATGTCTACATATACATATATATATAAATATACACACACACATATATATATGTATATATACATACATTTTTTTTTTTGGAGAGGTTTTCGCTATAGGGCGCGTGCGCTCGTCAGACAGACAGAGAGAGACAGAGAGACAGAAAGCGAGAAATCACCCCCCAGGGGGGATGGTCACGTCGCAATCCCTTCTCCTCCATTCTCCTCTTGGGATCTTGGGCACGCACGCACACGTGCCCTGCATGAGTTTTAAGCCACCGGGTCCAGGACGCGAACCACGGTCGACTACGTGGGAGTCCAGCAACATAGCCATTACGCTAACTGCTGGTTCCCTATACATATTTTTTTTAACCCTTATGTCTGACCCTCTGCCCTCTCCCACCCTCCTCTGGTGTCTACCGTTGTTTTCCATGCCTTTTCCCCCACATTTTATTGATCACACAATTTCTTAAATAATCTAACTACTTTCAATCAAGTTCAGCTGGTAATTTCAAGAAAAGCAGTTTTGAAATGGTAAGAAACTTTGCTTAAAACCTAAAGCCAGGAAACACGTTAGGATTTTGTTCAAATAGTAGGTACATGAACCTATCGACTGCCCAAGACAGGACAAAAAGCCTTAAACTGGACAACAAAGCCTAGAAGAAAAGCAGCAATATTTTAGTCAAAAGTCATAGAATGCTATTTCAGCAGTTCAGTCTCATGTACTTAATCTATCTTCTGTTTTGGTTTGATCTTCCCCACTGAATTCTGGGATATAATATTCAACTCCAGACTTGTTCCTATGATTAAGTTGGCCATTTTCTTAGTTTTTGAACCCTTATTTCTGTGTGCCTGTATTATTCAGCCTCCAGCCCACAAACATGAGTGGCAGGAAGCTTCTCAAGCCTTCTGTCTCTGTCTCTGTCTCTGTCTCTATCTACCTCTGTCTCTGTCTTCTAAAATATAAAACATTTCTATCACAAGACAGGAGCACAAGGATTATTCATGTCCACAGCATTCATGTCCCAGAGAAAATCTTATCATTCTTAGGTAAGATTACCCATGGTGACACTGCGTGGATAGCAGCAGCAGAAGACTGAATTAAATTTCTGTTTTCTTGTGTTAAGGAGACTTCAGGGCAAATCATGATACCTGAAGACCTGCAATGGCAACAGGAATATTACTGGCCACTACCACAACATTGACACCATCTCGTCACAGGACCATCATAGATAAATACAGCTCTAAACAACTTTGCACATACCTAGAATAGGTCTTTTTTTTCTTCTTCTATTTTTTAATAATATCTTTATTTTAATTCCTTTTATACAATCTCTGCTGGCATCAAATGAACTCCATTTTTCTGTGCAATTGAGGTTGGAAATCATTGTCATTTCTTGGAAAATTCTTGAAGGATGAAATAAGATGAAGAAGGAACCTGACGTTCAAAGAAAATTTCTCAGATCAGAACCAATATAATCCCAAGGCTGCAAACTTCAACCCCAAGCAGAAGATATGAACAATACCTGTATATTTAAAGCACCAGGGAAAATAGAGACATACGTAGGACCCCAGGGGAATTATGTTAACTTATGTGCATATGACATTTTAGGTGACTATGCCATTATAGGTTTTTCCTTAATGAGCTCAGACCAGCCTTACATGAAAACTAAAAAGGACCACTTAAGTTTCTGAACTGAAATGTATTTGAGATTTCCATGAATGAGCTCTTTAAATTCTGACCAGGAGAGAGTCTTAGCAATCCTACAGATGTAGCATGATCCTATTGCTGAGAGGGAATGCACAAGCACACACAGTTACTGTCTTTCTTACCAATATTTAGGGATATCCTGAAACATTAAGAAAACTTTATCAGTTAATGTTGTTTGTCCTTTCTCCTGTTTTTTTTTAATGATCAAAATTGAATAGAACCACATTGTATTAACTTAACATCTAAGCACAAACTGATTATGGTAGATTATAGGAAACAGGACAGGCTCCATTGTCTAGAAATTAAGAGAACTGGATCTCACATGACTGACCACATTTGAAATCCCAGCCCCTAGCAACTTAAAAAACACACTGGGTGTGTATATATATATATATTCCCCAAATACCCAAATACTGAGGAGATAGATTGTGTGTGGAGAAAGGATTGTGTGAGACCATACCCAATTGAGGGTGTTTTCTCCCTCTCTCTCTAGTTCTCTCTGGTGAGTGTCATCTGGCAGTTTAAAAAATAAAAAGCAAAGAAAATATAAACATATCCATAATGAGAGCTTGCTCACAGTTTAGCTGTGTATCCTTTCCCCATTTTAGCAGCTCAGTGATGACTTTTTCTCAGTAGCATAAAATAGATGAATTCAATGTGACCTTCTCTACACCATGTGTTCAGGAAATATGACATGCTCTGGGGGATTAATGTCATAGCATCACCATTACCCTAGCAAACACATCAATGTTGTAATTTGTACAAACCCATAAAGTGGGCGTGGGAAGGATCCTGAAATTAAATTGACATTGAAAGAAAGTTAAAATTGCAGCCCCCCCTCACGTACACAGACAAGGCTTTGTTCACTTTAATAAGGCATTACAAAGGAGCTTTGTGATTGATAGGTATTTGAAATTTATGGACCATCTAAAACAGACGAAAGTTGCAGAAAAATTATTGAAAATGGTATTCTAATTTTTCAGAGCTTATATTCATTGACGTATGTGTGGAACGTTTTATGTTGATAAAAACTAAAGTGACAGTTAATTTATTGTAAGTTATTTGTAATCTTTGTTGGGAATAGGTAAACAGGCCTTCACATTTGTTCTTTAATTCCATTCATCATAGCAGTTTTAGAGGCATCAACCATTGATGATGTGTTCATATATAGAAGGTAATTATGGCTAAAAGATTATTTTCAGTTACTTTGATTTGATTTTGTGTTTCTGTTTAATTTGCTCTAATACGCAATTGAAGGATAGGCAGTTTGCTGATGCCTCTCTTGGTAAAAATACAAGCAGTGTTTACTTTGGTCTAATGTAATAGTGACTGTGATGGAGTAGCTTTCACAAAAATCTAGATAAATTCATCAAATAACAAATGTGATGGAAGACTTCTAAGTCTGGATGCATTGAGATTCTGGCATGAAGGTAATCTCATTGAGCAGGCCAAGAATCTGCACATCTTTCCCTTGGAGTGATCTCTAATAGTTGGCATTAAGAGAGTCTGAGAAGCCAGCTGGTTCAAGATTTACAAGTGGAAAAGCAAGCAGAACTTAAGAACTCAGGAACTCTTGAAGAGATCTTACCAACTCTGGTTGCTAGAGTTTGTGGGATTCTAAGACAAGCAGGATTTGAAAGCCAAAGAACATGGAGAGAGGTCAGAAAAAATGATCTTGGCATTTGACTTTCTTGAGGCATTTCATATTCTTACACTGCACAGAAAAAGAAGCTAAGAAGCCAAGAAGGAAAGCAGCTGACAATTAAAGGAGAATTGTAAATTTCTTTGTGTCAGAAAAATGTAAATTTGAATCAAGAACTGTCTAGGGAAGATGGATCCTGCTAAGTGTCCAGAGTCTCAGTTGACTCTCCAGTAGGGCTCCTGTGTCAGAGGGATCATGAATCACAGGAGATAGAGGCACACAGACGCTGCATACTAGCATAGACTCAGCTGAGTCCTTGAACACACTGAGATTTGCTCCCACTCTGGGTGCCCACCAGAACTATCTACCCAGAAGGAAGATAACTACATCCAGAATCTTCATGAACTTTTTTTATAAGAACTGTGGCATGCAAAAAAATAAACAGCCACCACCATAACAGCAAAAATGAATCAAGATTTTACTGAAAGACGATAGAAAAAAATAAAACAGAGCTAACTATGCCTTTAGATATCAATAACGGAATTTTAAAAGATATACTTGGGCAAGCCAGTGGTATAGTGATTAAAATGGTTATATCCCATATGACAAACCATGCAATTTGAATCCTGGAATGGGAGACTTAAAAAACACACCAGGAACATATGTATATGTACCCAAAATCCCTAGAGGAGAATAAAGGTAAAAAGGATTGTGACATGACCATCTTCCCTGAGGATTAATTCTTGCTCTCCTCCCAATATTTCTTTGATGAGTGTTTGTATCCTATAGCAAAAAAAATTAAAAATTAAAGATACTCTTAAAAACTTATATATACAGATACATATACGTATCTGTGTGTGTGTATATATATACATATATATGTGTGTGTATATATATGTATATATGACAAGATATTAGAATTTCAGCAGAAAACTGAAACACATATAAAAAATCAGGGAGAAATTATATAGTGGAAAATGGAATGACTGAAATTGAGAATTTAGGTGGGTAATAATGGATTTGACACAGATGAAGAAATGGATCAATATATGAGAAAATAAGTCAAGAAAGTACAGATTTTCAACCACAGAGAGAAAACAGTGGAAAATACAGAAGAGCAAAAGTAGCATATGTATGCAGGTCAGGTGGGAAAATTTTGTCATGAACTTAATTGGACTTGAAGACAGAGAGGAGAGACCAGGACGTCTATCATTCTTTGGCAAGGGAAATGTTCACTCATTCTCTGTCTTGTTCACAGTGATACATCTATTTCTCTAGTCTTTTATTGTCATCAAGTAGTCTTTTAGTGAGTTTGCATTTTGGTTTATACGTTCTAAACTGTGTGGTTTCTAATTCTGAATTTTCTTCCCACTAAATAAGTAATAAGTATTATTGGCTATGTCTTGATTTTTATTCACATGTGTGTGTTTATTGAGGTTTTACTCTTTTATTTGAATGTTAAGACTATCTCTTGATTTTGTCACCTTGGGCTCACATAATGTCCTAGATGCAGTTTGAGTTTTTTCATGATGCTTAGTTTTACAGAATATGATCCAATTATTCTATTACTTAAAAAAAAATTGTCTACGGTTTTGCTTTATGTTTGTGATAGAGCACATGCTTTTGCACATGTGAGCATACATAAAAGAGAGAGAAGCACCCACAAAAGGATCTCACCTACAGCAATTTTCTTACCCGGCCCTCCAGCTTGTCTGATTCCTTAGATTGCACAAGCCGGTACATTCAAGCAGACCAGAGATCCAAATCTGTGTTTAGCTATATGGTTTCAGATTTACTGGGCCCTGAATTACCACTGTGTCACAGTAGCCTGTAGTCTGACTTTTTATTAGAATGATGAGGCTATTCCAGGTGTGTCTGTGCAGGTATTTCCAGAGGAGATTGGCATGTGTGTCAGTGGATTGATTAGAGAAATTCTGTCTGCATTATGGGTGGATACCATCTGATGAGTTGGGGGCCTGTGAGGAACAAAAAAGCTGTGAGGGGATGAATTCTTGCTCTCTTTCTTAGGAAGTGGGAGTGGATCTTCTCTTACTCTCGGACATTGGAATTCTAGGTTCTCTTACCTTTGAGCTCCTAGACTGACACTAGCAGTCCCAACCTTTTGGACTTACAGAGATGGACTGAGAAATATACCATAGACCATCTTATTTCTGGAGCCGTCAGACTTGGACTTAGCCATCTTACCATTTTCCAGAAAATCAGCATGCAAAATACCCTGAGCACCTAAAAAACAAACAAACAAACAAAAAAACAAACAAACAAAAACAAACAAACAAACAAACAAAACTGTTGCTGTGACTTTTGGACGTGCCAATCTGGTCTTATCTGCAAGTGATCTAGGTACATCTGCAACCGATCTAGGTACAATAATCAAGAGGACAGTTCGATCATTGATTTTTCAGTCAGAATTGTGTAAGTTGAACCAGTTGAGCTGTCTATGGTGTAGGCCATTGCTTTTGCTATTAATCATTGATCCTCTTCAATGAAGGCATGAAAAATATTAATTTTTCCTCACAAATTGATATGAATCGTTACCGTGGGCATCATCTTCAACATCACCTTATCCCTTCTTAAAATGAACAATCCACATGTAAATTTGCAATGTCTTTAGGACATTGTCACTCTCAATGTTTGTAAAGGATCAATGATCTCACTATTCTTCCACCCAAGCATTATCAAAATTTTCATATTTGTTTTTGCTTCAATTTTAGACAATTCATGTTGCTCTGAAAGCAGCATTTTCTGAATTTATACTTCTTTGTTAAATAATTATTTATTTTATTTATTCATTCATTTATTTCTTAATTTGACCAGAGAGAGACAGAGGGTGAGAGTGAGAGACAGAGGGATTGAGAAAGCAAGCCAACAGATTCAGGACTTGAACCCTGGTCAGCCATGTGAGAGTGCCCAGCACCTTAACCACCATGCCACCTGCTGGTCCCTGAATTTATACTTCTTAATGCTTCAAACTAGATCCTATTTAGACATGATATAACAAGTTAGTAAGAATTTATTTTCATGCAAAAAAATTGAAATCTATGAATCTTTTTTTAAATTCACATTTTCCATGAACTTTCTGAGGACCTGCACTCCCCTATATCTTCTCTATATTTCCTCTTGGTTCTGGCTTCCTAGAGAACCCTGGATAAACAAGACCATCCACTAAATATAAAGTCTTGGATAATCTAAGTTTATATTGTATTATTTTGTGGGGAAAATTTATCAATATCTGAACAGAAATTTTTGTTACAAGTAAACATGCTCACTTTTATCATTGTGACATTGTTTATTATAGCAAAAAATTAAATTAAAACTAATTGAGCATTTACAAATAAGGCTACATTTAAAAATAGAATATTTGAGTGGAGCTATGGGTATAACCAGCCATAATGTGTAGCATAAAGGTGTTTTTTGCTATACTGCCCGACATAATACAACGTCCCTTAGGGCATATATGTTTACAATGTTTTAAGTCTTGAACATTACTCCATTTTGCACATAAAAACAAATAATACTTTATACCATTTAAAACACACACACACACACATACACACACACTAGGAACACAAACTCTGTAAACTGAGAAAAGATATCATTTATTTCATTTAGAACAGTCTCAAGGGGCCAGTGGGTGACATGTTGCTTAAGGCACTGGACGTACACGTGGCTGACCTTGATTCAAGTCCAGAGTTGGCAGTTTGAAACTCACGCTGAGCGCGTGTGCATGCATGCCAAAGAGTAAAATGGAGGAGAAGGGATTGCAGCATGCCATCCTCCCTGGGAGGTGATTTCAACACTTTACAGAAATATGACAACATCAAAACCACAGACTATAAAGCAACATGCTTACTTCTGTGTGTGTTTGTTATCTATACTTAAAACTGTGCTTATGTACTGGTGTAAAATGATTATTAGTCTTCGACAATGTTTATATCTGAGTAATTTCATATCACCATTCACATTTTTCATAAATAACATTTCTTTAATTTCTTTTTTGTATAATTACCTTTAGATCACCTTATTGAGTCAGTTTTTTGTGTGTGCAAATTTTATAGATTACATATCAATGGATTTTGTTTCAGCATTCAAACTTTTCTTGCAAATTCTTTTTGAGTAGCTTAGTATCACTGAGAGAAGTACTTCTTTTATTTTTTGTTTCTCAAAGATAATTTAGTTCCGGGCTCAACATCAAGGATCTCATCAGAAATAGATAATTTCAGGCCCCTATCTCAGATCTGTATAATCAGAACTTGCGTTTTCACCTCTGCAGTGCATTTTTATCCACATTCTCTTAGAAAGACATTATTCTAATCTGTCTATTTCTCTCCCTTTCCTCTCCTATTTAGTCTGTTTACTTCTTTCTATTTCATAAGGTTGTTGTAAGAATTGTTTCCATTCAAATTACCCTCCCACCCAAAAGTAGCATTATCTTTTTAAAATTAAAAAATAATGACTTGTCCTACACCTTAACAGTTTCTCAGTACTCAGGAGAACATTGACCACCACCACCCCTTTCTCGAAGAGGCCTGTGTAGTTTAGTCCCAGCGCATCTACAGTATCACACCTTGGGCAAATCTGAATGGCTATGAATTTGACACTGGATCTTTCATCTGTATAAACATGCTGTGCCAATTCTTGTTCTTTGCAACAGCTATTCCCTTCCTCTCAAAAACGCTTTTCTACACCCTGATCCAATTTCTTTCATCTAGCAAGTTTTTACTTTTTTCTTCAAATATGCCCAAAACAATACTTTTCTAAAGAAAAGAAAAAAATTCTAAACACTATTTAAAAGAAAAAAATTGCTGTAAGGTTTGTGTAGTCACAGGTGAGAGAAAAGAGAGAATGTGAGAAAGTAATCCCCCAAGAATGATTGGCCATGCCACAATCCCCTCTCCTAAATTCTCCTCTCAAGACTCGGAGCACACGTGCACACTGGCTCGGCATGTTTCCCAAGCCACCAGGTCCGGGACTCAAACCATTCAGTTGACCATGTGAAATCTAGCCACCTTAACCACCATGCCAAGTGGCTGACCCCCAATAAACTATTTTTTTTATTTTATGATAATTTATTTTAAAACTGTATATGTTTTAAATTATATTATTTCTACCACGAGACTGTATATAGTAATGGACAATAGCTAGACCACATATGATAATAAAGTTTTGTCTCTGCAGCAATCAGTTGGGAAACCAAACCCTTAACATTTGGCCAAGAAGAAATGAACTTAATTAGTGACTGCCAGCTTCCCAGATGTTTGATCTTGGTTTTTACCCAGGAGCAGGAAGAGAAAAGCAATGTGTTCCCCAGATAAGTCACAGACCATACCCTGCTTTTGGGTAGCCCATCATCCACTTCTCCATGAACTGAAGCTTTTCCTTTTTTCCTGATCAAAAGCTTTTCTAGTCCTGAGAGGAGCTGGTAATGCAGTGGGAACACAACTGGGCCCATAAGGGAAAGGTCCTGGTTTGCACCACCCAGCACCTCCCTGAGCGAACTGGGCATATGCACGTGTTCCAGATACAGGCTGACTGAAACTGGGAGTTGGATCATGGTGTGTGGACACTGTTGGAGTCATCTCTCTCTTTCTTCCAGAAAAAGTAAATGAACTTTAGGAGAAAAAAAAAAAAAAAAAAAAAAAAAAAAAAAAAAGCTTCCTGACACCTATGTTTTTCTTTGAGTTTCAGCAGAAAGTAAGTGATGGCAGCTAACTCCCGTGTTATAGCAAGCTCGTAAATGAATAAGCTTTGTTTTATTTTTGCTTATTTCCTTTTTTTATTTGCCTCATTCTTGTTTATTTCCACATTATTAACTTAACGATTTGAAAAAAAACTTTTATCTTTGGTAAAATTCATACATTTGTTTGAAATAACAATAAAAAAATACAAAGAAATTCTATTTTTCTCTGTGCTTTTCTCTCAAAACTGACAACTCCCACTCCAGAATTAAGACTATTTATCTTTAAGTGCCAGCTGAATTGTCAGTGTATGTGGCCAGAAGCATAGGCAGATACACATAATATTATAGTTAGAGCACTTTAGAATTAAAGAAAGTGTCTTTACTTTCACTCTTCCAGCATTACTCTTTTTTGTCCATCTTTTAAAATATTTTGCCTTGGTTTATACAGCTCGATTGCTGAATATCAGTAAACAAAAGACTATTTCTAACCTGGGGGTAATCATTTCTAGGAAATTAATTTCACAATAGTATGCTACTGCATTGTGCAAGCCATTTTCATAGAAAACAGTATCTCAATATATTTGACAAAGTTAAATCATGCAATTAGGGAAAGCAGTAATAGGAATAGAAGAAAAATATATGATTTTAGATGAGATTTGAAATGGCAGCTCCAGTAATGCAGAAAGACAGAGCAAGCCTGTTCCAGATGTCAGTCACTGCTGCAGGGAGGACTGGGAGCAATAATTTCGCGTGAAGTTACATAGAAGAGATAAATGGATTTCATGTATTTTAGATGCATCGATTTTTATTATACAATTTCAAGCTATGAATCTAAAATTGAAAAAAAGAAAAACAGCTTGTTACACCTGAAAATATAGTTTGATTTGGATTTAGAGTCAATAGATCTTTGTAGGGAACCTACTAAGTGCTAACGAGTATACTAGAGTGTGTAATATATTATCGTGAGAGGTTAGAGAACTCCCACTTAAAAAATTGTAGGAAAAAATAGTTATGAGTACATGCAAATGCAAAATGGCAGAGCACACAACACTAATTGTAGTTATATAAGGATTCTCAGATTTGTCTACCTATTTGTATACCTATTATATGTTTGCATATCATGTCAATAAGTGCACATATTTACAAATGGGAATATATGTACTATGCGTATCATTTAATATTTTAAATATTACAATTCTACCTTGTTGAGATAGCACATGGTTCAGAATCTCCAATTTGAAATGAGGAACATGAGTTTAAGTGATGTGCTTGGGTTCATTTTGTAATTCAGTGAAGGAAATGTGAATAGTAGAGTTTGACCAATCAAATGGACTAATCTCTTCCCGGTGTCTCACTTCTACATGCAGAGTTCCACCAGCTTGTTCTACCTGGTTCCCTCCAACCTAAGTAGTTTGAGTTTTTTTGTTTTGTTTTGTTTTGTTTTTTGTTTGTTTATTTGTTCATTTTTGTGTCTTTTTGCCATAATGCATAATGTGTGTACACTTGCAGGAAAGAGACAGAGAAGGAAGTGAAAAATAAATCTCTGGAGACAGGGTGGGGCATGGCCACCACCCCACTATCCATTCTCCTCGGTTCTCCTTTTGGGATTTTGGGCACACATATACATTCACCTGGCATACTTTTTAAGTCCTTGAGTCCACAGAGTCAGCAATGTGGGATCCTTAAGCACCATGCCCTATGCTGTAATCTGAGTAGCCTATTCTAATAAACTAATACTACCTGTGCCCTGGTTTCTGCCTTCACGATAATAATGCCTCATGTCCTGCGTTGGCCTCCATATTCATATTCAAGGAGAGTAAAAGTTGTCCAGTCTTATTATGTCTTAATAATCTATGCCCTTGGGATAAGCAGTTGGCATAATGGCTACATGGCTGGACTACCATGTAGTTGACCACGGTTCAAATCCCAGACCTGGTGGCTTAAACTCACACTGAGCACATGTGCATGTGTGTCCAAGATCCTGAGAGGAAAATGGAGGAGAAGGGATTGTGGTGTGGTCATCCCCCCCCAGAGGGTGATTTCTCACTTTCTGTCTTTCTCTCTCTTTGTTTTTCTGGTGAGCCCACGCACCCTATAGCAAAACCTCTCCCCCTGAAAATAATAATCATAGTAATAATCTATGACCTTTCCAAAGAAAGTTCTATTTTCCTCTTCTTTCGGCATTAAAGCAAATACTCATGACTCCTTGGCAGATGTCTTGGGATTTCATGAAAGATGATTGTTTTTCTGGAAGTATCCCTCAATCTTACAGAATAGTATTTAGTTTCCTCTCCTTCAGGCTTTTCTTAGAGCAGATGTACAAGTTGTCATGGCTCTTTGGGAAGCGTCCTTAATCCCTCTGTACTATTACTGAAATAGACTCCTAAGAGTTTTTCAACTTCAATAATCAAATGACTTTTGGGGCCAGCAGATGGCATAGCAGTTGTGTCACTGGATTCCCACATGGCTGACTACAGTTTGTGTCTCAGACCCAGTGACTTGAAAATCACTCCAGGTGTGTGTGTGTCCCTGCCCAAGATCCCGGGAGGAGAATGGAGAAAAAGGGATTGTGACATGACCATTCTTCCTGGGGGGCTGATTTCTCACTTTTTCTCTCACTGTTTCTGACTGTCTCTCTCCAGCAAGCTTAAAAGCCCTGAGGCAAAAAACCTCTAAAACTAACTAACTAAACTAGTAATAATTAAATGACTTTCTTCTTATTCAGTCTTAATATTTCTCCATCATTTCACATGAAATCACAGTTCATGTCATTCATGAAGACTCCTGACTATCTCAAGGCTTTCTGAAAGTCCTTTGAACTATCAGGAAAATTCTCTTTGTCCCCTTCCCAAAAACACTACACTGATGATTCATCTTTACATAAAGTGTCTCCCTAATTAACACATCACAGCTTGAAGGCAGGCTCTATATGATAAACTCGTTTTATACAAGCATTTAGCAGAATTTCTGACTGAAATCTAACTAGGACAAGATTAAGTAATTTATTTATTCATAAAAGAAGGACAGAGGGGCAATAACCCTTATTTAGGGGATGAAAGTTGTACTATCTTTATTTCATCTTTGTTTCTGTGGACATTGGCTCCCTTTTCATTTATTGTAGATAAGCTTACAAACATTTTTGTATATATAAAATAGTGAGCAAATATTGTCACAAATAACATTCATGTTGATCTTACAATGTCACTGCAATACACTTAACTGTTTTTTGGGCAAATAAAGCCAGAACACTGAAAAAAAAAAATAATCCAGCTCTCACATACCCTCTTTTGGACTTAATTTCATGGTACTAGATAAGGAGGGTGTTTTTGTTAGCTTGCTTGCTGTCATTTGTTAGTCTTCGTAGTCTTAAAGTCAAAGTCTAGGGTTCAAATCTTCCACTCAGATCAAGAATTTTCTGAGAGTTAAAATTATGGTCAAAATGCAGTGCTAAATTACTTGATTACATGAAACTGCCTTAGCTAAGCTGATTATAGAACTATGATTAGTAAATATTAATAGATTATTGTAACTTTCCGTAATGATATATGTATCTTTTATCAAAACCTTCTGAGATGGAAAAAAGAATTTACCCAATAACAGTAATTTTATCCTTCATTGTGCTTCAATGTAAATGATTCTGCAGAAGAGTTTATCTAGAGCCATTCCTCAAACCATAATAATACATCTGCTGTCAAAAACGAAAATGAAACTGTGAAGTAAGTCAATCAAGGACAAAGATAATTCTCATTTTTAAAAAGAAATATTGTGTCAAAGGAAAAATAATAATTATTACATGTAAGTTAGCTGGAGCATGCTTTACCCATTGAATTTACAGAAAATAATTTTCATCATCCACTGATTATTTTTAAAGTTTTTTCTGTAATATTTTCCATTGTATGAGAGTTGGAAATTAATGGGGTGATCTCTGTGTCATCCACAATAAATAGTCATACAAAAACTATATATAGAATTAGGATTTCTATGGGACCTAAAATTATTAATTTTTTATAAAAGTTTAAGAATTATTTATGTCTTTTGATAGTAACATATCCTGTCAGAGGAAATGACTACTAACAATATCCTTGTCTATATGAAGAAAATTTCAAGTAATTGTGTTTAAAAGCTTGTGCTTAGAGATTTTTACAGTTGAACTCAGAATCCAAAGCTCACTGATACAATACTGCATAATTTATTTGTAAATAATTGTATATGTAATGTTTATAATCAATAAAATCATTTTATAACATTTACAAAGTTAATAGTACAAATCCACTTAGCTATTTGAGATTGCTAATCTTATACATTGAAATAAAGCAATGAATTTTCCAATAAAATTTTCCACAGTATCTATTACACTCTAGGTGCTCTTTCAAATATGTTTTATAGAATATTTACAAAATAACAAATATTAATTCAATTTTTTAAATAATTTTTCTTTATTTATGAAAATTGATGAACTTGCACATGTGTAAGTGACAGAGAGAGAGAGAGAGAGACAAATGAGAGAAATACCCACCACAGGTTTTGATCACGCTGCAATCTTCTTCCTCCAGTCCACAAGCCAGTGAGATCTTGGGCATTTGAGCACATCAGGCATGTATTAGGGTGCCTGGACTAGGAATTGGAACTGTGGTCACCATGTGGGATCTTGCCTCTCAAACAGTGCTTTATCATTGCACCAGAGAGCAGTCCCTAACCCTAGCTTCATTTTATAATTGAAAGAATTTGAGTATCAAATGGCCAAATAAGCTACATGTGGTTTTAAAACTGGCACAGGGAGGAAATACCAGCATTAATGACTCTTTGCTGCTGTCCATACTGGTTCTCTGTCACTATATCCTGCTGCCTGTAAATGGGTCAATATCTTCAGCAACCTGCAGAGCATACTGCTGGATGTTTTAGGATACCCGGAGTGAGTAAATTAACATCCGTGTATATACATTGTCAATGATTAGAGCAAAGGTTGACAACAATGGAAACCGGACTTTCTAGGTGTTTAGTGTCTTCATATAGAGCTTACTAAAAAAAAAAAAAAAAATCTGTTATTCTTAAAGAAATCCCAAGTAGAAGAAATTACTACAGATAAAAATAAAATCACTTTGTACAATTACAGAGAACCTAAGGCATACATGGATCTTCTGACATTTTGAGAAAAATATTAAGAAGCAGAAAAGAGTTTTAAGACTTAGGAGAAAACATTTATGAAAGACATACCTAATAAAAGGCAAGTATCCGAAATATACAAAGGACCACTCAAGTCAACTATAAGGAAAAATGCACCATTTTAAAAATGGTCTAAAGATCTTAACAGATACCTCACCAAAGAAGACGTACAGATACAAGGAAGTATACAAAAAGATACTCCATACCACGACATTCAGGAAAATTCAAACTAAAATAACTAATGAGATATGAGTGACTATATACCTATTGGAATGGTCAAACTCTACAACATCAAATGCTAGCAAGGATATGGTGCAATGGGAACTCTTAGTCATTGCTGGTGAGAATGAAGAATGGCACAGAGCCCTGGCAAACAGTTTGGCAGTTATAAAGCCTAAGGTGCAGAGCAAGCAGGTGTCATAGAAGTTCAAGAGGATAGATCCTTCATAGCCTGGCTTGCCTCACTCAGCAGTACATCTTCCATATTCTTCCACTTTCTGTCAAAAGCCAGGGCTCTGTTGGTTTTTATGGCTGAGTAGTATTCCATAGAGTATATGTGCCACAGTTTTTCAATCCATTCCTCCATACGGGGACATCTGGGTTGGTTCCAAGACTTAGCAATTGTGAATAGTGCCGCAATAAACATCGATGTGCAAGCACTTTTCCAATGAAGAATTCTTCTGTCCTTTGGGTAGATACCGAGGAGTGGGATCTCTGGATCATATGGCAGATCTATCTGTAGATTTTTGAGGAATCTCCAAATTATTCTCCACAGTGGTTGGACCAATCTACATTCCCACCAGCAGTGTAAAAGAGTTCCCCTTTCACCACACCCCCGCCAACACTTATCATTTTTTGTTTTTTTAATATTAGACAATCTGAGTGCATGTATGCCCCAAATCTCAAGAGAAGAATGGAAGAGAAGGGACTGCCACAGAGCCGTGCCTCCATGGGGGAAAGGGATTTCTCTCTCTTTCTCTCTGGTGAGCACATGTGCCCTCTAATAAAAACTTGAAAAAACATAACGAATAAAGCTTCTCTGACCATAAAAACTTAGTAATTGTGCTTCTTGATATTTATTCAATAGTTAAAAATGTATGTTCAAATAAAAGCCTATACACGAATGTTTATAGCAGCTTTACTCATAACTGCCAAAACTGAGAAGCAAACCAAGATATCCTTCAAGTGAATGGATAAATAAACCACGGGACATCCAGAGAATGGAATGTTGTTCAGCACTTAGACATGAGCAGTTAAGAAAAGAAATGAAATGAAGGAGACTTAAATATATATCAGTAAGTAAAAGAAGGACCTTGGAAAAGCGTACCAACTACATGACAGTTGGGAAAAAGCAAAACTGTGGGAACTGAAACAAATCTGGCTGCAAAGACTGAGAGAGCTGGATGAGAAGGCAGAGCGCGGAGGTTTCCAGGGCAGTGAAACCCTGTGTGGAACCTCAGTGCTGGGTACGTGCCATTGTGCATGTCCAGAACCACAGGGTGTGTAACAACAGGAGGGATCCCTACTGTAAACTACGGGCTGTGCATGTTACCATGTGCCGATGCAGGTTCATCAGTTGTACCAAAAGTAGTACTCTGTCCAGTGTCGCGGGGTGTTAATAAAGGAGTCCTGTGCGTGTGGTGGTAGCGGTAGGAGGATGAGGCATGGGAGATAGCTCCGTATGTTCTGCTCAGTTTTGTGATGTATCCTGAAATAGAAAATCACTAAACTAAAAAAAACAAAAACCAAACCAACCAAAGGAGCAGAACACTCAACTATGCTTAGCCTAATTACATGGAGCTGTACAGTGCCAATAGTGTTTTTATTTCCTATGGACAAGAAACCTTGACCCAGCCTGAAGTTTTCTACTGACTAGCATGCTCAGCACTGTTAGGCAAATAGGGAATAATTACAATTTTTTAATGACTTTAGATTTCGATCAGTTTTTCAGACTTCATTATATGCCATTCAGATGACAGTTGATAATGAATAATTAATTCATTTTTTCTATAATAGCCTGCTTTTCCTGAGGGGGAAAAAATGCATTTTTTTCTTCAATAAAGGATGGTATTTTTTTTTTCCCTTCAGCTATGCCTTTATACAAGGAAATCAATTTGCCTGTTACAGGGACACTACTTGAAAACAGAAATTCCCCATTTTACATCAAGAAAACAGAATCATTTGAATTTTTTTCATATAAAAAATATACAAATGGAAACAAAAAAGTTGAATGGAACTCTGTGATCCTGTAGGGAATCAGTTAAGAGAAATGAGGTTTAAATGCTCAGACATGCAAATCCTGCACTAGTTGATTGACTTTATCGCCAGTTCATTCTCTTATCAACAGTAGCAGGCATCTGACTATATTCACTTTGATTTACTCTGCGGAGACTTTTTCAGATTTAAACCTATTTTACCAAGACAAATGGAGTGACAAATGCAATAAATTAGACGTGCATTACACAAGCAAATATATTTTAGCCCTGTAGTTAACTGAAAAATAGAACAGAATAGAAAAAAAAAAAGCTCAGGCCTATTCTTCATCTTTACTAAAGGGAGATGCCAAAGACCCAGCTGGAGAAATGCACTTTGGAAGTCACAGTCATGACAAAGATGACTCAGTGGATGTGGAGGTGACAGGTTGTTTTCTGTCCTCTTTTCTCTTTCTTTCTGCCCTTCTCTCACCAGACACAGCTTAGAGGACAGGAGCAGATGCCACCTTTCCTCACAGCTCTCTTTCTTCCATAGGACAGCGACTTATCCTGCTTTGTCAGCATGTTTGTGAATGTTTGATTTTCACTGAAGAAAAAAATAACGGGGAGTGGGGGAGCTTTGGAATGCAATAGAAGGTCAGAATGGCAATCTCTTTCCTGGTCTGGCATCTTTTTATACTCTGACATCTGGCGCCCATTACCAGAACAAATGAGAGCAATTCCAAGCCACAGCAGAGGAGGACTTCCTGTTCTCAAGCACAGTTATCAGTGTGAACACAGGAACCAAGGCTCAGAACAAGGCGGCCATAGAAATAGATTGGTGACACTCGTTGGACTGACTTCGAGTGCAGCCCATAGTAAACATGATTAAGGATATACTCTAATACTGAGGCTCAACACGACTGATGAGTCTCCATTTTATTTTCATGTATTCTAATGTGAAATCCAACTGTGTGGAATCTTGCTATGAAAATTCAAACAGAACAATATAATCTAGTTTTTGTTTGTTTGGTTTGCTTTACCAAGACAGAAAACCAATCAATATCTGAAATATTATGAAACTCAACAATTTAACTAACACTATGAGATGACTACAAAGCACTTGTGAAGGTCGTTATGAAGATTCGTTGTTTAAAAGATCTTTCTCTTATTTAATTATTTTCACTTATTTATCACACATATGGACCATCTTCCCAAAATATTGCTTGGGTAGTTTTTATTTTTTATTTATTTTTATGTATATTTATTTATTTGAGAAGCTTTTGCTATAGGGTGTGTGCACTCGCCAGGAAGACAGAGAGAGACAGAAAGTGAGAAATCATCCCCAGCAGGGATGGCCACGCCGCAATCCCTTCTCCTCCATTCTCCTTTCAGGATTTTGGGCACACACGCACACATGCCTGCCGTGAGTTTAAGCCACCAGGTCCGGGACTTGAACTGTGGTCAACTACATGGGAATCCAGAGATACAGCCATTATGCTAACTGCTGGTCCCAACATTGCTTTGGTTTTTCATGCCTGCCAATCTCACTGCAAGTAGCTAACCTCTTTTAATATTTGCTTGTCCACTTAAGAAGTTGTATTCAGTACCATTCAGAAAATCACTTCTATTTAAGAAAAAAAAAAAAAAAAACAAAAAAAACAAAAAACAAAAAACAAAAAAAAAAAAAAAAACACTAACTTTTCTAATGAAATCCATGCAGGAAAAGAGCAATCGATATTGGAGGACTAGAATACCAAAGTTAAACTTTTCAGTAACTTGCTCAGTGACCATGCCAGGTTTTCATCTGAAATTTTGTGACGTTAAGATCACAGATCTGAGCCACTAAACAGTGGCTCGGGATGAAATGCCAGTTTAACAATATGATATTGTTATTCTAATAAAATGCTTAAAATAAGGTATTTATAGTCATTGACTCTGTACTTAAAATTTGTATTAAACGGTAGAATAAGTTTTATTCTAATCACCTGTGCAGAATAAAATATATTGATAGAACTTTAAATTCATTCTGAATTATATATATATATATGTATATAAATATATATATTTATATGAGTATACATATCTATATGTGTGTACATAATCATACGTTGGTATAGTCCTCATTTATTATATTTCCCACTTCTTTTGCTAGGAGAGATTTTGCTATAGAGTGCATGTACTCATCAGAGGGACACAGAGAGAACAAAAGTAAGGAATCACCCCAGTCAGGGGAGATGGCCATGCCTCAATCCCTTCTCCTCGTGGGATTTTGGGCATGCACACACATGAATCTGATATGAGTTTCAAGCTGCTGGGCCCAGGACTCAAACCACTGCTGGCCACAGAAGAGTCCAGTGCCTTAACCACTACGACCATCTGCTGACTCCCTCACTTCTTTTTTATATGGATTCCTTCTTTCTTCTCTCATTATCTTTACCTGTTGATTTGTGTTATTATTTAAATAAATTCCTGATACCTGGGTTTGAGCATATATATATTTACGATTTACATACATATGTTTGTGCATATTTGATGTATATACACACGTTTGAGTTCTAATAATATGCAACTTCCTTAAATATTAAATGATAAGCTATCTGTTGCCTCTATTCAAACTGTATGATCAGTCGTTTATTTAGTACAAACTTTGTTTGACCCAGGGCCTGTTTAGATCATTGGTTTTAAATCCACACATAGGGTCTAAGCACCAATACTCTGCCTACGCTTAAGTAAAAGACCATGGCAGAAGAGACAGAAAAAGTTTGGTGAGAGTTAAATGCTTTGCTTATTTATTTTTTAAGTAATGGAGCATGGATAATTTGTTAGCTCAGCAAAGAGATTTCTACACTACAGAAGTGTGATAAATAGGCCAGTTACTGCCTGCACCTCGAGTCTCGTGGGTGATTGTATCGGACAGCCTGGAGATGTGGGCACAGTGATTGAGTGCTAGAGGCTTTGACTGCTCTGCATTGTTTTCCCAGAGTCTATTTCTTTCTGATAGTTTTAAAGGATTATTTTGTCTCTTTTTCTTGATGTTTGTTATCTGTCTATAAAATGCTTGCCTTTTTGGGTCTACAATAACAGATATATGGAAGACTCTCTTGTGCTTTTTTAAATATAATATCTCTATGTAATACACAAATAAGGTGAAAAAATATTATCAATTATTTCCATTAATATTTCATATAGCTTCACATAATAATGGCATCTTATTATGTGAAGTTTAGAGGATTTGTCCAGGTAAAATAATTTAATTCAGGCCCGTTAGTGGTTAAGGTGCCAGGCTCCCTCATAGCCAACTGCAGTGTGAGTCCCAGACCTGGCAGCTTGAAAACCACGCCAGGCACCTGTGTGCGTATGCCCGCCCTCATGCCCAAAGTCTCAGGAGGAGGCTGGAGGAGAGGGAATTGTAGCGTGGCTACCCCCTTAGGGCGGTGATTTCTCACTTTCCTTTTCACTGCGTTCTTTACCTCTCTCCGGTGAGCATATGTGACCTGTGATAGAAACCTTTTTTTTTGGTTTTATCTATTGCCATAGAATCAATTTCTGTATATGAATATTGACTCATATATTGTAATCACTTTCTTTTTTATTTATGATAGGTATGTGCATGTGTGAGAGAGAGAGAGAATAAGAGGCACCCTCCACAGGGCTCGGTCACATTACAGTGACCTTTTTCTTAGGGTCTAGGGCATGTGTGGTTGTACCTGGCCTGTTTTCAGGCTGACTAAGGATAGGACTCAAACGTCAAGGCAGCGCATGGCTTCTGTCGCCACACGTCAGTACACCACCAACTGCCGTGGAGACTATGCCACAACCAATTTTTGAGAGTGACATATTTGGAAATGAATTTATTTTTTATTGTTTTACTATATAACCGTAAATCTAACATTATCTACACATACATTTATGTCCCTGATTTATATAGTCTACAAATATCCATACAGATTATAAATAATTTTTCAAGTGCTTTCTAAAGAAAGCATGATACAATTGTAATTCTTTAAGATGTTAAGAAATTTGAGCTTATAATTAACCAGAAAGTTTCAACTGATGTTACATTTTTACAAGAACTACATTTTATGACAGAATTACAAATTTTGTTTCATTTATTATTGCTATTTTTTTTAATTGCTATAAGGCATATGTGCTCACCAGAGAGAGAGAGAGAGTGAGAAAGCAAGCCTGGGACTTGAAACACAGTTAGCCATGTAGGAGTCCAGTGGCTTATGCTCCATATCACCTGCTGGCCCCTACAAGATCAAACATAAATTTAAAAATGCTAGACAGTACTGAATCACAATATTGAAATAAGCAGTGGCAAATACGATTGAAGTACCCAAGAATCAATAAAAACTACAATAACTAATGTGTGAGCATCTCCAAGCTATGCTTTTAAAATCTCATGTAGTTCCTGTGATTGGCTCAGTAAGAAAAAGATTAATAAAAGGACAGATATTTTTCCAAATGTTTAATAGACTTTTACTGTCAATTATGCATTTTTTTTCAGCTCAATTTCAAAATATGGAAAAATACAAACACTTCCAGAACATTGATTCTGAATAGATTATTTTTATAAAAAGTGGTATTAAGTTCCAAATAGTTGGATTGCACCCAGTCTTGCTGTGCTTTGGGGTGAAAATAAAGTGAGCCCCTCCCACCAGAGGACGCACAAGCACAGTCTTTGCAAAACCCTGTTATTTCCAGTGGGCAACATTAAATAAAAGAGGAATGGGGATTGAGCCTCTGGTAGCCAAAGTCCATCAGTGAGTTTCCCAGCATCTTCTAGGGCCCCTCTCTCCTATAAGTTTCTACTTGGCAGGGTTATCCATAATTTCTAACATCTGCTGTATCAGACCAAGGCCCAGAAAACTGAAGAAACTCTTCAGAGGGTTTCTGAACCTGAGATAGCTCATCTGCATCAGCTGTTCTTCAGAGCAGTTGGCCAAATCCTTCAGTAAAGCAGTAATCTATCTTCTGGACACAGTGCCGATAAATTCAGCTATCCCCTCATTTATTTTTCTCCACTTTCTTTAGGTCCCTTTTTGATTTCCAATCCCTTCTCTTTCCATTAGTTCCTTTTCACCAATGGCCACAAGCCAAAGCACATTTTAGTACCAGGATATGGCAGCCGGCAGTTGATGGTGTCCATAAAGCACAGAAATGGCGGCAGTTGTTTGCGCAGTGTCCTCACACATGTAGACACTAGCAGGGTACTGAATGAACAGCGACGTATTCCTATTTTAGAAAGTTGGACTTTGTTCCAAGCACTTATATTCACTTTTATCTAAAGTTGTTGTATTAATATAATTTTATGGTAATACATGCTTTTTTTCACTCTAATCAATTCATTAGCCATTTGTTTTGCAGCATATTGGGGAATATATATTAAATCTATTATTTCCCTAGTATTTTATGAAATAGCTTTACCCTGCATATAGACTAAGCCTCCTGTTCCCTTAGCAATTTTACTTTGCCCCTTTTATCATGAGTTTTTCTATATAACATTGTTTTTCAGGGATACTTTGTTTTAACCATTCATCAGTTTTAGTTTAGGAAGGATAAGAAATTAACGAAGAGCAGCACCCAGTGTCAAGCTCAAGTCCTGGCAGTCTAAGTATTTCAGTGACACTGATTAAAACATAATGTTGCCCAAATTGTACTTTCTTCATCAGAAGGGAAGGGATTGGACAAGGAACAAAACAAAGACTCATTACTACCTGTTGGTTTTCCTTCAACTGGAGAACCAATATCCAGTTTGACCTTGGTGAGAGCCAATGTTTTCATGTCATTTCTTTTCTTTTAGTATTTTTTTATTTTAAATTTATTTCTCTTACCTTCATTCACTGTATATTATTGCAACATACAAAATGAATTTTCCCATCCAGAATGTACTGTATATTGAGCTTTCCTTTGCTACCTCTCCTTCTGAACACTAGCTATGGTCAATTATTAAAAATTGTAGGCATTCAAAAGAAGTGTGCAGTGGCATTTCATTGCAGTACTTTTTGTTTGTTGATATAATAAATTATATTGATTAAATTTGAAATGTTACACTAATCTTGAAATCCAGAGTTAAATCACATTTGGTTATTCTGAATTATTCTTGTGATATGTTATTGGATTTATGCTAAAAATGAAGAAGTTGAAGACCTACTATATCAAAAAGGTATTTAAAATATGTATGACTCATATTTTTATTTTTCCTTTTCTTAGGTTGTTAAGTCATTTAATCACAGTAGTTATGCATTTTGTCTTCTTTATTATTGTCACAGTATAATTAATAAGCATTTAAAATTTTTGGAATTACTGTGAAATTACAGTTGCTTACTTTTATCACCCAGTTATAAGAGACAGCAACTTAACTTCCATTTTAAAGCCAACATCATAGGTTGATATACTATACTGGCCCCAAAAAACATACAACTAATTGATTTTTGACAGCAGGCACAATACAGTCAGTTGGGAAAAGAAAATACCTTCAATAGAGGGTGCTAGAAAAACTGGCTACCCACCTGGAGATAAATGAGGCGGGATCACTCTCTCTCACTATTATCAAAAATCCGCTGTAAATAAATCAAAGATCTAAGCATAAAACCTCAAATTATAAAACTAGTACTGAAAAACACAGAGGAAACTCTTAGAGATAAGGGTGTAAGCAAAGACTGCTTAAATAAGACCCTCAAAACACAGGCAATAATCCCGAAAATAGATAGACAGATGGGACTACGTTGGGTTAAGAGTTTTTGCACAACAAAAGGCACAATAATTAGAATGAGGGGACCATCCTCAAAGTGGGAGAATATATTTGCAAACTATCCCTCAGATAAGGGACTACTGAGAACCAGAATATACAGAGAAGTCAAGCAGCTCAACTGCAAAAAAATGTACACAATCCAGTTAAAAATCAGACCAATGAGTTGAACAGAGAACTCTCTGAGTAAGACATACAAACAACCAAAAAGCAGATGGAAACATGCTCAACATCTATCATGGAAATGCAAATCAAACCACAATGAGATACCACTTAACTTGATCAGAATGGTTAAGACTTAAAAAATAAAGAATGAGAAGTGTTGGTGAGGTTATAGTGCAAAAGGAACTCTTCTGTACTGTTAGGGGAATGTAAATTAGTGCAACCACTGTGGAAAACAATACAGAGGGTCCTTAAAATCTATGAATTGAACTACCATACAATTCAGCAAGTCTACTTCTAGGTATCTACCCAAAGGATAGAAAAACACTATGTTAGAAAAACTCTTGATCTTCCATGTTTATTGCAACATTATTCACAATTGCTGAGAATGGACTTAACCCAAATGTCAAAAACCAGATGAATGAGTTGAAAAAATTTGGCAATTATACACTATGAAATACTACTCAGACATAAAAAAACAATGAGACTTTTTATCTCATGCAAAGTGGAAGAGCATGGAAGATTTCATGTTAAGTGAAACAAACCAGACTGTGAAAGTGAGCTGTTCTATGTTCCCACATAATATATGTTTGCACTCTATGGCAGAAACTGAAAGAGTAGAAGTATAATAGCAGAGACAGTAACTGTAGATACTAGAGATGATATAGGAAAGAGTGGGTCATAGGGAGCAGGAGAAAAGGATCAGGAAAAATTACAACATTTATAGAACAGCCATGAAAAGGTATCTGTCAAGGATAATAAATATGGTAATATTGATTTGTCTCATAAGCACTGTGTCCAAGCTGGGACAAACCATGTTGTACACTGTAAAGATGTACAGTAATTAAATGTAACAAAAAATTCAGAAAAGGTTACATTAAAAATACTAGATTAGCCTTTAGTTTGTTAAGCCCTGGCACAGTAAGTCTTCTTTAGAATTTAGCCTGTAGGGGGACCAGCAATTAGCGTAATGGCTATGTCACTGGACTCCCACGTAGTCGACTGCGGTTAGAATCCCAGACCTGGTAGCTTAAAACTCACACCGGGCACATGTGCCTGCATGTCCAAGATCCCGAGAAGAGAATGAAGGAGAAGGGATCGCGGCATGACCATCCCCCCGGGGGGGTGATTTCTCGCTTTCTGTCTCTCTGTCTCTCTGTCTTTCTGGCGAGCGTATGTGCCCTATAGCAAAAACCTCAAAAAAAAAAAAAAAAAAAAAAGAATTTAGCCTGTAGGACTATAGTGTTTTGCTGACCTTAGAGACTGAAGATCAGGTGTTGAGACTGCAACTCAGAAAGCGGATGAGCTTCAGAATGTTAAGAAATTCTGTTCCTATAGCCAGGTCTGGCTAAGGCAGTTTTAGCTAAAAATGATCCTGATGCCAATGAGCATTTTCCTGGGGACTGTCAGGGACATGATAAACTCAAAAAGTAGACAGCCCCCAATCTTTGTTTCCCTTTAAAAATCCTTTCTGTTAGACTAGGCCTGTGGGATCTTTGGACATGAGACTGCCAGCTGGCTTCCTGAATAAAGATCCCTTTGCTTTCCATCAACACTGGTCTCTCAAACAGTGGCTTCTGATCTCCCAGCAGCTGAACTTAGAACTTAGGTTAGTATGGCTTTCACCTTCTCTGCTAAAGTTACCACTTCCATGATAGCATTCAGGATACTTTCTCTTGAGCAACTCTGATGTTATAAATTAACCCATAAAAAGAAAAGACTCTTTTTGTAACTCTTGAGACAGGTTCCTATGTTTATATAGTAAATCATTCTGTCAACTGATAATACTGTATGAGAGAAAGTCTCAGAGATATTAGGCATTTTAACAAATAATTTTTCAGCTAATGGAAGAAGTTAATAGAATTTTATCTGATTAGTTCCCATTTCTCAAGTAACTTTTGATTCAAAATTTCTTTAAATGCTTATTTTCCAACTGTAAATTTCCTTTTGCAAGCTACATAACTTTATTTCTTATCTATTCAATAGTCTTACTTTAGTGTTTATTAATTGTGAGCTTTTTGGAAAATTGATGTGTTTTCTATAATTATATCCTCTACTTTATTGTCATTATTATTGATATGACAAATTTAAAGGAAAAATTAAACTTTTAAATTTTATAGATATAAATTATTTTGATCTATGACTTTGTAACCTCATGTATTTATCTTAATTTTTTAAAATGGTTCTTTTTTTAGAGCACTAAAATTCAGTTTTATTTTTGGCCATTTTATTATTTTTGAGGTGATACATGCCCTAATTTTCTTACTCTCATCAACTTATGTGCTATGTATTTTGCAAACTTTGGAGGAGTGTGCACTAAATTTACTATTATCCTAATTTTAACCAAATATTGAAATCCTGGGTACTAAAAAGCCTTTTATTTTTCTTAGCAGTTTTATTGTATTTCTTACATTTCAGGAAACATTTTTATCATAGTGGAATTTCCTGCATAATAGTGCTTTTAAGGGCAGCTTTGTCCTAACTATCCATCTGTCTTTTCCTCTGTTAGTAACAGATGGTTTTAATTACTGTTTCATTGCAATTTACAATGTTTGATAAATATCTACCAGTGTAAACAGAGAGAAAATATACCTAAATAGTGAAAGGAATGATAGTCATGAAAAGCAAAAAAAAAAAAAAAGTTAAGAGTTCATTGTTGAGTAACCACATCAACATAGCTTGAGAATTTGTCTAACTTCATTTATTACACTCTATTTCTTCAATTATGCTAAAATCAAATTGTTTCTGTTGACCTTTATTATGGAGATCTGCAAGTGGAAATATGGCAATGCAGAGCATGGGGGATTTTTCATGTCTTGGGGCAATTCTTTTGACTATCAAGATTTTCTTTCTTTTAACTTCTTTGTTGTACTACAAACTAGATGTTGCTATCATCCTCATTTGATATTTAATGATTCAAAAGTAATGCTATATAGTACTAAAATGGGTTGAGGCTAAAATAAAATAAAATTGTTAATATAGCATTAAGCTAACCTTATCATCCATTTAAATTTAATGTCTACTATTACAGAGAATAAAAATAACCCTATGAAAGTATATGCTACTATATCAAATAGAGTAGCTTAATCTCTACTTAGAAACACATCTAAGCCTAGCCTATATATCAGCACAGCTAATACAATTAGAACACACAACTATTAATACTGATATATCTATTACAAATCAACATATGGACACAGCAAGTAGAGACACAAACAGAGACCCACAATGTAAGTTTCCACTGAGTCAAATAACGATAGTGACTGTTTCATAATGAGAATGCCAGGCTTCATTCTGTGATAAACCTCTTAATTAACCTATAAAGAAATCTCCTTACTTCATATTTACTAATGCTTTAAGGAAGATAATGATTTCAAAATTCTAAAAGCTTGTTTTCTATTGTTGTACAGAGTTGACTAAGAATGAGCAAACTCTTTGTTTTCCTTCTTAAAAAGGAAGAGTAATTTCAAGTCAGAAAAAAAATGTGTTACATCTATGTGTTTAGGACAGTGGGTACATTGTATTATTCTCTCTACTAAATATTCAAAATATTTCATAATATATTATTTTCAGGACATATGGGTTAATTATTTTTAGGATGTTTGACATACATTTCCTGAAAAACTTGTGTTACCAAAAAGTTGTGCATAGATTTAAAAACATTTTGCACGAAAACATCCTGTTTCATTGATGTCAGTTTTCCATGAACTTTTTGAAGCCTTGTTGTGTAACCAGCAACTTCGAATTATTAAGGGAAAAACTTCATTTCTTAGAAGCATTTTTCTTTTAAAATGGAGTCAGTATGAGTAAATCACTTTTGCTTTAGGGAGTGTGCCCTCTCTGGAGAGTCAGAGAGACAGAAAGCAAGAAATCACACCCACAGGAAGGATGGTTGTGCCACAATCCCTTCTCCTCTTGGGATGTTGGGCATATAGCATGTGCACCCAGCATGAATTTTAAGCCGCCAGTTCTGGGACCTGAACCACGGTCGGCTACATGAGAGTCCAGTGTCCCAGAGTAAATCCCGTTTTAACTTTTCACAGAAAATGTGAAGAAATAGACTGTAAATGCACAAAGATTTTGGTATCATGAACAGAGTGCTACTGACCCTCCTGTGAAAATGCCATAATCCCATTTGGAATGTGGGTGTGAGATAAACAGAGGAGCCTGAGAATTTTGCCAAAGTATAAAGATCTGTGTAAATGAGGCACAGAGGAAAAGAGAACAGAGCAGGAAGGGACTTTGGCATGGCAAAGTAGAAGCTAGGAAACTACAATATAACAGATTAAAAGCATTCTTTTAAAATTACTTTTACAATCTCTGAACAGTTTCTTTAGATCTTCCAGCAAATATTGAAAGATTCACTAAAGAAACTCTTCCCCTCCCCACCCCATGAGTCATCCTAATAGTGAAAACTGGGACATCTGACTCATAGCAAGCTGTTTAATCATCCCTTACCATGTTAATGAGACCAACGCTGTGCCTGGGTCCTTCTTTCTGAGCACATGTGGCTAAGTGAATGAAGCAGAGTGCCCTGTTCTCCCAAGTTTCCACTCTGGGACTATGGTTTTATCCAGAGTGGCAGCTTCCAAACCCCACGATGCTGGTGCTCTATTCAGGCCTCACTTCATTCACCCAGCCCCCCTACCCCCTCGTTTCATAATATACCATCTGTACATCAGGCAGGACAAGCCAAGGTTCCCAAAGAAACAGTCCCAGCATTTAACTCTGTGCACTGACACGGGGCTTCTACCCATAGGAAAAGTATGGCATAAGGACCAAGATCTCTGCAGCTCTCCCTTGAGGGACTATTTGCAGTGGAGCGTAGTGAGCTTCATTCCTAGGAATGTTTGCAAAGACGGAGCTCTGAGTGGAGCTCGTAAAACAAGGCTGGTAGCCACATTCTACAAGTTGGTGGCTAAGACCTACCAGCTTACTACAGTAGAAAGTGCCAGGACAAGAGACAGCAAAGAATTGGCCTCCTGAGAGCAGAGATCACAGTGAACTCGGGGAATCTGGAGGGCTATCATAGTGCCAGGTCTGCTCACTAGCATGCAGAGAAGTTATGTAGCAGATGGGAAAGCAGCCCCCAGCCCTGCATAGTTTGAAAAGAAAGTTAATCAAATATTTTCACTTACAATAAAATGAAAGATTTAAGCACAACAAAGCCATTGCTATTTCTGTCTATTGAAAACTATCTGTCATTGTTGAAAGGTACTAAAGAAAACATAAAGATATAGAAAGTCAGTCATATTTGTGACTGGCAAATTTAATAATGTTGGGACCAGCAGTTGGCATAATGGCTATGTCGCTGGACATCCATGTTATCGACAGTGGTTCTAGTCCCAGACCCAGTGGCTTAAACTCATGCTGGGTGCATGTGCGTGCATGCCCAAGATCTCAAGAAGGAATGGTGGCATAGCCATCCCCCCCAGGGGGTGATTTCTTGCTTTCTGTCTCTCTCTGTCTTTTTGGTGAGTGCACGCACTCTCTAGCAAAAAAAAAAAAAAAAAAAGGGCAAAACAAAACAAAAAATCTGTCCAAAAAAATTTAATAATGTTAAGATGCTGATACTTCCCATATTTATCTACAAATTCAGCACAATTCCTATCAAAATCCAAAGTGACCTATTTGAAGAAAGAGCAGGTGACCTAAAAATTCATAATATAATACAAGGGATCCAGAATAGCTGAAATAATTCTGAACCAAAAGAACAAAGTTGAAGGACTTACATTTCTCTAATTTTAAATTTACTACAAAGCTACAGTGATCAAGACTGTCTGAAATAAGCTAGATGACTAATAAATTATAATTAAATTAATAGATTAATTAAATTAGAAAATGAATTATTATTAATCATTAATTAATTAAATTAGAAAAATAGATTAATTGAAAAAATTGAGAGTCCAGAAATATCTCTACACATTTATGGTCAATGGATTTTGGCAAACATGACAAAGAGTTTAATGGGGAGAAAGGACCTTTGAACAAATGGTGCAGAGATAACTTTATAAAATCCATATGCAAAAACAAAAACCTAATAAAGTGATACCCTTACATAATACAATATACATCAATTTTCTATCAATATTTTATAAAAAAAATAAACACTTCTTAAAATTTTGTGCCAAATTAGAAAATAAATATAGTAGTAGGTCCTATTAACTTTTTTGAAAATGTTCATAATTAACACATTTTTTAAAGAATTGAAAAATTCATTTGCCCAACCAAAAGAGTTTGTCCAATCACTGACAAACCAGAGTGGCAGGATGCATTGATGTAATTTGGCATGTAACTATTTTAAACTTTCTCAGAATTCCGGTAAGTTTATTATTTCTCTGCCCAATTGTATCAAAGTAGTTGAACTTATAAGAAAATTGAATTAAAATTGCATTAATTATAAGAAAATCTGTATTTATTTTATCTTATTGCTTTCAAAGAAGAAAAATAAACTTTCAATCTGACTCCTTCAATAGTTTTTGTGCAAAGAAAAAAATTTTAAAAGGAAAGAAAATAATAATAGAAAATACTATTTACCGCTGGGCATTCTACAGCTTGGGAGAAAAAAAAATGCATCCTTTATTAACTTTTCTGTAACAGAGTGCTACGTTATTGAAGTAGGTGACTGATTTTAATGCCCATAATTCATGATGTTTTTAACAATTAGCATGACAATATTTATGATCACTAATTTGTATTTTCTTTTTTTATTTTGAAATCTCTTGGGTATTCTCAACATCTAATGCAGAAAATATTTATTGTATCTATGAAATAATAGACAGCTTGCTTCATCATTTATCTGCAGGTCCTCAATTGTATCCTGAACAATTTATAGATTGGCAGGTTTTGGGTGGAGAGTTATGAGATATTGGAGGAGATATGAGTACAGTGACTGTGCAATAAGAACAGGGGTACTGGAGGTGGAACAAAATATTTTTCCATTGAATACCAATTGCTGCAGGTAGTATTACTGACTCCATTGGGAGATAAAAACTTACTGACTTTTCCTCCCGACGTCTCATTAGTTTTAATGAATAAAAGGGAACTACAATACTAGATTATTGTAGAGGACAGAATCAGAGCGTTAACTTGGAACCAATAAAAGAGAGAACGTCTTTTAAGAAAACGTATTTGAAGTATAATAAAATAAAGAACTATATGTTATAGTGTTGAGTATTTATTCAAAAATTAAAATGTTTAAATTCTGCATTAATGCTACTGGTATTTTTTTTTTCTAAAATAATCCCCTAAGAATAAAAGTAAAAAAGATCACAGACTGATTAGAACTAAATGTGGCAGCAGGATGAGCTCCGTAGGTCGTCCACGCGCTCGCCTCACCTACAGGAGAATCTTGTTGCCTCCTCTGGAAGCAGCTTTCTGTACAAATCCCTTCCACTTCATTATGGAGCTCTGCTGGGCATCCCCTTCCTTACTAAGTGCTTCTTTAACATTGCCCAAGACATTAGGGCACATGGGGTTTCAACATGGTCTTAAGTCTTTTAGTCTCAGGAGCAGTTTCCATTCAATGACCCACAGCAGGCCAGAACTGTGCTTCACACAGCCCGTGCCATACCTTGTACTTGGACACGTTCCAGTCTGACTCCCAAGTATCGCAGCTAAGTAGTGATACTTAAAATGTTTTCCCATAAGCTCCAGTCTGTGTATGTAGGGTTGTCGATACTTCCAAAATCATACTTGACTCTGGGGCAATAGGACTCTAAAGTGAGACACTGCTATTTGTAATTCAGACATACCTTGCTACTGTTCAGGCCACAGTGTTTAGGGGAAAATAACACTTGCATTAAAAAGTTTGAAACCCTCAATACCTATGGAAATTTCCTACCAAAACCTTAATAGTAGGCTGGCCCAATAGTTTAGTGTTTAAGGGAGCTAGCACCCATTGACTGACATGTTTTGAATACCAGCTCCAGTAGCTTGAAAAAGACACTGATGAGAGTGTGTGCATGCCCCACATTCCCACAGGATAGAGAATGGAGAAGAAGGATTACAATGTGAAGCCCCATATTGGGGGGCTTTCTTCCTTTTCTGTGTGTCCTCTCTCCCTCTTTGTCTCTCTCTCTGGTGAGCACATGTACCTTCTGACAGTTAAAAAGAAATCTTTAATGACAGCAGGAATAACTGATGGGAAGTAACCAGAACTGCTCCAAGAAAGCAAAGAATACTAGAGCAGATATTAAAAGTAAACAAGGCAATAAAGTGAAACAAAAATGACAAGACATTTCTTAGAGCCCTGAGACAAGGAAAATGGTAGTAAAGATCTAAGCTGGGGACTGCAATTAAAGTGAAAAGTAAATGCATCTGGTACTATATTAACAAGATTTGGGTACACCATCCTGGGAAAACATTTCTTTTGCAGGTATTATTTTTTTGTAAAATAAAGGCAAAAGTATTCCTTCTACCTGTGCAATTTCTGTAATGTTGAATATTATAATTTGTTTACTTCTATGCTGGCTACACTATCTGGAGAAATCACTTGAAAATCAATATGTCTCCTCCCTATTCTGCACACTTTTCCCATCTGTCCTGACCTGGGGGACAGTCGAACAGGTTTCCTGAGGGAAGGAGTGAGAGACGGGACCAATGACGCAGTGTTACAACACGGAGACCATGCAGTGTTACAACTCTTCAGGGTCATCCGTTTATTGTGGGCAGCACGGAGACGACACAGTGCTACAACTCTTCAGGGTTGTCTGGAGACAACGTGGTGTCACAGCTCTTCAGGGTCTTCAGGGTCGTTTGGAGACGATGCAGTGTTACAACTCTTCAGGCTCTTCAGGGTCGTCTGGAGACTCTGGGCCAGGGATTGTGGTTATATACATGTTGCTGGACCGTGATTGGTTGTAAAAGGTGGGTTATGATTGGTTGTTTTGTGTACCAATCATGAGGTGCCAGATATGCAAATCTGAGGGATTCTAGTGGCCAATCAGAGTATGGTTTTGAAGGTGAGGTTTTGAAGGGAAGCCAATCATGGCTTTTGGCACTGTGTAATTGTTTGCTCTCTGAGAAACCGGGGATATTCACTGGTGAGCAGCCTCCCACACCCATCCTTCTCAATCCTATTTAACTCCTTCTCTTCTAACTTCAACACACTACATAGGCTTATCTTTTATTTTTAATAATAAATAGCAACAATAGTATTAAGCAACATAATCATTTAAGAATACCAATATACTTTCCATCAGATTTTCATCAGATCATGAGAGTTTAAATACAAGGATAGTAAATTTTTTTAGATTTCTAGTCTAGCATGATCTCAGATACATTAATTGTTCATAACTTTTACTGAATAGGAATGTGAATGAAATTATATGAGAAGTTCTATTTATCAGCCCAGGTAAGTTTAGCATGAAGGCAAGAACTTAAAGAGCTATATCATGAGTTTCATTTCAAGAATAAACAGTTTGAGGGACCAGCATTTGTTAGCATCTAGTATGGTCAGACATGCTAGTTTGCACAAATGTTCAGAAGGGGAAGACAGTATCATTTTTAAGCTATTTGAAAAGTATTATTTAAATACCACTTATTACATTCAGTTTTATATAATGAATTTGAAATAAAGCTGCTTCAACTCCAGTTCCCTAAAACAATGTCTGTGAAGTTTTCAGGATATCTAGCATAATGATTGTGATCAGTAAGTATTTTGTTAACATTGGATTGTTTCCTGAAGTGGGAGAATCTGTTCTAGGAAGGGAAAGAGGATCCTTGATAAATGGTTTCATTTCTCTTTAAGCTGAGAAAGTGTAAGTTTCCCTAAACACAATCTTCAAAATATTGCTTTCAGCACCACAGATTTGTTTTGTCTTACTGGAAATCTGTCTCCTGTTTCAGGTTTATGAACAATACTGATGAACAGACAATGTGAAGAGTGCTATAAGTGGATCAAGGAAAGATGATAAGGTCTACTGCTGCCACGTATTACTCTGCTATGTAATCATTCACACATTCACGTCACTCTTTCGTAAGTTTGTTCATATATAAGATACACTTCAAAAACACAACGGTGAATTACACATTTATTCATGGAAACATGATGGTTAGGTTGAATATAAAAACATATATCCTTTGAATTAATCCTGGTCTAGATTTTAGTAGCAATTTATTGTTTGTTTGTTTTGTTTTGTTTTGTTTTGTTTTGGAGAGGTTTTTTGCTACAGGGCATGTGCACTTTCCAGAAACACAGAGAGAGACAGAAAGTGAGAAATCACAACCCAGGGGGGATGGCCATGCCACGATCCCTTCTCTTCCATTCTCCTCTTGGGATCTTGGGCATGCACACACATACAGTCCTGGTGTGAGTTTAAGCCACCAGGTCTGGGACTCGAACCATGGTTGACTACATGGGAGTCCAGCGACATAGCCGTTACGCTATCTGATGGTCCTGCAATTTATTAACTTTCTAAAAGAGCACAGAATTTCTGTTTGTCAAACAGATGTCTTTGGGACTTTGTTCTTGTTGTTGTTAGTATAAATTTTTATTCCAAACATGAAAGTGACAGAGGGATGTGGGGATGCAGGGGTAATTAGGCCCAGCACCACAGCAGGACATGGGTTCTTGTCTCACACTCACGAAGAATTAGAGAAATGGACACAGAGAGGGGATAGTGAGCAGAGAGTTTATTGAAGGAGAGGGAAGGAAGAAAGAACTCCCTACCAGGGAGCAGATCTCAGAAAATGGGTCGTCACTGGAGAACTGAGGTGAGGGGTTTCTATCTGGGCTTTTTTAAATGATGAATTTGATTGCTTTTTTTGAATGCTTTTTGTTTTATTAAGATTTGCCTTTTTGACTGCATCACTTGCTGATATCTTCCAGTTTGTAGTCCTTTTCTTCCCTTCCCTCTATGAACTCACTAGTTTTGAATCATCCTTGCTTTCACTTATGGAAGAAGTTGAATTTCTTGGGCAAGATGTTGAATCAATTCTAGTGCCATAGTTCTAAAATAAAGCAAAATTAAAGTGTAAATTTAAGCTTAGTGAAAGCAAAATCAATTTTTGAACAAAAAAAAGCAGAAACACTTAATATATCTCCTTATATTTTCTAAAATAATAATATCTATTTAATAATACTTCGTAGTCCTTTTGAACCAAGATGGCTTTACAAACAACTTATTTTCCAAAACGATATTGAAATTATAAATTTTTATAAACTGATATGTATGTATATATTTATTTTTCTTAAATACATAAACAACTATTTAGCAAAATGCAAAAATATTTTGGGCCAGCCTGTGGTGTGGTTAAGTTGTCTTAGATCCCACATAGCTGATTGTGTGGCTCAAATCCTGAACCAGGCTACTTGATAAACACCCTGAACACGAATTCGTGCATGAGTGCCCAAATCCTGAATGGAGAATGGAAGATAAGGGATTGTGGTGTGATCATTGCCCATAAAGGATTCTCTCTCACTTTCCTTCTCTGTCTCTCTCTCTCTACAATGAGCATACATGCCCTCTGCTAAATAAATAAAAAGTAAATAAATTAAAAACAGAAAAAAAGAGAGAACAAAGTATTTCTAACATCTTTAATAACTAACGCATTAAAAACCTATGCATATATTTACTTCTGCCAACTCTGGTGTATTCTGTATTTCTGCTTGCTTTTGATAGATGTTGGTCATGCCTGTTAATTTTCAGTTAAGACACAAGTTTTTAATTTTTGTACATTCCACCTCTCCAGTGCCAGTCTTTGATGGATGACATGCTGAAGAATTATGCACAACCTTTGAAATCCTGAACAGTAAACACATTAACAACATGTGATTTAGAGGCTCTCACCCTCAGTGACATGATTGCCACTCACATTTTTTTCGGCTTCTCATATATTTCTTTTTTCTTCTAAGGTTGGCACAGCTTAAAATCTAAAAAGGATCTTAGAATTCAAGTTAATAAACAAGCAATAAAAAGCCAAATTTTTGCATTTAATTTTTAGGACATTGCCTAATCTGTCAGCATAGTTTTCTGAAATAAACATCAAGCCTTCACAGAAGGGATGGCTTAAAATTAATTCTCAATTTACCACCTCCTAATACTTCTACAAAATGTTAGTTTAAATAGGTGATAAATTTTATATGTAATGCTTTCCATGTTTATTATCATGTTCCCCAATATTTCAAGTAATGATGCTTCTGGATTTACTTAAAATCTTCTTGATTAAATTTATCAGATATTTCTTGAGTATAAAACTTTTGGTCAGTACTAACCTAGGTATAATATAGGATTAAAAACAAATGAAACATAAAGGTCAAGAATTTCCTATGGCTTAAAAGCAGGCAGAGGATTAAGAAAAACAAATATAAGTATATTGTATAATAAAGCACAAAATAATTGAAAGGCAGAGTAGAAAAAAATTATCTTTAGGGAATAAAGACATATTTATACAATTTGAAACAACACTATCGCATGTGTACTTGAATAATTCATCTATTATTTGAGATTTTGTTTTCTTGAATTATCTTTAGTAATTAATTTACCTTTGTTATAACTGACTTCATACTTAAAAAATAAATTATAAAGGAAAGATTGTTAATATAATAGAAAAATTTTCCCATTTTTCTCCGACCTGTTCAACTGATTTATTGCACTTTACACTCAATTTAATCTATAATCATATCTCTATTTTGCAGTGAGCTTTATTGATATTCATATTGACATTCAAATCTATATTATTTATATATATATATATTAATATATCAACATCCATCCCTAATATGTCTATGTTTTTATTAATATCTATGTTTATTTCTATAAAGCTATCTATGTGTTTATTGTTTGTATCCTTAATTAAAATATAACATGTATCTTGGCTTTGTATAGCTAGTTCCTAAAAAATGTTCCTGGAATATGGTAAGTATGCAATAAATGAATGAAATGTTTACAGCAAAGTTACAGTTTATCATATGTTGGGCCTGCTTACAGAACGGCAGTCAAGGTGCCAGGGTCCCATGTGGCCAGCTGTGCAACTTCAGTCCTGGACCCAGCAGCTTGGGAGGGCATGTTAGGCATGTGTGCATGAGTGCCCACAGTCCTGAGAGGAGAATGAAAAATGGGATCCTGGTGTGGTCATCTTTCTATGTCTGGTGCTTTCATGCTACAACATAAAATAGGAAAATGCTGTCTGTCCTTTCACAAATGTCAATTTTCTTTTTCCAGAAGTTTTTGCCTTAGGGCATGTATGCTCTCTGGAGAGAGTCAGTGAGAGGGAAAGTGAGAAATTACCCTCCGGGAGCATGGCCACACTGTAATCCCTTCTCCTCCATTCTCTTCCCAGAATCTTGTGCATGCATATGCACATGCCCAGCATGAGTTTCAAGACACTGGAACTGGGACTCCAATCATAGTCAGCTATGTAGGAGTCCGGTGACATAACTGCTACGCCAACTACTGGCCCCCCAAATCAATAACTTTACACACAAAAAAACTTTCACTGTTTATGTCCTACCTAACATTGAAAAAGGGAGGAGAAAGAGATACCTTGAATACAACTAATAGTACATACAAGTACCTATCTTTTAAATTTTTTATTTATTTTTCTTTTATTTAGCTTATTTAAGTAGAAATCTGCATTTTAAAATTAATCACTCAAGTTACAGAATCACTTTCCAAATTAAAATACGAATGTCTAGTACTGGTAAATAGCAAAATTAAGTTAGTTACTCTAAGTCATTTTTCTTATCTTTTTGATATGGGAAATTGCCTCTTTTCATTATGAAACTTCTCATACATACTACATTCTAGTTCTCATAAAGCTATATCAGCTTATGTGAACTCTAAAAAATAAAAATATATAATCTTTTAAAATGTCTGTTTTTTATTGTTTTGTTGGTTTGTTTAAACTCTGTAGGTTCATTTTTTTTTTTTTTTTTTTTTTTTTTTTTTTTTTTTTTTTTTTTTTTTGGTTTGGAGGTATACAAACAGGTTGGAAAGTAAACATATTCTATATCACTTATCATAAAGGAAATACAAATCAAACCCATAGTGAGATATCATTTAACCCCAGTAAGATGGCTAAGATTTAAAAAATGAAGAATGATAAGTGCTGACAAGGCTATGCTAAAAAAGGAACCTTCCTACACTGCTGATGGGAGTGTAAACTGCTACAGTAACTATGGAAAACAATATGGAGGTTCTTCCAAAACATACAACTAGAATTACCATATGACCAAGTAATCCCACTCCTTGGTATTTACCCCCAAAACAGGCAAATACTGAGAAAGACATTTGCATGTCCATCCTTATTATAGCATTATTAACAAATGTTAAAGTATGGTATCTACCTAAGCACTCCAGAACAGATGAATGGATTGAAAAAATATAGCACATAAACAGTAAGGAATATTACTCAGCCATAAAAAACAATGAGTTCCTATCATCTTATACAAAATGGATAAATTCAGAAGATTTAATACTAAGGGAAGTAAGTCAGACTATGAAAGACAAACATTATATACACCCACTCCATATATAGTGAATGTCTGCACTCCGTGTCAGATATTGAATGAACCAAACATATAATAATAGGTAGGATAAGTGTACATATACATATCAGTATATGGGGAGGGTGTAAAATAAAAGATGAGTGGGGACATACAATGTCTTTCCTTCATAGCCTGGCTTGCCTCACTCAGCAGTAACTCTTCCACTTTCTTTCAAAAGCCAGAGTTTTGTTGTTTTTTATAGCTGAGTAGTATTCCATAGAGTATATGTGCCACAGTTTTTCAATCCACTCATCTTTTCGGGGGCTTTTGGGTTGGTTCCATGTGTTAGCAATTGTGAATAGTGCCGTGAGTGTCTGCACTCTATGACTGAAACTGATTGACTAAAGGATATACAAACACAGTGTATAGATGTAAATACCAGTTACAGTGTGTGTGGAAGAGGAGGGCCTGAAAAAGGACATTCAGAAGAAAAATACGGAGGTAAAACATTAATGGGACAAAGAAATGTGGTATTATCTGTTGAAGATATTTTATAGTTTAATCAACTGGACTAGGGAGAAATGTTCACATATTGAAATATTCACTTTATAAGCTAAATAATGTGATTGAATGTATAAAATAAATTTTTAAAAAATGGGTGGGAAGGGCTCATGAAAGCAATACTTAACAGTCACAATAATGTAAAGTTTTCTGTTGAAAATGATGTGAGGTGTGGTGTTACTCAGCTGAAGATATTTTAATCAACTGGACTGGGGAGAAATGTTCTCATATTGAAATGTTCACTTTGTAAGCTAAATAATGTGATTGAATGTATACAAAATTTTTAAACAATAGATAAATAAATAAATGTAAAAAACTCTCTTAAAAAAGAAGAATGTGACAAAAAAAAGAAAATGATGCATATGGTAATATCCTTGATTGTCAAACATTTCAAACGTACTTTGAAAAAAAGTATTTGTGTTGTATAGACATAAAAGTAAATATGAATAAGAATTAATAAAATTTAAAAAGAACAAGCTTTCTATGATGAAATAGCATTGGCAATTAGTGAGAAAGGAAAAGGCGGACTGCATTTGTCTTACACATAGTTCACATTAGTTCAAGCTACGTGTGACTTAGTATGATTCACTTTTGTCCTCATGGTACATTGTTTTGCACAATTAGTTAAAGAATGTTTAGCTGAAGGCAGCCCGTTTTAAAATCTGTTAAATGTTGTTTGGAAAAAAAAAAAAAAAAAAAAAAAAAAGTTCTTTTATCTGAAGAATAAAGCATCTCCCTGGAAGATTTAGGACTGTGAAAAAAAAATGATCTCTTAAAGGGATGATATAATTCTACGCAGTTTTGAAAGAGCTCCTGGTCTTTCTAGAGATTTCAAAGACTCCTGGCATTTACCAGATGGAAGGCAGTTTTATCTGAAATTAAAGCTAAGAAACACTTTGGTGTCTTCCTCGGTTTGGGGACATAAAAGTCTGCGATATACTAAGAGTTTAGTAAATTCTAAATGTACAACTCTACTCCAGGTATAGGAGAGGATCAAGTGCTATTTTAGGGTTGTACAGGATCAAGTGTATATGCATTCCTCTTAGCTTAATATAGGATTAATGAAATCTTTTTCTTTCAACAGGACCATTGATAGATTTGCTTCATATTTTACTTCTATTTAGAAAGAGAATGGCTAGTTGGATCAAAGCCTATTGGTGACTAAACCTAGAAATAGTGATTTTCGTCATCAAGAAAAAACCCTGAATAAGCATCTTTATCACCTTGTCAACCAGTGATTATACAGTTAGGCTGCTTTTAAATTTTATGCAGTGAGCCTGATGGCCTTGTGTTAAGGGAGTAGATATCACATGGCTGACAAGGTAGTTTGAGTCCTGGCCTGGCAGCTTGAAATATTTGCCATGCACAGGTGTGTATATGTCCCAAATCCTGACAGAGTAAGGAAATGGTAAAGGGATTTCAGCATCACCAAACCCCATTGGGAGGTGCTTTCTTCCTCTCCCTCTCTCTCTAGGCCTCTCTGTCTGTCTTTGCCAAGCATGCACACTCTATGGCAAATAAATAAACAAATATATAGACACATAATTAAATAAATTAATTGCTGGTAGGTTTACTTGGGATTGTCATCATTACACCAGCAGTATTCACAAGTTTCTAACTGCAACTGCTTTCATGTTACTCTAGTTTCAGTAACAAATATATATATTCATCCTACTTTAACTTCCCCTAGCAACAACTAATATATTGGATTCTGGAGATAAAGGGTTCATTATGGGAACAGTGCAGTGCAGCAGTGTGGGCCACTGGAAAAAAAATTAGAGGTGGATTTTTTTTTTTTTTTTTTTTGAGAGGGGGTTTTGCTATAGGGCACTTGTACTCGCCAGGAAGACAGAGAGAGACAGAGAGACAGAAAATGAGAAATCACTCTCCCAGGGGATGGCCATGCCCCCAATCCCTTTTCCTCCATTCTCTTCTTGGGATCTTGGGCACACATGCACACGCACCCGGCGTGAGTTTAAGCCACTGGGTCCGGGACTCGACTACATGGGAGTCCAGCAACATAGCCATTATGCCAACTACTGGTTCCTGGAGGTGGAATTTATAAAGGACTGAAGATTACATGTTTATAGTTTCCCTAAATAGTCATAAGAAATAAGCAACATCTAACATATGTTGCCGACTCTGCACCAAAGTCAAAGTATTTGTTTTGCATTTATGCGTTAACTTTCCATTCCATGGATTGGTTTTGTTTTCCCCATAGTGCTATTTCTTTTTCATTGTTAGTCTTGCTATAGGACATATGGGCTGGCTGGAGTGAGAGGGAAAGTGAGAAAGCACACCTTGAAGGGATGGCCACAGTGCTATTTCTTCTCCTCCATTCTCCTTGGAATTTTGCTCATGTATGCATGCAAGGTCCAGAACTTGAACTGTGTAGTCTGCCATGTGATATCCATTCACCTTAACCACCACAACTCCTGACCCTCTGTTTCTTTTTTCTGTTTTCTTTTTAGCATGGCTATTTGTAAAATATAAAAGCCAATAAATTTTTAACCCACAAACCAAATATAGATCATGATAGTCATTGAGACTACGTATTAAGAGAAGCCACGATACCAGGAAACTCTAGGTAAAATCTGAGTTGGGGAGATACCATTGGTAATGCACTTTCAATCAACATTCTCAATTGAAAATATAAGATACTGTAGCTCTGGACAGAAAGCTGGTAGAAACTAAACCCACTTTTTTTTGGCCACACCTTCCCATAACAGAGCTAACAAGAAAAATTAAGCTCCTTACCTCTTTTTAAAGTTTATTTATTTCTTTTTTCCATGAGTACAAAAGACAAAAAGAGAGAGAATACCCCATCAGGATCTTGACATTGCAATCTATCCCCAACTTACAGTCTGCCCTGAATCACAGATGAGCACGTGACTAGCATAGTCAGGGAGTTCTCCAGACTTGAACTGGGAACCTTCTCATATAGGAATGTCTCACAGAGTATCGTATTTTAGCATTGTTCCACCAACTGGTCCCTCATCCTTTTTCAATATGCATTATTTAAAATCGATAAGCCAAAATTAATAGTATATGGTTTTCTCAATATTTGAAAAATATTCCACATGATACTTATTTGGCAAGATTTTGTACAGTCAATTATATTTGTGTTCACAACTATCGAAAGCCTAAGACTATTTTTGAATTTATTGTGATCCACTGAATCCACACTATTTATTCAATCAAGTTGTTTCTGGAAATTTATAGCACTTTCTTATCTTATCCGGGCTAAAATTACTTCTTTGTCAAGCTATGTAATTCTAGAATCAGTAACAGTTTCCAACCACTGTATCCTGCTAGTGGGACACAAAGACAAATAACAAATGGTACATTAGAAAAATTTTAAAATAACAATAAAAAAATACATTTTCAAGTGACATCATTTACTAATAGTGAATTTTAATACCAAAAGAAGTAGCATTAAATGAACTAAAATAAATCAAAGCTATACCAATAATGTTCTTGCCTTCTTGATACCAAATACTATTTTCTCTCTATTAAAAATTTATTTTAATATCTTATATATACTATTTTTCTGATCATGTGTACTTTAGTATTAAATAGTAAATGTGTATCACTTTTATTTTGATAGACTATTAATATGCCTCAAGGATTTGGGGATTTGGGTAAAATAGTAATAAGAAAAAGTTATCCCTTCTTTATCTTCCTTTCTTCCTCCAAGAACTTATGAAAAATATCTAAGTTTTATGAAAAGCTTATGTAAAATATTTTTCTAATTATAAAGTTTAAAAGCACTACCAACCAAACATAACCTATATAATGATTTCAAATATACTAATATTAGAAAGACATGTTTTTATTTCCATTTGCCCTTTCATTTGTATCTCTAAATTTGAAATAAGAGTAATTAAATTTAAATTTACACTGAACCAACTGCACAACCTTGGAGATCAAATAATAATGGTCTAACATCACACCATGTCATCAAGGTAATATACTGCATCTTGATGTTTCAAGTATTGTTATAATAAAACCAATCAGCTTTATGCATGTAGAACTCTTTAAAAAGACAAAATCACAACAAATATAGTGTAAAGACTAAACTCGCTTTTACTAGCAGTTCATGAATTGGGCCGAGTCTCAGGTGCAGATTTCGAAAAAGTGCTCCACTGGGCATGGCAGGACAGCCAGGATTTATAAGGTACGCTAGCAGAAAAAAAGAAACATCATAATATTAAAAGTCTATTAGTTAACATTCAATTACTTCAGGTCACTTTCCTCATAAAGGTTAAAGCAGAGGCACTTCTTTTATGCCATATAAACCTAGCTCACTTGGGGATCTGGCTCTCATTTCCCTCACTTGGTTTCTTTGAAGATTATGTAAACAACTGTGCCTAAGTTTGGCAATGTAGAACCTTAGCCTAAGTCACTCTACTTTGATTTATCTGTTGGAGCCTTTTATAAACTCTAAACAGCCAACACTATTTCCTTTCATTTTCTCTACTACTTTTTTTTGTTGTTGTTTTATATATAATGTCTTTTTCAATATTAAGCCTACTCCTTGAATACCAAACATCTTTATAAATTTTCATATGATTAATATTGATTTGCAAGTAGGAAATAGTCATTTTTCTTTTCCTGTTTTTTTAGAGCTCATGCACATGAGAAGAGAGAGAAAGAGAATACACAACATAGTGTTGTCACACTCGAGTTCTCAGGGACTAAGGCACCTGCACACATGCCCAGCGTGTTTTCAGACAGACCTGGGGATCTAAGCCATAGCCAGCCATGTGGTTTCTGTTACTGTGGTCCTGCATGCTCTGGGCTGTATCGTCTATGGGCTGAGTCGACCATGACATTTCAACTATACACATTGACAAGATTCAGTATTTGAATTTCTACATATTGTTAAACGTTTCTTGCACAAATATGTAAACAACTTTTTTCCCTATCAGAATGTATTTTCATGTGAGTCTTGAGAAGAGAAACAATGGTCTTGGTTTGCCTAATCCATAAAGCAAAAAGAGGTATATATTAAGTGTAAAGAGATATATGGTCTTCCAATCACATTTCAGCACTTTGTAGTAGAAGCAAGGGACATGTGAACAAATAATTATGACCACTAGATAATTAAGATAAGATACAGCCACAAAGAAAGTACCACACAAATCCCAAATGAGAAGCATCTCAGATGTATACTAAGAAGGTCAGTGACAGCTTCAGATTGGAAATTACAGGAATGTGAATTTGGGGTAGCAAGTACATTTTTCCAGGAAGGTAGCCCCTTTGAAGCATGGTTTCAAAATCAGTGCTTCCAATTAAATCCAAAATAAATTAGTTTTATAAGACATATTCTAAACCAGAATGTCAGAACCAATGTTTGTAAATACTTCATTTTGTTGCAGAAGGTAGTTGCAGGACACAGAAAACACATAATTTCTAAGAGGAAAAAGGCAAAGCAATTCCAGCTTTCAAGATAAATAATCAGCACATGCACTCTTCTTTCTCATTTATGCTTCAGGAGGTAGAAGGCATCAAGTGAGGAAATCTATGGCAAAAACTCTAAAATAAATAAATAAAAATAATTTTGTTTCTGTATTATAGTATAATTTAGAAGGGTAGTATTGATAAATATAGGGCCAACTTTTTTCAGATAAAGGAAAATTTATGGTATTGTATATAAATATTATAAATAGTCATAAAATGAATATATTAATACTAAAAGCATATATTAAAGGCATACCTATTTAGTAAGATTCATATAAAACATAATAGAAGTGGAACTAATTTTAATGTTTAAGACATTTCTTTCATCAATTAAGCAATATTGTCTTAAAATTTCATTCACATTTTCTAATTGTTTTATAATACTTGTTCCAGCTTTACAAACCTTTAACAGAAAAACTTTATTTTCTTTACATATTATAACAATCACTATATGGCCTATTAAAAGTGTGTTATATATTTGACTCTATACATATTTATGTATGTGTACATATATACATCTATAAATAATTTTTACAATATCTGTCATTGAAAAACAATGTATAGAGAACTATTTTTTTATCTCTCTTTAGTTTAAAGACAAGACTGTAAAATTCTCAGAAAGATGGTCAACAGTCAGGCAACCTATTGGCTTAAAATTTAACTATTTAAGACACTGAAGGAAAAAACAAATCGTCCTCCTCAAAATGTGTCCTGAAATGTCTTTCTGAATCCATTCAATTAATATGTGTTGGTAAATAACTTTCTGGAGGCAAATTAATTTGGGATTATTCAAAAACAATATTTCTCCTACAAAGCCCTCCTTCTTTCCTTCTCAGGGCAATTACATCAAAGCAAGGTCTTTGTTTCTTAGGATTCCAAATGCTTTAGCTACTTAGTCAGCCAGTGAGATCAGAATTTCCATGTAATAGAGTCCGTTTAGCTATTGAGCAATTATAACTACATTTACCATATTGTACATGTGGGATAATAACTCAGCTGACAATAGAAAACTATAATTAGAACCAATTAATCTCTACCTCAGATCATCAGAACTAATTCAGCCATCCCTTACATACCTTCAGAAGTCCCACTCTTCAGCATGGACTCAAACCCTTCACTCCTCAACTCTTCAACATTGATGTAAAGTATGATCTGTGTCAACAAATGCCTTCAGACACTGCTTTCTAGAAGGACTTTTTGAGTGATGGTTGTGCACTGTTAGCATATCCCATACTCTGCATGTTTGGAAATGAGACAGATGGCTTTCAATGGAGCCAACCCCAGGCTGGGTGATCCAGATACTGGAATTAACAGATAAATCATTAGAGCAATGATTTTGTCTCTAAGTAGTTAAGAAGACAATATGATTTTGGAACAGATAAGTAATGGAAATTAAAAAGAGGAAAGGAACATGCTATAACTGAAATTTCTCATGTCTCAAATGTGAAAGTCACTGAGTAATCTCAAGGTCAGACGAAGAAGAATGGCTAAAGGTATGGTCTGTAAATTTGATATATTAGGTTGTTGGGAAAGTCATCCTGTTTTTATCTGTTTTTCTTTGCAAAAATGCATCAGGACTTTCCTCACAACCCAATAGAATGCCAGACATCATTTTATCATAAATAAAGATCTAAAAGATTGAAAATAAAAATGAGATCTTCAATGATACTGGAGAATATCAATGGAAGGCCAGAAAAAAGATAATAGGACAAAAACATTTGAATTAATGGCCAAAATTTTACCAAATTTGATGAAAATCACAAACTTTCTAACAAAATTATAAAAATTATAAGGAAGAGACCAGTAGATGGTGTAATGGTTATGTTGCTGGACTCACATTGTCAATGGAAGTTCGAGTACCAGATGCTGCAGCATAAATCTTACACTGGGCATGAGTGCGTGTGTACCAAAAGTTCCAAGAAGAGAATGGAGAGACTAGACTGCAGTGTGGCTATCCCCCCAGGAGGTGATTTCTTGCTTTCTGTTTCTCTGCCTCTCTCTGTCTCTCTGGTGTGTGCTCATGCCCTATAAGGAAAAAAACAAAAAACAAACAAAAAAAAAAAAACTCTCAAAACATGAAAAAGGAAAGAAATATAAGGAAAACTATTATACATATAAGAGTCAAGTACTAAAAAACAAAGATAAAGAAAATAATCTTGAAATAAGCAAGGAAAAAAATTTGATAGATTATATACATACAGAATTATTTAATCCAAACTACCTGACTTCTCAGGAACAAAGTTTATCAGAAGACAGTGGAACAATACCCTTAAAGAAAACAAATAAACACATGATATATTATTCAAAAAGCAGAGCACACTGTCATTTTTAAAGAAAAATTTATTTATTTATTTTTTTACCAACAGACCTGTAGCTAAGAAATAGTAAAAGACGTTCTTCAGTGTTATAATACTAACCCTAGTTGGAGGCTGAGAGTTCCAGGAAGAAAGTAAGAGGACCAGCAGATGCAATATGTTTACGTCTCTGGATTCCAACATAGTCAACCGTGGTTTGAGTCCTGGACCCAGTGGCTTAAACACATGCTGGACGCGTGTGCGTGTGTGCCCAAGTTCCGAAGAGGAGAATGGAGAAGGGATTGCAGTGTGGACATTCCCCCGGGAGGTGATTTCTCACTTTCTGTCTCTCTGTCTCTCTCTGACTTTCTGGCACACCCTATAGCCTATAGCAAAAACCTCTCAAAAAAAAAAGAAAAGAAAAGAAAGAAAGGAAGAAAAGAAACAGTAAAGTAAAATAAAAGGTAAGAAATCAGAAAAGGCAAATATGTAGGAAATTATATTTTAAACATGGGTTAATTTGTTTAAATGGTATATAATTGTTTAAAGCAAGTATTATAATTTGATACCATAGTAATTATAACCCACGCACACACACAAATGGGAAAGCAACAGTTATTCTGCTTTTTTAAAGAATTATTTTATTGAATTTATTTTATTTATTTATTTTTATTTTACCAGAGAGGGACAGAGTGAGAGACAGGGAAAGTGAGATAGCAAGCCACCAGGTCTGGGACTTGAACCATGGTTGGCCATGCTGGAGTCCAGTGCTCTTAGCCACCACACCACCTGCCGGCCGCATACAATTATTCTGTTTCAAGCTTCTTTTATTTTATGAGAAAGAGTACAGTAGTGATGCAAAGTGAATTGTGATAAGTTAATAATGCATAACATGGGGCCAGCAGGGGGTACAATGGTTAATACGTTGGACTTTCACATGATTTCCCCCAGATCCAGCTGCTTGAGGCTCACACAGCATGTGTGTGTTTGTGTGCCCATGGTCCTGCGAGGAGAATAGAGGAGAGGAAATTGGCCATCCCCCAAGTGTGATTTTTGCTTTCTGTCTCTCTTTCTCTCCCTGTCTCTCTGGTGAGTACACATGCCCTATAACAAAAGTCTCTTAAAAAAAAAAAAAAAAGAAAGAAAGAAAGAAAAGAAAAAAAAATGCATGAAGTGAACCAGCCTGTGGCCAGGCAATTAAGGGAGCCAGAACACTTATGGCAGACTGCTCAGTTTGACCCTGGACGTGGCAGCTTGAGAACATGTCAAGTGTGTGTGTTTGCATGATCAAAATCCTGAAATGAGGGTAAGGTGAAGAAGAAGGGATTGTGGAATTACCACTTCTCCGGTGTGTGTGGTGACTTCTTACCTTTCTCCCTCTCTTACTATCTCTGATTTTCTATCACTTTCTTGTGAACATACTTTCCCTTCGGAATTTTTTTTTAAAGAGAACGCATACCGTAATGTCTATAGCCATACCTGTACACACATATGTACCTACAAAGCCAATTGAAATGTAAAGTACTATGCTAAATGTAATCAAGTAACACATTTAAAAAATCCTTTGCCTCTACAAGAATCTCAAATCCATAGATCTTGTCAATTACTGACTGACCAACTCCTCCTTTATATCTACACATTATTTCTTAATTAGCAAGGATTCCAAAGCTTCTAAAAATAATCCTTCTCATGCACACACCTTCAACTCCCTCATCCCTCTCTTGCTGTCACATTTACCTTGAACATTACCTCCACTTACTTGATGTTTGTACTGAAGCATTTCCAGATTGAATGTCAACCATTCTGACTTATCTCACTACAAATGTATCACTGCAACTCAGCATGAGGGAGCAAGTCTACTAATTTTTTCTAGTCAACTCATGCTTCCATTTTCAGAAAAAAAATTTAGTTATTAGTCTCTTTACATCACTATCACAACTTCTTGCATTCATACTCATAGATCATGTCCTTAATTATTTCAATAGGGAAATGGTAAAAACCAAATTGTATGACTTCCAGGAATTTTTTCATGGATGCCATCGGGTCTTCTGTTTATATCATCATGCCATCTGCAAATAAAGATAGTTTCACCTCTTCTTTTACTATTTGAATGCCTTTTATTTTATTCTCTTTTCTGATTGCATTGGCAAGGACTTCCAGTACTATATTGACAAGGAGTGGAGAAATCGGGCATCCTTGTCTCATACAGGTTTTCAGTGAAAAAACTTTCAACTTTTCTCCATTCAGGATGATGTTAGCTAGGATTTTTCATAGATAGCTTTTATTGTGTTGATAAATGAGCCTTCTATGCCAATTTTTCTGAATGTCTTGATCATGAAGGGATGTTGTATCCTATCAAATGCTTTTCCTGCATCAATTGATAAAATCATATTTTTAAAAATCTTTCTTTATGTTAATATGGTGTATTACATTTATGGTTTTATGTATGTTGAAATAGTCTTGCATCCCTGGTATAACCTTACCTGGTCGTAATGTATAACCTTTTTCATATGTTGTTGGATACGATTTGCTGGTATCTTGTTGAGAATTTTTGTGTCTATATACATCAGAGATATTGGTCTATAGTAAGATACAAAATCAACATACAGAAATCTATAGCAATTCTGTATATGAACAGCAGGCAGACTGAGATAGAACTAAAAAAGTAATTCCATTTACCATAGCCACAAAAAGTATAAGATACCTACGAACAGATCTAACCAAATAAGTTAAAGACCTCCATAAGGAAAACTATGAGAAGCTAAAAAAGGAAATTGAAAATGACACAAAAATGTGGAAGGACATCCCATGTTCCTGGATTGGAAGAATTAATATAATCAAAATGGCAATTCTATTCAAATTAATCTACATATTCCAAACAAAGTGCCAGAGACATTCTTCACAGATCTAGAAGAGACAATCATACAATTATTCTGGAATCTAAAAGACTATCCATTGCCAAAGCAATCCTGCACATGAAGAGGGGAGTGGGTGGCATCTCACTCCTTAACCTAAAAATATACTACAAAGCTGTGGTAATCAAAACAGCATGCTATTGGCACAGAAATAGACAAGTAGGCCAATAGAACAGAATAGAGTCCCCAGAAATAAACTCCCAGACATACAGCCAATTAATTTTTTACAAAGAGTGCCAGTCAGTCCAGTGGGGAAAGGAAAACCTCTTTAGCAAATAGTGCTGGAAAAACTGTATATCCATCTGAAGAAAGATGAATCTGAAACCCTACCACTCACCTTTGACAAAAATCAACCCAAAGATTAAAGATCTAAACCTAAGTCCTCAAAATATGAAACTGCTACTGGAAAACACTGGGGAAACTTTAGGAGACATTGGGGTAAGTAAAGACTTCTTAAATAAGATCCCCAAGGCACAGTAAATAGTCCCAAAAATAGACAAGTGGAATTACATCAGATTAAGAAGTTTTTGCATGGCATAAGACACAGTAATTAGTGTGAATCCACAGACCGCAGAATGGGAAAATATTTTTGTAAACTATGTGTCAGATAAGGAACTGATAACGAGAATACACAAGGTGGGATGATGGTTAAGGTGCTAGATACCACGTGGCTGTTCAAATTAGATTCCAAGACCCAGCAGTTTGAAAAATACTCCAGGCGTGAATGTGTATGTGCCCCAAATCTAAAGAAAGGAATAAGAATGTGTCATGGAGGGGTATGATTTCTCACTTTTTCCCTCTCTTTCTGTCTCTCTGTAGTGAGAAAAAAAAGAAAAGAAAAAAAGAAAAGAAAAGAACAAGAATGAAAGAAAAGAAAAACAACCAATAATTGGTCTGTCTATATAAGGCCAAGCATTATACTTTTGTAGTAGATCTTAATTCTCATGTATACAATCACATTACCTATATTGTCTTGTCCTTCATTCTTTGTTAGGACGTTCTTATCAGCATGTAAAGATACTATGAATATTCCAATATTATCATAAACCCTCCCTAGATCCACGTATCCCATTCTGCCCTGTCCTCTGCCCTCTTCACATAAGTTTGTCCCAATAAGAGTTGTTTTCACTTGTGTACAACCACAGCTCACTTTTTCCTTCATCCTGACAAAATCCAGCTAGGCTACCCCCATCCCTCTCCCTAAATATACACTGAATCCATTCTTTTCCAAGGTTACCAGTGACTCCTATGTAGCTACATTTATTGAGCACATTGTTATCTGCCTCTCACTTGGAATCTCTTCATTTCTTAAACTTCTATGTATTTGTTTGCTTTTTTGATGCCTCCTCCCTCTCTCCCTGGCTGCTCTTTCTCAGACTCCTTGCTAGATTCTCTTCTATTCCACTTTACCTGGACCTATAAATATCAACCAAAGAGTGTTTTGACTACATATTATATTCCTTTGAGAGTAAGCAATTTTAAATAATGTAAACAAGTTAAATGTAGAAGTAAGCAGTCTTCTGAACTTTAAAAAACATAATTACACAAATCAAAATAAGTGCTACAGGGTCTTCAATAAAAACTCATGAAAAATCTGTATTATAGGGAACCAGCAGTTAGCGTAATGGTTATGTTGCTGGACTCCCACGTAGTCGACGGTGGTTCGCGTCCCGGACTCGGTGGCTTAAAACTCACGCCGGGCGTGTGTGTGTGCATGCCCAAGATCCCGAGAGGAGAATGGAGAAGGGATTGCGGTGTGACCATCCCCCCGGGGGGTGATTTCTCACTTCCTGTCTCTCTGTCTTTCTCCGTCTGGCGAGCACACGCGTGCTATAGCAAAAAAATCTCTCCAAAAAAAAAAAAGTCTGTATTATAAAAAAATTGCAAGGATTTTTTTAAAAATTACACCACAATAAACTCATAGTTTAGTTCCATTTTTCAGAAAATTTGAAGCACCCTCACATTCATTCAAGTTTCTTGAATTCTCATTTTTTTAATTATTTTTATTTAACTTTGTTTTATTTATTTATTTATTTATTTATTTATTTATTTATTTATTTCAGTTCAACTAGAGAGGGACTGAGTGCGTGAGAGAGAGAGAGGATAGCAGGGAGAGACAGGGAAAGTGAGAAAGCAAGTCTCCAGGTCTGGGACTTGAACCTTGGTTGGCCATGTGGGGGTCCAGCATCCTTTACCACCACGCCACTTGCTGGCCCTCTTGAATTCTTATTTAAATATGGAGTTGCACTTCATATTAGCTGGAAACAAAAGAAGGAAATCTCTAATTCTGAAGGTCTAAACCCTTTAGAAATTCTTAGAATAAGAAAAAGAAAAAATGCTATTATTATATGATTTCTGAAATAAAAAAGAAGTACAACATGAGATATTTCAAATAGAATTCTCTAAAGATATGTGTATGTGTGTGTGTTCGTTTCTGTGCAACTGAGAATTTTTCTGGGGGCAAGAAATGGTTATGTGAATTTAATGTTTTATCATCACAGAAAAATTGGGGCTAGGAATTGCTCATTTCATTGTGGAAACCTATTCACAATTTTCTCACTACTAAATATATCTACTGTATCCCTGAAATGTCAGTAAAATATAAAAGATATCTGTCTTATAATTCATGTTTTACCATCAACATCAAGGAATTCCATTTATCTTTTATAAATTACTTTTCATCACAATTCCTTTCAAAATTTTCAGTAGCTACTGTACAAAATTATTAATAAAGGCTTTTGATTTATTTTCAGTACTTTTTTCATAACAGTGCAAAGCCTTTGTTTTAATAGAACTTTAACATCATTACTAAGAGTAAATTTTCATAAGTATAGAAGAATGAAGTTTTTAAATAGGAGTTCAACTTGATATATAAAGAGATTAAACTTTTTCCAGGTTTAGAATGTAAGATGTCTACTTATTGCCTGCCTGTTAAATATTATCTAGACATTTGCCGGTTTAATTCCACCCAGCTGACTTGTCCTGTTCTGTCTGTTGCAACAACCGGACAAGTCACCTCTTAGCCCCAACCCAGGACAATCACTAGCAAGCTTCGCACAGGAGTAAGCCAGTTTTGGAGAAAGTGAGTGACTCTCTCTGGTTAAGGGATAAAAGTCCAAAACAAGGAAACAACTGAGATCAAGAACAGAGTGAACTGAAAAGAAATTGTCTGGGAAAGTAAGAAAATATCCATTAAATGTAAAAAGTCTATTGTGGTATTTTCTTTTTTTTTTCTTCTTCTTCTTCTTCTTTTTTGGAGAGGTTTTTGCTATAGAGCACGTGTGCTCGTCAGACAGACAGAGAGACAGAGAGACAGAAAGCGAGAAATCACCCCCCCAGGGGGGATGGCCATGCCACAACCCCTTCTCCTCCATTCTCCTCTCGGGATCTTGAGCACGCATGCACACGTGCCCGGCGTGAGTTTAAGCCACCGGGTCCAGGACTCAAACCGCGATCGACTATATGGGAGTCCAGCGACATAGCCATTATACTAACTGCTGCTCCCAATTGTGGTATTTTCTTTAAATGAAATATGTAATTCAAAGAACCTTTGTAAGATTTTCAGTTTATTAATTTTCTTAACCAAATATTCAGACATACCAGAAACACCAAAGGGGCATAATTTTGACCTGTCTTTGTATGTTAGACTGAGTGGAAAGTCAGGGGCATGCAGAGATTTTGCTCAAAATCAGAATATTTTTCCTCCACTAAATAAGGTTTAAAGTATATTGGGAGGCAAATAAATTTGCATTGTTCATATGCTCCATACCTGTTCAATGTTAACAAGTATATGCTTATTTATTTATTTTTATTTGCTATAGGATATGTGTCTTCAACAGAGAGAGAGAGAGAGAGAGAGAGAGAGAGAGAGAGAGAGAGAGAGAGAGAAAGAGGGAAAGTGAAAAAACACCCCAGGGGGGATGACCACACCAAAATTCCTTTTTCTTTCTTCTCCTTTTGAGATTTTGGCTTGTATGTAAATGCACCCAGTGTGTTTTGGGCTGTTTTGTTTTAAGGTTTTTGCCACAGGGTATGTGTGCTTGCCAGAGAAATAGAGACAATGAAAAAGGAAAGTGGGAAATCACCCTCCCCAGGGGGCATAGTAACACTGCAATTCCTTCTTCTCCAATCTCCTGGGATTTTGGGCACACACATGATGCTCCTTCAATCTGCCCAGGATGTGAAGTATTACAATTCAGAAAAACTGCATCCTAGGGTCAGCCTGTTGCCTAGTGGCTAAGGAGCTGAATTCCACAAGGTTGATGGCCCAGTTAGAGTCTCAGACCTGGCAACTTGAAAAACACACCAGCACATGTGATTGTGTGCTCAAAATCCTGGAAGGAGGAAGAGAGAGAAAAGAAGGGATTGCAATTTGGCTATATCCCACAAAGGGTGCATTTTCCCTTTCTCTCTCTCTGTTTCTTTTCTTTTTTTTCTTTTCTTTTCTTTTCTTCTCTATTCTTTTCTTTTATTTTTTTTTTAGAGGTTTTCGCTATAGGGTGTGTGCGCTCACCAGAAAAAGAGAGAAAGACAGAAAGCAAGGAATCACCCCCCAGGGGGGATGGCCACACCGCAATCCCTTCTCCTCTCATGCGCCCAGCATGAGTTTAAGCCACTGGGTCTGGGACTCAAACCGTGGTCAACTACGTGGGAGTCCAGCGACATAGCCACTATGCTAACTGCTGGTCCCTTCTCTCTCTGTTTCTTATCTCCCTCTAACCAGCACAAAACATTTTCTAGTAAATGAAAGGAAGAAAGAAAGGAAGGAAAAGAAAACAAAAGAAGAAAAAGAAAGAATGAGAGAGAAAATGAAATGAAAAAAAAAAGGGAAAAAAAAGAAAAAGAAGGAGTCATCTTGAATGTAAACCTAAGAGAGTATTGCATTTAAGAACTTTTACAGGTTTAGGCAAATTAGTGGTGATTAAAGTCTCATGGCAAGTAGATTGGATTTGCCATAGTCTCTGGAATAGCAAGAGTTCTAGCCTGAGAGGAAAATAGAAATTGAAGAAAATTAAGAGCCATGTCATGAATGTGCTTGAAAATATAATCATGTTGAGTGTGGAGGTGTGGGATTGGAAAGTATGTTAGTAGTAGCAAACGAGTTTGGGAGAGGTTTGGAAGGCTTTCATGGACTCTGTAAGAATCTTTAATATTATAACTATTTCTGAATTGCAAAATGAAATGCAACTGTGATGCATTATATCCACGAGGCATAAGTAACAAACTATTTAGCACAAATAACCAGAAAAAGTTGTCTAGGCATTTGTTACATTGAAGGATAACACTATTTTCTTTATCAGATTCATTATTTTCTTCTCAGACTCTGATTATATTGTCAGTAGATGATCAGAATCTTAATGAGAGAGGCATCTTTCTAATATCATTTCATTCAAAATTTCATTTTTAAAATATGAAACTGCCAATATTATCATGAAAATTCTCCATTCTCCTTAGAAACATACCATATAAATTACATGTAATGTCTTATAGGGCACATCATAAACCCACTACAATTGCTCACGTTTTTTCTACAGAATGAGTAACATTGACAATGACATTAAAAACCAGAAGAAAGAAAAAAAAAAAAACTTCAGAAAACAGAGAACAGTGTACACATTCATATTTTTTGCAGATGCAGCTAAATTTATATCATTGATGATCAAGTTCAGAAAACATTGTTCTAACTTTTACAAGCTGGACAAAAAACACACTGAAAAGCAGCTCAGGCCGTGTGGCATTGTGGTTAACTACTGGGGATCCGTAAGAGGAGAAAGTTCATGGTGGTGCCTCTCAATCAGTCATGGAATGGAAATAGAAGCTTTGCCAAACTCAGGGGACTTTGTAAGCAAAACACAGGTACCGTGATCAAGAGATCGAGACGAGCTGTTTACTGGACTCAGATATCTGCCTTTTGAGCAGCTGTTTATTCTAGAACTTGATAGATTTATAAGTTTTCTTCACTGAACCACAGCTTTATCATAACTTTTGGAAATACTCTTTAGATATCACATTAAAAATTAAAAATCAGGTTAGCATGTGGGACGGCAATTTAGGCACTGGATCCCACATGGCCAAGTACACAATTCGAGTTCTGGACTGGCACCTTGAAAAATCACACCAGGTGTGTGTGCATGTGTGCCCAAAATCCTGAGAGAAGGCTAGAGGAGAAGGGATTTGGGCATGGCCATCCCACCTGGAGGATGATTTCTCACTTTCCCTCTCTTTGGCAACTATAGGTGCCATATAACAAAGGAAAATAAAACAAAATGTGAAAGTCAAGAAGACCCTATGAAACATTGCTAAAGCAGAGTGATTCCTTATAAATTTACTCCAGAAATAGTTGAAACATTTTTGTGTATCTGATACATTACAGGCATAGGACTTGGGGTTCAAATTGCAAGGACAAACAAAACTACTTCTTACTGTCAAATGGCCTACTTTCTAAAAGAGAGAAATTCGGGTTAATTTATGTTTAATATGGATGGCTGAATGACACAATTAGCACACAAGGGTCTGTGTGAGGACCATAGAAGAGAGAATCGAATCGGCAGGGTTGACAGGGAGGGTGGTATCGACAGTCTCCTCCACACAAATGGGCTTACTAAAAGCATGCATCCTATCGCGTAGGAATTACACTAAGCATCACAATGTTATTCCTAAGAAAAGGGGGAAGAGCTGAAGTCCCAGCCAGGGTAAATACTGCCAACTGGTGCATTCGAAGGCTTGGAGTGCTCATCCATGAGTCGGACCCTGAGACTTCTGTGGTAAAATGGGAGTCATTGTCTTTGAGTGGGTAGATCTGGATGGGAAGACACCCACAACATACCAAATTAAATATGCCAGTCAGATAGACAATGATACTTCAATTTAATTAACTTATCCTACCTTAGCATCTTATGTATTTTAGGACGGTGATTTATGACTGGATCCAAATAATCCAGAGAACCTTGCTACTCAGGAGCTACTTCCAAGTGGGTGGTTGGAAAAATATCCAGGAGCAATGCAGGAACGCTTCTGAGCAGCTTCTGCTGTAGTTTCTGCACTCACCGGAGCCCCAGTGGGGACTACAGTAGCCGTGACAAATGCTTCTGAGATATTTAAGGCAAAGCGGTGATGGTGGGACTGTGGGTCGTTCTGACATTGGGACTCTCCCAGAGCAGGTGCTTCTGTCCTCTCCTGTTGCACTTTTAAATTCTCTTTCTTTTAAAACTTATGCCTTTACCCTCACTTTCCACTGGATTTAAATCCCTCGGACGCTGGGTCTTCCTCAGACTTCTCTTTCTGATAACAGCAAAGTAGGCAGCAGAGTAATCTGACAAAATCAATAAAGGTTACAGCCTTCCCTGCCTGGATCAGGCCAAAATCATGCTCACAGTTTACCTGATACTTTGACATTGCATGTAAATGGAGAAATCATATAGGTCCTTCCTGAGTTATGTTACACGTGAAGCTAACGCGTTGTCCACTGCTGATTGAATTCATATGCAAATTATGCAGAACACAAAGCAACAAGACCACCCTTAAAAGGTTAAATTGGGCCTACTGTATAGATTTCTGATCATCTCAATTGATTTAAAAAACCATAAAAAGAATGATGTGAGAGAGTAATACTTGCCAATCCGTGAAATGCACTAGCTTGAAGTTCAACAGATGGCTTTGACTCTACATGCAGCACTTTGTTAGGTGCTTAAGAGGTTAGACTCAATTTGCACAAAGCTTGACACAGGTTGACAGTTGATAAATCTTGACTACTATCATTTTAGTAAAACGTACATGAAGGTGTGTGTTTAGTAAGGATGAAAACACAAGTTAAGCCTCAGAGTTTGTAAATAGATTTGGAAAAGTAAGATATACATGTAAGAACTTTAATCTAGGAAGCATCAAACATAGATATGCATGTGTATTTGTATGTAAAAATAGTACCAAAGCCTATTCAGGATTAAGTAGTCTTAGGAGCAGATGCTCACACATTCCTTAGTTTAGAGGTCAAGACTTTATGGAAGGACACTTAGAAGTGATATCTGGGGGCCACCTACATAAAAGAACCTAAATGAAATGATGATTTCTCAATTTAGGAACAGGATTCAGGTATGGAAAGAATGAGCACATTTTGGCATAATGGGGGCTGCTTCATGGGACAAAATGTGACAGTCGTTCTTGCCCTTGACAATATTAATATATATCACTTGCTGAGTTTGCGATGAAACACCTGTGTTTTTATCCTATTTAATTTATTTTTCTGTATCAAGTGCTTTTTACGTTTATTTTCTTGAAGAATTTCAATACTATTTCATGGAGAAGAACTAATGAACATGTGGTTGATGTTGACATTTTTATAATTGTGCCAGTATTTCAAAATAGAACAATTTTATAAGATATATTTTATTTAAACTATGTCCATACTTGACATACTATAAACATTTACTGCACTCAAGAGATCAATGTGCGACTAAAGCATTAAAAATTAAAATTTGGGGGACCAGCAGTTAGCGTAATGGCTATGTCGCTGGACTCCCACGTAGTCGACCGCGGTTCGAGTCCCGGACCCTGCGGCTTAAACTCACGCCGGGCGCATGTGCGTGCGTGCCCAAGATCCCGAGAGGAGAATGGAGGAGAAGGGATTGCGGTGTGACCATCCCCCCTGGGGGGTGATTTCCTGCTTTCTATCTCTCTGTCTCTCTCTGTCTGTCTGGCGAGCGCACGCACCCTATAGCAAAAACCTCTCCAAAAAAAAGAAAAATAAAAAAATAAAATTTGGGAGCCAGCAGGTGGTGTGGTAGTTAAAGCACTGGACTCCTATATGGCTGACTACAGTTTGAGTCCTGGTCCTGGTGGCTTCCTTTCTTACTTTCTCTCGTTCTCTCTGATGAGCATATGTGCCTGTAGCAAATTAAACAACAATAATAACCAATAAAATCAAATTAAAAATTAAAATTAAATAAAACATTTTGTTCACCTTTACAAAAGTTTTTAGAAATTAATGTCAATTTTAATATTTTTAGTCTATAGTCAAATTATTTTGAAAAAAATATACGATTCTTGTGCAAAATCTTATATTAGGAAAATACATAATATTAGTGTTACTTTTTGACTAAAAAAAAATCTTTTTGGGACCAGCAAATGGTGTAATGGTTATATCACTGGACTCCCATGTAGTCGACCATAGTTCAAGTCCTGGACCCGGAGGCTTAAACTCACACGGGGCGCATGTGCGCGAGTGTCCAAGATCCAGATTGGAGAATGGAGGAGAAGGGATTGCAGCGTGACCATCCCCATGGGGAATGATTTCTCATTTTCTGTCTTTCTGGCAAGTGCACACGCCTTATAGCAAAAACCTCTACAAAATATTAAAAAATATATATTCTCTTTTGATTATTTCATGTCTAACTTTTTAATCCACTTTAGGGTGTCAAACTATTTCTGAATAAAAATGTACTTTCTTATCAGTTCATGAAGGACCAGCAGATGTGTAATGATTAAGGTGCTAGACATTCCCACATGCCCGATTGTAGTTCAAGTTCTGTACCTGGTGGCTCTCTCTCTCTCTCTCTCTCTTTGTTTCTCTCTCTGTTCAAATTAAAATGAATGAATGGATGAATAAAATTAAATAACTAATTATTTTTTTTTAAAAATTCAACTTAGATTTTACCTCTATGTCCTTTAAGCAACATTTAAATAAGAAGACAAAAGAGATATCACTATTTATCTCACAGTTTATCATGTTAGACATCACTTACTTTTTTTGGTTGTTTTTTGTACTTTATTCCATAACATATAAAACTTCAAATGAATGTCAGTTCATTTCATAGAGTTATTCAAAAACATCAAATTTTCCACTGGATAAAATTTTAGGGACCATTAATCTGCCTTTTTCTGTTTACAGATTAAAATATTGAAGTCAGTGGAGTCATGCAACTTGCCTAACAGTAAATTGGCATAAGAATTGGGAAAAAAATGACCCATACATTCTGAGTTCAACTATCACACAATCACTCGTAAGTATGTATACTTTACAAAAATGATCCTAGTGTCTCATTTTATTCTCTCTGCAATTTGCACTTTTCACTGTATTTCTATATTTCTTCATTTTTAAACTTTAGTTGCATGTTCACATTGCCTGTTTTCCTCCATTTGTAATACTACACATTTGCCACTGACTTAGAGAAGAGCCAGGACAATTAATAAAGAACAAAAAGTAGAGGCTGTAACTCAAAGGATGTAAGTGCACGGCTCAGGGAATTTGTGAGGAAACCCTCCCACCAGCACCCTACACCACTTGAGTTCTTTCCCTACTTGTCTACATCATTTCCCAATCACCAGCTTTTTTATCATTCCTTTTAAAATAGCATGGCATTTTTTTATTTAGCAATTTTTTCCAATCCATTATATTTTACACTGAGAGAAAAGAGTAACCCTAGAACATGCCCATAAGCAATGCAATGATGTTTTCATGCACATCCTCCTACCAGTCTATTCATTGAATATTTTGTTTTCCATCTTGTGATGAACACTTCCCTTATTTTGAAATATTGCTTGGAAAATGATTCATATCCCAAGGCTGTGACCACAGAGTATAAAGGCAAATGTGTTTCAAAATGCCATTTTTGTGATCTAAACCCCTGATGTTTCCAAATCAGCAACTTGGGAACATTAGGACCATTCAGGGCAAGTTCACAAAAGTCAGTTTCTTAAAAGACTGCATTGTGCTACAGTTTTATGAATTACATGCCTAGTAATATTACCTTCCCCAAACTCAGGCCATATTCATGTTGTCCAAACTCCAGTATCATTCTACTGAAATCTCCCAATAGAAAATAAAATGTGATTTTTCATACCTATTCAGACCGTAAGTGCTTCCTTCAGTTAGGTTAGATAGTAATCAATATTCCTTATAGAATCAATGATCACAAATGAAAGTTTGAGCACATTTACGTCCACAACTTGTGTACTTAAAACCACGTTGAGTAGATTCTGATTTTTCATATTTACACATTTACCATTTGCCAGTAGTAGGAATAAATTTCATCTTCTTATGAAATACAAAATTAAACAGGATGTGTGTTAATCATGTTTCTAAAATAGGAAGTTTTCCAGTTGCTATGTATGGAGAGTAATGATTCAATTGCTCATTTCATAATGCCCTTTAGCCACTGTGATAAGAACATTCTGTCCTGTAGTTAAAGGCTCAGATTTAGTAGAAGGGTTAGGTTTTCTGAACTTAATAAGACAAGAAGTAAAGTTAATTTCTAAAACATAGTGATCAAGGTCCAGCTATAGTAACACGTGCTGCTAACACCATAGAGACCACATACGAGGCCAAAGTCTGATTCCCAACCCACCTGAAGGATCGCTGTGGTGGCATGTGCTTGCGATCCCAGGGACTCAGGATGCTGAAGCAAGAGGATCTTGGCCCAGCGAAACCCTGTCTTCAAACCAAACCAAAAATAAATGAATTAATTAAGTAAATGTGACAATTAGTTAGAAAGGAGCTACTGTATTGGAGAGGAAAAGACGTAGCAATAGAAACAGCACTTGTGCCGACTGTAAGTCTCTAATATACGATGCTGAACTGAGAGCAGCATTTGACTTTGATTAAATTATTTGGTTCAGAAAAAGAAGTTGACATTAAGTACCTTTCTCATTGCTATTTTATTTTGTTCATCTTGCATATATTTCTTCTCCTTCTCCTGCAGTCTGGTTTCTGCCACTACAACTAGGGATGAATAACGGGCTGTTGATTAAGAAGTAGGTGCTTTCTTAGTCAGTCAGATCCTGAAATAAACTTGGTGCCAATGGTATGCTGTGAACTGTTTCCCATTACCACTGAATCAATCTGTCCAGTGTAACTCATGAACAGAAATGTCAAAACTAATATAGAACCAGATACACTGTCCCTTCAGTCAGATAGATCTAAATTTGCATCTCCTCTGAACTTGTCACCTTTTACGAGGCTTATGGTTAAGAAACATATTTACCTTGATATTTTATAATTAAAATAAGGAGGTCACATTCAACATCAAAGAGTTTTTGTAAGAATAGGAAACAATATTTACTTATACCACAACAAAAACACCTACTTGCCTTCTATTTTCTGGAAATGATAATAAAATAAGCCCACTTACTATTCTATTGTTTTAAGATAGATTTATTTACTATATTTACAATCTATTTATTCTAGGTTTAATTTAATTTATTCTCTGCATCCCTTTCAAAAGTTTTTTTTTTTTTATTTCTAAAATGAACTAATTAAAATCTAGAGAACTAGAAAAGGGCTCTGGTTATCTTTGTCAAATTGTCTCATGCAGTCCATTTTTACTTGAGCCACTTTTATTTGGTTTTAAAGATAATCATCATTTTTTGGAATGAGCTAAGAGATGTGAATGAGGGACCAGCAGATTGCATAATGAATACGTTGCTGGCCTCCCACATAGTTGACAGCAGTTCAAGTCTTGGACCTGGTGACTTCAAACTCGTGCTGGCACGTGTGCATTTATGCCCAAATTTCTGAGAGGAGAATGGAGGAGAAAGGGATTACAGCATGACCATCCCCTCGGTGGGGGAGGGGTGCAATTTCTTGCTTTCTGTCTTTCTGGCAAGGACACAAGCCCTATGGCAACAGTCTCTCTCTCTCTCCTTCAAAAACAAAAGAGATAAATGATACAAATGATAGGATGATGTAAAATTTGACAAATCAATGCTAGATATGATCATCTGAATGAATAGAATGTCAGACAACATAGCGAATATATGATAAAGATTATCACAAATAGGGACCAGCACATGGCTTAGTGGTTAAAGTGCTGAACTCCGACATGACTAGCTGTGAGTCCAGTCCTGGACCCAGTGACCGGGACTTGTACGCACATGCCCAAAGTGCTGAGAGGAGGATGGAGGAGAAGGAATTGCGTGTGGCCATCCCCTGAGGGGTGATTTCTCACTTTCCCTCTCTGTCTCTCTCTGGTGGGTGCATGCCTCCTCTAGCAAACACCTTTAAAAAATAGAAAAGATAATACTATCACAAATTAATACTTTTACAGTGTCTTCCATTTGTATGTACCTTGTCTGTATTTTTTTAAAAAGCCATCTTTTTCTGTGTGTATAAAATCTGGGTTGAAATAAATGTTTTGGAAGTTTAAGAGTGCTAAATCTTTTTACCCCTTGTAATATCTAAATGTCTATATCCCCTAGTTTTATTTTGATATAGAAGTCTCTATTAATGTTTATGAAATCTAAGAAAAGCAAAACAATAAGACATTTCTTCTTTTTATTCTCTGTAAATGTTATTACTGAAAAATGTCAAGTTAAACTTGCTTTGAGTGTTATGCAATTTAACATGTCAAATATCATTGACATCACAAAATCATGCCATAAATCACATTTGAAGATGTCTAACCAACCTTTTTTATATGTGGAGCTCTCAGAGAAAAGATAAAGCTTTTTTGGCAAAAGAGTATTTTATAAAAAGTGATATAATACACCTGTAACAAAAAGATGCATTGGATTTAAAATGCCACATCTTTTTGTTTCCAGCTTCTTTACTGAAAATGACATTGTGCAATTACATTTAGCATAGAAAATTATATATTTGTGACTTAAATATGATTGTATAACCATATTGTTATAAAGCAAACTCTTGTACAATGTCTTCAGACAAGAAGCTTTCTTTTTTTTTTTTGGAGAGGTTTTTGCTATAGGGCATGTGTGCTTGCCAGAAAGACAGAGAGAGACAGAGAGACAGAAAGTGAGAAATCACCTCCCAGGGGAAAGACCACACTGCAATCCCTTCTATTCTCCTCTCGGGACCTTAGGTACACACGCATATGTGCCCAGCGTGAGTTTAAGCCACCGGTCCAGGACTCGAACCATGGTCAACTACGTGAGAATCCAGCGATATAGCCATCACATTAACTGCTGGTCCCCAGACAGGAAGCTTTTGAAGCACATGTTAAAATATAAAGAAATATGGGACCTGCAAGAGGCATCGTAGTTAAGGTGCTGGACTCCCACATAGCTGACCATAGTTCAAGTCTTGGCTCTGACAGCCTGAAACTCAGGCCAGGTGCTTGTGCGTGTGTGCCCAAAATCCTGAGAGGAGAATGGAGGACAAGGGATTGCAGAATGGCCATCTCTCCTGAGGGGAGATCGCTCACTTTCTCTCTCTCTGTCTGTCTGGCAAGCTTGCACACCGAATTAGCCTATGGACTGTATCAAGTTCTCCCACCACCAACAAGAATTCAATGTTGAAACCCTAACACTGAGTGGGATGAAAGATATTTGGGCACAGGTCTGTAGATAATTAAGTTTAGAGATGTTTGAGAGGCTGGAACCATATGGTGGGATTACTTCCCTTATAGAAAGAGAAATAGACACGAGTGGTCTTTCCTCCATGTGAGGACACCCAAGAAGATGATCATCTGTGAGTCAGAAACATAGCCCTTGTCAGGAATACTGGGTTGTCAGAAAAGTCATGACACATTTTTGTATAGCAAAACGTAGAAATCTGCTGGGACTCTGATCTCGAATTTCCAGACTCCAGAATTATGAAAGATTAATTTCCGTTGGGCAACCAATCAGGTTCTGACATTTTGTTTTGGCAGTCCTAACAAACTAGCACACTGTTTAACTTTTCTGCATGTTTTAGTATTTTAGTTAAAATTAACCCATTCATTTATTTTCTAATGTTTATTTTTTAGGATTATGAGTGCTGGTTGAAAACAAAACAAAAATCCCAATTTTGTTTGGAAATAAGTTCATATCAGGTTAATTCGTGTTGCTTGATTTTATTGAATTTCAAATATTTTTCTGACATTGTGATGAATTTTAGAAATACCAAAAGACATTTTTTGAGAGTTATTTTTTGCTGTAGCGCGTGTGCACTCACCAGAAAGGAGAGAGACAGAGAGACAGAAAGTGAAAAATCACCCCCTGGGGGGATGGCCACGCCACAATCCCTTCTTCTTCATTCTCCTCTCGGGATCTTGGGCATGCATGCACACATGCCCTAGGCGAATTTAAGCTACCAGGTACAGAACTAGAACCACAATCGACTACATGGGAGTCCAGCAACATAGTCATTACACCATCTGCTGGTCCCGAAGTGCCAAAACTGATGAAACATAAGCCTTGTTCTCAAGTCACACTTGGTTTAATGGAGGATACTGACAAACATCCTATTACTGCTGTCCAGTGCTGCAGCCAGTTATTAAGGTGACAGAGCACAGCTAAAGTCCAAGCCTTCTTCACAAGTGATACTGAGAAGAACCTGAGGAGCTGGGAGGTGGGCTACACTACCTCTTCTTTCAAGAACATCCTATAACATACACTGATGCTAACCAGAAAAAAAAAAAAAAAAAAAAAAAAAAAAAAAAAAAAAAAAAAAAAAAAAAGAAGAAGAAGAAAAGAAAAAACTTTACATGTGGCCCTCAAAAAGTCTTCTTTGACAATGGTATGAGGATACTCAATGAGTCTGACTTCACCTGCTCATCAGTACTTACTGACGAAGCTAGACATCTGCCTAGGTGGCCTATTGCCCTCTACTCTGCCCTGTGGAGCAAGCTTCATGACCCTGACTCTCAAACTGAAGGAAATGATGGGACCAGCAGATGACACAGTGGTTATGTCTCTGGACTCTCACATGGCCAACCGCGGTTTGAGTCCCAGACCCGGTGGCTTCAAATTCATGCCAGGCATGTGTGCATGCCCAAGATCCTGAAAGGAGAATGGAGGCAAAAGGATTATTGTGTGTCCATCCCCCCTAAGGAGTGATTTCTTACTTTCTCTTTCACTGTTTCTCTCTCTCTCTCTCTCTCTCTCTCTCCCCAGCAAACACACAAACCTTATGGCAAAAGCCTGTAAAAAATAAATTATGGAGGTGATTTTGCAGTAAGTCATAAAAATTAACCACTTGTTCCTTACAAACGTTCTTCCTAGATTCTTCCTTTGCCCACAGGATACATCAGCCATGTAATATTGAACACATAGCTTCCAGTCCCAGAATATCTCTGCCTCCTAAGGTAAAGTCTTGTGTTAATTTTAGTTCTTTTTGTTTCCTACTAATTCTGTGATTGGCTGGGGGGGGGGGGTGTACTTTTCTCACATTTTGCAGGTCAGTGCTTCTATATGTGAATATCAGGTTTCAGGATCTATACCCATTAGTCAATAATTGACTTGGAATTACCTAAGGCAAGCATCTTAGTCCTGGGGTGACCCTGTCCTTGGAACAGCAGCACATAGTTCCCTTCCCTGGATATGTGGCAGGTGTTAGACATGAAGCCAATACTGAGAATGCAGTCAGAAACAGTCGTGGGTACATTCAGCCTAAGGAGACCAGAAGGGAGACTCATGTCATCCGGAGCTTACTGAGTATTTCAGCGTAACCAAATCCTCCTATGCAAGTCACAGTGTATGTTTTATTTATTTTTGGGGGGGAAGAAATAGAAAGTGTCTTTTATCTGTCTGTGTTGATATGGGTCAAATATTACATTTGGGAAACATTCCCAATGTTCTCACAGGAATTAGGAGAGGTTATCTGCACAGTTAAAAGAAGCACTTGTTTTAAGGCTACAAAGGAATCAAATCACCAAAGAAATTTCTAGCATGAAAGATTCAGGAGTTGTCTTATCCGAAATCCTAATATGGTTGTATGAGCTAAAATCAATCATTTATATGGGAAATTCAGTTGGAACAAAAAGTTGAGAGTAGAGAATAATTCCTTTTGAGATTTACAAATCAGATGCCTTGGAGAGATCATCTGAGAACTTTCATGTACTGTGGGATATATGTAAAAACAGGAGTCTGTGTATGGACATACTAACTGCACTTCTATATACACTAAAGGGTGGGAAACTACCAACCAAATAATAATATACATGTAGCTAGAAATAAATGGCACACAAGAGGATCCTGGTCTGTAGTAATTAATACCGGGGTGGGGGGATGGGAGAAGCAGTCCACAGGAGAAAATAATATTAAGCCAAACATGGGAAATGAGTGTTTTCGTTGTATATATATATATATATATATAGAGAGAGAGAGAGAGAGAGAGAGAGAGAGAGAGAGAGACAGAGACAGAGAAAGAGAGACAATGTGAGAAACCAGTTCTCAAGGGAGGCATGGCCATGTAATCCCTTCTTTTTTTTTTTTTTTTTGGAGAGGTTTTTGCTATAGGGCATGTGCGCTCACCAAAAAGACAGAGAGAGACAGAGAGACAGAAAGTGAGAAATAACCCCCTAGGGGGATGGCCACGCTGCAATACGTTCTCCTCCATTCTCCTCTCTGGATCTTGGGCACTCACGCACATGCGCTCAGTGTCACGCACTCAGTGTGAGTTTTTTAAGCCACTGGGTCCGGGACGCGAACTGTGGTAGACTATATGGGAGTCCAGCAACATAGCCATTACGCTAACTGCTGGTCCCCCATAACCCTTCCTCATTCTCCTCCCAGGATCTTGGACATGCAAGCACATGTGCCCAGTGTGATTTTCAAGCCACCAGGTCTAGGACTCAAACTGAGGCCAAATATGTGGGAGTCCAGCACCTTAACCATCAAGCCACCTGCTGATTCATGAGTATTTTGAGGAAGTGGTCTGGTAGCTTCAGTTAGTGCAGAATAAAATGTCAGTTAATAAGTTAAAGGGGGCCATAGGATGCACAAATGAAAATATAACTGTAGCACTTCTGGGTAACAGGAAATGTGCTACTTTAGGGGTCAAAAAAGTTTAAATTTAGAGCCTAAATTGGTAGTGTCTAGTTCTGTGGCCATGGGAAAATAATTTCCCCCATTTAAACCTGAGTTACTCCCTCTACAAGATGTGAATAAGACTCTAGCCTTCTTTTGAGACTAAAGAGAAAGAAGAAATGTAAAGAACTTGAAGAGTAGCAGTTTTATGAATAGCTCAGTTACCCCTTGGATTGTCATCAACAGCTCATAAAGAAACATGTAGGACTTGATAATTGAGCAGAATTTATAAATAACTTCTATTCCATCTTCATCCTCAGGTATCAATAACAGCAGGAGCTGGTGTCCAGAGTATCTCAAACTCTACTCTTCATTTTAATGTCTCTTTCTTATATAACAATTTTCAATTTAGCATTAGGAGAATCAACTACTTTTAAGTTTCTAAATTTGACATTGATGAACCTCTTTAAAAGAATGTTGTTCTCCTCATTCTCCTTTCTTTCCTTCCATCCTATCTTTTTGCTTCCTTCTGTTCTTTCTGTGGAAATTTTAGGGACTTCCTTTTGGCTAAGACTAAAAATGACTCTAGAATATTGTATGAAACATCCAGATGGCTTGTAAAAACAAACTTTTTTTTCAGTGGTCTCCTCAACCCTGTGCTCCCTGTTCCTGTATTTCTACTCCTGTTTGTTTTCATTCTTTCTCTTCCCAGTGTTCCTTTCCCGTCCCCACTTTTTCTATTCTCTGGCCTTCTCCTCCCCCACTCTCCCTTATAAATTCAAGAAACTTGCTAAAGAATATTTTTCAATCTGACCTTTGAATTGAAGGATGACCATTAATGTGTTGTTTGTGCCAACAATTCCAGCATTGGAATACAGCTGTTTACACATACACAGCGAGACGCTCAAAATGTAATTACAGGAAGAGACTTGTGGTGAGTCAGAGTCTTACAAAACATCTCATATTCATACAACAGAATGAAGCATGCAGCATCTGAAAATGTCCAGCATTTATGCTTCTATTCTTTGTTCTGCAATCCCTCAACAAGTCCTTGATAGACTCTTTTGCTTTAGTCACTTTCTGTACTCTAACTATTATTTCAATATATTAACAAGAACAAATCATATCTAATCAAAGATATCTATTTCTAGCAATAATTTTCATTTAAATTTTAGCATTTTATTGTTATTTACAGTAGCCATTCCATTGATAGTTGGCATAAGCTGATAACTCATTGTACATTTGATTTTCATTTCCCTGAATAGTAGTGATGCTGAACTTTTTTTTTTTTCATGTGCTTCTCAACCATTTGCATGTCACTTTTAGAGAATTGTTGTTTTTTATTTATAGTCCATTTATTTGTCCTAATTATTTGGGAGGTTTTTGCTATTGAGCTATTTGAGCTCCTTATATTAATATACCTTGGTCAGGTAGTATGATCCCTCAAATGTTGTTCTTTTTATACAGAACTGCTTTAGTTATTTGGTGTATTTTGTAGTTTCATACATACTTTATGATTGTTGTTTCCATTACTGTAAGGAATGCTATTGATATTTTGATAAGGATTGCATTAAAGTTTTAGGTAACTTTGGGTAGTATGAGCATTGTAACAATATTGAATCTTCCAAACCATGAACAAAGTACATCTTTTCATTTCTTTGATCAGCATTTTATAGTTGTCTTCATAATGATCATTTACCTCTTTGTTTATAGTTACTTTGTGTGTGTGGCTATTGTAAGAGATTGCTTTACTGATACCTTTTCTAGCTAATTCATTATTGGTGTACAATAGTGATACTCATTTTCATAAGTTGCTTTTGTATCCTACAACTTTACTTAATACATTCATCATTTCTAAGAGTTTTTGATGTATCTTCATATTTTTCTATGTATATAATTATGTCATCTGCAAACAGGGACAATTTAATTTCCTTCTTTTCAATTTGGGTGTTTTCATTTCTTTCCCTTGCCTACTTACTTTGACAAGGACTTCCAGGATTATACTGAATAAAAGTCAGGAAAATGGATGTTTTTCTCTTGTTCCAGAATTTTAGGTAAAAAGCTGTCAATTTTTACCCATGCAGTATGATGCCTAGCCGTAGGTCCGTCTTATATGGGATTTATTATGTGCTGGAAAGGTTGTGGAGAAAGGGAACCTGTTGTGTATTGTTGGTGGGGATGTAAAGTATAGCCATTATGAAAAATAATATGGAGCTGCTTCTTCTTCTTCAAAAAAGTAAACTACCCTATGCTCCCATAATTTCCATCTTGGGGATATACCCACAGGAAAGGAAATCAATATGCTAAATAGATATGCTTCCATGTTCATTGTATTCCTTTCACAATAGCTAAGCTATGGATTCAACTTAAGTGCCCAGTAATTAATAAATGAAGAAAAAATTATGAATATATATATATATATATATATATATATATATATATGTATATAACATATTTTATAATTCAGCCATACAAAAGGATGCATGTTTATAATTTGCAACAAAATGCATGAACAAGGAGGAAAAATGTTAAATTAAATAAGCTGGGCACTGAAAAATAAATGCTGTATGTCTTTATTCATTAACAGAAGATAAAAGATTCAATTGCATAGAAGTCAAGAGCATATTAGTGGATTCCAGAAGAGGATGAATGGAAAGGGAACAGGATGGGAGAGATGAGGATACCCCGGTTAACAGATACAAAAATGTATGGAAATAAATATAATGGGTTGTAGGATCTATGGTACAGAAGTCAGTTGGGGAGTAATCTGTACATTTTGAAATAGCTCAAATGGAGAATTTCAAATATGTGCAGTACAAACTAATGTTAAATGTTGGAGATGATGAATATATGTATTGTTCTCACCTGATCATTGCATTTGTAAGCATTATATATATACATTTGGAAAAATCACATTCTTCCACTAAATATGTGCAGTTATTATGTGTAAGTTATAAACTACAATAAAAATTCTTTAATATTCCTCTTTCAGAATAAAAATTCCTAAGAGCATAGTTTCAGAACTTAAAGAAATTAGTGCTAGCTATTCTATCTTTTTTTTTTTTTTTTTTTTTTTTTTTTTTTAGTATCTTAGCATTAAGTGAAACTTACAAAGTGAGATAGATCAAATATGGCCTGTGAAGGTATAATTGTGGAATTTTTCAACTAGCACTGTCTACTTTTGGGCATGTGCCTTAATTAAACAACACATACTTATTTTTTTTACAATACATTTTCAAGTACCTGATATTTCAAAGGAAATAAAAATGGCATCATTCAAATTTTAGGATAAAACTTGAAAACATTTTGGGCTAACACTAAATTTTTATAAGGAAACGTCTTTTCAAAGATTTACAAAATAGTGTTTTAAATGAAATCTTATATGAACTAATACACCATGTTAAGAAATAAAATCGATGGCAGGGCTGACAGGTGGTGTGGTGGTTAAGAGAGCTGGACTCCCACATGGCCAGCTACGATTTGAGTCTGGATCCGGTGGCTTCCTTTCTCACTTTCCCTTTCTCTTTATCTCTCTCTCATCCTGTCCATCTCTGGCCAAATGAAAATAAATAAACAAACAAATAAATAAATAGTTAAATAAAATAATTGAAAAAAAAAATAGATGGCAGAATCCAGGTAGGTTCATGTCAGTCACTGTGTTGCCTCCTCTCGCTTCATCATGGAGGTTCCAATTATATCCATCACTAATATGGCAGAAATGTAATATAGAGTAATATAATTATAATAATAAATAAATGTACATTCTTAGACATGGTTGGTTTTTAAGTATTTTCACATAGAATACCTGTGTGCTTCTCCTTTGTAACATTAATGTGTGCATTATTAAAAAAATATTATTATTGTCCCTTTTATGAATAAAGTAAGTAAAATACAAAGAGGTAAAGTAACTTGTTCACATCAATACATCTAAAATGTATCCATATTTAGTGAATGAGTTAGATAACTTAATTTTTTTCTTTCTGATAATTTTATTTTTTTATATTTAAATTTATTTTATACATTTAATCACTGTGCATCAACTCAACTTTTAAAGTGAACTTTCCCAGGATGAGCACACTGCACATCTGTCCAGTTAAAGCCACCAGACATGCTATTAATAGCAGACAGTCCTCCAGTTCTGTATCCTTAATTTCTAATTCATTGCTTTTCCTTTGGAAATTCTTATTTTAGACAAAGAAGTTTGACTCAGAATTGGAGAATTGTTATTTATGTGAATGCCTCCTATGTATTATGAGAAATTAAATACTGAAATAGGTTAAGTATACGTACTGCCAAGTGATAGCAATTCTCTATACTAAATAATACAAAAATTATTTTAAAAGTTAGTGTCTATGTTCCCAACCAGTTTTGACAACAGTGACAGTATGCATTATCATAAAAACAAAAAGGAAAAGAAAAAAGTTAGTACCATCTCAAAATAGTTTTCTTGCCTTTTGGGTTGATTTGTGTGTCAAAATGATGGACCAATTGTGCAAGGAGAATCAGTGTTTAGGGTGGTATCTTTCTTACCTGTCACAGCAGTCTGCCCTGTCAAAGTGTAAGCTGATAAAAATGCTTGAAATCTCACCTTATCAGGCAACAATAGTCCTGATATTAAAGAAGGAAAACTAGGTGCTGAGCGAGATGCTCAGGAAGTAATGTAATGATAATCCTGAAAATAACACAGGAAATAACTTTCTGAATCTTTATTTATTTTACAACAAGCTCTCATAATTGAAAGAAAAGTTTTAAAAATCAGGATGTGATAATTAGTATCAATTTCTTCAGATATCTTCGATACTCCATACCAAAGTACTCCCTTAAAAACTCAACTCATAGCCATTATGGAAAAGGGTTAGAGCCCTATGGAATTCACTAAATTGTATCAAATTATTTTCTAAAATAGCCCAAAGCAGCTCAGGTAGTTTCAGATTGCTTCAGGCATTCTTAAATTCCTAACTGACAAGTCTTAACAGAATTTAGCTGTAATCATCTTTCTCATTCAAGAAAAAGTTAATAATTGCAAAAAATAGAAACTAGCTTCTCATATTTGCAAATTTTAAAATGAAGAATAAAGTGTACAATGCCCTCTGGATCATATTTATCTCTGAACAAAATTGCTAAATAGCGCTGACTAGAGAAAAATAACAAAATGGATTTGTTAGACAGTTCTGAGTTGACAAGGCATAACTTTCCTTAACAATGGCACCTGGGAAAAGACTGCAGCAGTTACTGCACTTGGGTGAACGTTATCATATTTCTGAGCACATTTCTGAAAATGGTCTATGTTTACTCACTAGGAGTAAAGCAAATATATTTTAATGAGTTTGATGAGCCTGAATTATTTAATAAAACTAAAGCTCATACCGACAGCGAGTAGATTTCCATCACATAGCAAAACATTGTTGGAAAGAATTTGATGTGTCTTCCAAATTCTCTGATGACCAAAAACTTGAATGTAGTGCAGTAATGAGTTGTGAGCACAATCGTGAATGGCAATAACATTATGTTACACTTGATACTTACGGAGGGTGAACAGGATGTTAGAGAGCCTTACATCTCTTGTAATTCAAGAAAATGCTGTAAATATCCCCCAAGGACAATTATTCACAATCCGCATGAACAGTTAACAGCAAACAAAAAGCTCACTAGGGACAGGTTCGTGTCATAGAGCTTCTATCCTTTGGATTTTTTTATTATCGTAAGCCAAAATATGCCTCTACTAAGTTATTCTCGCTGTCCATAAGTTTTAGTACACAACTCTGAATAATTACACCATTTTTTCAATAAATCATTTAAGGAAAAATTGAAAGCTGCTAATATCAATCTGTTCTAGTTTCTAACTCTACTCTTAAAAAGAAATCTCCTATCTCTCCAATTATTGCATTTATGACATGCAAATTAGACATCTAATCTACACTGCAGGCCTCAAATTGCTTTGTTAGATTTTGTGTTTTTATAACTCAGAAGTATGAATAAATCACTAAGATTTGTAGACTAATTTATGGGAGAATTGTAGATTATTAGAACTACCGTTTGCTTCATTCTGAGATTCTTACCTATACCACATGTATAAATCACAAGTATTTGTACCATACTTAATCTGCCCCTTGGATGTGTGTGGGCACAAGGAGGCATAAAGTGGAACGAGTGTGGGAGGGGAAGAGTGCAGGAAAGGAAATTTGGGGGAAAAGTAGGTGAGACATTTGTGGGACACAGATACGGTTTATTATTTGTTTATGAAGATGTCTATAGTATTCTCAACTGGGCTGGACTGAGGTATTTATCATGCTGGGTAAAGTCTCTTTTCAATCTACATGATGTATAGTGATTAAATGTACGAATAATAATATAAATGAATAAATAAATAGGAAGCATAAAATGTGTGTTTGTTTACAGGTTATCACAACAGAAATTCTGAGTTCATGTGCATAGTCACCTGCTGACCCAAATGGTAAGCACTCACAGGTGTATTTGAATATCGCTGCAGTACTAGTTTAAGTTTTCACATAGTACACACGGTACAGCTAGATGTATCCAATGTCTTTTCGTCATAGAAATCATCAGATGGTGGGGAGAGAAAGAAAACTAATAAAAGCACCATTATAAGGAGACAAGAAAGACCTATAATGTTGAATATTAAGGCAAGTGCTTAGAGGTCAAAAGTCTGGTCACTATGCTTTAGGTCACTGTTAGAGCCAGAAGATGACAGAGAGTTCAGGTACACAGATCCCCCAGAAAAACAAAACAATTACTTTTTTATCAGTTCTTTGACCCTTCAGGATAGCAGAGAAAAAAAGGGCCTGAAGATGATCAAGGGACAGATGAGAACTCACACCTACCAATAGAAAAACAATATTGCACCTACACGCATGAAATTCTAGCTAAATTCATTATGCAATATTTGAAAAAAAATTAAAAATATGGCTTTATGGAAGGTCTTGGTGAGGACTATATATACATACATACACACATACATACACACACAAACACACATAAACTGTATACACTTGTTGCATAAATAGAAAATGATTTAACTAATAGTTGATTCTTGAAGGCTAGAATTGACTCCACCACCAGTATGAAAGCATAGGAGGCAATGAACGTGTGGTTCCTTTGCTCTTGCCTCGCCAAACTTATTGATCCCCACATATCTTGCACAGCTTTTAGAGGATATGCAGGGGCCTTGAGAAAGGCACTAGTAATGTGTAACATCATTTTATTTGCCTTCTTTGTATGCTGTGTGGCTTGGTAGGCCTGAACCAAATCCAAAGGAACAGCATGAATTTAGTATTTGTTAATATATTTCTCCCATCCTCTTTCTATCTGCTTATATTTGTGATGTCTTTATTAAACGGGATCATACCATACAAAAAAATGCTATACCTATTTCTTCCAGGATGCTGTATGAACTGGCTGATTTTCATGTCAACACATTTAGCTCTCTCTAACTTATTTATAGCCTATATATAAATCCATTATGTGGAAATATTACAAGTTATTTATTAAAGTTAATAAAACCTCTACTGTATGTTACAATTCATCTTGTCTGTTAGTATAAAAAGTCTATAATTAATGCTCTTTTGATTTATCTTAGTGCATTTTCTGAATATAATTAAGATACATTTCAAGATCAAGTGTTTCTGAGTTTAATGACATATTTAAATGATCTGTTTTTATTTTCAGGTTCCTCTTCACTTTAGGTTGTATAGTTTTCTATTTAAGTTAATGGAGTATTTTTCACTTAGGTCCTTTTGATGTTTGAGAAATTTTTCAATTTTATAAGGAAACAAGTTTCTTTGTGCTTTTTTTGTTCATGTTATTATTAAGGAGACTATGCATATTTTGTCATTTTCTTTTTCTTTTTCCAATGTTTCCCTTTTTGTTTTTGTTTTTGTTTTACTGCCTTCTCAGGTACGTTGTCTTTTTAATGCATTTTATAAGCTTATTTTCTTTATCATAAGTTTATTTCATTCATAGTAGCATGGAGGCATGCCCAAGATTAGCGGGAGAGCAGGATTTTCATCGTGATCTGGTCATGCGGTGGTCCTTTCCCCCAGCACTCCTGCTTGTCACCTGTCTCATTTCAGATTATATAAATATATTCGAGAAATCAAAGTACCAGAAAAGCCTTAAGAACAGTATTAATTATGTCACAAGTGTGTTGATTGCTGGTATTCCCAGGACTACTTTGTATTCTATGACCATGATTTTCAAATGCTGAACTTCAAATAAAGCTTGAGAGGTGCATGTTTTATTCTGCACTTAGAGCTGCTAGAAGAGAGGATGCCCAGATAAATCAGAGTGTCAGACAAACAACACTTTTAACAATATAAATATGTCCCAAATAAAAACAGAAATTTGAATTAAACTGAAGCCTCATATTTTAACTGGCAATGAAAACCCAATACATGCAGCAAATTCAGTTTAAAGAAGTATCCTAAACTTTAAGCTTATCTGTCCTATTTTTGTGTTTATATTTAAAAATATATTTACTTTTAAATTTTTGAGTTTTTACTTATTTTGCTTTAAGATTATGGAGTTCTAAAAAATAAATTTATTTTAAAAATAAAATTGGTGGCCAGTGGGTGACTTGGTGCTTAAGGCACTGAACAATCACATGGCCTACCATGGTTCCAGAGCCAGACACAATGTCTTGAGTAACTGTTGATATTAGAGACAGTGCAGGAAGGAGGAAGGGTGGGGACTAAGAGAAAGGAACTCAAGAGGAAAAAAAATGCAAAGCAATTAACAGGGCCAGCAGGTGATGTGGTGGTTAAGCATGATGGACTCCCACATGGCCAAGGAAAGTTTGAGTCCTAGATCTGGTGGCTTGCTTTTTCACTCTTTCTCACTCTCTCTCTCTCTGTCCCTCTCTGGCCAAATAAATAAATAAATAAATAAATAAATAAATAAATAAATTGATAGATAAAGTTAAATAAAATATTTTAAAAAGCAGAGTAATTCATGGACAGAAAAATGAAAAAATATCTGCTGATGATAATGTGTTTGGTAATATCTTTGACTGGACTAATATGCAGTGTATTCATACTGGAAAAATTCATTTTGTGTGCTGTAAAGAGGTATAGTAATTAAAAGTTTAAAAAAAAGAAAAGAAAGAAAAAGAGAAAAAGAAATTCACCCCAGGCATATATGCATGTGCCCAAAATCCCAAGAGAAGAATGGTGAAGGAATTGTGGCATTACCGTCCCCTGGGGGGTGGTTTCTCACTTTCCCTTTCACTGTCTCTCTCTGTCTCTTCTCTTCTTTATTTTTTTAACAACAACACAAAAATAATAATTTGATAAATGCTATAACTTGATCACAATAAAAACTTGAAAACATAAGTGTCACAAGATTCTTTTTTAAAGTTAATAAAAAACTAACGTAGGAAAAACCCTGATTTATGGCATGCCACCTAACTTTTACGAAAATGTAAATGACAACACTCCTACACTGCCAGATATTTATGCAGAAGAAATTGGAGAGTAGATATTTAGATGACGAGCCCAGAGAGAAATTTATCTATGTTCATTTAATGCTGGTGTAAACATTTTATCAAGGATCAGTCCAAGAATTGATCTCTCCAGTAATGTCACCTTCAGGCCAGACCAGACTTAAGAAATCCCAAAATGTGAAAATTTATTTTTTTAAACTTCATTTTATAAAATGAAAAGGAGGACATAAGGACAAAAAAAAAAATTGTGAACAAAAAAGATACCGTATTTGAGAATGTTGATAATTTGGAAAAGAAATTTTACTCTTGGAACTGTTCATTGTACTTTGCTGTATTATATTTCAGGTATAAAGTCGGAAAGAACAAATGATATGTTCTTCTCCTCCTTTTATCTAACTTCTTATTTTAGTCTTTTATGTATGTAATCTTTCTGATACTTTTTCCTTTTATTCAGCTCCATTCTTCTTTTAAATTTAACATATATTTAGTTCTTCTCTCTGTCTATGCCTTTCTGTGCTTCTCATTAAAATAAATCTTAAAGAAGTCTAAATTGGTATCCATTCTTTTTCGGTATTAACAGTTTTCCACAAACTATTGATAGCAATGGGAGAATGGAGTTGTTACATGAAATAGTTGAGAGAATGTAAAATTAATATGAACATATCTAATTTTAGCAACGGGAGGTTTAGCAGATGCCAAGACTAATTTAAGAAATTTTCTATAAGTTCTACAAAAATATTTTATACAGTACTCTCTTTGCTTAAAAAATATTAATAATACCAAAGTGGTTCGTGTGCTCACCAGAAAGGGAAAGAGAGAGGAGAAAGCACTCTGAGTGGGGCATGGGATTAACTCACACTGCACTTTCTTGTTCTCCATTTCTCCATCCTATCAGGACTTTGAGTACATGTGCACATGCATCTGACATGTTTCAATCTACTGGGACCATATCCAAGCCACGCTGAGCTGTGTGGGATATAGCGTTCGATACACGGCCCTTAACCATTGCATTGTGAGACTGGTCTAGCACTATATTTTGATTTTATGCTCTGCTGTAGTTTCCAACTGTTCAAGTATCTGTTTACCAGTGCTTAGTTCAATTACATCTTTGGGAAGTAGGAAATCTGAGGATAATTGTTAGATTGCAACCCTTTTGGTCTAATTTAATTTAGTCTACAGTAGATACATACAGAAGATATATAGTGGTCATGTCTATACTCAAAGATTCAGTGTGCAATGGATCTGTGTTTGATATCCTATTTCTGTATTTATAGTAGATACAGATCATTTCAATTATCACCACATCATTATCCAATACTATGCTGTAATACATATTAATATTTTGTCAGAATAACTGACTTGTCCTTTAGTCTTCTAGCAAATTCATTTGGGGATAAAATTATAGTCTCATAAAAAATGAGTAGTATACTTACTACTTAGTTGAAATTTAATGTAATATTATGCTAGTATTAGAAGTAATTGTTTTATTAAATTATCTGCAATAAAATTATTGTTTCAATGTTTATATGAAAAAGCATTTCAAGGACATGTTCAAGTAATATTAATTATGATGTAACCATATATTCTTCCTTATTTTAAAAGGTTTACTAAACATTTAATATTTCTTATTCTGTTAGCACAATATAATACCAACAGACTCACTGAGCCAAATGGCTTCTTTCAGTCCTAATAGAATCTCTATTTCATTGCTTTTGAACTTATTTATATTATACTAAGACAAGAGCTGGGTACAGTAAGAGCGATTACTATTAGGAAAAAATACACTCAATAGTATGAATAGATGGATTAAAATATTATAAAATATATGTTTTAGACCACTTCTGGGATCAGTTGATGTTCTAGTGGTTTAGGGAGCCAAATTCCTACCCCAGCCTTGAAAAACGTACCAACCAGGTACATGTGCATGCATCTCCAAAATCTGAACAGGATACAAAAATGGAGGAGGAGGAGGATCGCAATGTGACCATGTCCCATGGCAGCCTTGATCTCAGACTTTTCAGTCTTCAAAATTGTGAGAAATACATTTCTAGTATTTATAAATTACCAAGTCTCAGGTGCTTTATTATAGCAGCAGAACAAACTAAGATAATTAGTTTTAGAATTAGTCTACAAACAGAGAAGTATCACTTTTAGTTAGAGTCACCGCGATTCAATAATTGGCCCATTGTTCTTTTACTTTCTTCCTTCCAGGTGATTTGGATTCATGCTCTAAGCACGAATGACTATAAAACTCATATTTCCTACTCAGTAGATCTTCTGTGCTCCAGACATTCATCTCTGGATTCTCTTTAACAATAGTTAGGTATCAAGTCTTCATTCCTGTTTGTCTCCTCTCACTAATGAGATCTATATTTACCAAATCAGTAATGTACTTAGATTGGCTACCAACATCAATCCTTCTAAATTCTTTATCCTACTGAAGCAGGGCAGCTTAAGCTTTAGCAGAATGGTAGCCATTATTTTTTTAAGAGAGATTTTTGCTCTAGGGTGCCTGAGCTTCCTGGAGAAACAGAGACAGAGACACAAAAAGAGAGAAATCAGTCCCCTAGGGGTGATGGCCATGCCACAATCCCTTCTCTTTCACTCTTCTTTAGGGATTTTGAGCATGCACACACATGTGCCTGGCATGAGTTCTAAGCCACTGGGTGGAACCCGAACAACAGTCAACTACCTGGGAGTCCAGTGAGATAACCATTACACCATCTGCTGGTCCTGGCAGCCATTTTGAAATTAAGAAAATCCTTTTAAAAACAATCTGAACAAGGGTGGAGTCATAGTGAAATCTGTATAAGGAATAGTCAGATGAGAAACCAGGAATGGGTATTTAATGAAAAACAAATCAGGATAAAGCAACTGACTTTGACTGACTAAAGTGAGGAAATATTTGCATATGCTTTTATTCACATTTATAAAAAAAAAAAAATGAGCACCATTTTTAATTAAATAATTATTTACTTTATTTTATTTATTATTATTTTTAATTTGGTACAGGGCACATAAACTTACCAGAAAGAAAAGAGGGAGCAGGAGAGAGAGAGAAAATGAGAAAGCAAATCACTGAGACTTGAACCATGGTCAGCCATGTGGGAGTCTAGCATCCCTGCTGGTCCCATGCTGAGCTTGATGAGACAGTTCGTGGTGTTTTCTAACTCTTTCTGACCCAGTTGCAGAAATAAGCTCCTTTCCTTACCCTTTTTCTGTTGTTTTATTGGCCACAGGTAAAAGCAGCCAGACAGGTCACCAGTAACACTGCCAATTTATTTCATCACTGTGTTCTGCTGACCTTCACTTCAGTATTTTTCTGAAGTCAATTTATTTTTCTTCATGACTTTTTCCATGATGACTTCAGAAAGTATAGTGGAAACAGTCGTGAAGAAAGCTACCAAATTGGTTTTCTTACATATACGCCTGTGAGGCTCAAACTGAATTTAAGCACAACAATCATTTATATCTTTTGCAAATAAAAATGTAATTGGCTGTTTCCTACTTAAAAGTGCTTAGTGGTTTCCTGCTGTCTTCAGATAGATTTCAAACTCTGAAACAGGATTGTAAGACTCTGTACGACCAGGCTCCTGCCTACAACTCTGTGGTCTCCATCCAACCATTCCATGAATCGACCATTCACATTTCCTCTTAAAGTTCTTCAAGCTCTCTAAGCATTTTCTTAGTTCAGGATTTTTACATATTCCATTCTATCTGCTTTGAAGATTGAACCTATTTGCTGTGTGTGTAGAAGTATTTTTTTCCTTCAGGTCTCATACTAAAGGTTGTTAACTCAAAGATCATATTAGTTCCCCAATCCAAATGGTCTTTTCTCTGATTCTTTTCAAGGTCTTTACTAGAATTGATCATGATAACTGTTCCCAATTTGCTTAGTGCCAACTTATTCTTTATAACAAGATTATAAGCCTTTCAAAGGCACATCTTTTTCTGTTCTATTCACCAGTGTACCAGTGTATCCATGAAACATATTTTTTTTAAAAATCTAAAATTAAATATGTGTGTGTGTGTGTGTGTATATATATATATATATATATATAGCTAGAGAGGGTTTGTGTGCTTGCTGGAAAGAGAGCAAAAGAGGGAGAGAGAGAAGTGAGAAATGAGAAAGCATCCTCCGTATCCTCCATGGTGAATGGTCAGAATGTAATCCCTTTTCCTCCATTAATCCCTTTTGGAATTTTGAACAAGCATGCACATGCATCCAGCATGTTTTACAAGCTGCTAGATTCAGAATCCAAACCCTGCAGGTAACTGGGGATCCAGCTGCCTTAACCACTACACCATTGGCTGATCTTAAATAATTTTTATTAAGCAATCAAATGCAAAATTTTTAAAAATGTAGATAGTTCGGATTATTACTAAACAGTACAAACTATGCAATCATCAAAAAATAATGTTTATGAGATCTAAACAATTTAACTTGCTAGACTTACAAATTGGTTGAAATTTAAGGGAGAAAAATAGTTAAAGAAAATAATGCCTTAATGTGTTTGTAATAAGCATTCCATACATACTATGCAGGAGAGAACCATCTAAGTATTTTGATCCCCTTGAAATCAGTGTTTTGTGTATTACTCAAGTCATTAACAGAGATATAGAAGTATATGTGTGAGGTTTGTGAACAGAAGGGGAACTAGGAAAAGAATTTTAGCATTAGATATAGGAAAATATTAGCATAGTATTAATTAATTAAAAGAACACAAGTGTATAGTAACTAATACCAAATTTCTTTGAGTAACTCAGGGCACCCTCTGTAGACTTTCTTTCCAGACCCTTGACATTCTTGTCAATCTTTCCTACAAGCACTGCTACATAACTGAATGTGCACCAGTACGAGGCTCATTTCCTCTAGCAATTGCACGACCTTCTCCATGGACCTGTTTCTGTTACAACAGACACGTGTATAATTCCAACAGAAGCCAGTGGCAGTTTTGCATGATTAAAGATGGCAGAATCAGGGCCATACATACATTTCCATGCAAATGTGCTTGAGAAAATAGCATACAATACATTATGTAAACATATTTAGAATGAATAAACACACTCAGCTAAATTTTCAAACATCTGTTCAAGCTCATGGCAGTACCCCAAATTTGCATACCTAACTGTTTATAAACAGGGCTTAATTTTGCCCTCCATATTATTAGATCATAGTAGCCTTTAATCTCCAAAATACATAACTTTCATGGTACAGATGATGCTAATTAGCATTTATAAAATCCAACTGCACTCCCTTTTAGCTTTCAACTTTCTCCTATGCTTTCTGGAAGGGAGAAGGGGACAGACACAGCAGGGTCTATGATTGGATAAAACTTTTATGCATATTTCAATTCGATTCATGTGTTATCAAGAAAAGAATGGAGACTTGAATTATTTGCATAACTGAGTTTCCAGCCATATATAAATGCAGAAATTCTAACCACAAGATGCATATTAAACCCACTTAATGGCATAAACCTGCCAAGGCTTGTAGTTTATGAACCCTAGAGTTCAAACAACATAGTGGTACTAGGCTTTTGTTTTGTTTTGTGTTCTATTTTTACTTAGCATGCCCTTCTACAGGCTCTATAGTTTCTACCAAAATTTGCACAAATATATAACAGATGACCTAAGTAAAAATATCAGAATTAATCTGAAAGTAAAATTTCAGAACAAGAAGCCTAGATTTTCTTTCAAGCAGATTAATGATCAGTGTCACTTATATAAAGACATTCTGCACACACGCCACATCTGGCATTCACACCCATCTCTTGTGTTTGTATGTCCTTTAGTCAATCAGTTTCAGTCATAGAGTGCAGACACTCGGTATATATTAAGTGAAGACATACAATGTCTCTCCTTCGCAGCCTGGCTTGCTTCATTCAGCAGTAAATCTTTCATATTTTTCCTGTCAAAAGCCAGAGATTTATTTTTTTATGGCTGAATAGTATTCCGTAGAGTATATATGTGTGTGTGGAGGAATGGGACCTGGGGAAGGACATTTGGAGGAGGGATACGGAGGCAGAGCATTGACAGGACGGCGAGGTGTGGTGTTATCTGTTGAAGATATTTTGATCAACTGGGCAGTGGAGAAACATTCACATATTGAAATGTTCACTTTGTAAGCTAAATAATGTGATTTGGATGCATAAAAAATTAAATAAAAAATTTTAAAAAGACATTCTGAGATAGACAAGGCAAAGATTCTTTTTTTTTTTTTAAAAAAAAAGACCTGTTTTTAAAAGATATTACTTACATAAGAGTAATTAAAACTATTTAAAAAGCTAGAGGGTGGGACATGGCAGAGGGTGAGGGATAAGGAATCAAGGATGGCAAAACAAAAAACAAAGTATACAAGACATAAGAATTGGAAAATTATTTGCTGAAAACATATATGTTGATGTGCTTGATTGAGCCATTACACAGTGTATTTTGGATGGAAAATTCATTTGTATGCTATAGTGATGTATAGTGAATTAATGTAAAAAATATATAAATTTAAAGAGAAAAAAAAAAGAAAGAAAAAAAAGCTAGCAATGATTAGTACAAACTCTCTTCCCTTGTTCTTGTGCTTAGAGAAAACTGCATTTCTGATTTATGAATCTTAAACAAGTATTTCATTCAAAATGCAGTCAAGTCATTAAAAGATAAATTAATAAAATAGTAAAACAAAATATGGAGTGATCATGATTAAGATTTATTTTGGGTTAAGTGAAATGCCTTTACTTGTTAATTCATTCATCACATAACAATTGGGACCTATAACCACACTCTTTAGGAATATTGTACTTAACTAAATAGATACAGTCTTACTTTCTCATAAATTACAATCTAAGAGAGGATACTTCCCCCCCAAATGAATTAAATAAATGACCCTGTGGCCATTCTTTGCTGGTATATTAACCAAAATTACAACCCAGTCACCTTTCAGCTGTGGTGGCACAAGAAGTCGGAATGCTACTGTGGGAAGGTTCTAGATTCATGTCCTGGATCTTCTTCAACCTGCTGGGTGTGACCACCAACCTGGCTGGCTACAATGTCATGCAGAGAAGGTGACATGGAGGCTCTCTGGTTGAGAGACACAATGGAGCCCACCCTCTATGCATTCTGTAGAGGTGCCAGTTGTGTGAGCAAAGCCCAAAGTTTCAACCAACACTGCACAGTGACCTCAGGTAGTCCCCACATAGAGCCTAAAACTTGTCCAAGCTATTTTTTTTTTTTTACCAGAATCTTGAGATATAATTAAAGGGCTGTTCTAAGTATCTACATTTTGAAGTAATTTGTGACTCATTAATGAATAATAAATACAAAACAATTTACTTGGAAGTGTGATGCCGCTATAACTGCTATATACATATAAGTTACATATAAGGTATAGACTTTGGGTCTAGATGACAGGTACAGCCTGGAACTTGGGGCCTAGAAGATCACTGTTGTAAAAACTGCAAGGATTTGGAAAATCACTGGAGAGGTGCAAAAACGGTGAGGAGATTAGTACTAGAGAAATGGGCAAGGAATCTATTAATGGTAGTCTGTATTCACACATGAAGTAGAAAACACGTTTAATCACTAGTTGGATTTAGTTAAGAAAATGTCCATGCAGAATGTTGAAAATCCTAAATAATTATTTTAAGCAGGCATGAGGAGATAAGGTCAAATAAAACAGTGCAAAATAAAGGGACTCTTAAGTTTTAAGCAGAAGTTAGGCAAAATAAAAAGGATCCAGGATTTACTGATATGAAATTTAAGCACTTTCTCATCTCTGCCTCTCCATTACCAAGTTTCTCAAGTAAGCAATGACAGTGAGGCAGAGGTCAAATCCAGAGCACATTCATTGACTGAAGTTTAAGATCTTAATAGTGTCACTTAAAAAATCTTTATAGAGACTTCAAAAAGACTTAAGGCAGAACTAGTTGGGCTTCTCAGAATCTCAAGGACATGTTTATTACATAAGTTTTAAATACAGAAGAAGGTTTCTAAGAATCTAATACGTGATGTTAACACAGTAAAATGACTCATAGCACGAATTTAAAAAATCTAGATTGACATGAAATTTGAGTGTGACTTTTGTCTAATGAATTAAATTATAACTCAGTTCATAACAATCTCACAAAGCTTTTCAATGAGTTTTATCATTTTAAATGAAAAAGTCAGAAACTATACAATTTTTAAAAATGGCTTTTTGTAACCCTCAAACTTGTAGAAACAGAATGCAAGTAAAGAAACTTGCTGGGACCAGCAGTTAGTGTAATGGCTATGTCACTGGACTCCCATGTAGTCGACTGCGGTTCGAGTCTCGGACCCAGTGGCTTAAAACTCATGCCAGGTGTGTGTGTGTGCGTGCCCAAGATCCTGAGAGGAGAATGAAGGAAAAGGAATTGTGGCGTGGCCATCTCCCCCGGGGGGTGATTTCTCACTTTCTGTCTCTCTGTCTGTCTCAGTCTGTCTGGCGAGCGCACGCATCCTATAGCGAAAACCTCTCAAAAAAAAAAAAAAAAAGAAAAGAAACAAAACTTGCTCATATTTGGGGACTGACAGGTGGCATGGTGACTAAAGGCACTGAACTAACATGGCTGACTGTGGTTCAAGTCTTGGACCTGGTGGCTTGCTTTCTCACTTTCTCTCTCCCTCTCTCTCTCACACTGTCCCTCTCTGGTCAAGTTAAAATAAATAAATAAATAAATAAATAAATAGAGTTAAATATAATAATTCTTAAAAAAGAAAAAGAAAAGAAAGTTGGTAATCTTTAAACCCAATTCAATACAGTTGGTAGAACCAAGAGCCAAGAAAAATGAAGGCAGGAACCACAGGATTTGGCAGACAGCAGAACTGGAATCTATGCCAGAAACCGTTAACCTGTGCCCAGTTGATTTCAAAGTGACTGTGAACAATTGGTGACTTCATGTCTCTTATTTTCCCTTTTTTTATGGAAATATCTATTACAATTTAACAGTTCCTGTCTTACCATTATGCACTGGATGTATGGAGGTTGGGGAATAAAATGAAATGCCTCTGTACTTTACAGGTTTCTGTTCAAGATAAACTACTCAAGAAACTGACCCTGAGAGAAAAATCAGAAGGGATCTTGCACACATCTGAAAACATTACAAATCATACTATCCTAGAATATATGCCAATACTGAATTGACTTTGTGACTTGGGAAAAACTACATATGCTATGTACTCACTGCTTAACAAGTTAAATGATTCTGAATTTAAACATATCTTTGATTTATTATGATGGAATAAATTGAAGACTATTTAAAGAACTGAACCTGAAGACACTCCTCTGTGCTAGTACTGATTTACATTATGAGAACTTGAACTTTCAACCAATGATGGAAACAGAATGAGACTTTTAGTGGTATTTAAATAAAATTGAGTTTATTTTGTATGTGGGAGGGATAAAATAGTTTGTAGCCAGTGGGCAGATTCCAGCATATTAAAATGGTCATAATATTTTTACTACTTCTGCCTCTCTGATTATGGTTTGATTTTTCTGTTCATAAATCTGACTGGTTTTGTCATTGATAAACAGGTAAATCATTATATATGTAACATTGTCAATTAATTGGACCAGGATTTAAAGATCTTGCAGCATCTACTTATTGTCTCTTGGAACACTAGCTCAAAGTCAAAAAGCAACCCTGTAAGAAATTCAATTACCCTGAGCTAGCCATGTTAGAGAGTCTACCTTTAAGTATTCAGTCATTCAGTCACAGTTCAGACCCTGCCAAGGCATCTGAGATGCAAGGGGAGCCAACCTCAGTTTCCCTACCAGACAACAAGCTAACTCGAGACCATGGATTGATCTTCCCTGATGCCACAAGGAGCCAAAAATAGTCAATGCAGATATGCCCAAATTTCTGATATAAAGAAAGAAAAACACCATGGGGTATAATAATATGCCTGTTGCTTTAGGACAACAAATTTTAGAGTCATTTGTTAAGCAAAATTAGATAGCCAGACCAAAAGATGATAAAGGTTCTTAGGTTTTGGTTACCAATATTTGATAAACGTATAAAACAGTATTTGAAAACTTGTTTCTCAGCTTGTATTTTTTTTTATTTTTATGTATTCTCACAATCCTAAATTAGTAAAAGATACTGATTGCAGTGTTAAGTGCATTCATGTGAGAGTATGCAGACTGGCAGTATGAAGCAGTTATCTGCATGCCTTGTTCGTTATTCACTGAAGCTGGCTGACACATGCCTTAGATACTAGGGGATCTTTGGAACTATCTTTGGGGTGTGGGACACATCCTGACCCTGGCTAGGTCGTGTGATGCCTGTTCTATGTAATATTTATGGCTTACACATTATCCTCTTTGATGCATATTTTAGACAGTCTTCCTAGGAGTTGCAGAGGAACAGCGTTAAGTAAACTGGGTTGGCCTATGACACATAACAGGATAACACATGATAGTAACAAGGTCTGAAAACGTCTACACTAAAGTCCTTACTTCTAACCATAGAACTTCAATCACATCCTTGAAAGTTTGCAAACAGTTCACTGTGCCTGGTAAATGTACAAATGAAGAAGCTCAGCACGACTGAGCAGCACAACGTGTCTGTGTCCACCTGCATCCCTGCTTCTGCGTCTTTCTCCTTTCTCTAACTTCTTCCTTCACAGGACCAAGCCCTGAGGGTAAATGCCAACACATTCAAATTACAAAAATGGGGAAAATTCAAAAACAAAATTATCAGTTGATATCTAGAGACTTGTACAATAAAAAAAAAAAACTATTATACAATGCATTGGCTCATCTCTTACTAAAGATAGTTATAACTATTTAGAAAACTTTACTGAGATAAAGTAAATAATTATGGGCATCATAAATTCTACTTTTAATATTATTATTATTATATAAATCATATGCTTATTTTGAATTGTAATCTCTTTTTCCTTTTCAGTTAAAGACTTATTTATACCCATTTAACATTATATGAAGGAATTTTTCCTATTTGAACTTATAAGAAAAAAGTGGACAAAAGCATACTTATCTCTTTATACACTTGTTGTTATAGCCTTAGTAATATTTAATTACTAATCATCTAAATCACATCAATAGTTTCTTAATCTATATTTTCAGCATATAGAAGTGAAGTATAATGAGTAAGGCACAGAAATTGTTATAAGAAATACAGTTATGAATATAAGTTTTTTTTTACAAAAGTCACTTATAAAAGAATATTTTGTATTTAAAAGATTTGGGCAGAAAGGTAGAAGTGATTAGTTAAAAGTAAAGGATATAGTGATGGGCATTTGAAGGAGAGGTTTAGGAAATGTCACTAGAGTTTTTGTTGATAGTAATCTCTTGCACTACTGTACTGCCACAAAATCCTGCACCTGAAATCAACAAAAATGTAATAATTTGAAAAATATAATTGGTATTATTTCATGCATGGTCTTCATAAAGTGTTTACATAGTTTCTGACTAGTAATTTGGCAGAATACTTTTCTAGATAAATTTAGAAAAGAAATGAAATTCTTTGAAGAAAACATATTAAAATAGATGCTCCTAAGTATTTCATAGAAAATATTATTTTCATTCAGAGAAGGAAATACAACTACTATTGCTAACTGGTTAAACAGAGTTTAAGTAGCTTTTAAGAAGTAATGCTCAGAGACGTGCTGCATTATAAAGTGTAAGGCTGCTGTTTATCTGTTCCAGCTGAACACGGCTGACAGATTGCTTTGCTTTAGGGAGTTGCTTCTTTGCTTTAGAGAATTGTATAGATAAAACCTCTTCCCCTTTTGTACTTTGTACTATTTGGTTTGGTTTTTGAGCTTTCTATTATGCAGAGAACAAGAAGACAGAATCAAGAGTATATATTCAGTGTGATGTTTAGTAAACCCTCCTGTTTACTTTACTCAACAAATACTGAACTAAAACCAAAATTAAGAGAAAATGAGAAGAGAAATCTTGCCTTCTACGCTTCCCTCTCTCTTCATATCACGGTATGTGAGTATTTTTTTCTCTTCATTTCCTCCTTATGATGGACCTAAGGACAGGTCGGCAGCAATTCAGGCTGTATGCCAGTGATTTCAGTTGTATTTGTCAATCCATAGTAGAGGGGGAAACATGACCCAGCCTCTCATGAGTTGCTGCCTACTTTTAAGATAAGTCTATACTTCCCTTCCATCTCACCATCCTAAAATGATAAGAAGTTTTATTTCCATACTGCCTTTTACAATATATTGGGCTTAGATTTTGGCAATGAAAGACATGAAAAACATTTTTTTGTTGTTAGATAAAACATAATCTTAGATAGTTGTAATAAAGTCATAGTCAACTGATCACTAAATGTCAATACTCAAAATCATTAATATACTCACTTTGAATAAACTTTGTCCCATAATCTTGTTATAATTTTATGCAGGTAAACAAACAAACAAAAAAAAGCTGTTTCAATTGTAGAACTCTGAGAAAATTATACAAAGCAAGTTAAAAATATTTGGAACATTATGACGTTTTTGCTTCCTATATTTTTGACTAAAGAGAACTAATGCCAATACAGTCGAAGCTAAGGAACATGCTCAACTTATCATTCATACCACCATATAGGGAAAAAAAATTTGTGTATTTTGGTCCATGAAAATTGAAGATAATTTACTTGGATAAGTAAAAGATTCATCAGAATATCTTAGGATCATTTGTTTGAAAGAGATTTTCTATTTAGCTTAAGTAAAAGAACTACTGGAATGATATCATTATTAAGAAGTTGAATGTGCATCTGTAGGTGAGGATACAGATTAGTAAAACAATGGGAAATAGAGAAGTTCTGATTATATGTAAATTAGAAATTATAGTAAAAATGACTATTGTACTAATAAAAAATATATAAGAAAAGAGAGGCTGTGTAGTTTTCTTTTTTAACCACTTTAAAAAAAAATCTCTGTCACTTAAGAATATAAAAATTTCAAGAGAAATAGTTAAAAATAAAACTGCCATGTGTTCCAGCAATCCCACTACTGGGTATAGATCTAAACTATGAAAAATAAAATCAGTATGTCAGAGAGATGTTGCAGTCCACTGTTCATTGCAACCTCAGTCCCATTAGTGAGGAATTAGAATCCCCAAAGTTCATTAATGGAGGAATGGGTAAATAAACATTGTTCATAGACACAAGAGACACTATTCACCCTTAAAACTGGGCAGGAAACTGGGAAAATTATCACTGGAATAAAATAAAAACAGTTTCTCTTATGGAGCATATACAGTTAAATATATTAATAACAGTGTAAATAGGAAGTACGCATGTTCATAGACACAAGAGACACTATTCACCCTTAAAACTGGGCAGAAACTGGGAAAATTATCACTGGAATAAAAGAAAAACAGTTTCTCTTATGGAGCATATACAGTTAAATATATTAATAACAGTGTAAATAGCAAGTACGCATAGAGAGACACATAAGGTAAACTGTGAGAATGGTTGACTTCAGTAAAGTTCAGCAACTAACTGTGAGCCTCCTGTAATCCAGGCTCTGGGCCCCTTCCTAGAGTTCCTGTTTGTAGATGAAGAAGCCAGCCCTGCTACGTGAGAGAAATAGACACTCCGCCTAGACAAGGTAGGGCAGTGCTGTGAGTGCACGCATAGCCGTTGGAAAAGAGCCACCTTGAGGTGCACACGAGGACTGTGGCCTCGAAGGCCCTTACCAGGGATGAATATTTAGTATTAGAAGTTGGCTAGTGAAAAATGGAAAAGGTGCTCTGAGGCAGAGAGTCAAGACGATCACAGGAGAGAAGTATGAGAGTGCAGTGCTGTCAGGAATCGACAAAGAAGTCAAATGTGAAAAGAAAGAAGGTTCGTGGAGGGGAAGACTGAGTCCTGGAGGTGATACCGCTTCCTGACCTGGAGTATTCATTTCGGACTTTAGACAAGATGTTGTTAACTGTAACTTGAGGGAGTAGAGTGATAGTAACCTTTATTTTATTTACTTTTTAATGAAGAGAATAACAGGAATAAAATAACTGTTTTAATACATTGCTTTAGAGAAGGACGAACTGTGAAGGGGTTGCAGGAGAGAGAAAGTCAAGACATCAGATAATAACAATATGCCTCGATGACATGTATGCCTAGGGAAACGGGTTCTGGAACACATTTGGGACAGATCACCAGCAGTTCATGGCTAATTGTACGTCATGATTAAAGGAGAGTTTGGAACACAGAGGACAAAACGAGTCTTTTTTAATATTTTCTTACAATTATTTAAGACAAATATTTTGAAAGAAAGGATTGATTTTTTTATTTTTGCATATTTTATATAATATGGAGAAAAAGGCCCAAAATATAATGTCTTATCTAATTACTGTGCTGATTTTTGGAATATAAGTATTAATAGTAAATGGACAAGAAATTATTCCAGATGTGTGTATACACACACACACATATTTACTGCTAACTATGAAAATAACAGAAAATAAATGTACTTTATAGGTATTTTAAAACTCTTTTCGTTACCTTTAAATTCTCTGTGAAAAAAGCTGTCTAACGTGAACCAGGAAAGACAGAGCACTTTTCAGTACTAAGATATGACTCTTCCATTAGAAAGTTACTCAATTTATCCCAGTTCTGATTGATCTTATCCACAAAGAAGACAGAAAATCCTTCAGAGTAAAAAGAATTTGAGTGTGTTTTTGATCAGAGACTCCTCAGATTAATCAAGTTGTCAACCACCCAGAACCATTAAACTGATCAAGATATTGTAGATATTTAGTAGAAAAATAGAGGATGTGTCTTTTTTTTTTCTTTTTCACTTAGGTTTTAGAGAGCTAAAAGGACTATATTCTATGTGAGATGCAGTGAATTTCTCCTGAACTAAACCTGCATATTACCTGAATAAATATGATAGTAGTAAGATCTTTACCCAAGCAATCAGAAAGCTGTCAATTATCTTTTTACATTTTGAAAGTATTTATTATTTGCATTTACTCGCCATACATCTTCACAGTGTACTAAACAGGTTTTGTTTTCCCTCAGCACAAGTACAGTGCATATCAGTCAAGGCAGAGACATTATCCTATAACTTTTATATTTTTAAAATTAAATATCTTGACTGTTGGAAGTATCTGCACATTTTATCCCATTGAAAAATAAATCAGTTCACTTAAGCCAGTAAGTATAAAGCAAATCCACAGAAACATGTGGATATAAAATTTATGCTCAGTCAGAAAAGAGCTTGCACATCTGTATTTATTGCAGCATTATTCATGATTGCTAAGGCATGGAACCAACTCAAATGTCCATAAATAGATGAATAAGACCGGCACATATACTCCATGGAATACTATTCAGCCATAAAAAACAGCAAGATCCTAGCATTTGATAGAAAGTGGATGAATCTGGAAGATTTATTGCTGAGTGAAATGAGTCAAGCTATGAAACAGAGACAATGTCCCCACTTAACATATACTGACTGTCCGTACTGTATAGTAGAGACTGAAAGACTGCAGGACATAAAAGGATTGAAAATTGTTATGAACACTAGGGACAAGTGGAAGGAGAGTGGGAGAGTGGAAGAGTATGGGAAAGGAAATTTGGGGAAAAAAATAGAGGTAAGATGTTTGTGGTACACAGATATAGTTTATTACCTGTTGATGATGATATGTATTGTATTCTCAATAAAATGCTGAGAAAAGTCCCTTTACAATCTAAGTGATGTATAACAATTGAATATGTAAATAATAATAATAAATTTTAAAAATTTGATAGCAAAGAGAATAGGAATTAGAAGTCTAGTGTCGGTACTGACATTGTCAAATATAAATGGAGGCTCTGGGCCATCTGGTGGCAAGGTGGCTAAGGTGACTAGATTCCACATGGCTGAGTGGTTGCAGTCCCTGACCCACCATCTGGGGAAACATGTGTGCATTCATTTCCCAAAAGGAGGGAGTGTAGTGTGACGTTGGGTGCTTCTCTCTCTCTGCCTCTCTCTCTCCAGTGAGAGCACACACTCTGTGGCAAATTAGAAAATGAATGTAGGATTTTGAGTTAATCATATCTTTTCCAATATCCTCAGCATTTTTCAGAATAAGGCCATATTTCAGAATAAGGCTTCTAATTAAAGAGGTGAAAATAAGCCCTAATTATTACCTGAGAAAGTGAAAGTAGAGTCCTTAAATGCCAAGTCTTGTCATTTCCAACAGCCGAAACAAGGGTGGAACAGAATATAGCAGGCTGCACTGATTGCCCAGGACTGATTACGTATGCTCGTCTTCTGACTAGCAGATTTAGTTCCTCTTCAGTCCTTTTCCTTTCTAGGTAAGTAGGATGATACACAGTCATAAGCTGCTTTTACTTCTTGACATTGTCTAAGGCAGAACCGAACCCTGCTTTCTTATCTCCTTCTTAGGATCCCCTTAACACAAACAGAAGCCCTTGGTAGAGGCCCTTCCTATCTTCTCATGCCAGCATCAAGTTGCAGCAAGTTAAATAAACCCAACTGTAGTCGGCTGTAGAAAGTCACATGTAGATAATTTTTATATTACAAAATTAGGTCTTGCAGAAAGAGAACATCCCACTGGTTCCTCAGAGAAAACTCCATGTTGTTATGATTATTTAAGATTGACAAAAAAGACTGTTGATTATATATGTGGGTATATATAAAATCGGCTGGAGATACAAGTGCACTCCAAGTAGAGAACAAATAAAATCAAAGGCCCAATTATTAAAAAATAATAATAATGCCATGATCTGAGGTTTGGCCAGTATGAATTATTTTAATAATGGTGAGTACAAAATCAATCCACATCTATTCTATTTTCTAAAGTATGAGTGAGTCACTGGAGCAGCTACCTATCATCAATGGAAGTTCCTCTGTCTCAAAGCATTCCAGTCTATAACTGTGCAAGAACTAGCTTATTTTATCTATGTAAATGATTTCTTTTTCTTGTGGTAGTGATAGTGGTAGTTGTTAAATGCCCCAACGCCTGAGAGAACGACTTCATGAGCAACTCTGACTTGAAGATTTCCTTCCCACCCACATGGTGCCCTGGTGAAGACTGTCCCAGCTCCTCTGACACAAAGATGTGAGGAAGACTTACATGCAGCTCTGCCCAGGCAAATATGAATTGCAGCCTCTCATGGCGAGGTTTAGCTGGAGATACTTGCCTCCTTTCCTCTGAAAGTCTCTCCTCCTTAGTTTACAACATTACTGTCCACAGTTACATTTAAAAATATGACTACAGTGGTGGGTATTTGGAGAAATATAATTTGGGGAAATACAAACACAGTATTCTTCCTCTTTATTCTCTTCCATTCTCCTTTCAGAATTTTGGGCATGCACATACACGTGCCCTGTGTGTTTTTTTTTTTTTTTTTTTTTTTTTATTTTTATAACAATTTTATTATTATTATTTTTTTTTATATATTTTTATTATCATCATATTCTTCTTTATATTAGATTGAATTACATATAATTTTACAGTGTATTACATTGCTTTTTCAAAAGGGAATGCCATGCATGTCAGTCAGTACAGAGACATTAATCTCCCCACTTTAACATTCAATATCTTTTCTATGTTTTCCCCAATCATTATTATTATTATTCTAATTATTTTTTAAAACAGTCAATTGCTATTTCTCATTTTGCTTGTACAAATACTTTGCCTATCATGAAATACTTCTCAGACAAATCCAGTTGAGAATACCATACATGTCAACATCAACAGTTAATAAGCCGTATCTGTTTCTCACTAATGTCCTGCCTATCTATTGTTCACTTGTTATCTTTCTCTATTCTCTTCTCTTCACTTCCCCCATTCCACACTGTCCTATTCTCGTTAAGTACCTTCACTGCTTTTATGTCCTCCAATTTTTTGCTCTCTATTATAGAGTGCTGATAGTCGGTTTATATTGAGTGGATACATACAATATCTTTCTTTCATAGCCTGGCTTACTTCACTCAGCAATATATCCTCCATATCTGACCACTTTCTATCAAATTCCAGGGTCTTGTTATTTTTTATGGCTGAGTAGTATTCCATAGAGTATATATACCACACTTTTCCAATCCATTCATCAGTTTGTGGACATTTAGGTTGGTTCCATGTCTTGGCAATTGTGAGTAATGCTGCAATAAACATTGATGTGCAAGCACTTTTCTGACTGAGCGTTCTCCTGTCTTTTGGGTAAATACCCAGAAGTGGGATTGCTGGATCAAATGGTAGTTCTATTTGTAGATCTTTGAGGAACCTCCATATTGTTCTCCACAGTGGTTGAACTAGTTTACATTCCCACCAACAGTGTAGGAGGGTTCCCTTTTCACCACATGTGTTTTCAAGTCCCCAGGTCCAAGACTTGAACCACACAGTCAGCCCTAGGGGATCCAGAGGCCTTAACGTCCATATCCATCTGTTGGCCTCAAAGGCAACTTTCTTGTAATCCAGAAAATCTCTCCACAAAGAGAAAGAGAAAGAAATAGTATTTATTATTATTATTATTAAATAGGCACCGGAGGAGAATGTGATGTGCATCACAGGCAATTCTCTAAGCAATTGCAAAGACAGAAAGAAATCTCACTCATTCTCACATTCAAGCTGATATAAGCCATAACATACATGTTCTAGAGATCAACAATAACTCTTACTCAATAAAAAAAACATTGACAGCCCCATTTGTCACAAATACAGTGCTTCCTAAACTTGCCTAGTAGTTGGGGTGACCATCTATGTTCACAAATTGGCTTTATCCAAAAGAAAAATAAACTTGTATCTTTATGACAGAAGGAAGGTTTGCAACTAGGAGGGAACGCCCTTCTCCCCCAGCCATAGTTAGGCTCCTACCCTCCCACAGTAAGGAGAGAGGGCTTCCATTACCTCCCTGATGAATTTCAAATATGTAACTCTCAGGTCCTCTAGAAAGAAATACCTGAACCTTAAAGCTGGAAAAGATTTATTTGTCCTCTAAAATATTTGTTTTTTTTTTTCTAAATGTTATGATGATGATTATTATTTATATATTCAATCACTATACATCATTTAGATCCTCCCAGGACTTTGGACATCCATGCACATGTGCCTGGTGTGAGTTTCAAGGCACCAGACCGGAGACCTGAACTGCAGTCAGCCCTGTGCCACACTATCTGCTAGCCCCAGCTTTTCTTACCTCTAAAATATAATTGGGCTATCCTCTGTTTAATGTGAGTGATGTTTATAATATCAAATCTTGGGAAAATATGGGTAAATGGAAAAATCTTCTCTCAGAAATGCCCAATATGTTTTTCACTGATATGGACCAGACTCGTCTACCATACTCCTTCCTTCAGGTTTGAAAACTGACAATACCAGCAGAAGGCATTAGCTATAAATAAAGAGTCTTTTATATTTTAACCTGTCAAATAGCGGTCTATATATCTAATCTGCACCCTAATATCTTCACACAAGAGTGGCTGGCATGTAAGAACCTCCTGTTAAGGGCAAATGCTCAAAATTCTCCCTCTCTTTTTCTTCTTAAATTGTCTTGGGGCAAATAGCATACACCATTTAGTAACCTTTCATAACAGCAATCCTGTCTTCTTCAGTTCTTTGTAATAGGGCTCCAAAGTCAATTTTATCAAAGAACTCCTTCCCTTTCTGACTTTCATTGCAATCATCTAGTAAGGATATTCAGCATCATTTGAAAACAGAAAAATGAGGATATTTTACTCCTGGTTACATAATTTTTCTAGAACTCTGGGTTAGAGAGTTATTTGGGCATGATTGTGCTATTTGCATGAACTCAGCAACATGTTCTACTCTACTGACTATGGGAATTGGAATAAGGAATGAATTTTAGCATCTCTGCTCTTCCCCTGCGTTCCTACATTATCAGGTATAGTTTCAATACACTAGGTCCAAAGCTTTATAGTTAGGCCCTTGGTTAAAAAAAAAAAAAAAAAAAAAAAAAAAAAAATCATCCTTAGATTGTCACATTTAATTTTGTGACTTCCTTTTGGGGCAGAGACTGATACAGGTTTTAGTACAAGGTGAGACACATGGAGGCAATATCTCAAAATGGAATTCTGGAATGACTGGAATGAGGGCCTTCGCAAATGCAATGTGCACTCAACTAAACTGTTTACTTCAGTAAATAATGCATCCATAATCCTTTCCATGTAAGGCAAACGAAACTATTCTTAATGTAACTCATATTATGAAAAGAAGAGCTTTTGGAAAGCAAGACAGTGTGTGTGTGTGACACCAAGTGTTAGTGCTAGTTTTTATTACAACAACCATTCTTAGGGAACAGAGAAAAATAAGGCCATTAAGAGAGTGTTAAGGAGGGAACCAGCAGTTAGCGTAATGGCTATGTCGCTGGACTCCCACGTAGTCTACCGCGGTTCGCATCCCGGACCCGGTGGCTTAAATCTCACGCCGGGCGCGTGTGCGTGCATGCCCAAGATCCCGGGAGGAGAATGGAGGAGAAGGGATTGCGGCGTGACCATCCCCCCTGGGGGGTGATTTCTCGCTTTCTGTCTCTCTGTCCCTCTCTGTCTGTCTGGCGAGCGCACGCGCCCTATAGCGAAAAACCTCTCAAAAAAAAAAAAAAAAGAGAGTGTTAAGGAAAAATAAAAAAAACAGCTTATCCAGAGATCTTTATATTTTGAAGTCATAAGGCAAGTATTAATGAAAACAACCTTAGATTCTACATATTAAAAAGTTTTCCTTTTATGCTTTCTTTTATTTTCTTGTTAGTTTTTAACTTTAATCACGGTATATCTTTACAGCATACATAAATACAACATAAATATACTATGCACTAATGTTCAGTCAAATATATTACCAGACATATCGTCAACAGAAAAGTTTCCATTTTTGAGTCTCTTAAATGGTTTTAATTGTCTTGGGGATATAGCATACACCATTTAGTAACCTTTCAGAACAGCTTCTTTTTCCCCTTTTTTACCTCCCTCTCTCTCTCCCAATTTTTCAACCTCCTCCCACACTGTCTCCAGTATTCACAACTGCTCTGCATGTTTTTATATTTTCTAATCTTTCAGTTTCTGAAATAGAGTGCAAATATTCAGTGTATCTTGAGTGGGGACATACAATGCCTCTATTTCATAGTCTAGCTTGCTTTGCTTAGTATTAAATCTTCCATATTCATCCACTTTCTATCCATTGCCCTGATCTAATTTTTTTAATGTTTTTTATTGTTATTTTATTGTTATTTTTATGTTTTTTATTGAGTGGTATTCCACAGTGCATATGTGCCACACTTTTTCTTTCTTTTTCTTTATTCTTTTTTTGGAGAGATTTTTGCTATATGGCTCATGTGCTCACCAGAAAGACAGAGAGAGAAAGAGGGACAGAAAGTGGAAATTACCCCACAGAGGGGATGGCCATCCTGCAAAATCTTCTCCTCCTCTCGGGATCTTGGGCATGCACGCACACGCGCCTAGCATGAGTTTAAGCTGCCAGGTCCAGGACTCAAACTACATGGGAGTCCAGCAACATAGTCATTATGCTAACTGCTGGTCCCAGTGCCACATTTTTTAAATCAATTCATCTGTTCTTGGACATTTGGGATGATTCCATATCTTAGCAGTCGTGAATAACGCTGTAATAAACACGGATGTGCAAGAGTTTTTCTGATTGTTCTATCCTTTGGGTAGATACTCAGAAGTGGAATTCCTGGGTTGTATGGTAGTTCTATTTATAGGTTTTTTGAGAATGTATTAAAAAGTTTTTAATGAAAATTAACCCTCTGCTCTGTTCAACATGAAGACTGCTTGCAAGGCTGAATTTTTTAATTAAAAGATGGTGGTAAGGGATACTACAATGAAACTTAGTGCCCTTATTTCAATGAAAATGAAGGTATCCCATAGTGCTAGGCATGATGATACTTCAGCAACAAAGACAAGATTGCAACAAAAAGCCACAGTGTTGGGACCAGCAGTTAGCGTAATGGCTATGTCTCTGGACTCCCATGTAGTTGACCGTGGTTTGAGTCCCCGACCTGGTGGCTTAAACTCACGCCAGGCGCGTATGCGTGCGTGGCCAAGATCCTAGAGGAGAATGGAGGAGAAGGGATTGCAGCGTGGCCATCCCCCCTGGGGGGGTGATTTCTCACTTTCTATCTCTCTGTCTCTCTCTGTCTGTCTGGCGAGCGCACGCCCTATAGCAAAAAAACTCTCAAAAAAAAAAAAAAAAAAAAAGCCACAGTGTTGACATAGCACTCATGGTCTTTGGATCCATAGGAGACAATTTTGGCTAATTCATCTATGAAATAATTACAATGAAACAGTTGAACAACCTACCAAAGGGTTTCATGGTACATTTGCAAGGAGAAATGTTAAGCCTGCTGGTCTGATGCATAACTAAAGTCACTGAAATGGAGATAATATTGCCTATTACTCAGTTGTAAGATATAAGCACTATGAAGACCAGGTATTAGAAGACAGTATATTAATTGGAAGGTTGAGTTACTTGTGGGAAACATATAGACCACAAATCTTCCCCAAAGCTTTCAAAACAGTTACTATTTCCTGAGAAAACAGATACACAAACCTTCTGGGAATAGCTGTATACTGGTACTGAAATCAGACTGAAACTTTGACTTATCTGTTGAAGTAAACAATGAATGGAGATACCTTATTAGCTTTTAGTCCAAATATATGTAACAGTGGGTATAGAAGCATCGTGCACCTATTCTGTGGTTGTTTGCTCTGGAAGAGGACATACAGAGGGGAATAGATACATTTTGTAACTATAGAGATGATTTCATTGATTCCAAAATGAGTGTTATTGAGGGCCACAGGGAAGTCCTGAGAACTGGCCATTCCTGTCAAGTAGTAAATGAAAGAAATTCTTAATACCTCAGATAAGTGTAGAGACTAATAAAACTAGCAAAGATCTAAGAAAAGCAAAACTAGTGACTTCTGCTACATATACATTTAACTTCTCTATTTGTATCCTGGAAACCCAGATGTCTTGTGGAAAAATGACAGTAAATAATTTTAAACTTTATTCAAGCAAATCAATACAGCTTGTGAGTGTCAGTTTTGTCTAAATTATAGCCTAGTAGATAGCCTTTGACTTGGTATTTTTTTCCCTTTGTCTCGAATACTAAAATTTGTGTTTTCATGACAAGACAAGAACATAATTTTAATATTTTATCCTAGTATTAGGACAGACTTCCTGCTCACCATGAAATTAGAGTTGCTGGCTTATAACTTTAATAACATTATGCTATTTATTTTTTTTTAATTTAACTTTATTTATTTTATTTTATTATTTTAATTTGGCCAGAGAGGAATAGAGTGAGAGAGAGAATGTTGGAAAGCAAACCATCAGGTTCATAACTCGAACCATGTTTGGCTATGTGGGTAGTCCAGCAACCTTAACCACCATGCCACCTGCCGACCCCACATTATGCTATTTAAACCTGATAAGCAAAGCGTAGCAAGTACATTAGAGGTGCTATCCATGCATAGGTTTGCCCAAAGGTAGAAGTTAAAGTCAATGACATTTCTAGCAGGTTTACTCGTGCAGTGAATACCAGGATACCCTCTCACACGAGATCCAAGTTGCTGCATCTGCAGGTTATGAAGAAAGAACACAACTCTTAGTGGATCTCTTTGAACATTTCAGCTTGTTTCTGGAAACTATTTACAGTATCATGCCAAAGGTTGCCAGTTTTAAAAGTGAACCAATGCATAATAAGGCACGATATGCCTACAGCAGGTCTAGACTGGTTTTAGCTTGCCTGCCACTTGAAACACAGAATCCATCGGCCCCAACAGTGAGGAAGGCAGATGGAAAGACTGAGCAAAGTCTCCTGCAAGCAGAGCCAATAGATGAATCACGGAGCATATTCAAAGTTCTTGAGTAAGTCTATCCCTCCTTTGTTGATAAATATTAACAATTTTAAAGTAATTTTTGGCCTACAGTGAGACCCTTGTAGGTTCTGAACATTTGATCATAGGACAAAAAATAACTGTGTAATCTAAACTGTCAGTCATGTATTGGATATAATCTGATTCACTGAACCATAAATCTGATTGTGAACAGTACCAACCTGTTATTATAAAACAGGAGCATTATATAAATGGAAATGTTGAGTAGAGCCATGAGGTGCCCACAACTGCATGAGAAGATATGTGATACTGACATCTACCACTTCAATTTGTCTTTTTCATCCACATCTATACCTTTGGTACCTCATACGAGCTAACAGAAAAAAAATAAAAATAAAAATGACCTGCTTCACAGAGGGACCGTATTGCAAGTAGCAGGGCCTGAAGGAGACATCACTGTGTTTTATATTATTAAGAAGTAGCCTGGAGACACAGTGAGGTAGGAAACATCTACACCCTGAACTGAACTTTGGCCAGTACATCTGTGTCCTTCACCTAAATCACCCATCCAACCAACACATGATGATTAATTACTGGCAGAGGAGTCAGGGACTGGGAAAATTGGTGGTTGGAAGATCTTGTGGGAGGTACGTGTGTGGGATTTTTGGAACAACATAGATGAGAAAAATCATATTTTACATACATAGTACCCAGAGGGCATCAATAGCAATAGAGGTTTACAATGATGAGGGGAAAGAGTGAACCTGTCTAAAGATTGAAGTCATAAGCTTTGCCAAATAACACTAACTAGCCCAACAGGTCCACTCAAAAATGTTCACGGCAGCAGAGAAAAGGCTATGAATGGCTATGACTGGGACCAAAACTGGTCTTCCAGTGCTGACCTGTCTGCTGCCACTGCCGAAAGCTGACCTAACAGTATTTTACTATTTCCGGAGTGTATGAACCAGTTAAGTGGATGGTAGCAGGGGACCATTCTGGATATAGATTGCTGGCAATGCTAAACCAACACAGTCATCTGTGGGTATACTGGGTGATTGGCCTGGATGGTTTGCATCAACAGCCTCCCATATTCCCTGAATCATGATTAGAATCGCAATATCTCAGCTGGATATAGGTGGAATGAGCCTTGTATATATTTTTCCCTCCTTTGTGGAAATTTCCTCAAACTGACTATTGTCATTGAACTGAAGGTCACCTCTTTTCTCAAGGCAATCTTTTATATTGACATGCCTCTTCTGTGTGGAATAAAATCTCACATGATTTTATTTTATTAAGATTATGGTGGGGCTGCTTGCAGCAGGGGGTTTCTGCATTATCCCTTGTTCTTCCCATAATACTAGTCACACCTTTGTAATTAAATAAAGGATACATTATGCATGCTATATTTGCTTAATTGAAAATATTAATGATATTGTTTATTGCCATTTTTTTATTTTGTTAAGGAAAATTAAAAAGTAAGATAGGTGGCTAATGAGGGCACATATGAAGCGCTAGATGCGACATTTTTCACACTAAGAATACACTTACTTTTCACCACATTTAATCTATGTCTTAACACTCGCAGCTGACAGTATTAAATTAGAGATTATAGAGAGAAACACAATGAACTGGAATATGCATGCTGCATCCATTTTGACTGCTTTTGTTCTGAATTGTCTTTTTAAGGATGCTTCTGTAGCAAACAGCCTTCGAAAATCCAGGTTTTGTCTCCCTCTGTGGGGCAGAGGGCAGATTTGTTTTCTGTCTGCAATGTTAAAGACCCTTTTTCATGCTGAGGCAAAGGTTAGGTAGGATTACTAACAACCCCTTTAAAAGTTTAAGGTTTCCTAAGCTCAGAGCCTCTCAACAGTGATGCAAGCTACCTGTGTATACAACATGCCACTGGGTTTTTCCATTTTGCCCTTGGACTTTGAGGGCAAGGGGAATTTATGGGAGCATAAAGTTCATGCTGCCTACTGTGCCGTGAATAATAAAGTTGTTTGTATCTGAACCAGGAGTCTTATATTTTCCCCCAGTATCCATGAGACTCTGGAAGGCTAGCTTGCTGCTTAAAATTGAAGAAAATGTTAAGACTCTTCACAGTTATTAATAAGGGGATTTTGAAAACATTGAGTTGTTATTCAATGGAGGGACTTAATGCTGTGATGACAAGTGCATTTATTTCAGAAGATAGTAAAACATTCTTGATAGTTTGTTTTCTTTATTTAAAGAAACTATCAATGTTTCTTTTAATATATATTATAAGACTAGCCAGTATTGTGGTGGTTAGCGCAACTTGATTCTACATGGTCAACTGCACAGTTTGAGTCCCGGACCTGCAGCTTGAAAAATATGCTGGGTTCATAACCATGTGTACCCAAAATCTTGAGAAGAGAGTGAATTGAGACATGGCCATCACCCCTGAGGAGTGCTTTCTCACTCCAGCAATCACGTAATCTCTATAGAAATTCTTTATATATACACACATATATGTAGTACATTACAGTGTACACATATGCATATATATATATATGCATATATTTTAGAAGTACATGGAAGAAACATGACTAGATCTAGACTTTAAAGGCATAAACTTGTGGGAGGCAGGGGGAATTTTGGTTAGAGGGGCTGGAATTCCACATGGCCAACTGTGGTTCAAGTCCCGGACCTGACGGCTTGCTTTCTAACTTTCTCTCTTTCTCTCTCTTACTCTGATCAAACTGGTGAATAACAATAATTAATAAGATTAAATAGAAATAATATTTAAATATAAAAGTATGAACTCAATATGACTTAATTAATGTGAGAAGACAAAATGCACATAGTGAAGTGCCAATATTTTATTGTTTTATATATATTAAACTAAGAATATTTAAGACCTTGTTAGAATACAGTCCTTAAGTACAGAAATTAGATAGTATTTATCATGTATAATCGTTCATTACAAATATGCAAGAAAGGGGCAAAGAGTAGCCTCAAAATTGATTTCAGAGTTTCAAAAATGAATGAAAAGAGATTAATGTCAGTCATAGAACTAGAAAAAAATTAAAGAACAAGGTTTTGTAGGGAAAATATTTTTTTTGAAATGCCATCAAGACATACATCTAAGCAAAAATGCCAAGAGTAAGTCAGAGTCTGAGGCAAAGATCAGGATTCATCTCTCTGGATATGAGTGTTGGAAGCTCTTCTGAGCCTGAACCTTTGGAAAGTCTAAAATTAGGGGAAAGAACATTTGATTGATAGAGTAAAAGTCAGAGAGAGATAAGAAAGAAAACCGAGATATTCTTACGGACTTGAAAACAATGGGGGGGGGAAGGCATAGAAGAGAAGAGGTGCACAAACTGTCAATAGTTGTTGAGAAATTAAGTTACATGAAATTATCACAAAATATTACAGAAAATAACCATGCTCACCATTGTATCCTCGGGACCTACTCGGCTGGTGCCTAGAATAAGCTAGTGTTCAAGATTTTGATGCTGAATGCATAAATGCAAACTTTAATAGCCCTGTATTCATAATGCTATCAAAATGTCAATTACAGTGCTGTTGTTTGTAGATACCTCATGGTCAAGCTGGCAGAAGATGAGATTTTGATAATATTCTTTTCTTTAGGGATCCCCATTCCCATAACTGTTTAAATATACAAGTTTTATTGCTTTCTCTCACTTGGGGCTCACTGTCCTATGGCACTTATGATGCAGAGTTTAAAATGGGTTTTCAGGGAGCAGGAAATAACTTTAAATGATGCTTGGTTAACAGAGTGTTTCACTTGCCATTTCATAAATTCAGAGTCAGCAGAGTTTCTGTTGCCTGTCTCCTTTGACTCATCAATGTAGAATGAAATCTAATCAATTCACAATCATGCTAATCAATGTACTGTGCTACTTTCATTGCAGCAAAGAATAATGTTGTTATAAACTCAGTTACATTTTAGAATAATGCAAAAATTGAAAGCGCTATTCTATGTGATATGTAAATGAAGCATTTTATGACCTGAGGCTTTACCATCAAAATTCCATTTTGATCCATCAATTTTCATCAACAAATTAAAAGAACTTGTAACTCAAGAATGAGAAACAATGAATTTAAAGTTACAACTTATTATTTATATGGAATGTTACAAAGTGGACTTCTTGTCACAGCAGTGTATAAAAATACATTGGCATGGTGAAATCAAAAACGCAAATTGTTTCTGTGCCTCATTGAGAGAAATATTATAGAAAGCTGTTATGCTCTAATTGAGTGAACTTTTTTACTACTAAGCCAACGAACTTTCTCATCTGGGGTGGGGGGGGGGCAACATACCCTCTTAAGCTTCAGAAGCTTCACTTACTTCATTGACAATTCCCATTTTCTGACATGCTCTGTCCTCCATACTTTTCCCATCTTTCAGAGTTAACCATTTGTGTCTTATTACAAACCAGAGTACTTTCATTATCACTTTCTTTATATTATTTTGGTAACAAAATGAAATAAAATATTAAAGGTCATTGATATTTATAACTCAGATATCTCCCACAGTATAGACATATAGAATCAATGTCAGAACTAGTTTTACCTTATATGTACATTGTATTGGTCAGAGTTCTCCAGAAAAACCAAATGATAAGAGGTGATAAATAGCTTAGTGACAGGTGGGAAGTTAGAGAGGTAGAGATAGATATGAGAGAACTTACGGACCTTGCTAACATTGTGACAGCTCAGAGGTCTGATCATACACTGTCTGGAAGCTGGAGAACCAGGAAAGCAGAAAGCGTGAATCAGTCCAAATCGGAAGGCCTCGGAACAAGGGAAGTTGGTGGTATAACCTTCAGTCTGAAGCCAAAACGTCTGGGAATCTGTGGGCTGCTGGTGCAAGTCACAGAATCTGAAGACAGGAGGACCTGGAGTTCTGATGTTCGAAGGCAGGAGAAGATGAGGATTCCAGCTCCAGGAAGCAGAGGGAGTGGATTCACTTTACTCTGCCTTTGTGTTCCATTTGGACCCTTGGCTTGTTGGTTGGTGCCTGACCATATTGTGCGAGGGGGATCTTTCTTAGTCATCCCACTAGTTCAATGCCAATCTCTTCCTCAAACACTCTAACAGACATACCCTACAATAATGTATTGTCTATCTGCATTTTTTGTTTTGTTTTTGTTGTTTTTGTTTTGTTTATTTGGTTTTGATTTTTAGGTTTTGCTATAGGATGCCTTGACTCATCAGAGAGTAAGAGAAAAAAATGAGAAATCACCCCCTAGGAGGGATGGTCATGCCACAATCTCTTCTCCATTCTCCTCTCAGACTTTCAATCTGCCAGTCTGGGAGTCAAACATGTTTGGCCATGTGGGAATCTAGCACCTTACCCACATTACTGACTGACCCCCGGGTGTCACTTAATGCAGTCAAATTGACTTAAAAGGTTAATTATCACATAAATATCTCTTTTTTCTCTGTCTCTATCTCCATGCATACATAATATTCCTAATGTATTTGTTTATATATTTGTATGTGGATGTATATGCCATTTTTACATATATATATATATATATATATATATATATATATATATATATATATAATTCTCATCCTACCTTATCTCATCTAAAAAGTCATTTTGCTCTTTTATGTTGAATCATTGACCCACAATAGAAATTACTTCCCTATTACTTTTGTATCCACTATTTTTATCTTTGTATCTCATTTAAATAAGAAAACCTTATGTTTCGAATTTGTAATTTCTTCTGCCAGCTTCAGATATGTGCCTGGTTTTGTATAAAACATTAACGCAAGCCCTGCATACAGATAAAATTATGAAATTTATATTTCAATAGCTGTCCACCTTTTACTCTTTTCGACACATTTGTAAAAAAAAAAAAACAACAACAACAACAACAACAACAAAAAAACAGCTCCAGAGTGGCACCTACAAAGTTTAGCACCATTAGACCCACCGAAAATATGACAGACTTAGAATGGATAGTCTGTCTCATTTTTCAGCCATTTATTTTTACGTGGATTCTATTCATCAGAAAAATGACTAGAATTACTTATATATCAATGTTAGTTCACAGTTCTTCAATTATGGAAAAAATACATTAATAAACCACACTTTGGTGAATAAAATATTGACAATAATTTAAAATGTTATATTATAAGGAAACTGCAGAGTCCAAATATTTGTGACCTATATATCATATCAACATATTTATGTTAATATTAAACTAGTAAACTTACCCTTACTGACAGTGACAGTTTAATACAAAGCAAGGAGAGCACAGACATAATGTAGGCCTCCTATTTTTCCTCCTTACTGTCTATATTGGCTACATATGGGTATAAAGACACTAGCAATGGATATACAGATGGTAGTAAAAATTGGGTTCTCTCTCGAAAACGTAATATTTAAAGTGAGCCTCTAGTAATGTGATGAAGTCCATTTAGGGATGAGCAGGGTAGAAGCACTCACTGGAAATCACAGAGATTGTGTGCTCATGTGACTGCTTTGAGCAAGAATTCATCTTGCTCAAAGATTCCCCAAAGAGAGGGTTATGATCGTAATGAGCTGAGCATGCTGTTCGTATACAGCATTTTCTGAGAGGAAGAAGATTGCCCAATTGAGGCAGGACACTGTTTATTTTTAGACTATGAATTTTACTTCTAGTGAAATGGAAAACCTAGTTACGTTAAATGACTGGTCCAACACCTGTTTTAGGAAAAGCATTATGGTTGATTTTTATAAAATAGATGACAGCAGCAAGAGTCACACATGATAACCAGGTCAGATGCCCAGATATGTGGTCCAGTTAATGGGTAATGCCAAATGCAACTTGCATGTTGATAGTAGAAATAAAATCAGAAGAAATTAGGCAACGCTTCGATAATATGGGCAGTGATGGGTGATGAAATTGGTAGTGTTCTGAGGGAGAGATTAAGGTTCGAGGTCTTTGGAATTCACAACTAGACACAGTAAAGCAAACACTCATACACTGAAGCAAGTGGGTTTGATTTGGTTTGGGTCATTCTGTGTGTTTCCTTATCCGTGAGTTGCCTTTTCTAACATTCTCAGTGCTGCCTCTCAAATTCCTCTGACCTTTTATCAACATTTTCATGATGATTAATTTTATGTGTCAAACTGGCTGAATTATGAGTGGCCCTGATCCTTCAGTGTCTACATATTGGGTGCCCAGACTTTTGCATAAAGATGTAGGTAGGTCTGTGAGGGCATTTCTGGATAGGATTGTCATTGGAACTGGTAAACTATGTACACCTGATTGTCCTTCCCCATGGGAGTGAACCTCCTCCATTCCCCTGAAGACATCAATGGAACTAAAAGGCTGAGTAAGAGAGAATTTATTCTATCCAGCTTCTGGGTGAAAAGTCACCATACATTTGTTCATGAATTTACCAGGACTGGAACTACATCAACAGCTCTCCCAGGGTTTCCTGCCTGCCACCTGCAGATCTTGGAATCTCACAGGCTGCATGACTGTTAGCTGATTCCTTACAATAAACCTATATCTCTCTTATCTATCCTTATAACCATCATCATCCTCATCTACATTTTATTTGTTCTGTTTCTCTGGAGAAGCCCTGCAAATATGTTTACCTTTCTTACTTTAAAGTTTGCTCTTGAGAGATTACCAAGCCTCCTATTAGTTAGTAGTGCAATTGAGCTTTAGAATGGATAGTCTTAGAAATATTCTTATGGGGGGAACCAGCAGTTAGCGTAATGGCTATGTTGCTGGACTCTCACGTGGTCGACCGCGGTTTGCATCCCGGACCCGGTGGCTTAAAACTCACGCCGGGCGCGTGTGCATGCGTGCCCAAGATCCCGAGAGGAGAATGGAGGAGAAGGGATTGCAGCGTGGCCATCCCCCCTGGGGGATGATTTCTCGCTTTCTATCTCTATGTCTCTCTCTGTCTGTCTGGCAAGCACATGTGCCCTATAGCGAAAACCTCTCCCCCACCCCCCCAAAAAAAGAAAAGAAATATTCTTATGGGAATAAACAACAGTGTCCATTTAATTCATTCATTATAGCTAGTATGTAACAGGTGGTCAAGGTCACTCAGGTGACCCTTCTTGCCCACAAAGTATCCCTTTCTTATGTGAACTGTCTATTAAAGTATAACATACATAAAGCAATACGCACAAATTATAATGTATAACTCAGCAAACTGTCACAAATGTAACTCATAATTACAATCTAGATAAGGACTGGAATATTTCTTGCCACTCATCTGTATTTTTTAATCATAGATATAATAGTCTCTGTACTTTTATACAGGTTTATTGTAGTATAATTGTCATATAATAAACTATTAATATTTAAACTGTACAACGAGCTTTGACATATGTTTTGTATATTTCGTGAAGTCATCATCACAATCGAAGCTATGAGATGTGCATAGTCCTCAAAAGTTTCTCTGTGCTGGGAACCAGCAGTTAGCGTAATGGCTATGTCGCTGGACTCCCACGTAGTCGACCACGGTTCACGTCCCAGACCCAGTGGCTTAAAACTCACGCCGGGCGCATGTGCGTGCGTGCCCAAGATCCCGAGAGGAGAATGGAGGAGAAGGGATTGCAGCGGGACCACCCCCCCGGGGGGTGATTTCTCGCTTTCTGTCTCTCTGTCTCTCTATGTCTGTCTGGCGAGTGCACGCGCCCTATAGCGAAAACCTCTCAAAAAAAAAAAAAAAAAAGTTTCTCTGTGCTGTTTGTAATTCTTATAGGCCACCTGTTCCCCCATCCTCCCCACGCCCACTCACAGGCACCTAATGATTAGCTTTGTGTTATTATTTATATTGAAACTATTAATTACAGTATGTTTCACTTCTGCAACCTTACGTCTTTACAGTGATTCTCATACAAATGTAAATATGGTCAGAACTTTATAACAAGGGTTTGATTGGTATTACTTGAGAGGTAAACTTGGGTTCAGAAATGTTAAGCTATTCACTTAAGATTGGTCACTGATTAAATAGCAGCTAGAGAAGGCACCCTACTTCAGGTGTTGTTCGTTTTGGCTACATAATATAATTTTCTCATTGGAAAATATTTTTCTCTTTATCAAACTTTTAGATTCCTCATCATAGCAAAGCATTTATTTCTGCAGCTACTTACACTTGCATACTTTAAAAGTTTAATATTCTTAAAACAAAATCGTCCCACTCCCAGTGGTCTTCATACTTTCTAATGAGTATAGCTGACATTTAGAAAGGCATAATTAGTCAGAATCATAGCTTACCACTTATTGAGAAAAATCACCCAATCATTTATAACTCTAATTTTCTAACAGAGAATGACTTATAGATTATGAAAAACTGGACTGATTATTTTTATGTAATAAAAAAGAAAGAAAAATAGAAAAGGTGAGACATTATGCACTCTTATGTGCCATCTATAATGGTGCAGTGAGCTTTGACACATTGTTTCTGGCATCAAAATCATGATTGTCTATAAATATTTGTTATGCACTTGAATCTATAGCCAAGTGTGACATATTCCAATAAAATATTCAGTGTGATGCTTTGAGGTCCTCAGAGGAACACAAAATAGTTCCCAAACTGCACATTATATGTAGTTTTCCATTATACACTGCACAAAATGTCCTTGACATTCAAGAGTATACCATCATATTTTAGTCTACCTCACTCCAGGGTGTATTTGAAAATACCCTCCATTTGCCTTTAATAATAATGACTTGTCTTATGGAATCCAGATCTCAGCTAATCTAACATAATATGTACTTGATGGTTTTTATTAACTGTCAAATGAAACCCAATAGTCGTCAGAAACACTTTACCCTTCTGTCATGCAATTGTTCTCAGCATGTTTCATTTCTGACCATTAACGTAAAAGGTTAATAAACTCAACTGCTTGAAGTTATTAATATTCACTATGCACGGCAAGTGAATCATTATGCAGAGTTCTGATTTTAAAAGATCCTAGGCCATTAATGTTACTATTTCGCAGGCTTGTAAATTTGCGCCATGCAGCATGCATGCCATAACCCGAACGTTAAAAGATTTGTGAAGAGTTCTTGCTACATTACACTTTACTCACCTTTATTGAAATTCAGACCCTTTCTTGGAATGTAAAATCTCTCTCTTTCCTTAATATTAATATTTTACTTTTACTTGTTCTACTCCTTGTTAACAGCTAGTTATATTAATTCAATTTTCCTTAATTCTTGACTTTATGGGATCCTCAATTAAAATAAAATCAGGCCCAGATTTTATCTAAGACTGATTTAATGGTCAATGTCTATTGTCATATAGATTATTGGTTCAATATGTTTAACTGAGTTCTCTGGTTGTAAAATATGTTTCAAATGTAAAGGTATTTGAATCATATTTCAGGCATAATTCACACACTGTTACTCATAATCATTAAAGAGGTGTAGGGTTATGAAAATAATGGATTATGAATAGGAATTCAAAGACTTGAGCTTTGTCTTCAAAATGGACTTCTAATTTAATTTTCTTTTTCTCAGTTCACCCACCTTCAGACAATTTTCATCCCTTGGAAGTAAAATCAATTTTTCTACAGTACATTTTATTTTCAAATAAACAGCTAACAGGAAAAAAAATGGTTACATAAGATACATTAACTGAATCAATCTTATTAAAACAATCATAACTAAACAAACCATTTAATGAACTTCCATGAACTAGTCATGGAAGTCTGTAATGGGAAATTGCAGCCAGTCGTTATGTAGGAAATGTCTGGCAATTGACAAAACTTAAGTAAGGAAAAGATTTACAAGTGTAGCATCCTTTTCTCCAGGTATCTGTAATCGACCACCAAAAGAAACCAAAGGTAAATGTTGATGATGTAGAGGATAGTGAAATGTATATGTCTAAAGTAAATCTGAAATAAACCGTGTAGCGCTTGAAGTAGTATCCTTGCCAGATTGTATTTCAAACACATAAAAACATAACTACATAGATACGCATAAATAGAATCACATATATACCATATAAATATACACAGAAAGTATGGCAATGTGTGTGCGTACCTGTGTGTGAATGTGTTGTATCTAATGAGTATGGTGTATTTAAAAAGTATTGTAAGTATATTACATAAAATATAGTGATTTATACCATCCAAAACTGCCTGATTAAGTTGGGGAGCACTCAGCTGTTAATTTAGAAAAATTTTATCCTTATATTTTAGAAGTTGATGTATTTATTTCTTCTATGAGAGAAGCAAAAAGAGAGAGAAATAGAGAGGGAAGGAGAGACAAAGACAACATCACCCACCAGGGTCTTGACCCATAATCCACCCCCAGACTCAGTCAGCCCATAGGATGGGCACACATGTGCATAGTGTACTCAGAGAAATCTCCAGTCTTGAACCTGGAATACTGCCATGTGGGTTGGTCTCACAGAGACATCATGTTCCACTATTGTGTTATTATCTGGATCCAAAAATTTTGCACTGATCTTTAGGTTGTATGTGAAAGTAGACTTCAATGGGATTGCAGAAGTCTTTTTTCATAGGAGGTGGGGTTAACTTTTATGGTGGTACATTAGTTTTGGTGCAAGAATACTTGTGTTACTTTAAGTGATGTGAGGTTGGCTTGATCTGATGCTTTTAATAAACATTTAATTTAGTAAGATATCCATTGAAAACTTTTTAAATAGAACATTATAAAGAGGCATTTTATTTAAAAAATAAAGAGGGAAATATTTTTGAAAAACTGAGAATACCTCAGATAGTCAATTTGATGCAGATTAGATTCTTTTATTCTTGACTAAACAAGAAGAATCTTTATCTCTAGTATTTCAAAAGCAGAATTATAGATGAGATTTGTGTTATTTTGAAATAAGAACATTTGCATAGATTGATGTTATAACAATAAAAATAGAAGAAAAAAATCACACTTCCATTTATATAAATATTTTGTAATCTGAGAACCAGCAGACAGGAAAGAATAATTTGCAATTTTTGATTAAGTCAGTGAAAGAAAGGGGGAGTTGGCAAGATGACTTGAATTGCTGAGGCCCATGTGGGACAATGATTAAGTGATACTACTGAGTCTGTTTTGATGACAAATAAAAATCTAGATCCAAATCACTACAGTGTCATTTTATAGACATCACAGGTACCATAGCTAGCGTACATTTATTAGAAACAAATTCAAATAGTTAAAATTCCAGGATGTAATAATCAGGTAAGCATGAGTCCCTCCCAGATTCAGCTATTTAATGTCATTAAGGACGTAAAATATTTTCCTAGTTTCCAAAGGTAGGTCATTTCTTTCCGAATCCCATAAAGTCTTATGCATCCTTGTCATAAGACACTTAGGAATGCATGTGACTTGTTGTTTCAGACTTTACACACAGGAAAAAGGAAAAGCTGCTTGTAAAATAAATATTAAAAAATTATTCTTAAAATCTATGAATTACTTGTATAATTTTAAATAAATTAATAAAAATGAACTATGACTTTGCACTGAGTTAATCATATCAATATTACATTCAATATAGATATTTCTAAGAAAGATTCTATACAAATTTAACTATCTATACAGAACACTTTTAATTAAATATCTTCTCTACCCTGCCTGAAAATTTAAACACAACGTGTACAAGTCATCTTCAGAATATCCACGGCAAATATGTATTTTGTATGACAGCAACACTGCATGTGGATTTCTAAATGTGTTTGCACCAAAAACAATTCATACTTAAATTCCATTTTTCATGAACATTTAAAGTACCCTCATATTTTAACATGTTTTTCACCCAGCTATACAAAGTATTAAAAGACCAGATACAGAAAAATTTAAGACAAGATGATAGTATTTTCACAATAGATATGCATTTCACTGGTGGTCAATAAAACGATGGGAAAACGTTTCTTTAGAAAAAGAAAAAAGTGAGATTTGATGAAATACAATGTATGAACTATATAAATAATTCTAAAATAGAATGTAAGTAATGACCTATTCATAAAGTTAAACTTTATCCAAAATCTGGAAGAAATAGTGTTTACTGCCATCGGGCTTCGGTTTGATAAAGATGATCAGCCCACAGAAAAGATACTATTGTTCTACATCTTTCTATGTGCCTCAGCTACTAAATACTTGATACAAAATGCACATTTTGTATTGGTTAATAAGTTGGTTACAAAAGGGAACTTGAAGTTCAAGTATATTTAGGTTACATTGTGTGCATGCTAGTAATTGGTTGAAGGGCAGAAGCTCACACTGAGGTATCTCAGTTTTCCATTCCTTAAATTACAGGATCCATATGATACCTTGTCTGCTCTTTATAGCACATTTGTAAATGCAATTATTTTTAAAGTAATTCATAAAGTATCATTTGTGAATCTCAAGCCAAGATCTATTCTTCTTTAGAAAACGTAAGACACAAGATTTCAATTCATGTTAGGTCTATCCACTATGCCTGATTTCTCTTCTAAGGTGACCCTCTGCGGGAAAGTTCACTGTCCTCTGCTAATAAAACGAGTTCAGCTTGTAAGAGAAGTCAAAGGAAGAAGTGTGAAAGAAGATATTGGAGGCTGTAACTTTTGTAGCTTCACTGTGGTCTATAAATTTGTGCAGCCACTGAAAGTATATTCACTTAAATGGTTAGGCTGTTCTAGGTTTTACTATCCAGGCCACTTAGGACAGAACTCTCCCTGCTATGGGTGCCACACCAGGCCGTTTTCTAGCAATGCTCTCATTCTCAGCTCAAGCTTTCCCAAACTTGTTTCTGCTTTTTCAGCTGGATTGACTCGGGATTCTGTCTCCATCAGGGCATCTGCGTGCACCGACCTGGACTTCTACTGTTGTCATTTCGGATTCGGACAATTGTGCTGTGGCTGTGGGCAGAGAAGTTGGGACTGTAATCACACGTGAGATCCAAGAACTAGAATGACAGGGCCAGGCCATTCCTCTGCTGGCCTCTGCAAGGGAACTGGGCAATTGTCATCACGCAGCGTCATCCCGTGCTTCGATGTCTAGAATTTAATTTTGATTTTTTTCTCCTATGATTCTTCGGGAGAAGGTTCAGAATGTCAGACTAAATTACTTATTGTTTATTCATATAATTTTTTTATTGTCTTAGGGCCCCCAAATAAATAAAACCAAGCATAATGTATTGTGTCTGCCCTTAAAAGATTACAAACCAGTGAAAGAGAAAAACACAAACTAATAAGCAACTAGAATATGTTTGGAGTCAATGTGTTCATACAGATCTATGTAGGGCAAAATGTGAGTTTGAAAAATAGTGGTCGACCTGTAAAAAATGTGTGATTCAGTTTTACACAAGTGGTGAAACTCATTCAGGGGACGAGGGTTCTCCTCCCATAAAGCAGACTTAATTTCCTGTAATCAAGCAATTCTATAAAAAGTGCTGTAAATAATGAGGGTGTCTCTATAGCTAGATTTTATAATTTATTAAGAAAATAATGAATTACATGTCTCTATACCTGGGTCACAGAGTTAGTATTTGGTATACCATATTGCTCTGTCAGGAAAGCTTTGGGTGATACTTCATCACAGAATTGTCACTGACCTATTATTTAGAGTTTATTAATGTTAAGTATTTGGGTTCTGTGTTATTGTAAAATCATTATTTCAAACAAAACAGAAATTAATAAAATATTCATAGATATAAATTAGCCATGAATATTAAAAAGCCCCTAATTCAGACAGACATTCAATCAACTAATTATCCATAAAAACGATATTTACTACTTGAATTGCTGTCTACCAAGAGCAATTTTGGCAGATATTGTGAATCTTTCCTGCCAAAAGCAACATTTATCTTTTGTTTAACAAAAAGAGAACTAAAGCATGTAAGAGAGATAACAGTATGTTCTTAATGAAGAATATGGGAACTGTATCATATCCCATGCTGTTTTGTGGGTAATTATATTTGCTAATACTTTCAGGATGTGTTTTATTTTATGAAAATACACATCATACAAAATATAATTGACTTTATATAACAAAAGATGTTAAAAATTTTAATTCAAATTGCCAGTTCTTTGGAGCATATGTCTTGTAAATTTCGCCATAATGATAGTTTGGTCTTTTATGAATAGTGTCCTCATTGCTACTCCATCAGGGGGTCTTGAAAAAGCTCATGGCACACGGATGGTACAGAAAAACTGCCTGTTTTTCAAAACTTTTTTGCCTCAAATAAATTTGCAGTTTAATTTTTTTCCCACAAATTTTTATCTTTCAGTTTTTGGTTTTTGGCTTTTAGGTTTGCTACAGGGTTCATGCACTCACTGGAGAGATGGGGTGGGGTGGGGAGAGAAAGTGAGAGCTCACCGTACTGGGTAAAGGGCTGCCCTGCTGCAGTCCTTCAGGCTTTGAGCATACATGCACATGCACTGGGCGTATTTTTCGAGACAATGGATCTGGGCCTGGAACTGCACAGTTGGTCATGTAGGATCTGTCTGTCTTAACCTCTGTGCCACCTGCTGGTCCTCATTTTTCCTCAAATGTTTTTAAGTCACCTGTACATAGTCATCCTTAAACAATAATGGCAACTTGATGGGACCAGCAGGTGGCACAGAGGTTAAGGCACGGATCTCATGTGGCCAGATTTGTTGTGTGTGCACACCCCAAATCCCAAAAGAATGGAGGAGAAGGAATTGTGGTGTGGCTATCCCCCCACCCCTGGACAGGATTTTTCACTTTCTCTCTCTTTTTTTCCTCTCTCTTTCTCTGGAAAATTCACACACCTCATAGCAAAATAACTAAATAAAAAATATTGGAAATGTGAATACATTTTAAAAAGTTTGTATGTTATTAAATATTAGTTACAGCATTTTTAAAACAAAGCAATGTGTATTGTATTTATTTTTTAATTACACCTTATTTAATGATTTTTTTGTATTGGTTCTTAGTAATTAAGAGAATCTACTATTTTCTTTCTTTTTCTAGAGGTTTTTGCCTTCGGGAATGGGTGTTTGCCAGAGAGAGGGAGAGAGACAAAGACAGCGAGAAGGAAACTGAGAAATCACTCCCCCCCCCAACCCTGGGAGATGGACACACTGCAATCCCTTCTCCTCTTGGGATCCTGTGCACACACTCCACACACCCAATATGTTTCAAGCCACTGGGTTTGGGACTCGAATCACAGTTGGACGTGTGGGAGTCCAATAATGTAACCACTATGCCATTTGTTGGACCTGAAGATCTCCTATTTTCCTGACACCCTGAGAACCACTCTAAATGCATCATGTCATATATTTTTCACAATAATTCCATGAAGTGTGTTTTTTAAATGATTCCTTTTAAGATGTAAATATATTAGCTCACTTGAAAATAAGCACCCACCCATTGGGCCAGTGGATTCTGTGATGGTTGAGGTGCTGGACTCCCAGATGGTCTACTGTGGTTTGAGTCCCTGACCCAGAGACTTGAAATTCATGCCAGGCACGTGTGCATGCATGTCCAGATTTTTCAGAGAAGAATGGAGGGGAAGGAATTGTGGCATAGCCATCCTCCCTGGGAGGCTTTTTTTTACTTTCAATCTCTTTGTCTCCCTCTGTCTCTGTCTCTCTGGTGAGCACATATGTCTTATAGCAAAAAACAAACAAACAAACAAATAAAAGCCCCACCTCTCTCTAATTTTTTAAAATCAGATTATTGTTTAGAAGGATAATTAACTACCTCAAGGTCAGGTTGCATATAAAAATAGCAGAAACTATATTCTTGTTGAGTTGCCTACCCAATTCCTTGACAACAAAACATAACCTAAATGAATCCACATTACCTTCAAACATTAGTTTTGGATATTATTCTGTATTGCATCTGCTTTATTCTTGGTATTCCATATACATTATATTAACTATAGTACTGCAAACAAGTTAAAATAAAAATCATAATTTTCTATATAACAAGTATCCCAGGACTTCAAATGCTTTCTGATGAAAGTAATAGGTAAATCCGTAGGAAAAAAATCTCACTAACTGATTTATCTTGAGACCCTCAGATCTCAGCAATTAGCAATTCCATTCAAACGCTGACAGAACTATTTGTTCCAGCCAACACCTGACAAGATCCCTGATCACCCTTTCCAGGAGAATTAACAAAAGTAGCTTATGAATAGGTATCTCTTTAACTCAAGAGTGTCTGTCTCAAGAACCTTGCCTTTCAAATGTAATCACTAAGAGCAGCAGGGGCCCAGTAGCGGCCTGGGGGCCTGGGCTCCTAGTCTCCTTGGGAGTCTAAGTTAGAATCCTATGTCAACTAGCAAACACAGTTGGCCTAGTCACACAAAAACCAAGCTTCAGAATTTTTCATTTTGACCCTTCTGAGGCCCTGCTCTCCCTCCTGTCCCCATTCTTCATTTAAAACGCCCAAATCACCTTTACACAAATTGAGATGGAACTCCATTTTTATCTCCTATTTTCAGAACTACATAATATCTGCTTTCACTTTTCCAACTGATGCCTGGCTATGTTTATCTTTGACGACACAAATATAAATTTTTGTTCCCTCAGTTTCAGAGTTTACAGAAGCTGGTTTGCCTTGTTTATGCTAAAGGATATGTGGGGACATATGTGATTCAATGTAATGTAAACAAGATTATGATAATAATAAGTAAAATTAAATTTAAAAAATAAAAATGGAAAATTATCTGTTGATACTGTATATAATATTTTTAACTGGACTTATATGAAGTGGTTTGATGCTGGGAAAATTCATTTTGCATGCTGTAATGATATACAGTGATTGGCTATATAAAAATATTAAGAAGTAAAGAAAGTCAACGTGAAGAAATAAAAGGAGATATGTGAAGCAACACACAGGGACAGGGAGAAGAGTAGAAGAGTTTCTTTTGTAAATCAAAAGCATCTTCAACAAGTCAGGTGCATTCATCTCCACAGAAGAAATAATAACAAAAACTTCATTAGCCTGAACAATGGGAAAGTATAGATGCTTAGATTCTTGATTCCCTTCTAATTTACAGCCAATTTTCCAGTTTTGTGCGACAGTTTTAATTACTTGAGTAGCTTGCAAAATGCATATGGGTCTTTTCTTAATTCATTGGAGAGCTTCTGAACTAAAATCTCTAAAAAAAGAAAAGCTTGGTTATATTAACACACACAGACAGACTACAGAAACCAACAGTAACTAACTTCCACAGCAAACCAACCATAAATAATGATTTAGCTTTGCTAGGATAAGTTAAACACTGCCGCTTTTGGTCATGAAAATACAATATAAGGTCAGAGTCATCAGAGTAACACAATTAACTTGAAATAAGTTTTCATTTTTTAAAAAAATATGTTATTTAGATTTTGAAATATATCTGGACACTTGCTTTCAAATTAATCTGAATTACTGATGCTTTATTGTGCAATTTTGGCAATATATGTAATTTTTGGTATATTTTGTCAATGTTTTATTAGAGGCATTATTTATTTTCAGAACTACGTAATATCTGCTTTCACTTTTCCAACTGATGCCTGGCTATGTTTATCTTTGATGACACAAATACATATTATATATTATATATATATATAATATATATTATATATATTATATATTATATATATTATATATAAATATTATATTTTATATATATTATATATAAATATATATATATATTATATATATATATAAAATAAAGCTAAGAAAGGATTTTCTGGGGCCAGCAGGTGGCATAATGGTTGGTACTGAACTCCTACCTGGCTGACCACAGTTCAAGTCCTGGACCGAGAGGCTTCCAACTCACACTGGGCGTCTGTGCATACATGCCCAAAATCCAGAGAGGAGAATGGAAGAGAAGGGATTGTGATGTGGCCACCCACCTGGGAATTGATTTCTTACTTTCTGTCTCTCTGTCTCTCTCTGTCTTTCTGGCGAGCACACACATCCTGTAGTTAAAACCTCTCTTTAAAAAAAAATTAATAAATAAAGGTTTTCTAACTGATAAAAAAATGAAAGACCATTATTGGTGGCTAGATGTTGGAGCTGTGATGTTCTCAGGCTCTGTGAGGCAATCCCACATGAGAAGGTTCCCAGTTCAAATCCCAGTTCAAGTTTCCCAGTTTCTCTCTAGGAAAACTGGGCATGTGCTTGTCCACAGTCAGGGTCGGCTGGAGGCTGGGGCTGGGTTGCTATTGCGGATGCTGTTTTCTTTTTAAAAAGAAAAGACTTGGGACCCGCAGTTGGCATAATGGCTATATCGCTGGATTCCCATGTAGTCGTGGCTTATACTCATGCTGGACGCGTGTGCGTGCTTGCACAAGATCCTGAGAAGAGAATGGAGGAGAAGGGATTCTGGCATGGCCATCTCCTCTGGGGGGTGATTTCTCGCTTTCTGTCTCTCTGTTTCTGTCTGTCTGGTGAGTGCATGAGCCCTATAGCAAAAACCTCTCAAAAAAAAAAAAAAAAAAAAAAAGAAAAAAAAAAAAAGAAAGAAAGAAAGAAAAAAGAAAAGAAAAGACGTACCTTACTCCAGCTCTGATGTTGCAGTTAGAGTGCACCTCTCTGCACAGCTGGAAGCCATACGGAAGGCTGGGACTCAGAGATCCAGTTGGCCTTTACATTATATGTTTTCACATGTGTGCCTGGGTCCTAGCTAGCTGGGAAAGGTTGTGGTGCAAGGGGTAGTCACAGTGTAAGACCCTGTTGAGCATGCTCAACTTTCTCTCTCTGCCTTATAGAATAAATAATTTGAAAAAAAAAGAAGTAATCAGGGGACAAATGGATAGCATAATAGTTATGTTGCTGGACTCCCGTGTAGTTGACCATGGTTTGAGTCCCAGACCTGGCAGCTTACAACCCACATGAGGTGCATATGCATGCATGCCTGAGAGAACAAGAGGAGAAGAGGAGAAGGGATTATGACATGGCCACCCCCACTGGGGGTTGATTTCTTGCTTTCTGTTCTCTGTTCTCACTTTCTGTCTCCCTGTCTCTCTGGCAAGTACACATGCCCTATAGCAAAAATCGCTCTTAAATTTAAAAAAAGAAGCAAATAAAAGAGAAATATGTTGCAATATAATGGCAGACATTTTTGCAAGCACAATTAACTGCAATGACAAATGCATATAGAATAATGCCAGTTTTGAGACCAGCAGATGGTGTAAAGGACTGGACTCCCACTTACTTGATCGCAATACGAGTCCTAAACCCAGTGGCTTAAAATTATGCCAGGAGCATATACGTGCATGTCCAAGATCCTGAGAAGAGAATAGAGCAGAAAGGATTGTGGCATGGCCATCCTCCCGCCCCCCACCAGGGTAGGGAGTGATTTCTCAGTTTCTGTCTCTCTCTGTCTTTCCAGCGAGTGCATGCATCCTATAGCAAAAAGCTCTCCAAAAAATTAAAAGAATAATCCCAGTTTTAATAAACTAAAAATGACATTGGTTGTATTGTAATAAATAGTATCTGATATATAGTCTAGAAATATTGCTTAGTAGTGATAATCTGTTCAGTGTATGAGAAAGATATTTAAATAAAGAACCCCATTTTCTCCCAGAAATCCTAGTTTACAATTTCCCCATATGGTGCATCTTCTTGTATTTTGTATCATCCTCCCTGTCATTTTTTCAGCTTATTGACTGAAGGACTCAGAAAACAGTTATAGTTGTTATTTCGGTTGGGTTGTAAATGCACTGAAACATTCAGGCTCTATGGAACAGCTAGGAATAATGAAATAGAATCATAGGGCAAGGCTGTCCATGACAAATGGCCAAGGATGGTTCTTATTTCAATTTTTGAAGTTACAGTAGACTTTCCCAAGTTCTTCCTGGTAACATTTTCACAAAGCCATCTTTAGTATACACGTGTGCACATACACATTTATTTTAAATTTTGCAAAATATTATCATGTTTGGTTTTCTTCTGAGAGAAAATTATTATTGTATTGGTCCAATTATGAGCTCTGCTTGTTTCTTTATTTCTATTCCTCTAATTACCCATTGATAAAAGTCTGTCAGTTGGTAATGCCTGAGCACATTATCAAATGCTTTGGTAATGACTCATGCAGAGTAGTGATATCATTCTTATTTGCCTAATCAGAATCACACTTTTCAATTTGCCTAGATCATTACCTCTGGCTTGTCTCACAATGCTTTTGGGGCCCAAGAGTTCAGCTAATAATTCTAAAGTATAAAGCACCAGTTAGTACCAAATTGTTCTTTTCTATCTAAACTACTAAAAAATTGCATGAAGTATAAGTAACATATATTGAATGAGTGTTTACCGAGAAGTTTAATGTCTTCTGTATTGTCTGATTTGTGTGTGTGTGTGTGTGCGCGCTGGCTTCAATGTGCTTTTATCACATCAGTATATTAATTTCAACACCATATTAATCAAAATATAGAAAAGTTTTATCTCAAAGATTTTCTAAACCAGCAACAAATCTGTTCAGTTTTTCTCTACCCCCTAGCAACCACTAGTTTTCTGTCTGCCTCTATAATATTGTCACCTTGGGAATACTGTATGAATTGATACAGAGTAACTATCTAATTTTTTTTTTTTTTTTTAATATACTAGAGGGCCTTTGTGTTTGCCTGAGACAGAGAGAGAAAGAGAGAAAGCTCCTTTCATGGGGGACGGTCATGCTGCATTCTCTTTTCCTTCATTTCTCCTTTCAGGATTTTAGATCTTGGGACAGGCATTTCCCAAGCCGCTGAGTCCAGGACTCAATTATGAAGTTGGCCGTGTCGGATCCAGTCACCTTAACCACCGTATTATGGGCTGGATCACTGCATTTTTAAAAATTATTGATTATTATTATTTTTTTTTACATTTTTTGCCATAGGATATGTGCTCACCTGAAAGAGACAGAAAGAAAGTGAGAAATCATGACCCAGGAAGATGGCCACAGTGCGATCCCCTCTCCTTCATTCTTCTCTTGGGATGTTGGGCACGAATGTCCACACACCTGCCGTGATTTTCAAGCTGCCAGGCATGGGACTTGAACTGTGGTTTGCCATGTGGGAATCCAGTGCTATAACCACCATGCCACCTGCTAGCCCCTGAAATCTGATTTTTTGCATAAGTAATTTTCTTGAGCTCTATCAAACTGTGTGTACATTGATAGTCTGTACCTTCTTAAGGCAGAATAGAATTCCATACTAGGAATGCTCCCCAGCTTAACTGTTCATCAATTGTGTGGCATTCAGCTTATTTTCTGTATTTGTTGTTTTGACAATAAAGCTGCCATAAACATTCATGTAGAAGTCTTTGCATAGAGAATAATAGAAAAATATATACAGAACATTCTCTCTTCCTATGGGTTCTAAAATATATCCTTAGATTCAAAGAACTTCAGAACCAACATATTTGAAAACAAAACCAATAGAAATTGATAACAATAAACATTAATATAAGTAAACAACAGTAATGTATATCAGCTATTTATATTGGGTTGTCAGGAAAGTCATGGAGCATTTTTACATAGAGAATGTGGAATATATGTCATGACTTTCCTGATGACCTAATATAATGTTTTCATTGTATTATGTAGAATAGGTATTCTAAATATGATTTTAAAATATACAATAAAATATGCAAAGGTTATATAAATACAATGCCATTTTATATAAGGAATTTGAGCATTTGTGAATTTTGGTGTCTATGGGAGTAATGGGACAAATCTTGCATAGATACTGAAAGATGACTATATTTCAGTATATTTAATTAAGGACAAATAAAAATACAGTAGAGACTTAAATGATAATTACTTTAGCATTAGCATTAAGAGTACTGAGCAAAGGAAATTTTTATGTGGGACAAGAAAGTGGAGAAAACTAATTCTAAAAGAATATGGATAAGGAGTTTCTTAGAATATATTTTGGCTCTTAATGATTTCCAAGGCCAGAAGACATTTTACATTAGCAGACACATTTTCTCACCCAGTTTCCTAGTGAAAGTTTTTGAGAAATAGAATCAGTAAGGAGTTCAGAAAGTTGAATAACATTAGAAGATACATTTTAAATAATCTCACAAGTGTTCTGATTAATCCTTTATTTTTATTCCTACATTCCATGGTGTCTCACCCTATGAAAACTTGACAGAACTCCTGCTGTTCTTTGAAGGAAATAGGATAGCTTATTGGCAGACAAGAAAAGAAAGGCAGACAAAAGAATATGTGGCAAATCATAATATAATGAACATTTATATAAGATTATATTTTATTCATTGTGCTCTAGGGTACAGAAGGTGGGTTGAAGTTAAACACTATCAGAATACATTCATGACTTTAGAGAATTAGCTTCCCCAACAATAATATGTTTGATTTTCAGTCCTATTTATATTTCCTATTATATTAATCTAATGCACGTTTAACTTCACGGGTGGATTTTTCATCTGCGATGAGAAAAATCTTTATGCCCATAGCCAATGAACTATCTAACACTTGCTTTTCCTTTATGAAGGTACAGGGAAGGATAGTGCTATGTCAAAGAGCCGTGAAGATGTTACCAGTTTTTTCATTGTTTTCCCACCTTAATTTTTACTCAGATGAGAATAGTGAACTGAATATAGTCAACGGTGATTACTTAAAGCCTATCGGCAACCTAATAGGTGATTCTAGAGTTTTGCCTTTGTGTCTGGTAGATGACTTTAGGAATTCTAGAAAATAATATAGATAGATGATATAGATACAGAGATGTAGATATTTGACTGTGAATACTCATTTTTATTGCACATTGCTAATACTTCTAGTACTTTGTATATGTATCTATCCATCTAATCGATTTTTGGAATTATAGATTGAAAAAATTAGCTATTCTGGAGGAGTCCAACCCAGCGAGGCCCCAGGATCTGTCTGAGCGCCCCCCCCCCCCCCCGACCTTTGAGCTCCGCTTCAGGTCAGATCAACATGCTGGCAAGGCCACTGTTGTGCACCCCCTGACCTTGGAACAAAGCTTGGGTCAATTAGCATGTCAGCAATGCTGTTTGCTATTTGCTCCAGAAAACTGGTAGCCTTGCTGGGAAGCGACCCCCCTCTGACTCCCCAAATTACTACTATAAAAGAATTGCATAGCTCTCTTATACATCCTGAGTATATGATAAAATTTTCCAGGAACTCCCCCAACCGCTCCCCTTTGCTATAATCACCTACTATTAATTACAATGCTTTATCTCCATGGTCACAGTAGAGGGTGGGCTGAAGTTCTATCTAGGCGGAAATGATCTTGACCTTTGGAAGGCCCTTCAAAATACATTTAAGGTAAACTTAATCCTTTCTTTAGGTAAAATAGGATTAGGCCAAAACTGGCCCAGGACCACCCCCCGCCCTCACCAAGCGAAATAGATAAATATTTTAGGACTCCTCAAATCAAGTTTTAGATCCCTATAAAACTATGTAAGTATCATTCTTTATTAAGATCCATAGGAACTAATATCTATTCTTGAGATTTTCTTTTCTCACAGCCATTCCTAGTAATCACAAGATGGCTGCTGCGCTGCTGCTTACCAGAACCACCTTCCCGAAACTGCATTCTATGGAGACCCACCTACAATTGCAGAAATGCACGACACCCACCCTTAATCCAACCCTGAATAGAATCTATGTTCCCTTTTGTTAAAACCTTTATGAGCTGATAATTGAAGCATGTAGCCCCTCTCCCATTTACTTGCATGTAACACATTTTCAATAAAAAGGCACAATGATTCCTAGCAGTTGTCACTCCTCAGAGAGTGATCTTTGAGGAGTGTCCGGCATAGGATGTGCGTGAAAAGGCACCAAGGCCTGTGTCTTCTGTTCACCTGCGCCGCCTCCGTCGAGATAACCCACCCACGCCGAGGCTGGTCCCCAGCACTATTCCTCTATAATGAAGTCACAATTTTCCTCAAAGTTTGTTGAAAGAGTATGTTTCTAAGAGAGATGTGGTCTCCAGTGAAAATGGGTGTAGAAGTTATGCATAAACACTTTGAGTCAATAAGATTTTTTTCTTTAGTATTGGACTTTGGGTAGTCTGGAGCTCACTTTTGCAAGTCTGATGCAATTTCAATTTTATTAAAAGATTTTTGCCATAGGGTGTGTACTTTTGCCAGAGAGACACTGAGAGTGAGAAATAATCCCACAGGGTGTTGGCAACACTGCAATCCCTTCTCCTCCATTCTTCTACTTGGATTTTGGGCATGCAGGCAGCACAGTGTGTTTTTTCAAGTCACCAGGTCCAGGGTTTGAACTATGGTCGGCCATGCCACCTGCTGGCTAATCAGAGATTTGCGTTGCAAGCTGCCTTTCAGATCTCAGGGTGTATGTAAAATCTCACAGAGTTCACTATGACGATTTCATTCCTATGTGTTCCTGTTAAATGTTTGGCTTTTCCTCCAGTGTTCTGTTTTCTCCATCTGGTGTAACCACCACAGGGTAGTTGCTGCTGACCTTCCCAAATAGGGATCTTTCTGGATTCTCCTGTTTGGTTGCATTCCTTTCTTCTTTCTACAATTCCTTCCTTCCTTCCTTCCTTCCTTCCTTCCTTCCTTCCTTCCTTCCTTCCTTCCTTCCTCTATCTTTCTTTCTCTCTCTTTCTTTCTCTCTCTTTCTTCTCTCTCTCTCTCTCTCTCTCTCTCTCTCTCTCTCTGTCTCTTATTTTTCTGCCAGAGGGCATAAGCACTCATCAGAAAGAGAGAGAGGTAGAGAAAAAAATGCTTTCTTCTTCCTTCCTTCCTTCCTTCCTCCTTTTTTTTTTCTCTGCCAGACTGTATTCACTCTTTAGAGAGAGATAGAGAAAGAGAGAAAATCCGTCAGTGTGGTGTGATCATACTGCAATCTCTTTCCTGCATTTATCCATGTACTTCAATAGAGAGAAGATGGGGTAAAAATGGGAACATATTTAAGCTCAAACACCATAGACTCCCATGGGTTTTTTCATAATCAAAAACCAATGTTTAATTGAAAAATTTTGTTCAGCTGTTGAGATAAAAATACGTAGGCATAGATGGTGGTACTGCACTGAAACGTGACATTTTGTTAGACCCACACATAGGAAGGGTCTCTGTTTAAGACTGGAAGCCTCCCGAGTGTGCACATATGTGAACACCCATGACCCACGACTGGCTGAAGCTAGTAGTGGCTTATGGCATCCAGATCCTGTCGGAGACGTTCTCGCTCTCTCACTCACGGAGGAAATAGATGAATGAACTTGGGGAATGTGGTTTAAGACTTCTCATTATTTTCTTATAAATAAGAATGTGCCATTGACAAAAGATAAGGCTTTCCAGTCTCAGGGTTTTTTTTTTTTTTCATATTTTTTATTAAATTATTTTTCCTTTTTTTTAACATTAATATGCTATACATCATTACAGTATACAAAATGAATTTTTCATCCAAAATACACTGTCTTTTGGCTCAATCAAGCACATCAACATACAATTTTTCATTTCTTATGTCTTGTATATTTTGCGTTCTTTTTTTTTTTTTTTTTTTTTTTTTTTTTTTTTTTTTTTTTTTTTTTTTTTTGCCATCCTTGATTCCCTATCCCTAACACTCTGCCCTGTCCAACCCTCCTCCCATTGTCTCTGGTATCCATGATTGCTTTCTATGCCTTTCCCCCCATTTAATTGATTTGCTAACGAACTTAATTTGTCTAAATATTTGCAATAGCAAGCACAGCTGATATATACATACACAAGAACCCATGTCTGACTTTAGGCATAAACCTCTGTGAGTAGAATGAACATACTATAACATAGTACCTAGCTGGGGCTATAGAGCTTACTGTGGTCATCAAATACACAGTTTCTTCTTTAAATTTTGGTAACAGTTTTAGTATTTTTTTCTCTGAATTTTTTTTTTTTTAATTTACATTCATTCTCTGAGCATCTTTACAACATACTAAATGTGGTTTCCCCTCTAGAGTAAACTGCACAGTGGCTTAATCATGCATGTTATCATCCATAAAATTCCATTACTACTTTCATATATATATATATATATATATATATATATATATATATAAAACATATATATATATATGTTTTTTACCCCATGTCTGACACTCTGCCCTATTCCACTCTCTTGTTACACTATTTCTGCTATCTACAGTTGTCTTCAATTCCTTTTCCCCCAACATTTTGTTGACTACACCATATCATAAGTAATCTAACTACTTTCAGTAGCAAGTTCAGCTGGTGGTTTCAAGAAAGGCAGTTTTGAAATGGTAAGGATATTTCCTTGAAATTTTTTTTAAGTAAAAGAAATAATTTTATAAGTAAGCACTACTTAACATTTTTATTTTCTATTTTAATAAATGCAATTATCAAAAATTGTAATTAGGAAGTTGTTTCCACCTAAATGATGTACTTTATGAAAATGAGGTTATAAATTCCGTGACTTAAGGCAAAATTAAAAATCTTTACTTAACGACTAAATACTGCTGTTGGTCTAAAGGCAAATTGTTGACAACTAAAGCATTATATATTTGATTTAAATTGCATTTAGTGTCTTAGATAAAAAAAGAAAATATCAACAATATAATATATAATTGATATTTAAAAGTTGCTCTATATCTGATTAACATACATATATTCATAATTATTTACTTGGAACTTCTTATTTACATTTTGTGCTTTCTTTTAGTCATTAAAATTATTTAATTCAATTCTTTCATTGTATAAATACATTGTATGAATATTATAACACATTACTATATTTATAAATATTTTAATACCTATTGCAGTACTGCTGATAAATAGTTTCTCGGCTATAAAACAGAATATAAAATATTATGATAAATAATCACTTACAGTTGGAATTTATAGAATATTATTATTTCAATTTTGTCATCATTAGTTGTTAACAATTATTGATACAATTTTTTAAAATTTTACTTCCTTGGAAATAGCTGTTTCTAGAAACATATGTGATCCAAGGATTACAGCTCAATAAATACTGAGAGAAATAATTAAAAGTGAAACCTCCAAATGAGTATTTCTTTCTTTGTCTCACTCTTGCAGATTCATATACTATAATATTTAACAACTCCATATTTTAAAATTTTTATAGCTTTTTTTTTTAATGGAAGCAGTCCTGGTTGATTCTATAGTTGTTCAGAGTACTTAGCGAACTTTCTCTGTATAGGATCGCTGTTTAGGGCTGAAGTATACACCAAATAATTCCTTTACTGATGTGCTGACCCTCACTGCCTTAGGAAGTTATGTCACTTGAAACTGGGATGGATAAAATGGTAATTCAGTTCACAGTAATTCAGAGAATTAGGGTGGGCCCTAATCCAGTAAGACTAGTACCCTTGTAGAAAGAGGAATTTAAAACACAGAGAAGTTATTACAGGGTACATGAGCTCACTGGAGTAAGGAGTGAGACAGAGAAGGTGAGAGAGAGAGAAAGTGGAAAAGCTCCTCCCACCCCCAGAGGGGATGACCATGCCACAACCTGGTCTCCTCCACTTTCCTCTCAGGATTTTGGGCACTCACACTCAGGCACTCGGAGTGTTTTTCAAGGTGCCTGTCCAGAACTTGGAGCACTGAGTCAGCCAGGTGTGACCCAGCAGCTCTAACCATCATGCCACCTGGCTGGTCCGTAACCAAGACTTCTAAAAGGTAAAGAATTCAAGGGAATCCACGAGGCTCCAGGTTAGTAGTCAGGTCTCTCCCTGCCCTTTTCTCCCCTCAGACACCAGAAAACACAAACACAAACAAAAACACATTCTCTCTGGAGGAAAGAATTTCCAGATGAGATTCATTCCAGCAAAGTGTGAAGAAATGAGAGCAATCTTACCCTAATGTTTGAGACAGAATATGAGAAGACTTCAAAAATTCATTGAAACCTGGAATTGAAGTATGAGCTTACTTTGGTGCAAAAACTTTAAAATCCATGCATAGATTTCTCATAATGACCATTTGCAATGAACATTTTGAAAAAACTTGTAGTTCAATTTTGTTACCTCAACACTTTTAATTGCAATATTTTTAACATTTGTATGTCAAGCATTATTATATTCACAAAGCACATATTCAATCATTTTATATAATTAATATATAAAATGTCATAAAATAGTTATATAATGCTACTTTGAATGTCTTTGTATGTGAAGCTTACTAAATGTGTACTTTAGTGAGAAAAGGCCACATAGTAAATACATTTTACTATTGGATTACAAACTCTGTGTCACATGGGAAAAAATATGAACATGATTTTTTAAAATGAATTTGAAGTTAATGAAATTTTTATTTAAAATAAGGTTAGTAAGTTTCAACTTGTTTTTCTCTACAAACTATATCATATCTGTCTATCTATCTATCTATCTATCTATCTATCCAAACACACACACACACACACATTTGTTTTATTTATGATGTACATCCAATATTGGTACAACGTGATATTTTAATACATGTACACATTGCACAATGGCAAATTAGGGTAATTAGCATATTAATCACCTTGAACACAAATCACTTCTTTGTAACTCGAACGTCCAAGAATCTTTCTTCTATTTTGTCTAAGAATTGATTATTTAATTTTGAAGTAGAAGCACCTCCATCTTTGAACTGTGTGTTATTCTTGCTTCCTTCTTTCGCCCAGAGTACATAGAGTGTCATTACTGTCATTACTAAGTAGCCCGAAACTTTTTTAAAAAAGTTATTTAGTTTAATTTTTTTATTCATTTATTTTAATTTGACCTGAGAGAAAGACACAGAGAGACAAAGAGGGAAAATGAGATAGCAAGCCAACTGATCTGGAACTTGAACCATGGTTGGCCATGGGGGAGTGTTCAGTACTTTAACCACCATGACACCTGCTGGCCCCCCAAAACTTTTTTGTGTAGCTGTTCTTGGAAATGTAATCACCAAGCATCAGACCCTCACCCAGAGTCATGAGAACCATTAAACTAAGGTCTGGAGAGTACCTTGAGAAATAACCTGCTTGATTCAACTTCTGTAACTGCTTTCACATGGGAACCCCACTCCCCTTCCTCCTCAGTCCCTCTGTAGTTTCTATCGTAATCACCGTATCAACCCAGAATTAAGTATGATTTTTTTCTATAGGAGTACACCTCTCCTTTTGCTCAGGACTTTGGGGTTTTGAGAGACATGATTCCCCCCGTATATATGTTACTGGCTTAATCAATAAAACTCCAGTAAATTTGGCTATGTTTGGATACCCTCTTATTTCTCACTGATTAGACTATAACATTCTTCTTATTATATATTTTTAAAATTTGCACATTTAGAGCACATATCTCACCAGAGAGAGATAGAAAGAGCAAGAAAAGGTGAGAAAGTAAACCACCAGGTCCAGGATTCGAACCACAATCAACCACGTGGGAGTTCAGTGCTTTCAGCACCACATCACCTGCTGATTCCTTCTCTCTTCATTTTGAAATATACATTATTGTTAACTTCGATGTCTTATTATGCAATAGGGCACCAGAACTGTTAATTTAAGGTCAAATTCAAAGAAGATTTTAACTAATTTTTTAAACTACTTATAGATTTTATAATATGCAATGAAGAAATAGACATTGTTTAGAGAGTATTTATTTAATTTGTTTGTTTTTTGCTATAAGGCACATGCGCTCACCAGAAAGAAAGTAAGAAATCACTCCTTAGGTGGGGATGGACACGCCATAATCCCTTGTCCTCTGATCTCTCAGGATTTCAGGCATGTACAAACACATTTTCAACATGATTTTTAAGCTGCCAGGTCTGGAACTCAAACTGTAGTCTACTCTGTGGGAGTAGAACAGCATAACCATTATATCATCTGCTGGTCCTGAAATATGGATTTCCTAGAATAAATTGCCAACTTTCTTTTCTATCTGTTCTTCAACTTTCAGGTAAGGAAAAATTTTCTACCTGAAGTCTTCCATGACTCCACTCTAGTTTATGTGCTTTTCTGTCCTCTTAGAACCCACTACAAGCTTATTTTACTTCAACACTTAAATATATTGTTTACATGTAATTTTATCTTTCTTTTATTAGCTCCTTGAAGAAAGGTTGTCTTTTATTTCTCTTTCCACATTGATGAACACAGTGTTTAGTATAGAAATATGCACTGACTCTGATATCTGAATGAGTAGGTTGATGAATGACGAGGCTGAAAAATGAATGAATTAAAACATTTTTTATGGAAAAGATATAAAAGTCACCAATATCTGCAATGGATTACTTTTATTGGGAAGAATCGGGTTAATAGGTTGATATAATTTCAGTTTTTGTTTCATTTTGTTTTTACAAATAACATAAAAAAGATTATTTTATAATATTTACTTTAATCCTGATTTTACTGTTTAGGAAACAAAGGCACAAAAGTGTAAAAGTTGTTTTTCTTTTCTAGTATTTTTATGGAAATAAGCTTAACATGACATGTGAGTACTCCTTATGTTTTTTCAAATACTGTTTATAAACTTATGCATATATACACACTAATTAGGACCAATGAATCATTGTCATAAAAACAATGTTTTGTTTACATCAGCCTTGTTAATTTCAAGGTTGTTTCAAAAATTTTCTTTTCTTTTTTTCTTTTTCTTCTTCTTCTTTTTTTTTAATGTTTTGCTATGTGGCTTGTGTATTGGCCAGAGACTGACATAGGGAAAGAGAGAACTCATTCTCTAAAGGGGATGGACACATTGCCCTCCCTTCTCTTCTCTCTTCTAGGGAGTTTAGTCACACATGCATGCACACACACACACACACACACACACACACACATCCCTAGCATGTAATTTTTTTTTTTCTTTGGAGGGGTTTTTGCTATAGGGCTCGTGCGCTCGCCAGACAGACGAGAGAGAGACAGAGAGACAGAAAGCGAGAAATCACCCCCGAGGGGGGATGGCCACACCACAATCCCTTCTCCTCCATTCTCCTCTCAGGATCTTGGGCACGCACGCACACGTGCCCAGCGTGAGTTTAAGCCACCGGGTCTGGGACTTGAACAACGGTCGACTACGTGGGAGTCCAGCGACATAGCCATTACGCTAACTGCTGGTCCCCCTAGCATGTTTTAAAAACCACCAGGCCACCAGTTCTGGGACTTGAATCGCACAGTTGACTACGTGGAATCCAGATGCCTCAACCACCATGCCATATAGCTGGCCCTTGAATACTTTTTAAAGAAAGGAAATCATTTTCAGTTTCCCTATTTATTTAGTGGAGTGATTTTTACTTTTTAATTTAAAAGAAAGGATAACACCAGCAATTTTTTTTCCTGAAGAAATCACCTAAATCAGCTTGTTTTTATAGCTCACCATGTAAAAAGATTGATAACTTCCATCAATAGAATTAATAGCTGACAACATCTCACTCTCAGGCTGAACATTTTAAAATAGTTACATATGGTTAAATAGTGAGAGAATTCAAATTATTTTATTGAGATAATTGGAATTTTCTTTTGGTGTATGTGCCATTTTGCCAGAGAGCACATCTGTTTTCTGCAGTGAGACACAGAGAGAAAGCAAGAAAACACCCTTCATAGGAAATGGTCATGCCAATATCCCTTCTCCACCTTTCCATCCTATTAGATTTTGGTCATGCCACATATGTGCCCTAAATACAATGACCTCTTTAAATGAGGTTGATTGGATAAAAATTATAAAAGCACTATGTCATCAACCTGTCCTTATGTTTTGTTTTTATATAAAACTAGTATGCTTGCTTCTATTCTCTTTTCTTTTTTTAATATATTTTATTTTATTTTATTTTAATTAACCTTATACATTCAGTCACATACATCACTTCGCTTGTAAAGAGAAGGAACCAACAGGAATACATTTCTCACCAGCCCAGTTGGGGATCTACACATGTTATCATCAAAAGACCCATTTCTGTATCCCATAAATGTTTCTATTCTTAATAAAACTTTGTTGGTGCTTGATTTTTTAAATTTTTAACTGCTGAAAAATATTTATGTAAAGTTGTGAAGTTCATTAAAAGGAATGTAAGCAGTATGGTGACAAAAATGATGACAAATGTGATTTTAGCAATTTTTTTTCATTTTTTCTGCTTTGTTTTTATAACTAGTATTGTCAAGGTCTCAAAGTAGAATTTGAAATGCATGCTACCTTCTCTTCTACCTTCTCCCTTTATCTTTCTTCTAGCAGTGTCCTTTCCCTTACTCTGGGTTAATCTCTTCTGACTGCTGTCCCCACTCACTCTATTAGGGGCCTTCCCAGTATTAACCTGCACTCTTTTCTGTATGGTCAACCTTTCCATCTTAGCAGTTGTCTATCAAGGTGCACATGGATGCTCGCCTCTCACTTTTTATTCGTCCACCAGACAGTTGGTGGATGTTTGGATTGCTTTCACTTTCTGATAGTTATCAAAAATGTTGCTATGCGCATTTAACATGCAAATTTTTGTTTGGATATATGGTATCATTTTTCTTGGATAACCACCAAGAAAAAGAATTGTTGCAATGTGTAATAAATTGAAGTTTGACATTTTAAGAAACATACAGATTTTCCACAGGAGCTATACTATTTTCCACTCACACCAGCAACAGAAGATTCACGTTCTCCAGATTCTCTCTTCATACTGTCTTTGTGTTTGAGAATAGTCATCACACTTGTGAAGAGAAATCCATTCTGATTTTGATTTGGATATTTCTAATGACAAATGATGCTAAGCATCTTTGTGTGAGTGTGTGTGTATCCAGGGGTTATCAATATCTATGTTTTTTGAATTGTCTTTCCAACTCTCTAGTGCATTTTTATATTTGTCCTTTGACTAAATATATAGTTCTTTGTTTCCTGTATGTATTCTGAAAATATATTCTTTACCTAGTATAACTGGGAATTTCTCACATCTATACCTTATCATTGTGATTATTAATTTATTTTTTTAAAGATTCAGAATATTAATTTTTAACAGCTTATTAATTTTGTTACATATGTTGTGTTCTTAATGCCTTGAAAAATTTTTGCCTAAATACAGTTCACAATGATGTGGTCTTTTTTTTCTTTTAAGTTTTGTCGAGAGATGAGAAAGAGAGAGAGAGAGAGAGAGAGAGAGAGAGGAGAGAGGAGAGAGAGAGAGAGAGAATGAAAGCTAGAAATCACCCTTCTAAGAAGATGGCCATGCCACATTCCTTTATTCCTCCATTCTTTTCTTGGGATTTTGGTCACACATGCACAGAACCCTGGCATGGATTCAAGTCTCTAAGTTGTGGATTTGAATGCTATTTGGTCATGTAAGATCCAGCTGCCTTAACCACAATGCAACCTGGATGGCCCAAGATATGATCTTTTTTTTTGGGGGGGGGGGAGAGGTTTTTGCTATAGGGCGCGTGTGCTCACCAGACAGACAGAAAGAGACATAGAGACAGAAAGCAAGAAATCACCCCCCAGGAGGGATGGTCACGCCGCAATCCCTTCTCCTCCATTCTCCTCTTGGGATCTTGGGCACGCACGCACACACGCCCGGCGTGAGTTTTAAGCCACCGGGTCCAGTACGTGAACTGCGGTCAACTACATGGGAGTCCAGAGACAGCCATTACGCTAACTGCTGGTTCCCAAGATATGATCTTTTTATCTGGAACTGTAATATGTCACATATAGGTCCGTGACCTGTTTTGAACTTTATTTTGGTATGGTGCCAGTTATCAAATTTTTAACATTAACTGATCAATTTTGCATAAAGCTATTCATTTGTTTAAGCATGATTTGAAGACTGTATTCTCTCAAATAAATTGCTTAGACACCTTAGGTGAAGAACAATTGAACATTTCTACTTTCCGCATCTTGCTCACTCTTCTACTTTTCTCCATATGCCCATGTCACTGTTGCAATTAGCATTATCTTCATACTGAGACTTCAGAGCTGACAGTGTGAATTTTGCAAGTGTAGTGTTTTTATTTTCATTTTCATTCATTTATCAATATTTTCTCATTCTCATTATGACTCAGAAACAGTCACAGAGACATAGTTTTTCTCCTTAGGAGAAGTCTGAAGAATAACATAAAAATTTGAATCATGGGGCTAGTAGGTGGCATAAAGGCTAAGGAGCTGGACTCTCACATGTTTGACTATAGTTCAAGTCCTGGATCCAGTAGCTTGAAACATGCTGGGCATGTGTGCATGCTTGCCCCAAATCCTGAGAATAGAATGGAAGAGAAGGGCTTGTAGCCATCCCCCTGGGCGAGTGATTTCTCATTCACTCTCTGTTTCTCTGTGTCTCTCTGGTGAGTGCACATGCTCTATAGCAAAAAACTAAAACAAGAAAAAAAAAAAAAACAATCCAGACATTTAAATCATGTCCCATCACATTGAAATGTCTATCTCTTGAAGATACCATCTTAGGTATGTGATGAATTAAAAATAATAAATAAAATGTAGTTTCTGCCATGGTAGAAATTAGAATAGTGCACAAAAATTGAAAAAATTATAATAAAGATCATTTGCTGAGAATGAGGTGGTGTAATTCAGACTTCTACAAAAGAGCATGGGAAACTCTTTTGTGTCCTAGAAAGTCACCCAACTGGTAACTGAATTGTATACTTTATTTAAAAACTATCATTAAAAGAAATTTGACATACACACACACACACATGCACACACACACACACACACACACACACACATATATATATATTCATTTTAACACAGCAATAGCATCGCTAGGCGCTAAAGTAAAATATTTAACTTGAAAAGTATAAAGTGCATAGGCACGTGTTTATAAACTGCAGTACTTGCAAAATACCAGAGATAACAAAAATGCTGCTACGTCAGAGTGCTTAATAAACAGTAGTGTATCGATACTTGAGAGTGCTTAATCTCTAGTGTATGGATACAGTGGAGCAGGGACAGCAGCGGGGCACAGCAGTCATGCGAGACTCTGTGATGCTGGTCCTCCATGAAAGGCCCTGGGGTCATGTCCGGGTCTCGCTGCATACTGTAGGTGTGCACACAGGTCCCTGTCAGGGCTGTCTGAGCCTGCGATTAAATTGCGGTGTGAAGACACTGTTGGGGGAGACTTTCTCTCATCCTGTCTCCCTGCCTTTCCCTCTCTCATGTAAGAAACAAAACATTAAATAAACTTAAAACATACAGTGGAATTACAAACAGTGAGGAAGATGTCTATGATTTGAAATGGAGTGATTCCAAGGAAATGTTAAGTGAAAAGAAAAATATAAAAAAAAGATTATAGTATAGATTTTGTGCAAAAAAGTGGGAAGAAATAAAAACATAGATGTTTCTGCCTATCTGGGCACTGTCGTAGTCTTATTGCGCTGCTATAACAGAAGAGTGCAGACTGGAGGATTTAATGAGCAGAAATTGATTGTTCAGGAGGCTGGTTGTGGAGTCCATGATTGAGGGGTTGGCATCAGGTGAGGTTTTTTTTTTGTTTGTTTGTTTGTTTGTTTTTTTCCTGGGAAATACCATGATAGTAGAGGGGAGAGAAAGGTGGAATAAAATCTTACTTTTATAAGAAACACCCTTGTAATACCGAATCTACTCCCGTAATAATGATATTAATCTATTCATGAGGGCAGAATCCTCATAGCCTAATCATTTTTTAAAGGTACCACTTTTGCTTTTCCTTTTTTCATTTTCTTTGTTTATTTTTGCTATAGGGCACATGTGCTGGCTGGAAAGAAAGAAAAAGAGAGGGAAAATGAGAAATTATCCCTCTGGGGAATGGCCACACTGAAACCCCTTCTCCTCCATTCTTCTCTCAGAATTTTTTGGCACACGTACACATGTGTCCTTCATAATATTTCAATTCACCAGGTCAGGGACTCGAGCCATGGCTGGCCACATGGGAGTCCAACACCTTAACTACCACACCACCTGCTGGTGCCCAGAAATAGCACTTCTTTTTCTTCTTTTTTTTCCCCCAGAGATTTTTGCCTTTGGGCACATGCACTCACTGTAGAGGCAGTCAGACAGACACAGTGAGAGGGAAAGTGGGAAATCACCTCCGGACAGGGGAAAAAGCCATGTCACAATTCCTTCTCCATTCCTCTCCCAGGATCTTGGACATGCGCATATATGCACCCAGAGTGATTTTTCAAGCCACTGGTACAAGAAAGAAACACTTCTTAATATTGATACAATGACCAGAATCTAATGAGTTTGTTTACCCACAAGATGAGGGTTAATAAAGAAATAGAAAAGGTGGGAGGAGAGACATGTCTTTGAGTTTACCTTTTGGTCTTTTTTTGACTTTTGGTATCATACTTTTGCATATACTCAATAAATAAGTAAAAAATCATTAAGGATATAATAGATCACAAATACAATAGAAATAAGAAAAGTGAGAACTTAACTAAATTTCAAATAAGAAACATGAAAATACTGATGCTTGTGGGGAAGAACTAACCCAAATAATTCCAAACTCAGCATTGAATTATCTGGGTTAAAGATAAAAACGAAGTATAAACAATATTGTATTATAATCAACGTAATTTTTTCACTGTGGTATGAGTTTGCACCTGTGCAAACAAGTACATACATTGTGAAAAATAAAAGCATGGGTTTATGTATTTATTTAAAATTTGGTATAGGGCATGTGTCCTCACCAGAGAGATACAGAGAGAGAGAGGAGAAATGAGAAAACACATCCCAGGACGGATGGCCAATCCCTTCTTCTCCATTATCATCTCTGGATTTGGGGCACACCCATGTTTTTATAAGCTGCAAGGCCCTGAACTTGAACTGTGCAATCAGTTATGTGGGATCCAGCATCCTTAACCACCAACCCACCAGCTGGCCCCAAAACCTGGATTTTCAATGCCAGATAAAGGAATTCCTTATACTGAAAGAGGAGAGACTAAATAAATTTTGTGTTGTTGAACTGAAATAATAAATATAAAGATAAATGCATAGGGTTTAATAAATGTATAGTTGTGGAAAAATATATAGATAATATTAGTGAGTGTCTTTGCCCTTATTGATCTAGTATAAATGTGTGTCTGTGCTAGTGTATGTGTGTGTACTCCAAGGCTTGGGCAGCAAAAGTAGCCTTAGGTAATATTGCCGAGTCAAGAGTAATGTTCAAAGAATATTAAGGGAATATCAAAGGATATAGAAGTCAACTTGTAGAAATTCCCACTGAATTGAGCATCAATCAATTAGTGTAATGAATTAAATGATTTATTACAACTTAGAAATATAAGTCCCAGGCCAGCCAGTGGTGTGGTGGTGAAGGTGGCTGGATCCTACATGGCTGACTGCATGATTGGAGTCCTAAATCAGGTAGCATGAGAAGCATGCCAGAAATACGTGCATACATTCCCAAAATCCCAAAAAGAGGGAGATGGAAAAGAAAGAATTGTAGCACGACTATCCCCCTGGGTCAGTGCTTTCTCACCCTCTCTCATTCTCTTTGTCTCTCTCATCTCTCTCTCTCTCTCTCTCTCTCTCTCTCTCTCAAGTGTACATGCTCTTTGGCAAATTAAGAAAAGGGAAAGAAGGGGGATCAGCAGTTAGCGTAATGGCTATGTCACTGAACTCCCACATAGTCAACCGCGGTTTGCGTCTTGAACCTGGTGGCTTAAAACTCACGCCGGGTGCATGTGCGTGCGTGCCCAGGATCCCGAGAGGAGAATGGAGGAGAAGGGATTGCGGCGTGGCCATCCCCCCTGGGGGGTGATTTCTAGCTTTCTGTCTCTCTGTCTCTCTCTGTCTGTTTGGTGAGCGCACACGCCCTATGGCAAAAACCTCCCCCCCCCAAAAAAAAAGGGGAAAGAAAATACAAGTCTCATAAACGAATAAATATAAAAATAATGGAAGTAGTATCTCATTGTAGTTTTTATCTGCATCTCCCTTATGATGAGGGATGTTGAGCATTTCCTCATATGCTTTTTGGCTATTCGTATGTCTTCCTTAGAGAGACTTTTGTTCAGCTCATTTTCCCACCTTTTAATTGGGTTAATCATTTTTTTTCGCATAAGGCACTTGAGTTCCCTATGTATTCTGGTTATCAGTCCCTTGTATACCGACTATCAGCATTCTATGATAGTGAAAAAAAATTGGAGGACATAAAAGCAGTGAAGATACTTAATGAGAATAGGACAGTGTGGAATGGGGGAAGTGAAGAGAAGAGGATAGAGAAAGATAACAAATGAACAATAGAGAGGTAGGACATTAGTGAGAAACAGATATGGCTTATTAACTGTTGATGTTGACATGTATAGTATTCTCAACTGGATTTGTCTGAGAAGTATTTCATGATGGGCAAAGTATTTGTACAAGCAACATGAGAAATAGCGATGGACTGTCTTAAAAAATAATTAGAATAATAATAATGATTGGGGAAAACATAGAAAAGATATTGAATGTTGAAGCGGGGAGATTAATGTCTCTGTACTGACTGACATGCATGGCATTCCCTTTTGAAAAAGTAATGTAATACAATGTAAAGTTATATGTAATTCAATGTAATATAAAGAAGAATATGATGATAATAAAAAAAAAAAAGAGCCAATTATAGGACCAAAGGGTGTATCATGTATTTATAAATTAAATAACATATCTTAAAAAAAAAAATAATGGAAGTAAGAAAAAAGTTCTTCCTTATGATAGATCTTTAAGCAGTAATCATAGAATTATAGTACATTAAAGGGACTAGAAAAATCACAATTTGACAACCGTCATTAAACTCATGGCTTCAACCAAGACTCATCAATGGATACCAAAACCAGAGTGTGGAAAATAAGATGAGGAACAGTATAATTACATGATCTCAAATCTTGTCCATACTATGCTCAGTAAGAATAGGGAAAAAGCAGTAACTTTATAGAGGAGGAACCTGTCAGGTAGGTTAACATTACAAGTTATGAACAAATAGGCATTTATGCCCTTGAAATGCTCAGAAGCCCAGTACATCATGTATATTATATTACTGAAAAAATTAACCACTTGAAACAGAGAAACTCAAGGGACCAGCAGATGTCGTAATGATTACACTGTTGGACTCCCACATGGCCAACCATGGTTTGATTTCTGCACTTGGTGACTTAAAACTCACACCAGGTACATGTGCATGCATCTCAAAATCTTGAGAGGAGAACAAAAAAGGGATTGTGGCATGGCCATCCCCCTCAAGGGTTATTTTTTGTGTTCTTTCTCTCTATCTCTCTCTCTCCATTGAGTGCATGCACCCTATAGCAAAAATCTCTCTAAAAAAAAAGAATAAAAAAGAAAAAAAAAGTGAAAGAAAAAGAGAAACTCAATAATGTGTTTATATATATATATACATATATATGTATATATGTGTGTGTGTGTGTATATATATATATATGTATATATATATATATATATACATATATATATATATACACAATTTAAGTAGCATATACTCTTAAAAATGTCCAAATCAGTAAAGATAGATTGATTGTTCCAGAACACAGGTGACTGTAGAGACATGGTAGGTGGTAGGTGAAGTAACCTAGAAATTCTGACTAAATTTCTGGACCAGAAATATTTGCACTATGAAGCACTTTCAAGAGTTAATGCAAAATTATAATATATTCTGTTTCTGAGATAATGGCATTGTATTGAAATTAATTTCCTTATTTTGATAATAGCACTGTAGTTATGTGTGAGAATTCCCTTGTATTTACTAAAATATACTGTAAAGAGTTTAGATCCAAAGAGGTATCATATTGCCATTTAACTCTCAAAGGTTTAAAAAAAAAGGCTGGCCCTATCGATTAGTAGCTTAGGGCGCCAGGTCACACATGGCTAACAGCAATCAAATCCTACTCTGTGTGTCTTGAAAAAAAAAAAAAAAAAAACCTACCTGCACACATGCCTCAGTACTCAAAGTCCTAACAGGATGGAGAAATGGAGAAGAGATTGAGTGTGTTGAGTGTGGCCATATCCTATAGGAGAGTGATTCCTCCTTTCTATCTCTGTCTGTCTTTGGAGAGCACACAGGACCTCTGATAATTAAAAAGAAAGTTAAAAATAACTTATGCTGTATGAAGTATTATATGTATAAATATATAAGTATGTGTAAATATATGTGTGTATGTGTTTAAATATAGACAATAAAGTAGATATGTAAGAAGATAGATGATGATAAATCAATGTGATTAAATGGCAAACATTTATAGAATCCAGGTAAAGAATGTATGCCAACGTTTGTGACATTTTTATAACTTTCCTATAAATTTGAAGTCAAAATAAGTTTCAAAAGAACCTAAGCAACAGAATGTGATAGTTTCATTTAATCCGCGTAAGTACATAATTTAAAATTTCATCAAATGTATTAAAATTTGACTAAAATACTTAAAAATTTTGAAAATAGCTATTAAAAAACGATCTAACTCAAAGACTGAATAGTTAGAACTATCAACTAATTCAAAATGTAAATTGGTCCAGCCACTGTGGAAAACAATAGGGAGGTTCCTCAAAGAACTACCATATGATCCAGAATTCCACTCCCAGGTATCTACCCAAAGGACAGAAGAGCACTCAGTCAGAAAAGTGCTTACACAACTATTTTCATTGCAGTATTATTCATGGTTGCTAAGACTTGGAACCAACCCAAATATCCACAAACTGATGAATGGATTAAAAAATTGTGGCACATATACTCCATAGAATACTATTCAGCCATAAAAAACAACAAGACCCTGGAATTTGATAGAAAGTGGACAAATATGGAAGATATGTTGCTGAGTGAAGCAAGTCGGGCTATGAAAGAGAAACATTGTATGTCTCCACTTAACCTATACCAACTGTTCCCACTCTATGGTAGAAACTGAAAGACTGGAGAACATAAAAGCATTAAAAATTGTAATGGACACTAGAGACAAAGTGGAAAGAGAGTGTGGGAGGGGAAGAGCATAGGAAAAGAAATTTGGGGGGAAAATGGAGAGGTAAGACACTCGTGAGACATAGATTAGGTTTATTATCTGTTGATGAGGATGTGTATAATAGTCTCAACTGGACTGGATTGAGGTGTAAATCATGTTGGGCAAAGTCTCTTCACAATCTAAATGATGTATAGCTATTTAATGTACAAATAATAATAAAAAATAAAATAAATTTTGGATGTTTCCTAACATAATGAAGTAGAATAATTTTATGTATCCTTCTTTTACTCAAAAAGAGATCATGTTTAAATTTAAGAGCTGATATACTCAGGAGGATAATTAAAGCAGAGTAAGGCAGAAGTAAAATGTGCCAATGTTGATTATACATAACAACAAGACGACATTGTTTTGCACATTCCTACATGATCATTATGGAAAGTGCTGTGTGCTATGAAAACATTACGCTATTGTCACTGCGAGAAAGCAAACGGTTCTCTTAAACTATTGTTAGAATGATTATAAAATTGTGTTTACAAATCTTGCAGAGAGGAAAATTTTAATTATTATCCAATTAAAACTCCGCAGTTTGAATGGAGAACATTCCAGTGAATAGATGTAATGTGTAATATTCCGTATAGCTGTTTCAAAGTAAAAAGCCTTCTGAACTTTATTTCTCTGTTATTTGTATTGATTTTCTCAAATGCACATGAATGGCAGTGCGGAAACTACAGCCTAAATTTATGCTGTTCTTATTATACCAGTGTGAAAATGTAATTATGCCTTTTAGTGTAGTTCTGTACATACCATATTTGTATACTATATATGACTAATTTTTCATCGCTTGACTAAAATACAAAGATTCGATATTACAAATCACATAAAGAATTAAATGTGCTGATTTTATGAAGCTGGTTTTCAGGAATTTAGCCTATTGGCAAAATTCAATGATCCCAAATTAATGTCCCCAAATAAAACAAAAAATAAAGTTAGAAATTCTGTTATCAGTCCAGGTCTATCACTGTGAAATCACGTAAAGCATACTAAAAGCCTTGACAGTTATGCTCCTTGCACTTTAGAAATTCTCAAGCATAAACTGATGTGCTCATACGGCCTTTGATCCTGTTTTGAGAGAAGGGGAAATAAATCACACAGCTAATGATCTTCTTCGTTGTTGTTAAAGTCCTAATTGACTAAAGGGTTTAGAAACACAGTATATAGATGTAAATACTAGATACAGTGTGTTTTAAAGAGGAGAGTCTGAGGAAGGACATTTAGAAGAAAAATAGGGAGGCAATGCATTAGTGGCACAAAGGAATGTGTATTATCTGTTGAAGATATTTTGTATTTTAATCCACTGTACTAGGGAGAAATGTTCACCTGTTGAAATATCCACTTTGTTAGCCAAATGATAATGTGATTATATGTATAAAAGAAAATGAAATGAAAAAATTAAAAAAAGGAATAACAACAACAAAATGTCGGTGAGGAAGGGATGGAGGTATGAACAAAGACAAGAGGTGCATACAGAGGGAGAAGCATCCGTGCACCACTGGCCATGTTTACTCTTACTTTATTTTCAAAGATCACCCGGATAACCTCAGTTCACTAAGCAAACTATGAATGCTTTTAGTCCAAAAAAGGGTTTGTATATCAAATATTAGAATCTCATCAGGGATGCAGACTGCTTTTGTTTTTCAGACTCTTGGTTTAGCAGCCATCTCCACATCATCTTTGGATGAGGCTGGGAGAAATCAGAGATGCTGTTCCTCTGGCTCAGCAGAAGTAAACGACCTCCTTGTGCAATGCCTCTTAGAGCAGAGACTAGTCCCCAAGTAGCAGCCATGAAGATAACTGTGAGACAATGAATGGGTGTTGTTTAAGTAATCTTAGAAACCAGCGATGCAGGGAATGCAGTGGTGCAGGGGTAGTTTGGCCTAGCACCTGCAGCGAGACATGAATTCTTGTCAGCAACTCATGAAGAATTAGAGACGCCAACACAGAGGGGATAAAAAGCAGATAAACAGAGCCCCCAAGCAGGGAGCAGTTCCTGGAAAATGGGTTACCAAAGAAGAACTGAGGTGAAGGTTTTTCTGGGTCAAAGGGGCTTTGCTCAGGCCTTTTGTTTTCATTTAGACTTATTCAGTGTCTGAAAAACCGACTTTATGTGAGAAGAGAGAAGAGGTTTACAGGACTGGCTATCGAGGAGAGGAGAAATGCCAGCTCATTGACAAGTTTAGGCTGCTTAAAAAAGAGCATGCAGGGAGGGAGTCTTCTGTAAGGAGTGTCCTTATAGGATAGAGGAGTTGAACCGTGATGCGTGAAGTCCTCAGTTCTTTAAGCCCAGATCTCTAAGATTAGAGGTGTGTCCTGAGACGCGGAATGAAGAACCATGAACCCATGTAAAGTTGGAGAAGAGAATTTGAATGGAAAACTAAAGATTTGAATAGAAAAGAAATACATGCCCATGCCTGAAAAGCATACAGGTGGCAACTTTCAGAGAGGGACATCTGCACTGGGTATGGGGTTAGGCATTACATTTATTCTGAGTTGGTAATGAATATTTAGCAGGGAAAGGTCAGGCATAGAATCTGGCTTCTTAGGAATCCAAGGGCTGCTTCTTGCATTTGCACATCTCTCTCAGGTGAATAATTCAATGACGTAATCACACATGCTCAGTGTGGTCTTTGAAGACATGAGTGTCTATAGCTAGATGCATTTCCCTATTATTAATAGTATGTTGTCCCAGTGGGAATCAGACTGTTGACTTGGTGTCCCATCCTGGTTGTGAATTTCTGTGTGCCTTTGGGTTCCAATGCTGGTTTTGACTGGTGGGACAAAGGGTAGAGTGTGAATTCCATTAAGTTAAAGTGAGTTGACTGGTTTCACAGTAATTTTTCCCTCCTGTTCTGTTGCTTATTCTCCTAACTGCCTAGCCAGACTGCCTCACTAGAACTCCTTTCCAAGACATAAAATAATCAGAAAGTAGCTGTAGGAAAAAACAAATAAAAACTTCAACTAAAAATGAAGAAAGTAATTGGACAACAGTAGATGAAGAGATACAAAATAGAAATTGTTTAAAAACAATTATATAAATATAAATAAATAAATATATAAATATAAATATAAATAAATATACCCTGGAAAGGGGAACTAACATTGCTAAAAAATTATGGATGAAAAAAGTGAATACTAGAAAATATTTTTTAAATTAATTTTAAAGATCTTTTGTCATGATATAGAAATTTAGGGAATAATATAGCCTATTATTCTATTTTGGAAAGATTTAAATAAAAATAAAAATGTGTGAAAAATTTCAAATGACAAAATGATTGTGGCTTATGGTGATCATTGAAAACATTTAGCCATAAACTTCGAGGAATGGTGCTGGGAAAATAGGATATCCATAGGCAGAAAAAATAAACTGGACTATTTCTCACCATATACAAAATTAATTCAATGTGGATTTAAGATTTAAATGACAATATATAAATAAAATTTAAATGACAATTCGTAAATCAAGAAGTGATAGTAAACAGAAACTTAAAATAAAATTTAATGCCATTCTTTATTATTTTAATCTTTTTATACATTCAATCACTATATATCACTATGCTTTTAAAGTGAATTTACTCAGCATGACTTTCTTTACAGAGAGAAATTTAAAATAAATTTTAATAATATTCCTCCCTCTTTTGTTTGTATGTTGGTTACTTGCTCCAAATATGTTTATGCATGTTCTTGTACATGAGTATGTGTTTCTATCATACAACACTGGATCGGAGACATCTTTGTAACATGTTAAGAATATTTTCTGGGACTAGCAGATGACGTAATGGTTATATCACTGGATTCCCACGTTGTCAACCACCATTTGATTTCTGGACACAGTGGCTTAAAATTCCTGCCAGGCACGTGTGCATGCATGCCCAAAGTCCTGAGAGGAGAATGGAGGAGAAGAGACCCTGGGGGGTGATTTCTCATTTTCTGTCTCTGTCTCTCTCTGGCAAGCACACACACACCCTATAGCAAAAACTTCTCAAAAATATATTTTTGAAAACTTTATAAATTGACCACTATGAGTGCTTTAGTACTATTTTTAAATTTTATTTTGTTTATTTATTTCTAAATAATAATTTATTTAATTTTACTTATCATTATTATTATTTTTCTGTTTGCTACAGGGCACATGTTCTCACCAAAAAGAGACAGAGAAAAATAAATAAAGAGCAAAAGTGAAAAAGCAAGTCACAAGGTCTGGTACTCAAACCTCTGTCTACTATATAGAAATCCAGAGCTCTAACCACCAAGTCACCTGCTGGCTCCATGGGTTTTATTATTTTAAATATCCTTATCATCAAATACATCTTTATTTCTAAAAAACTATCAGTTTCAAACATAATCCTCTAATGAGCACAATATACCTTCTTCTTTGGGCAAGTGTTTTAATTTCTTAAATGTAGTCTTGGCAAAGTAAGAGTATCACAAATACTTGATATTCTTCCTTTCCCTGAGTCAGTGCTGGCCTCAGTGACTTGCTTCCCTAGTGGAGTGTCTCAACACCAACATCATCTACTAGGAAGCAATGCCCATTTCTGACCCATGAAACCATGATACTAAAACAAAAAAAACGAAACAAAACAAAAAACACAAAAAAATGGTGCTTGTTTTGAGCTACTTTTTTTGCTTGTTTGTTTGTTTTCTGGGATATTTTTATTATAGGGCATGTGTGCTTGCCAGAGTCACGGAGAACAGCATAGACGGAGAAAGAGAGAAAGTGAGAAATCACACCTGCAATCCCTCTCCTCCATTCTCCTCTTGGTGTTTTTGGCACACATGCACATGTGCCGGTGTGAGTTTCAAGCTCTTGGATCCAGCACTGGAACTGTGGCGGGCCATGTGGGAGTCCAGTGGCTCAACCACCATGCCACTCACTGACCCCTCAATTGTTAATTTCTGGAAAAAAAATGAATAAGAGAAGAGTGCTTCTTCTGGTATTACTATGAAAAGGGAGTGATGTTTTTATTTAATTTGTTTAATGTATTTCTAGATCACTTGACCTTGTACTCCAAATTAGCATTTTCCATCTTTTAATATCTTGCATCATGTGATCACACACATTTAATAAATATTTTTAAAATACAAATGTAAATTGCTATACACCGTGTAACCTAAAAATGTATAATTTAGGCATCTTAAAAGGGTAAAATATAGAAGAAACAACCATATTTAATAATATCGTTATGTATCTTTCTAATTGTGAGCAATTCATGATCACCTTCTGGATAATTTTGAAGCTTTCTGTCTTCCTTTCTGGCCAGTGTTTTGATCATGTTTTTTAGAGAAGGAACTAATGGAAGAAAGAGGAGCCACATCAACTCTGAGAGTTACTCTCAGGATTTCAATTCACAATTTCTTAGTATGACACATTTTTTTATGTCACTCATCTATTTTGTCATGGTTTACTTAATTACAGTTAGATGATACTATACTTAATTAGAGAAAATTAATTTAAATGTATCTCAAAATTCTTGAAGTAAAATAGCTCCCTGAGGTCGTGTTTACTGTGTCTACTCGTGAATTTCCATTATTCCTCAGGACGCCTCCCATATCTGAGTAATTGTCATTGCACAGGGTTACGGACCAGATGACAGTATGAGATGGACTCTATGTATTACCTATTACAGAAGCGTAATTTCTCATTGTATTGTTAGAAAAGTCATGACGCACTTTTTCTGTGCAAAAATGTGTCATGACTTTTTTAACAACCCAATAGATTACACACACACACACACACACACACACACTGAGAGAGAGAGAATTTGTTTCTTTTCTCTGTTCTGATTCATTATCTGATTCTTCACAATATTTTGAACATTGATTAATATGGACACAATTTGCAATATTCAAACACCAATACTGCTCACATTTTGGTAATAGAAATTTTGGCATTGATTCATAAATATATTTTATACAATAAAATGTTAAGGTTGACACAAAATATATTTTCTATAAAATGTATGAAGTGTTCGAAAGTTTCTAATGGTGCTCTTCTGTAATTTTATTTCTGAAGATGTTGGTCTGTTGGAAACTTCTTAAGTGAGGAGTTAAAGAAAATTTGATTTGAGGATACTTTTTGCTTTACTTGAAAAGCACTCTGGCACTCTTCATTGTTCTGAGGCCCTTCATACTGTTTTCATAATTAAGGCCATCCATCTTTAACATTTTTATTGCTGATTTGTAGTGCAGGAGTGCTCGGCTAAGCCTTTGAGAAGTAAATGATCATAGAGTGGTAATTTCAATGGCAATTTCAGCTTTGACTTTGGCATTGCCCGTCTGTTATCTGTTACTTTGAGTGAGAGCCCTGTAAATATAAACGTTGGTCGTTACTGTAGAAATTTAGAATGACAGAAAACATAAATGGACAAGAACATCAAAAGAAAACTGATTTCCTAAGGTGCGATGTAGCCAGACCTGTAAGAAACTAAACTTGTTTCCTGCGTCTCTTATTTAAAACCAACCTTAAGAATCATATTTTTTGAATCATGGCCATTTTACCAGGTTTTTAAAAACATGTTTTTTTCTTAATGCACAAAAGTATATCTCTACATAACTTTACCTTCCCAAGCTTTAAATCTAATAACCACTCACTTCATTCTCAGTAAATTATCTTATTTTTTTTCTTTTCAGTGGAAAGAAAAATAGTGGACATAAAGTTTCAAGTTTTACACCAAAATTGCCATCAATTCAGTAATCCTTCCTTTTCTTCTCTGAAATAGAGAGTGCTCTTGTTCCCATCCCTCTGGCCTTCATGAATAAACATTTTTCTCATCTTTTAATTTTTTTTTGACAAAAATCTGTTTCTTTTATTCTGTGTGCAAGCAATTGAGAGAGAGAGTCAGCATCCACAACAGGGCTGCAGTGCCATGATCCACCCTTAGGTTCTAGCCAGTCCCCAGCCCATGGGCACATGCGTGCCTGGGATGTAAGGGTGTCTCCAGATTTGGCCTGGAACTCCCCATGTGGGACTGCCTTGCAGAGAACCGTGACTGTGCAGCCCCACTGCGGCCTCTCCCACCTTTAACTTCATGGATGTTTTATTGAATATTAGCCACTTTCACACATGTAATTTGCTTTTCCTTTATAATAAAGGATGAGGAGAGCCATGGGGACACAAATGTAATGCAGTGTTCCACATTGCTGATCCCACAAGTCTTGTCCTTAAGTCTCCCTGTGCACCTGGAGCACCTGTGCACAGTCGTGATCCTGGCCAGCTGGTACTGGGGTTAAAGTCACAGCGTGGGAACCCTGTCAGGTAAGGGGATGCCATTTTCTCTGTTGGTATGTCTTCCTGTTTCATGAAATAAATAAATCAATGTTTTAAAAAGATGTAACATCTCTTTTTAAGCTTTTATCCACCATTCCTGCATCGTTAATAGACTTTATTCAGATCATTTGGTCATTTTCAAGGTTTTGTTGTTGTCAAACTTTAATATTCTTTACAATTTGCAAACATGTTCTCCAAGGCTGTGGCTTGTCTTATTTTTGTAATAGCATGTTTCACAAAACAAAGTAGTTAATGTCAATAAAGAACAATCTTGGGAACCAGCAGTTAGCGTAATGGCTATGTCGCTGGACTCCCACGTAGTCGACCGTGGTTCGCGTCTCGGACCCGGTGGCTTACAACTCACGCCGGGCGCGTGTGCGTGCGTGCCCAAGATCCCGAGAGGAGAATGGAGGAGAAGGGATTGCGGCGTGACCATCCCCCCTGGGGGGTGATTTCTCGCTTTCTATCTCTCTGTCTCTCTCTGTCTGTCTGGCGAGCGCACGCGCCCTATAGCGAAAAACCTCTCCAAAAAAAAAAAAAAAAAAAAATAAAGAACAATCTTTATGTATTTTCACTTGTGGTCTATGATTTGAGCATTATAGCTAAAATTTATCACCAAACACACAGATATTTTTTATTCTCTTCCAGAAATTTAATAATTTTAAATTTTACATTGAGGTACATGATAGATTTTCAGTTAATTTGTTCTTATTGTGAGATACATCATGTTTTTAATAAATTTTAATTATGTTTACAAAGAACCAGCTTTTAGATTTTATTAATTTCTTCTACCATTTTACTCTTTTGAATACAAATATACTACACTGCTTTAATTTTTTAATTTTTGTGCTTCAGCTTGCTTTTGGATTAGCATGCACTTTTTCTTAAGTTTAAGCATTTAAACATTTCTTTCTAATATACATATTTGGAAAAAACATCTTTTTTAAGCATGAATTTAGCTATATCCCACATCTATCTATCTATCTAGCACTTTAAGTTAGTTAAAACATTATTTGTTGTTGTTTTTTTAATAATTATTATTTTTATTTATTATTACTATTATTATTTTCACATGAGTTTTGCCAGAGAAAGACATAGAGAGAAAGAGAGAGAGAGAGATGGAGAGAGAGAAAGCAAGCCACCAGGTCCAGGACTTGAACCATGGCCGGCCATGTGGGAATTCCAGCACCTCAACCACCACGCCATCCGCTGGTCCCGTTAAAACATTATTTTTAAAAATTTACACTCAGAAGACCCTTTAAACCAAAGCTGTGTAGAATATATTTTTAATTTTCCAAATACTTCCAAATTTTCTACATATCTTTCACTTATTAATGTATGCATTTATTTTGTTATGAGAATTATATAATTCTCTCTACTTAAAATTATTAATTTTTACAATTTTATTTATTTATTTCTAATACAAGAGAGACAGAGACACAGAACGCCTCAACGGTCTTGACATCACAACCCACCTCCAGCTTCAGCCCTATATGAATGGGCACACACCAACCTGGTGTGTTCAGGGAGAGCTCTAGATGTGAACCCAGAACATTCTTATGTGACTCAGCCTTGCAGTGCCATGTTTTACTCCTGTGCCACCATCTAGCCCCTACCACTTTTTAGTGAAGGGCCCAAGGATATAAGGTAAATAAGGTAAATGTGTTCAGGTGGATTTAGTAGTGGCTGTTCTTCCCACACAGCAGCTGGCTATATGGAGCAGGTCAGAGATTTCTCCCGATTCTCGAGGACTGTCCTAATGAGTCCTGGTTGGGCTTTCTGGAGGAGCCAGTAAGGGACTGGGAACTTTGCTGTGTCTGGGGCCCCTAGGAATGTCACACTGTCAGCATCGCCCACACTGTCTTCAGCAATCTATCAAAAATTCTAGATAGAATATCTGTAACAAACCCTGCAGTCTTACATGGCCTTTACCCAGACAAGCTTATGTTGGTATTTGTGTCTTCCTGAGGTCTCCAGTACAACTCCAAATTTGGAGATGGCCATTTGTTATTTGATTTCAGTTTTTTCTTATACTTTTACTACAAATATAAAACTTGCATGCTTTCCATACCCCCCTTTTCTGGGGGGTATGGAAAGATGTCTTTGTAGTTCTCTGTCTCTGAACTGCAATAGAAATGTACTGTTAATTTGTAATACCCTTTTGCACTGCACCTTAAAAATTTTCCCTCATAGTTTTCATTCACACTTCATAATAATTGAGAAAAATGAACTGGAAAATATTAGGTCATAAAGGCTGAAATCAGATAATTTTCTTTTGTCATCCAGTTTTTAAAACTACACGTTTTGGCAAAGTGAGGTCACAAGTTATATCAATTTCTTTTCTGAAAAGACATTAAAACATAGAAGAATACCACCAATAATAAGAGTTTCTTTAAGCCTATTTTATATGTATGAATTAATAAAAATTTAATTTGTGTGTGTGGGGAAAATATTCAGTTTAGATAAATCATAATTTCAGTCACATGCATTTGCTGAAGCACTAACTCGGACATTTTTTTTTTTTTTCTTGGATGACACAAATATTGGGCCACTGGGAAAGTAGTTATACAGTATTGCGTAGAAAAACAGAAAAATACCTGATGACTTTCCCGACAACCTGATAACTTTCTACTTTCATCAACTAGACAACCAAAGGAACAAAGAAGCTCCTACTACCCTAAGACTAAGACACCTAATGCAACATCGTAAGATAGTTTACATAATTTTCCCAATTGTGTGGAAAAATAGTTGAAATTTTTCTGGTTGTAACTTGAGGTCATAGTCAGTTTTTTACAATTACTATGTCCATGATGAGGTATGGACTTATTTGTGTTTGATGTTTTTAGTGTATTCAAGCACAGAGCTATTTGTGGTGAATGATGCAGGTAACAGCTAATGTTCTATACTCTTGCAAATGAGGTTATCTTGTTTTTTTGTTTTTGTTTTTGTTTTTTTCCATAACCTAACAAGTCTTGCATTGGCATTTTTACTGAAATTATTATTTTTCTTCTTAATCATTTAACTAGCATGTAGAAGCTGTGCATTGCAGGATAATTGCCTTTTATTTTGCTGTTTTTTGAGTCCTTTGGCAAATTCTAGCTAATTCCTACTTAAATGATTTTCCTTTACAAAAAAGGAAACTTTGGGGCCAGCCTTATAGCCTGATAGTTAAGGGGGCCAGACTCAACGTGGCTGACTTTAGTTTGAAACACACCCTGACAGTTTAAAAATCCCATGGCATGTGTGCCTGTGTGCTCTAAGTCCCAACGAAGTAGAGGGATGGAGGAGAAGGGATTGTATGTGACCAAGTCCATGTGGGAGTTTTCTCCTCCTCTTTTTCTCTTTCTTTCTCTTCCTTCTTCTTCTTTTTTTTTTTTTAATCTCTCGCTGTCTCTCTGTCTCTTTAGTGAGCATATGAGCCCTTGGTTATGAAAAAAAAAAAAAAAAAGGAATTGTGGGCCAGCCAATGTTGTGGTGGTTAAGGCTGCTGGATTCTATATGGCCAACCACAGAGCTCAAGTCTCAGACCTGACATGTTTTCAAACACGTGTACATGCAAGTCCAAAATCCCAAGAGGAGAAAGGAAGAAAAAGGACTGTGGTGTGGCCATATCTCTGGGGTGTGCTTTCTCACTTTCTCTTTCTCTATCTCTCTGTACCCTATAGCACATTTAAGGGGAAAGAAAAGAAAATATTTTGATTACCCCCTATATTTGCATTAAAATCCAAGTTGTATACTGTGACCTACAAGACCATACGTAGTTTCAGCCCTTCCTCCTAATGCCACCCTGTGCCCCTTATTGAATTCCTGTAACAGTTCGTTCTTTCTGTCCTAGAACATACCAAGTTTATTCCTAAGTAATGAACTTTATAAAAGGAAGATATGCATTTTTTTCTCGAGTATTATTTTGACTTGTTCTTTTGGATTATGCCTTCTCAGTCTTAAATGCTCACTTTAAATATCACCCAAATCTGAAAAAGTTTATTCCCTAACAAAAAGTAGCCATTATGAGAGCAGATACACTGTCCCCACCATTCTCAGTGACGTTTCCAGGTCCCAGAATAAATTCTGATATAGTTTAGTTATCTGTAAATATTTCTGAATAAATGAATATCAAATATCTTTTGAATGTATTAAAATTTTCAGAATTTCAAAAGAGTAGTAACAGTAATGAAAATTAAATCTATGTTTAACAGAAAGGTTTCATCAAATTTAAGCTATGTTTAACAGAAGCCTTCATAATAAGACTTCACTGTTAATTTAAAAGTGAATAGTAAAACTACTTGTGTTAAAACACTTCTATTTCTATGGCACCAGCAGTTGGCGTGATGGCTATGTCACTGGACTACCACGGTTCAAGTCCCAGATCCAGTGCCTTGAACTTACGCTGGGCGCGTGTGCATGCGTGCCCAAGACCCCGAGAGGAGAATGGAGAAGTGGTGATCGTGGAGTGGCCATCCCCCCTGGGGAGTGATTTCTCGCTTTCTGTCTCTCTGTCTCTCTCTGCCTTTCTGGTGAGAGCATGCACCCTACAGCAAAAACCTTTCCGTAAACAAACAAACAAACAAAAAAACAAAAAACACATTTATTTCTAGTGAAATAAGAACTTTAATTCATTACTAAGTGTGTATACTTTGATTTATGGACATACTGTTATGCATTGCCTCAATAAAAATATTGACACTTTTCATTGGATGCTAAAAACATATAAACTTTAAAACTCTGCAGATAATATGATCCTAAATTACTTTCTTTTTTTTTTTTTTTTTTTTTTTTGAGAGGTTTTTGCTATAGGGTACGACAGAGAGAGACAGAGAGCTAGAAAGCGAGAAATCACCCCCCATGGGAGATGGCCACGCCACAATCCCTTCTCCTCCATTCTCCTCTCGGGATCTTAGGCACACACGCACACGTGCCCGGCGAGTTTAAGCCGCCAGGTCCGGGACGCAAACCGTGGTTGACTACATGGGAGTCCAGCGACATAGCCATTACGCTAACTGCTTTTCCCTAAATTTCTAATATTTGATTATCAACAAATATTAAAACATAGGGCATTCACTTATTTTATGCCTTTTTTTCCCTTTGATAATAATTATAAGTTGTCAAGAAGCAGAAAATTCAACAAAACACAACATGTGTCTCTGATGCATCAACTATATTAGTTTTCTTTTATAAGAAAGAATTAGACAGTAATTATCACTGCAATGTCAGATTTTTAAATGAATACATGTTTAGTTATATTAACACCAAAAATAAGGCATCTTCATGAGAGTAAAGAAAATATAAGAAGGGCCAACAGGTGGCATAGTGATTAAGGTGCTGGACTCCCACATGGCCGACTGTGGATGTAGTCTCTGACCTAGTGGTTTAAAAATCATGGTGGGTGTGTGTGCATGTATGCCCAAAATCCCAATGGGATAATGGAGGAGAAGGGATTACAGCATGGTCATCCCCTCTTGCAGGTGATTTCTCACTTCACTTTCTCTCTCTTACAAGTCCACGTATTATGTAGTAAAAATTTAAGGAAAACAAAACAAAAAAATAATGAAAGAAAGAAAGAACATATAGGAATTAAGAATAAGCCCAGGATATGGGATAAGCAGATAATGTAATGGTTACGTCACTGGACTCCCACATAGTCAATCATGGTTTGAGTCCCAGACCCGGTGACTTAAACTCTTGCTGAGCATGTGTGCATGCATGGCCAAAATCCCCAGAGGAGAAGCTATTGTGGCAGGGTCATACTCCCTGGGGAGTGATTTCTTGCTCTCTGTCTGTCTCTCTGGCAAGCACACAAACTCTATGGCCAAAAAAAAACAAACAAAAAAAACAAACAAACAAACAAAAAACCCTCTAATTTTTTTTTTAAATAAAAAAAGAATAAATCTAATACAGAGATAGAAAAGGAAAAGGAAAATAATTGAAATTTTAAAAATGCTGTTAACATAGGCACTTTTTATTCTTCTTGGGAGACTTCATCTTATTTCTCTTGGTTAATTATTTCCTCTGGACGAACTCCAGCAGTATTGACTTCATTGCCAAATACCTCCTAAGTTATGGAACATAATATAAGTTTCAACATCCTTAGATATTAAGGCACAGTCTTAAAAACACAGAAAAAAGAGACAAAATAGAATACATAAGCTATAGAACAGTTTGATTTTCACAAAGTATTGTTTTGGAATCTTGTAAGCCTGATAATTCTTTCTATTCTGATACTTAAGTCTATTTCCCTTATTTCTCAGAAACTTCCTCCATTGCCACTCAACTGACCACTGAGGTTTAAATAGTTCATGTAATTGCCAAGATTTCTGGTGAGAAACATTTATAACAAACATGTTCACTCTTTCCATTAAAGTTTATACCACCATGAGCTTGATGTACTATTGATCGTTTTTTACAGTACTTGCCAAAGATCTTTCTGCTAGAGCAATTTCTTGTAATTGCACTTGTACAAAAAAGCTAGCGACATCTGGGGGTAAGGGTAAGAATTAAATAGATAAAACATTTTGAAACTCTGTGCATTTCTAGCAATTAAAAAATTAAGATGTCATTAAAGCAGGATATTGTCCCCTGCCTAAAATACTAAGCCTTTCTATTTTAAGATTGTCTATAGAGGCTGACTTTACTGTAATTATTATTATTATTAATAAAACTATTTTTAGTTGAAAATCAAAGTTGATCTACCTTGACCTCACTTATAGTCTTGATATTACTCCCACTATCAATTTAAAAGCCAATATTTTCCACATAGGCTGGCTAGAGAAGAACGATACAGTTGAAAACAAAGAATCTATTATTAAATTCTGAATTCCAAAAGGAGCTCAAGAAATAACAAAACTACTACTTTAAACAGGGGTTTCAATTTTAAAATCTAAGTTTATGAAGTTCGTTTTTCATTCCATGGGCTAAAAATTAAAAAAAAATCATACAAAGGAATTCAAAATATAGAAAAGTGGTAATGCAGAATGATATAAGGAAAGAAATCCCTTTCCTATAGAGATTACATTTCACCTAATAGATGAGAATTGAAGGGAGCATAACCTGGATTAAATATGGTGTAGTCCCTGAGTCTTGATGGAGAAGGGAAAACCACAATGAACCACCTGTTTGTGTTTGGGAATCCCAGAAAGGAGAATTTAAGGATCAGCTTCCCAACATGAGCTCTAGGAATTTGCCAATGTCATAAAGAGGACCCATGTGTCCTGCAAAAAAAGTGACTGAACTGAGATTCTAAATAGATAGATCTGAGGGGCTTTCCTGATCCAAAAAAAAAATATGAAAATATCTGCAATGGACCAGTTTATCAGAATAATCTTTGCAGAAAAGAGATGAAGATCAAGTAAATGCTTGGGACCTGTGGCTCCGAAATGTTGGGGTGCATGCAATATTTCAGTATGTTTGAAGCGTAGATCACCCTTCTGATGATCTACTGTGTTTGGCAAGCTCTGGCTTATAAAAACATTAATCGTTTTCTTCTGCTCATAATCTGCAACTAGGCTGGGAATCAGGTAGGTTTCTCTCTACAGCTCATTGTGACGACAGAGGTGGCAGCAAGGATCCACGGTCAATATGGCTCACACAAGTACAATAGAACTATTGTAGTATATTGACTTGGGCTGTTGATTTACAGTACAACTGACACTGTTAGTTAGGGATTAATTTCCTTTCCTTCTAAAACTTTTCCCCTAGCTATTTGGGCTTCAGCTTCCTCCAGTGAAATGATAGTTGGACTCGAAGGGTAAGTACTTCAAGAGGCCTGATCAAAGCCAAAAGTCATCTTATAACAACTTTAAAAAATTCCATATATCACTTCTACCATAATCTACTGGTCAAGCAAGTCACTTAAGCCATTCTTTCTTTCTTTCTTTTTTCATTTTTTTTGTTTTTTTGGGGGAAGAAGTTTTCACTATAGGGCGCGTGCGCTCGCCAGACAGATAGAGAGAGACATAGAGACAGAAAGTGAGAAATCACCCCCCAGGGGGGATGGTCATGCCTCAATCCCTTCTCTTCCATTTTCCTCTCGGGATCTTGGGCACGCACGCACACGCGCCCGGCGTGAGTTTTAAGCCACCGGTTCTGGGACGCAAACCGTGGTCGACTACATGGGAGTCCAACGACATAGCCATTACACTAACTGCTGGTTCCCTTAAGCCCTTCTTTTCACATGCAAAATACATATATCCTCAAAAGCCCTATAAAATACTCATCCTATTATTATATTGGTGTGAAGCCCACTATCTTATCATGTTTAAGTGAAGATAGTGCTCCACATTTATAATTTTATGATTTTTTTAAAAAATAACTATTTATTTAGTGTTAATTATTAGTATTATTTTTTTAATTTGACCAGAAAAAGAGAGAGAGAGAGAGAGACAGAGACAGAGAGAGTGAGAAATGAAGCTGCCAAGTCCAGGACTCAAGCCAGGTCAGCCATGAGGGAGTCCAGTGCCCTAACCACCACACCACCTGCCGGCCCTTGATTATATGATTCCTGATTGTTTGTTTAAAAGAATTAGGTATTTATTTAATTTTATTTGTTATTAATTATTAATTATTATTATTATTATTATTTAATTTGATGAGAGAGACAGAAAGAGAAAGGGAAAGTGAAAAAGCAAGCTGCTCGGCCCATGACTTGAACCACTGTCAGTCATGTGGGAGTCCAGCACCTTAATCACCATGCCAACTCGTGGCCCCTGATTCTTTCTTTCTTTTTTTTTTTTTCCTTTGTTTGGAGAGGTTTTGCTATAGGGCATGTGTGCTCAACAGAAACAGAGAAACAGAGAAACAGAAAACAAGAAATCACCCCCCAAGGGGAGATAGCCAAGCCGTAATCCCTTCTCATCCATTCTCCTCTTGGGATCTTGGGCACGTACGCACGTGCGCCTAGCATGAGTTTAAGCCACTGGGTCTGGGACTCAAACCACAGTCGACTACATGGGAGTCCAGCAACATAGCCCTTACACCAATTGCTGGTCTCCTGGCCCCTGATTCTTAAGTTTTACAAAGATTCCCTAGATTCATCTGTCATCTTAAATAAAAAAATAAGTTTACTGTAGAAAATTTTAAATTGTAAACTTCCTATTTCATATATCCTCCCCATATCATAAGTTTTAATATCTTAGTTAAAGAACTTTTTAAAAAAATCTCAGCATTATAATTCACAAAATAAACTATTTCAATTAGGTTTTTTTTTTTTTTTTTTTGGAGAGGTTTTTCGCTATAGGGTGCGTGCGCTCGCCAAACGGAGAGAGAGAGACGGAAAGCGAGAAATCACCCCCCAGGGGGGATGGTCACGCCGCAATCCCTTCTCCTCCATTCTCCTCTCGGGATCTTGGGCACGCACGCACACGCGCCTGGCGTGAGTTTTAAGCCACTGGGTCCGGGACGTGAACCGTGGTGGACTACATGGGAGTCCAGCGACATAGCCATTACGCTAACTGCTGGTTCCCCCAATTAGGTTTTAATAATGGCACATGCATTCAATTTTTCTTTGTTCTATAATTTCCACATAGAAATAAAAGGATTTTCTTCTTTAAATACTGGGGAGGTTTTAAGTAATGTCAGTGTATGGGGTGCATGTGTGATCTATGGGTGTATGTTTATTGCATGTGGTGTGTGTGTGTGTGTGTGCACTTGTGTGTATACTTTGGTTTTGCTTAATATTTTAGATTTAGTTATTTATTAATGTATTTTACATAATGACAAAACCTTTTCGATGCCTAACTTAAAAATATGTATTTATTATAAACATCTAGATCCCCTTAATAAGGGCAGATGTTGACACTAACAAAACTGATCCACTCTTCCTGACATTTCATTGTAAAAGCATGTCATTTGCAATCTTGTATTGTCATGGAAATCAGTTTCTAGGACACACTGAGCACACTTGTAAATCATGTTTTCAGACACCGCCTCCTCCTTCCACACATCTGTCTCTTGGCCTTTAATACCATTGCACTTTTTCATTTGCCAACATCATGGATTAAAATCATTCATCCAGCTGGACATACTGACCTTTGTAATTGCATCTGTTTGAACTAAACCTTCTTTTAATTAAGAGATTTCTACCAATTAGTTACATTCATATTTAGTTTATTACTGTGTAATGGCTACAGAATTGGAGGGCTTAGATGAATATATTCAAATTAAACCTGAGTCTTACCTGGGTTTGGTCAAATTTTGTAATCAATTAAGTTCTTTGAAGGAAGCCATTCCCAGGTGGTAAGACTTAATATTTTTTGAATAATGCAAAATATTTAGATTCAATAAACTAAAAATAAATTTTAAATTGTTTAGCCAAGTTATAGCACAATTCTGAGTATAGTTATGTAACTTTCAAATAGACAGTTTTAAATTTTTAATTCAGATATTTAAAAAATTTTAGATAGCAGTTTATTTTTATACTATCTAATATTGTGTGTGTGTGTGTGTGTGTGTGTGTGTATGTATTTTTAAATTATTTTTTGGCCTTAGAGTGCATGTGGCCACTGGAGACAAAGAGAGACAGAAACAGTGAGAGGGAAAGTGAGAAATCTCCCCCCATGGGGATGGCTACACTGCAATCCCTTCTCCTTCATTCTTCCCTCTGGATCTTGGGCATGCACACATGCCCAGCATGATTTTCAAGCCACTGTGTCTGGGATTTGAACTGTATTTGACCATGTGAGAGTCCAGCAACGTAACTTCCATGCTGGTCCCAATATTGAGTGTATTTTACCTTACAACTAGTCACAAAATAATTTCTTCACTGTGCTTTATTAAGAATATTTTTGTTTTAAAAAACTTAATGAAATATCCTTCATATTATGAAAACAAAATATATTCATTACCATGCACCATTTATAATTTTACCCCAACATTTAATTTTAATGCATTATTAATTACACATACATATATATCATGCATGTCTGGACATACTAGAGCTCATATGTGATGCTCAGCTATACACATATGTTTATATAAATGTCTGTCAGAGAATGTATCAATCACTTACCTAAGAGCATGTGTTAGTGACATAGTAGAATAAGGATTAACAAGCAGGTTTTTTCATTAGACTTCAGTGTTTTATTCACTGCATGATTTTATTTTTCAATAAACAGAATTTCATCCTCAGAGACATAGTTACTGCCATAGTCATAAGAATATTGTAAAAATATTGTAAAAATATTCTTATGAGAGAGAGTAACTGAGTTACATGGGCATCCACAACATCAAATCAATTAAGTCTATCAATGTGAGTAAATTGTAAATTACTTAATAATGTTAAAATGTATTTTTATTTGAAAATGTGTGAGGAATGCTGACTAAAGAAAAACTGTCATTATGGGTTTGTGCTAAATATACTCCGTCCCACAAAATGGCGAATTAGCAGAGACATCACAAAGCGTTCTGTGGGGGAACTTCTCGATATGAATGTAAATTGTTATAAATTAATCAAGTGATAGCCAAAATACATTTTAGTGATGAGCCTTCTTGGTGAAGATTTTATCATGTAATCTGAAATTAAGAAAAAATGAAGTTTAGAAAACACATTACATATAGAAGGATGATATGTAAAATTTTGATTTTCGTTAGAGTAACACTTCAAAATTACTAGATGTCTTCCATAAGCTTGTGAGAAATATGTATTATTGAAAAAATATTACACATGGATTTAAACACATTGTACACCAGAATAAACTTATATTTTATTCCTATTTTCCATGAACTTTTGGAAGTGTCCTGTATTAATTAATGTGTTATTTCCTATCATATGTTTTGAACAACCTTCCATTATTTACTAGGTGGAAGGGTAGAGACCAGGAGAGTCCACATTACAGAGCAAAGCAACTTCCTTCTTTCAACTTCACCATCTAGTTGTTAAAATATATCTGAAATGAGAAATATAGAGATGATATCTTTCTCTCAAACTCCCTTCTTACTTTATGCTAGCTGAAATACTTTGAGTTGGGCAAAAGAAGGAGGATTTGAAAAAAGGATGTTGAGAGAATGTTTAGAAATGTACACACACACACACACACACACACACACACACAGCTTGGCTGTAAGGAAGATCCATTTTGTATTAAACACTGGTAGGCCCTAGGCTTGTGTAAATGAAGGATGAAGTGTGGAATGCCAATAGTAGTCTCAAGTCTCTTAGGGATCATGAATTCTATTACCCCATGAGAAAGGCAAATGAAAATTAGGTAGTATGGGGGGAAATCATTGTGACAGCACGAGGGGACTACTTAGTGTCCAAAGGCCCTGGAAGACAATGAATATCTCAATAAAAGATGGACAAAAATGGAAGGACAGAGGCTGACAATATCAATAAGTTACAGAGATACTAGTTATATCATGGGGAAAATAAAAAGATAAAATTATGACCAATAAAAATGGGAAGAATTGACTTTTTCTGCTTTCGGATGTATCTAGCAATGAGTATTGTATTGAATTTCTCCAGAGAGGAACAGAATACAAAGACAAACGTAAAAGCATAGGTGAAAAAAATGACTCTGATTGTCCTGAATTTCCTATAAAGTCACTGAATACATTGACACAATATATATAAGACTTTGTCTCAAATCTATCTCCCTAGGATCAATGTAGATGAATGAATATATCCTGTAGTTACATTCTGAACATTGTGAACAAATATCAAAACCAAATATAAATATATCAAAACATCACGTTGTGCTTTCTAGATATATACAATGATTACTTACAATTATTATTTATCAATAAAAATTGTTTAAAAAATGTAAAAGCACAAAGTGGGACCAGCAGATGGTGTAGTGGTTACATTGCTGGACTTCTATGTCATCAACTGAGGTTTCAGTCCCAGACTTGGTGGCTTAAAACTCACACTGGGCACATGAGCATTTGTGCCCAAAATCCCAAGAGGAAGATGAAGGAGAAAGGATTATGGCCTAGCCAACCACCCGGTGGCAGGAGGTGATTTCTCACTTTCTGTCTCTCTGGCTAGTGCATGCACCCTACAGCAAAAAAATCTCTGTACAAAGAAAAAACACAAAGTAGACATTTCAGCAAGTAGTTGAACGTGTGTGTGTGTGTGTGTGTGTGTGTTTTCTATTTCACTTAATTAGAAAGCCTTTATAGTAGGATACTTCAAAAAACTTTATAATTTCCCTTTCCCAATAAAAATTACAAGGCGAAGTGGCATCTATGAGGAAATGATATAGATTACATTTACAGATGCCTTAACCACCTGTCCACCTGTAAGTTGCAAGTGGAATTATTTTATTAACAAATTCAATCTTACGATTCTTGGTGAAGAACTTAAGTTTTGAATTTTGCTATCAATAAATAAAATGAAACTATCTCTCATCTAATAGTGCACCTTGATGAGAGATTCTCTTCTTACATAACTTCTATGAAACCAGCCAACCCCATAGGAAATATATGTCTGAAATGTATATCAAATTTGTAGAAAATAAGTTGTAATATCTGTTTCTAGTATTCTCAAATTTACATTTAATCATCACATACAAGTTTGATCCAAAATTTAAATATGGAGCATTTTGTATTTAATTATTAATTATTGAATTAAATTGTTTATCCCATTATAATCTAAGACTGCATTTCTTCTATAAAGGAAAAACTATAATCATGTTATTTGCTTCCAAACCATCACTACAAAGATTTTTTTCTTTTAGTTTTTATTTAGGCATTTTTTTCTTTGAATTTATGTAAGTCTGCCTAGCTTTAAGCTTAGGAATTCATAATAATACATGCATTCTTAGTTGGCAGTCAGCAGTTTAATTATATAAATATAATAAACCATTCTCCAAGGTGTTTTTTTTTGTTTATATTTGTTCTAAAATAAATACGAGCTTTCAAAGTTAATATTTGGATTAAACTTAACTGATAATTAAATGATCAAAATCAGTAATAATACATGCAGTAACATAAACCATTTTGTTCCCTAACTGCAAGGAGATTATGAGGCTAATTCAAGCTGCATAGGTTTTTATGAACTATTCAGTATTTTCATCAAAGCATTATAGTTTCCTTTATAACAAACACATTGTTAACTGATGGAAAAAGCATTATGAAGTCAAGTTTTATATATATGTTATAAAATGGTTGGAATTTATAATCGTCAGTAATGATGAGTTATAATATCTATCTTCTAAGGATTAGTTGATATCCTAAGTAAATTATTATGGAAAGTGTCATTTTTCAAGCATTAAATTATATAACCACATCTACCACTTATTTTTAGGTACATCTGAGAGTCAGGGAATTTTCATTTAATCCTCTATTTGGAGAGCTATTTCAAATAGCACAGAATGTGGTAATATAAGTCTCTTTCACTTTTATCGTTGGAACTAGGTAGTGGAAAAATGAGTTCTTGAAATGCAAAATAATTTTGAAAAAGCTTTTGCACAAAATGAGCACATAAACTTAACACTTTAAAGCAAGAAGTACAAGATTAAACATTAAGCATTTAAAGCCACATACATATTTTAGGAGCATTTGGAGAAGGAATGGCATTAAAATTTACTGAAAGCCAATAATACATCAAGCACTGTGCAAAGAGATACCACCTCTGTGATCTGGTTTAATTCACATAAACACCAGTCAAAATAGGTATGATATTTTAATATTGTTCAAAATGGCGTTTAGCAGTTTAAGCAATTTGCCTTCAGCCACAAAGATAATAGTGATTGACCCAGATATTAACACAGGTATGTCTGTTTCCAACATTAATAACCTTTGAATCATGTGAAAAGCATTGGTTAAGAGTACCATTCTGGAAATGAACAGCCTGGTTACATTTTTTCCCCCTTCAGGTTTTGCCATAAGGTGCTGCAATCGCCTGAAAGAGACAGTGAAAAGGAAAGTGAGAAATCACTCCCCAGGGGTGGTGGCCACTGTGCAATCCCTTCTCCTCCATTCCCCTCTTGGGATTTATTTATTTTTTGGGGGGGGGAGGGGGAGCTTTTTTCTTATTGGGCGCATTGTGCTCGCCAGAAAGAGAGATACAGAGAAACAGAAAGTGAGAAATCACCCCCCAGAGGGGATGGCCACGCTGCAATCCCTTCTCCTCCATTCTCCTCTTGGGATCTTGGGCATGCACTCACACACACCTGGCGTGAGTTCAGGCCACCGGGTCTGGGACTCGAACTGCGGTCGACCACATGGGAGTCCAGCAACATAGCCATTACGCTAACTGCTGGCCCCATCCCCTCTTGGAATTTTGATGACACATGCACGTGTGCCTGGCAGGATATTCAAGCTGCCAAATCCTGGACTCAAACTGTGGTTGACCATGTGTGATTCCAGCACCTTAACCACCATGCCACTTACTGACTTTCTTCTAAATCTTTTATTCACCTCTTATTGGCCTTAATTCAGGACAACTACTTAACACTGTCCACCTCAGTTTCTACATTCTTCATTTGAATACAATGCATTAATATTAAATGAATGAGTCAATCTAGTGGGATAACATATACTTAATAAGTACTCAATGAATATTAACCACATTTCCTTCTACTCAAGGTCTAATTGGCTTAATTAATAATAATTGCAAATAATTGGCTAATTATTGGCAAAGCAGGAGAAAGGATTCTGGTTTCCTCACTCTCATTTCAGTATTTTGTTCATTCACCTACCTACCATTCTGTGAAACAAAGTAGATTGATTTTTCTAAATTTTTGATTACCTTCATAGAAGTAACCAAATGTTCCCTCTATGACATCCTTTGGGAGCGTGACCCTGCTTACACACATCTGACAATGTGGAGAAATGCTTGAAGCAGTAGAACATGCACCAAACTAACTATCTTGTTCTATCAAGGTAGCCTGCCATGGTCCCACGGGTGCCGACAGGGGACTATTCCTGTGTTGGACATCCAGACTGCATTGCAGCACGAGTAGCAGGATCGTCAGTATTTGCACTGGTTCTGCCTGCTGTATGGGACAAGGTGATGAATCTAGATGGATGCTGAATATGGAGTGGATAGTATCACAGCTCAGATTCCAAACTTTATGAAATCTGCACTTTAGAGGAGACAGCCAGAACTGGTGTTTATCTTGGCCAGGAGGATACCCAGGTGCCAGCAGGAACACTAAGTTCCTTTCAATACTGTTATTTTATTTTCAAATTTTCCAGCAGCATGAAATGATTCTGAGAACTATTTTAGATAGAAGAATGGTGAAGACCTTGTTACTTTGACACACTTAACAAGGTGGGTAGGTGCAAAAAGACCCATTGTCAACAGTCCCTTAAAGCAGGGTCATACGTACACTGCACTGTAAAACCTTGGCACTAAACTCCTTTGCTAGGCATGATTTCTGTCAGTGAATTATTTCAAGGAAAAAAAATTGAATTACCTCAATTACTGTCTCTGTATGAAACAACATATTATATGATAATTAATACCAATTCTATAGAAATAACCATATCTTTTTTGTTTTATAATTTATTTCCATTTAATAGTACATCTTTATGGTATACAATATGATTTTCAAAGCATGCATGCATTACATCCATGTATTATGTTTCTATATCCTTTAGTCAATCAGTTTCAGTCATCGAGGGCAGAGACTCGGTATATATTAAGTGGAAACATACAATGTCTCTCCTTTATCGCCTGGCTTGCTTCACTCAGCAGTAAATCTTACATATTTTTCCACTTTCTGTCAAAAGTCAGGGTTTTATTGTTTTTTAATGGCTGAATAGTATTCCATAGAGTATATGTGCCATAATTTTTCTACCCATTCATCTGTCGGGGGCATTTGGGTTGGTACCATGACTTGGCAATTGTGAATAGTGCCACAATAAACATCGATGTGCAAGCACTTTTCCGATTAAGTATTCTTCTGTCCTTTGGGTAGACACTAAAAAGTGGGATTGCTGGATCATATGGTAGTTCTATTTGTAGATTTTTGAAGGATCTCCAGATTGTTCTCCACAGTGGCTGGACCAATTTACATTCCCACCAGCAGTGTAAGAGAGTTCCCCTTACCCCTGCCAGCATTTATCATTTTTTGATTTTTTAATCATAGTCATTCTGACTGGGGTTAGTGTGTGTGAAAGAATAGGGTCTGAGGAAGGACATTTAGAAGAAAAATAGGGAGGAAAGTCATTAATAGGTCAAAGAAATATGATATTATCTGTTGAACATTTTTTATAGTTTTATCAACTGGACTAGGGAGAAATGTTCACCTGTTGAAATATTTGCTTTGTAAGGTAAATAGTGTGACTGAATGTATAAAAGAAAATGGAATTAAAAATGAAAAAAAAAGACATGCATGCAGTATGTGATAGTCAAACATAGAATATTGCTATATGCATATTTTTGAACAAAGAAACTTACATTCCTGTGTCTATTAAGCACTTTTTCAGAACCCCTCCCAACCATTCCCCATCCCCCCTTCCCATATAGTCTCTGGTATTTATACTACTCCTCTCTACTCTTTTGCTTTCAGATATTTTTTTGAGAGGTTTTTTCGCTATAGGTTGCGTGTGCTCGCCAGACAGAGAGAAATAGAGAGACAGAAAGCGAGAAATCACCCCCCTGGGGGGATGGCCACGCCTCAATCCCTTCTCCTCCATTGTCCTCTCTGGATCTTGGGCATGCACGCACATGGGCCCGGCGTGGGTTTTAAGCCACCTGGTCCAGGACGTGAACCACGGTCGACTACGCGGTCGACTACATGGGAGTCCAGTGACATAGCCATTATGCCAACTGCTGGTACCACCTTCAGATATTTTGATTTCTGCTATAATGTGCAGATTGGTACACACTTAGTGGGAACATACTGTATTTGTCTTTCATAGTCTGGCTTATTTCTCTTATAATCAATTCTTCTATATTCATCCACTTTGTTTTGAATGACAGAATCTTATTTATGGTCAAATAATATTTCATAGTGTATATTTGCAACATTTTTGCAAATTACCCTGTAGAGAGGATGGCCACACCGCTAGTCCTTCTCCTCCTGTTTCCTCTTGGGATTATGGGTATGCATGTACATATGCCAGGCATGTTTGGACTTGAAATGCACAGTCAGCCATGTGGGATCCGGTACCTTAAACTCTATGCCACTTGCTAGTCCCAAATTACTTACATTTTATACTTATATATTCTTGTAAGTAATAAAAACATTTTATCCTAGAATAGCACTTTATTTCTATTTTAGTTTCAACTATTAATTAATTAATTAATTTTTAAGGGCTTTGCCAAAGGGCACATGCACTCACCAGAGAGGAAAGGGACAGTCAGTGAGACAGAAAGTGAGAAATCTTTCTCCCAGGGGATTTTGAAGTTGGGCAGTGAGTTACCTCCTACTTTATTATGTTCCACAGCATTGCCTTGGTGATATAAGGTCCCTTGTGATTCCAGACAAATTTACAATTGTTTTTTCTATTTCTGGTAAGAATATCACTAGTAATTGGATTGGAATCACATTGAATATGTAAACTAATTAGGGTAAAACTGATTATATTGATTCTTGCAATCCAAGAACACAGGACTTCTTCATTTTTTGTATCATACTCAAATTATTTTTTTCAATTTTTCTTATAGAGATCTTTTACCTCTTTGCTTAGTTTTATTCCTAGGTATCTTATTTGTTATGTGGCTATTGTAAATGAGATTGCTTTCTTCCATTTTGTCTCAGTCTATCACTGTTGGTGTATATAAATGATATAGATTTTTGTATATTGATTTTGCACCCTGCTACTTTAAAGCTTTAATGAATTTATTTATCACAGCCAAGAAGAGGTTAATTTTTTTTATTTTTATTTTTTGTCATGGATTCCTTTGAATGTTCTATGTATATAACAGTATCAGCTGCAAGTAGGTACAGTTTGGCTGTTTCTTTCCTATCTGAATCCCCTTTATTTTTCTCTCTTGTTTTATTGCATTAGCTAATGGGAAGTACTAGTACTAACCACAGTATTTTCAACAAGAAAGTGGAGAACATGGGCACCTCTATATTACTCCAGTTTTTAGTGGAAGGCTTTCAACTTCTTCATGTTCAGGTTGATGTTAGCAACTTGTCTCTTTTGTATAGCTCTTATTGTGTTGAGGAGTGTCTATTCTAACCCTATTTTATCAAATGCCTTTTCTGCATGTAGAGATCATACTTTTTATTTTATTTTTTATCTTAGTCTCTAATAATGTAATATGTTACCTTATTGTTTTGTGTATGCTCAACTATTCTTGAATCCCTGGGATAAAGCCCACCTGGTTATAGTGTATAATCTTTTTAAGATGCTGTTGCATTTGGTATGCTAAAATCTTGTCAAGTAATTTTGCATTAGTGTTCATTAGAGGAATTGGTCTATGGTTTTCGTTTTTTTTTTTTGTTTGTTTGTTTTTTTGTTTTTTCTTTTTGCGATGTCCTTGTCTTGTTTTGGAGAATGAGTTTGGTAAATAGTTTGAAGAGTATGGGTTAGCTCTTTTTTCTTTAATTAATTAATTAATTAATTTTTATTTTTTATATACATTCAATCACATTGTTAAGCTTACAAAGTGAACGTTTCAATATGTGAACATTTCTCCCCAGTCCAGTTGATCAAAATATCAGCTCTTTTATAAAACTTTTGTAAAATTCAGAAGTGAAGCCATGCCAAACTTTTCTTTAAAAAATTTAAAAATTTTTTGGTGGAAGACTATTTATTACTGACTCAATCCCATCTTTTGTTATTCAGGTCTATACATATTTTCTGTTACATCCTGATTTAGCATAGGTAACTTGAACATATTCAGAAATGTGTCCATCTTACCTAGGTTTTCCAGTTTATTGCATACAATTACTATTAATATTTTCTCATAAAGTTTTGCATTACTGGTATATCAGTTATAATATTACCAGCTTTGTTACTGACTCTGTTTTCTTTCTGTTGTTCTTGATTAGTCTGTCACAAAAAAGATTTTTTTGCTTTTAAATTTTTATGTAGTTCTTTAATTCTCTATTTAATTTGTTTCAGCTCTAAATTTTACTATTTCTTTTCTTCTGTTTCTTTAGGATTTTTTTCTGTTGTTGCTGTTCCAGATCCTTTAGATATGATGTTAGGTTATTTATTTGTCACCTTTCTACTTTTTTTTTTCTTGTGAGTACTAGTGGCTATGAACTTCCCTCTTATGACCACTTTTTGCTGTTTCCCAAAGGTTATGGAGAGTGGTGTGTTCATTATCTTTGGTTTCAATGAATCTTTTGATTTCAGCCTTAATTTCTTCAGTAATTTAAAAGTCATTCAGGAATAGGCTGTTAAGTTTCTTTGAGAGCTTGCTTTTTCAAGGGCTCTTCTTGTATTTGATTTCAAGTTTAACTCCATTACAGTCAGAGAAGATGCTGGATATAGTATCTATATGTTTTAATATTTTTTCTCCTTTGAAATGAGCTTTAATATTATGACATTAGCTATTCATTATTATTATTATCATTATTATACATTCATCACTATACATCCTTTAGCTTGTATAGAGAATTTAGGCAACATAAAATGCATCTCAGACTAGTCCAATGAGGATACTATGCACGTCATCATCAACATGAAATATATCATTTCTGTGTCTCACAAATATCTTACCTCTATTTCTTCCCCTAATTTTCTTCCCTACACTCTTCCCTTCTCCCACTATCCTTCCACACTGTTTCCAGTGTCCATAAGTATTTTCATTGCTTTTATGTCCTCCAGTTTTGCAGTCTCTGTGATAGAGTGCAGATGGTTGGTATATGTTACATGGAGACATACAATTTCTCTTTTTCATGGCCTGACTCACTTCACTCAGCAATAAATCTTCCATATTATTCACTTTCTATCAAATGCCAGGGTCTTCTTTTTTATGACTGAATAGTATTCCATGGAGTATATGTGCCACACATTTTCAATCCATTCATCTGTGGACATGAGGGTTGGTCCTATGTTTTAGCAATCATGGATAATGCCACAATAAACATAGATGGCAAACACCTTTCCAAATGAACATTCTCCTGTCCTTTGAGTAGATTCCAAATGACCATCCTTCTGTCCTTTGAGTAGATACCCCAGGAGTGGAATTGCTGGATCTTATAGTAGTTCTATTTGTAGACCTTTGAGGAACCTCCATATTGTTCTTCACAATGGAGCATTTTATATTCCCAGCAGCAGTGTAGGAGAGTTTCCCTTTCACCACATCCCTACAGGCACTTATTTATTTTATTTTATTTTTTTTTTCATCTTCACCATTCTGACCAGGGTAGGTGATATCTCATTGTGGTTTTGATCTGCATGTCCCTTATGATGAGGGATGTTGAGCATTTCTTCATATACTTTTTGTTGTTTGTATGCCTTCCTTAAAGAGTTGTTATTCAGCTTATTTTCCCATCTTTTCTATATGCTTAAATTTGTAGAGACTTGTTTTTTTGCTCTCTTATGTGATCTATCTTTGGAAATGTTACATGTGGAGATGAGGAAAAAAAGTCTATTTTGTAGTTGCTGGATGGACTGTTTTATGTTCTATATGTGTCACTTAAGTCCATTTGGTTTATGGTATCAATTAACTCCTGTGTCTCTTTGCTTATTTTTTGACTACATAACCTCCCTATTGGTGACAGGGGCTGTTGATATTCCCAGCAATTATTGTATAAGTATCTATATGTCCCATTAAATCTAACAGTCTTTCTTCACCTATTTGGTTGCCCTGGCATTCAGGTCATAAATATCTGATTGTTATATCTCCTTGGTGAACTAATCCTTTTTGAGCTATGTAGAGCCCTTTTTGTCTCTTTTTACCTTTTTAACCTAAAGTCTATTTTTTCTGATAGCAATACCACATCTCTTGCTTTGTTTTTATATCTGTTTGCATAAAATGATTTTTCTAGTCCTTCATTTTCATTCTACATATACCTTTGCTAATGAAATGTGTTTCTTATAGGCAACATATAGAGGGTTCCCATTTTTTTAACCCATTCAGCCTACGTGTTTCTTTTAGTTGAGAAATTTAATCCATTAACATTCAATACTATTGTTGATACTTGTGGACTTATCCCAGCTATTTAGCTACTTTTTTTAATTCTTGTTGTTTTGTGTTCTCTTATTTCTATTTATTTTCCTTTAGTTTTCCAGATATAGTATTCCCTTAGAATTTCCTAAGGAGCTGGTCTACTTTTGGTGAATTCTTTTAGCTTTGTTTATCTGTGAATGATTTTATTTTCCTCATTTGAAGGATAATCTTACTGGCAATAGTGTTCTTGGTTGAAATTGTTTTTCTTTCAGTGTTCCATGTCTTACCATTCTTTTCTTACCTGCACTGTTTCAGTTGAGAGGGCAGATGTTAGTTAATGAGGTAAGCTTTGAAAGTAACTTGTTTCTCTCTTGAACTTTTTTTAATTAATTTATGTCATTCTCTTTGATTTTTACCAGATTCAATATAACTTGCCTTGGAGAGAATCTTCTTATGTTCAGTCTATTTGGTGTTCTTCTTTGTATTTTCTGGATTTGGATTTCCATATGTATTTAAAAATTTGGAAAATTTTCAGCTAATAGATCATGAAAAAGATTTTCTAAGCATTTGCCCATCTGTTTACGTTCTGGGATATCTATTATGTGACTATTGACTGTTTAATAATTTGTAGGATTTTTTGTATGTTGTCTTCATTTGTAATGGTATGTTTATTTTCTTGGTTGCTTAGGCTGTCAGAAATACTTTCTTCGAGGTCAAATATTCTTTATTCTGTATGGTCTAATCTATTGCTAATACTTTCAAGGAGGTTTTTATTTCCTGCATCATATTTTTTTTAATCTCCAGAAGTTCGGTTTGATTCTTTTTCAGGGTGTCTGTCTCTTTATGGAATTTTTCTTCAAGCCATGGAAAGATTTTCTAATTTCTTTGAATCGGTTATTTATTTTCTCTTGCGCCTCATTGGGTTTATTTAAGACGAATATTCCAAATTATTTTTCTGATATGTCTATGTTTTATAGTGTTTTGTCCATTGTTGTGGAGGAGCTATTGTGTTTCTCTGAAAGTGGAAGTGTCTCCTTGCTTTCTCATATTTCTTGAGGTTCTGCTGTAATTTTTAGTCATCTGTTATGTACTCATTTTTGATTCTTTGGAGTAGGTTTCTGTAGCTGTGTGCTCATGCAGTACTCGATTATCTGATTAGCTCTGTTCATATTTCACTCTTCTACTATAAGTGGTAGTATGGTATCCACAGTGGGAGTTTTGGGGTTCAGATATATAGACTATCTCTCCTATTTCTTTTTTTTTTCTCTTTAAATTTATTTATTTTTTACATTAATTCACTATACATCACTACAGCATACAAATGAATTTTCCATCCAAAATACACTGTGTATTGGCTCAATCAAGCACATCAACATACATGTTTTCAGCAAATAATTTTCCAATTCTTATGTCTTGTATACTTTGTTTTTTGTTTTGCCATCCTTGATTTCTTATCCCTCACCCTCTGCCATGTCTCACCCTCCTACCACATTGTATCCAGGGTTGCTTTCTATGCCTTCCCCACCCCCATTTAATTGATTTGCTAATGAACTTAATTAGTCCAAATATATCCAATAGCTAGCACAGCTGATATATACCTATACATGAACCCAAGTCTGACTTTAGGCATAAACCCCAGTGAGTAGAATGAACATATTATAAAGTAGTACCCAGCTGGGGCTATATAGCTTCCTGCAGTCATCAAATATGCATTTTTTTAAAATTGATACGAACAGTTTTACCTTTTTTTTTCCTCCTGCAACTTTTTTTTTCTAATTACTTAACATTCATTCCCTGAGCATCATCATAACGTACTAAATGTGGTTTCCCATCTAGAATAAACTGCATAGTGGCTTAATCAAGCACGTTATCATCAATAATATTCCATTTCTACTTTCATACATATGTATACGTATATATATGTTTTTTACCCCATGTTTGACCCTCTGCCCTTTCCCACTCTCTTATTACACTATCTCTGCTATATACAGCTGTCTTCCATTCCTTTTTCCCCAACATTTTGTTGACCACACAATATCATAAGTAATCCAACTACTTTCAGCAGGTAATTTCAAGAAGAGTAGTTTTGAACTGGGAATGATATTTCCTTGAAACTTAAAGCCTAGAAACAGGTTAGTATTCTGTTCAAATAGTAGGTACATGCACCTATCAACAGCTCAAGACAGGACAAAAATCTTTTAAAACCGGAAAACAAAACTTAGGAGAAAAGCAGCAATAATTCAGTCAAGTCACAGAATGTTGTTTCATCGGTTCAGTCTCATGTACTTAATCTTTCTTCTGTTAAGGTTCGATCTTCCAGATTGAATTCTGGGATATAATATTCATCTCCAAACATTGTCCCTACAATTAAGTTGCCCATTTTCTTAGTTTTTGAACTCTTATTTCTGTGTGTCTGCATTTAATTTTACTGACATAGCACTCCCTTTAGAACTTCTTGGAGATCTGGTCTGGTGATGGTAAATTCTTTCAGGTTTTATTTATCTGAGAAAGTTTGTGTCTTTTCTTCCCAAATGAACGATAACCTTGCTGGGTACAGATTTCTCGGTTGAAATTGCTTTTCCCTTAATATTTTGAATATGTTTTCCCATTCTCTCCTCGCTCGCATTGTCTCCGATGAGAGGTCTGCCATTAGTCTGATGGGATGGATACCCTTTGTAGGTAACGCCTTTTTTCTCTTGCCAGTCTTAGTATCTTGTCTTGAGAATAATATGCAAGAAGTACTAGATACAATTAAATGTCCAAACATCTGGTTAATAGGCATCCCAGAGGGTGAAGAGACTCATAAGGGCATTGATAATCTATTCCATGAAATCCTGCAAGAAAACTTTCTAAACCTGGAGAGGCACTCAAAGATTCAGTCCCAAGAAGTACAGAGGACCCCAAATAGAATCAATATAAGAAGATCTTCTCCAAGACACATTATAGCCAGATTGACCAAAACCACAGACAAAGACAAGATACTAAGACTGGCAAGAGAAAAAAGGCAAGTTATCTCTCCTTTTTCTGCTCGAGTGAGTCTGGAGAGAGAATTTCTCTAAAGCCTCACTGTATTCCACTGCTTGGCTCCAATATTCCCAAACCTCTCTGGTCCCAACGTGGCTAGGGATTGATGTGGGAATTTAGAGTGTAAGGTGGTATCCAAAGTCACCAGATCCTACATTCTAGTCTGGGCAGGAAGCTTTGGTGAGGAGTTTAGAAAGTATCCTTGCTTTCCTTCTGTTCCTTTTAACTCTAGGACTGTGGGAACTGAGATGGTGGAAGCCCCTCATCTGACTCTCTAGGCTCGGGCAGGAGGTCTTAGTGATGAGGTTAGTCCAGGTGGCTCTGCTTTCTTAAAATGTCATTTAAAATAACAATGTTTTTACATCCTCATAAGTGTGTTCATTATATAATATAATAGACTTTCAAAAGTATCAACATCTTTTCCAAAAATTATCAAATTATTAGTTTTGAAGCTTATCCTATTTAATGAAGCATTATTTAAATCTTATTTTCCAAATCTCTATTTATTTAAATGCCACATTCTCGAAAATATCACTTATATTTACTATTTTTCTCTTCCATTTATTGTGAAATTTTATAATATTATCAAACCTTATTTTTTAAAATAGATTTAAAGTTCCATGATAGAAGAAAACACCTCAGTCTTGATTAATAAATGCTGTGTTCTTAATTTAGTCCACTATTTGTTTTATTGTATTCTGTAACGACTCAGTATTGAATAAAAATATGGGAAGTTTAGTCTTTTAGATATGTCCTGGTTCAATTATTCTAGCTACTTTGGCTTAAACACCAAAATTATGACTAAAATAAAATCATTTTAAAAATCTGTCATTGAGACCAGCAATTGAGACGCATAGTGGCTATGTCGCTGGACTTCCATGTAGTCGACTGCAGTTCTAGTCCTGGACCCATTGGTTAAATTCACGTTGGGCACGTGTGCGTGAGTGCCCAAGATCTTGAGAGGAGAATGGAGGAGAAGGCATTGCAACGTGGCCATCCCCCCCTGGGGGGTGATTTCTCACTTTCTGTCTCTCTGACTCTCTCTGTCTTTCTGGCCAGTGCATGCACCCTATAGCAAAAACCTCTCCAAAGGAAAAAAAAAACTATCATAAAAAACCAGCCCATCACCATCATAAATTTTCAGAATACATGTGTCAATAAAATTTCCTATAAAAAATAAAAAAAAAAAAAATAAAATTTACTTATTAAAATTATGGGCATAAAGATATGATAGGTGCTTGGAAAACACAGACTATAAGATATGATGTCTCTTCTTAAATATTAGTGACTAAAGAAGAGACTACTTCACTCTTTCAACCAATTATTACTGTGTACCATTTATTTTTCAAATATATGTTTCCAGGTATATATAAAGAAAGTTTTCATTGCCCTGCCATGAAGGAGCTTAACTTCCATTGCCAGGAATCAAAACACAGATAAAAATACATGATAAGTATATAGTGCTAATTTCTCTGAAACTATTCACAAAATTAAAAGGAGAAAGAATGACGAGGTTGAAAAAATTTATTTGGTGAGAATGGCATCATTTAGGAAATCTTACTTCAGTGTTAATTTCTTAATTTATTTAACAAATAACTATTAAATGACATTTTATTTTGGGTACTGTTCTAATCCCTATTAATCAGGATATCACATACCCAGGATATCACATACCCAGAGTTCTTGATCTTGCGAGACATAAATTCCAGTGTAAGAATCTATTAAGTAATTAAAAATAAATAGATCTTTGCTTCTCATTAACATGCAGTTGTTACTTGAGACAAATTTTCCACTTACTCTAACTAGGAAAAGCCACGAAATTGCAACTTTTATATCTGTTTTCATGCTCTCTAAGAGCTACAGAAGCAGTAAAGGTTAGATGGAATAAAATATACTCTGTGTTGACATTTCTGGGGATATGACAACTTTTTCTCTGATAGGGAAATTTGTGGATTTTGGATTTAATTTTGAAGCTAAATGTGTATGGGCATGGGTGCTATGACAGGAACAGAAAAAGCTGTAAACATATTGTCAGTTGAGTGAGGCTGATATACAAACTGAAAAGCTGAATGGATAAAAGTGCATTTCCTGTGAAGGACATTGACTGAAATCTGGTGCTAAGTAGGAACATGGTGAGCTAAGAAGGCAGGAGACAGAGGAAATGCTCTTCAAAGCTTTGGTACACAGAAGTCAAACACATACTAGGAAAAATCTGATTAAAAAAGGCCAAGTGGGTCAGCAGGTGGCAACAGCAAAAAGAAGAAACTTCCCTGGGGGAAGGTAATATCATCTCTATCTACTGTGCTTCCTTCATATGTGACTTGTAAAAAAATAAAATAGTCATTAAAGAGGCCGGTAATTTGATTTATTATTTAGAGGAAGGGAATAATCAATGCAGGCTCAGAAATAATAAAATTGTTAGAAAGGCATTTCAAAAACTTTCATTAACTTATAATGGAAAACATAGACATTGGTTCAAAAAAAAGGAGTAAAATTATAAAAATAAATAAATATAAGAAAATTTTGTAACAACTTTTTTGTAACAAAAATTGGAATAAGTAATAATAATAAAAGTTAAAATTCAAATGATATGCATATAATACTTTTAAAGAAAGGCTGAAGAATGAGATTAATAAATACCCTAGACAGAACACATGAAGGATTAGTGAATTTAGCAAGCCATCAATAAAAATATCCAGATTGCTGCACTCTTTCCTAATGAAGAGAACATGCAGGGAAGACAGAATGATTCATCTCTTAAAATGTATTTAATTATTGTTCCAGAAGAAATGTGCAGATAGAAAGGGAAGAGGCTATGTATGTGTGTGTGTGTGTGTGTGTGTGTGTGTATGTATATTTGCCATAGAGCATGTGCACTTGCTGGAGAGAGACAGAGACAGTGGGAAGAAAACTGAGGTATCGCACCTTTCACAGAGGGTATGGCCACACCACAATCCTTTCTCCTCTATTTTTCCTCCTGAGATTTTGGATATGCACACACATGTACCCAGTGTGATTTTCAAGTCACCAGGGCTGGGATTTGAACTACTTTTGGTCATGTGGGAGTCCAACACCTTAAGCACCATGCCACTAGCTGGCCCCCGTTACCTGGTCTTAATAAAAACTCATATAAAAATAAAAGTAAAGGCACACCTCAACTTAATAAAGAAAACATACAAAAAAAGAAATAACATGAATATGTACAATTATTGTGTCAATTAAAAATAATGTCTAGACTAGCAGGTGGCATGGTGGTTAAGGCATTGGACTACCACATGGCTAAGCTTGGTTTGAGTCTTAGAGTTGGTGCATGTGTGTGTGCATGTTCAAAATTTCAAGAGGAGAATGGGAAAGAAGGGATTGTGGTGTTGCCATCACCCTGAGGGTAATTTCTCACTTTTCCTCTCTGACTCTCTATTTCTCTCTGGTGAGCACACACACTCTATGGGAAAGACCTAAATAATAATAATGATGATAGTGGTAAAAGACCGAATACTGTTTTTTAAAGTATTGAAACAAAGGAAGGATGTCTGTTATTGTCCCTAATATTAATATTTTTGCTGGACATATAACAAGCTCAATAAGGCAGGAATGGAGAAGAACATGGCATAAAATATGCCCGGGGGGAAATAAAACAGTCACTATTTGTGGATGATTATGTTTATCTAAAGGGAGAGTAACAAGAAATCTGTGGAACCAGCAGTTAGCGTAATGGCTATGTCGCTGGACTCCCACGTAGTCGACCGCGGTTCGAGTCCCGGACCCGGCGGCTTAAACTCACGCCGGGCGCGTGTGCGTGCGTGCCCACGATCCCGAGAGGAGAATGGAGGAGAAGGGATTGCAGCGTGGCCATCCCCCCTGGGGGGTGATTTCCTGCTTTCTATCTCTCTGTCTCTCTCTGTCTGTCTGGCAAGCGCACGCACCCTATAGCAAAAACCTCTCCAAAAAAAGAAAAAAAAAAAAAAAACAAGAAATCTGCAAACAGATGTCCTAAATTGTAAATCTTATAGAACATACACAAAAGCTGTATACTAAAATCCACAACCCTAAAGACAAAAATATCACAGAAGTTCTAAATAAATGAGAATACATACAGTGTTCATGGAATGGAATTCTTAACATATTAGAGATCACAGTTCTCTCCAAATATGTAGATTTCATACAGTTCCATCATAATCCTAGCAAAGTTGTTACAGATATAGGGAAGATACTTTAAAAAATTAATAGAATGTGGCCAGTATGTGATGCAGAGGTTAAGATGATCGAATCCCACATGGACAACTGTTTGGTTCAAGTTCTGGACCTGGTGGCTTGTAAAATATTCTGGGCACATGTATGTGCATGCCCAAAGTCCCAAGAGAAGAAAAGGGACTGCACAGGGCCATCCCTTCCGGGGGGGATTTCTTACTTTCCTTCTCTGTCTATTGCTTTCTGTCTCTGTCTCTCTAGTGAGTGTCACATACTATAATGAACAAAAAAAGAGAAAAATTAATAGAGTGGTAAAGGATGTTCTGAATGGTAGTACAGTTGTTACACATTGATCCCACATGGATAAGAAGGTTCCAGTTTCAAACCCTGGAAACTCAGAGCATAAGCTCAGAGTGCTGTGCATGTGCTCTGGGCCAGCTGAGACTGGGAACAGTAGAAGACTTCTCTGAGGATGCTATAAGATAGTTCAGAAATGCTGAAAAAAAGAATAAGCAATCTTTAAAAACAATGTCAAGGGAATGAGAATAGTTAAAATGATTTTTTTTAAAAATGATTTATTTAATAAAGAAGAATACAATGGGATAACTTGGTCTACATAATTTTATATTTATAGCTGTCTTACCATGCTTTGGCCTCATAAAGCTGCATTAATCAAGAAGGAGCCTGGTATTGGCAGAGGGATACACAACAAAACAAGAGTATCAGAACAACAACAAAAACAAAAACTCGAATAAATATGCCAACCTGGTTTGCTAATAAATACACAAAAACTATTCAGTGAAATAAGGCCTTTTTCATTAACACCTGCACATGCACAGAAAAAAAAGTCAAACAAGTAAAACCCCGAAATATCTATTTAGGTCTCATACATTATACAAAAATTAACCAAGAAGGATCCATGAACTTTGATGTAATGTATAAAACTATAAACATTTTATTAAAAATAGAATATCTTTGAGATTTAGGCTAGAGTAATCATTTTGAAATTTGGCAACAAATCACCACCCACAGTCAGAGAAACTGATATATTGTATTTTATAAAAATTAAACATTTTTTATTCATGAAATTATGTAATAAGTGGATGAAAAGACATATTATGAGTGTGAGAAAATATTTTCAAATCCCATATCTGGCAAAGGAATGTTACCTAGAATAAATAAAAAGCTGTAAAAACTCAGCATTTAAAAGAAACATTCAGGGACCAGCAGATGGCAGAATGATTACATCACTGGATTCCCATGTAGTTTAAGATGGTTTGAATCCTGAACCCTGCAGCTTAAAATTCATACTGGGTACATGCGTGTGTGTGCCCAAAATCCTGAGAGGATAATGGAGGAGAATGGATTGTGGCATGACCATCCCCCATTGGGGGTGAATTCTTGCTTTCCGTCTCTCAGTATCTCCTGTAAGTGCACACAATCTATAGTTAAAATTTCTCTCTCACTAAAAAAAAAGAAAGAAACATACAAGCTAATTAAAATATAAATAAGAGGGGACCAGCAGTTAGCATTATGGCTATGTCGCTGGACTCCGATGTAGTCAACCGCGGTTCGAGTCCCAGACCTGGTGGCTTAAACTCATGCTGGGCATGTGTGCGTGTGTGCCCAAGATTCCAAGAGGAGAATGGGGGAGAAGGGATTGCGACATGGCCATCCCCCCAGGGAGGTGATTTTTTGCTTTCTGTCTCTCTCTGTCTGTCTGGCAAGCGCATGCGTCCTTTAGCAAAAACCTCTCCAAAAAAAAAAAAAAATAATATAGATGAAAGATATGAGTTTATATTTTCATATAGCACATATACTGCAACAAATAAGAACATGTTAATGTGCCTGACATTATTAACCTTTAGAAAACTTTAAATTAAAGCTACAAATATTATTACACACTTCCTGGAATGGCAACAATTTAAAAAATAGGACAACAAATGTGGAGAAAGATATGGATATAGTAGGTCACTCATTCTTGTAGGTAAAAATATAAAATAGTTCAGAAATGCCGAAAAATGTTTGACATTTTCTTAGAAAAACTGAGGCTTGCAAATACCAAATGACCCAGCAATTGCACTCTTGAAAGAAGAAGATTTATGTTCACATAAACATGTATTCTCAGGAATAAGAAGAAGCAAACTATGTGCACTATCACCTAGATTAATGACCAAAAAAATATGCTGAATAAAAGACTCAGTCCTATAGCTGGGAATGGCATAATTTCATTTACATAGCCTTCTGGAAGTTGTAAAACACAGAAGTTGTCACCAGGGCTTAAGAAGAGGAAAGAGCAGAAGGGAGATATTTATGATTATTGAGGTGGGTGCAACATGAAGGATCCCCAGTGGTGACAGAGACATTTTTTTTAAAGAAGTGTTTCCTTTAGGGAGAAAGAGACAGAACAGTGAGAGGGGGAGAGGGGAATCCCCTATGGGGGATGGCCATGAAGCAATCCCTTTCTCCCCATTCTTCCCCTGGGGATCTTGGGCTCCCACACACATGTACCTAGTGTGTTTTCAAGCCACTGGGTCCAGGACTCCAGCTGTGTTTGCATATGGAAGTCCAACGATGTAACTGCTACACCATCTGCTGGCTCTAAAATATTCTGCATCTTGATTATATCAACATCAATATCTTGATACTGTATTATAGCTTTGCAACACGCTGCTATTGGGAGAAACTAGGTTAAGGGTGCACAGAATGTCTGCATGTTATTTCTCACTACTCCATGTGAAATTCTAGTTAAATACACACATACACACACACACACACACACACACACACACACACACAAACAAATGTGAAATTTAATTTTATATATCAACTTGGCTGGACTATAGTTCCCAAATACATGGTAAAACATCAATCTAGATGTTGCTATTGTGGTATTTTTAAGAACTGACTCAATCACATGAGTCAATTTCTTAAGATCTCTCTCTTTCTCAATGTATATTGCTCCTTGACACTTAAACTGTGGTTATCATAAATTGTAAATATCATAAGTCAAAATGCATTTGATACACTCATCCTAGTGAACATCATAGCAGGTCTCATGTTAAGTGTACTTTTCCACAATTAAAATGAAAATAAAGTGAGAAAAGGTAATATACATAATATATCTTCATATACTTTTGTGTTCAAAGGATCTTCCTTTTTGGTCTTTTAAGTCTCATGTGCTCACCAGAGAGAAATAGAGGGACAGAGAGACAGAGGGAGAAAGCACTCCCCAATGGGACACAGTCACACCATAATCTCTTCTCCTCCATTTACCCATCCCGTTGGGATTTTTGGCTCTCACACATATATACCAGTGTGTCCCTCAAGCTATAAGGGCCAAGATTCAAGTCTCAGTCAGCCATGTGGGATCCGGCTTCTTCAACCAAAAGCTACAGGCTTGGCCCAGAAGGATCTTTTAAACTTATAAAAATGAAGTCTATTTTTTTAACAAAGTTTAAATTTGTGTTGATGATAACAAAATAAAAATAAAAATAATGACATTACAGTAGATGAGAAAAAAGTGAATGGGAGAGAAAGAGTGAAAGCTGATTATGAGATACAAAGGTATAGTTGGTACAGTTAAACTAAAAGAGACATGATTATAATTATGGAAACATTAACATTTAAGTGTGAAGAAGCATAAATTAAAATAAGTTAGGCCTTTTACGACATTGTTCCAGAAAATATTCTTGCCTATACACATAGATATCACTTATTTTCTGAACTCATATTTCTATAATGAGTTCCAAGTCATTACTATATTTGGAGAGTCTGAGGAAGGACATTAAGGAGAAAATAGAGAGGCAAGACATTTATGGGACAAAGAAATGGGTTATTATCTGTTGAAGATAGTGCATACAGTATTCTCAACTGGATTGGTGAGAAATGTATACATGTTGGAATACTCACTTTGCAAGCTAAGTGACATATATGATTGAATGTATAAAATAAATTGAAATAAAAATATATATAAAAAAAAAACTTAATACATGTTGCTATAACCCAGCTATTGAAGTCTATCACGGAAACTCTCTCTCCTCTATTGATTTTTCTCTAACTCGCTAAGAAATAATAAAGCTTACTTTTCTTTAGAATATAGTAATAACTTATTATTTCCCACTCATAAATTAGGACAGTCTTCCTTCCTCTTGATTATAATTCTGCTTTTCCATAACCTATTCCTTACAGGTTTTTTTTTTTTTTTTTTCATAAAGATGCAACTCTTATTTGTTTTTGTATCTCACATACCACAGCAGAGCTCTGTGTACATTGTAGCCTCTCAATATTTGCTCAACGTATCTAAATCTGTAATTAGCAAATGTTACTTTTATAAATGAAGATGTGCTATATTTATTACAGAGGCTGCCCAATTGAATGAATAAGAGTGATCAAATGTGCATGGAAATATAGGAAATATATTTTGAAATTGTTTTAAAGCAGTTCGTGAATGTTAATGAGTAGTACCCTTTTTTAATGAACAGATGGTATAAAACAATCATTGAAGCCAGAGGGAATCAGTTTAGCTAAAATGTTTTGAAAGGATGGCAGAGAGTCTCAAGCGGTAATAGAATATCCCCACCAGCCCCCATTTTGGAAAGACCTACTTTACGGTCTATTTTCTCCAGCTTTCCAAGATGCTACATTTGAGTGATGCTGCAATAGAGCACTGTATAGATTATTAGTTTGACAGTTACTAGAGACGAGTTGGTGGAGAAACAACATGAAATGGGATGTCCTCTAGGTTCAGAGCAGTGTTCCAGAACTGAATTTTAGGTTTAGTACACTTTTATATAAATGAGTAGAATAAATAAGTAATTTAAATGCAGATGTTACCATTTTCTATGCTAGTGGGGATTGGTGAGAAGTTACAATCTGTCTTGGGAAAGATCTTTGCTGCTTCTAGAGACACTTTATTTCAGGAAAAGGGCTTCATAAAGAAGAAGCAATGTAACAGCTGTGTTTCAGATTAGAAAAATAAGAACACAAGGACATGTAATTTAAATATCAACATTAAAGCTTACAAGTTAGAAGTTACTAATAAAACTGATATTTAGAAAATATACAAGTCACTATGGCATGATTATTTATCTTATAATTGTAGGAGGTAACAATATTTAGCATAGGAAACAAAATGAAATAATTTTCTATGTGTTTTATAAATATAACTGATGGATTAAGAAGCAGGACATTATGAGTGAGTTAATTTGTTTTAATACACAGAGAAAGAGAGGCTTTTAAAAAGTTTTACACAGCACAGGAACTGATCTAAGCTAGAAACAAAGAAAAATCCTCTTTTATACAGTAAAGACAACTTTTTAAAAAGAATTATTTAATTTTTATCTATTATTATTATTTTTATAAGACCTGAGAGATACAGAGACAGAGATGGAGAGGGGAACTGAGAATGTAATATGCCTGGTCTTGGATTTGAACTCATGTTGGCCATGGGAAAGTCCACTGCTTTAATCACCACACCACCTACTGGCCCCTGAACCGCAAACATCTTTTATTTCCTCATCTTGATTTTTCATTTTTCCTTTGGAGAAATAGATATAAAATTGAAAATTAGACAGTGAGAAATTTAAATATTTCAAGACTTTGAATTTATTTTTTTAATTTCTATTTTTTATTTGTTCATTTCAGTTTGCCAGAGAGTATGAATGCTCCCCAGAGAGGCACAAAGACATGCACAGAGAGAAAGGGAGGGCAGAGGAGAAACATCCCCATGGGAGACTGTCATGCCACCATCCCTTCTCCACTTATTCCCTTTGGGATGTTGGGCATGCTCATTTCAGTACCTGAGGGTCTGACGCTTCAAATGTGCAAACAGCCACAGGGGATCCAGATGTCTTAACCACCATGTCACTGGCTGGCCCAGTCTGAATTTAATTTTAACTAAAAAATTAAAATGATTAACAAAATTAAATTCCCATTTAAGGAGCATAATTACCAGAATTCCGACTACATCAAAACTAACCAAGTAGCCAAACAAACCAAAACTAAAACAAAAAAGTATTACATATTAAAATATTACTGTGGTCCACAAACCTGAAAATTAGTTGTAGAAGAAAAAACAAAATGTATAGAAGAAAAAGAAATAAAGTTGTAGAAGAAAAATATGCCAACGTTAACATATATAGTATACTTAACCAATTCTCTTGCAATACATTCCTTTTCTGGATATTAGAATAAAACTTATGCTACTTGGGAGTCAGCCAGTTCCATGGTGGTTAAGACGGCTGGATGACACATGGTCAATTGCATGGTTTAATTCCCAAATCCTGCAGCTTGAAATTCACACCAGGCACAGGTGCCTGCATGCCCAAGATCCTGACAGGAGAATGGAGGAGAAGAAATTTTGGTGTGACTGTCCTCCTTGGGGGATGATTTCTTTCTCTCTTTTTGGCAAGTGTACATGCTTTGTAGCATGCCTTGCCAAGTACCAAAACTAAAAAATTCAAGGAAAAACCACTACTTTTTACTCACTTCCCTCTGCCTCTATGTCTCTTAGAATAGCACATAGTAGGTACTCAGAAATAATTTATAAAATTAATAAATTAAAGTATTCATAATAAAGCTAGAGCAGTAATAACAAACAAACTTCTCTTATTCCAACATATTAAGGAGTAGACAGTATGATTACTTCATGTAGTATTCTTTAAATTTGGATATTTAGTTGTGGGATTATTTGTAGTCTTTGGACATATAGGTAAAATTTGAATGTGCGATTAAGAAAAATTTAAATAGGGTCGCAAAACTTGAAGCATATTAAAAACTTCAATTGTTTAATATATATTATTTTCACTCTGAATGGACTGAACTCACTATAATTATCCTATGCCTAGCCCTGAAATGTATTTTTACCTTAAAATAAAATCATTATTCACCGCCGTTCTTTTTTTCTTTTTAAAAAAGCAATTTATATTGTGAGCAAAAGTATATCTGTGAAAAAGACATTTTAGCCTTTAACAGATGGACTTATTTCAAGTCATTGATTTTAGGATGTTAAAAAAAGCAGTAGAAAAGTCTTCTCGGTAATTTTTATTGAATAGACTCCTATTAAGGATGGAAGGCATGGCAATAAATAACGGTAACCTTTGTGTAGCACAGCTCTAGGCAGTATTAAGGCCAAAAACTTCTCATGGGATTGAAGACAATTCTGGTGCTAATTACCCTTTTTTTCTATATGAAATGTTAACTGTCTAAGAATTAATGGAACAAATCCTTTCAACTGATCTAATGTTTCAAGAGTTATGTTATCCTTAAATGTCTCAGTTGTGCAATGATAATCAGTACACTCTCGGTGTATTTTAAGCCCCTCTCTTTTCTTTTACACTCTGAGAATTGTCGGGCCTGTGTATCGAAGTGCGTGTTTTCACCCCTTGTACTTGATAAGGGCCACTCATCCAAGGACACAATCTCACATGAAAATGTTACTGAAGTTTGGAATTTGACTGACACAGCATAATAAAGCTACTTGGTCTTTCTACTCACTTACAGAGCCATCAATCCTTGCACAAATGGACATTGAGATGAAACATCCAGACAAGCGTGGAAAATGGCACCTTGTCCCTGTCATAGACGCAGTGGGTAGATAGCACTGAGAAAGCCTGGAGTCACAGGCTATTCCCTGGTGCATAAATGCTCTGTACTGGGGGCTGACCAAGCCACAGTGATGTTAGGCAGCAGAAAGACTGGGTAATTTCCTGCCACTCTGTTTTAATCCTGGAGCCTGCTATTTGCCATCTTCATGAATGCTATCACATGTTGGAAAATTAGTTTAACATTCAAGGCTAAATCTTGAGGTCCCTTTAGCAATTTAAACTTCACTGAACAAAGCCGATCAGACAAAAAAAAAAAAAAAAAAAAGAGCAATTCCACATGGCTACCAGGAGTAGGGTAGGCAAAGAAACCTCCCAATGTGTCAGGTTATTTGAAATGGTGTCCAAGCACCCTGATTTGAAGAGAGAGAGAGAGAGAGAGAGAGAGAGAGAGAGAGAGAGAGAGAGAGAGAGAGTCAAAGAGACCATGCTTTTGAATTATGAAGCACACATATCTGTCAATGAAAAGTAAATAACCATTTGGGAGTCATAGAAAAAATATTTATTTAAACTCTTAAAAATACCATCATTAGGGCTGGCAAGAGGCATAGTAGTTAAGGACACTTGACTCCCACATGATTGACTGCTGTTCAAGTCCCAGACCTGGTGGTTTGCTTTCTCACTTTCTCTCTCTGTCCCTCTCTGGTCAAATTATGAATGAATGAATGAATAAATGAAGTTTAATAATATAGTTTTTAAAATTACATCATCAATATTATCTGTAGAAGGAAGACCCAATACTTCTCAAGGGCCACAAAAACTAGAGTTCTGAGAGATTTGCAGGAACACATATCTGTATGCACCCTAAGGATATGTACAGGAGGCTAATATGAGGATCAAAATGCCAAACTGGCAAGTTATTAGGAAAAGCGTATCATCCACAAAAGAAATTAATGAACTATTTAGAAAAACATATATAGATAAATATACATGGAAGTTAATTATAAACTTAAAAATATAACCCAAGTAGGTAGAACTATTGGAGTCCCTTAATGCTGACTGTCACCTTCAAAAATCATTTACTACAGGGACCTAAGTGGTCATAACTAGAAACATGCGATAAACTTTAACCCCTCATCACTGAGGTCAAGTTTTTATCTGACTCATATTTTCTTTAACTGCACACAGAATACTCTTGTCATTGTCTTGATTTTTATTCAGACATTATTATATAATCATCAAATTATGGTTTAAATACAAGCAAAATATTGGGTCTACAGAGAAGTTGTGATGCATTTTTGCATAGAAAAACAGAAAAATATGACTTTTCTGACAACTCAATATTATTAGATTTCTAAATTTTTCTTTTAGAAAATAATCCCTCCTTAGATGAATTCCAGCCATTATCTAATTCTTTTCACATTTTATGTAATTGATTAACAACCATTTCTCAAAAAGTGATATATCGACCACTGATGAATATTATATGAGGCATTTTTTTTTATGATTTCTGATCTTCCTTCACATCTACTGAAATACGTAGTAGCTCCTGGAAACTTATGTTTTTCTTGAGCTCCCAAGTTGTTATTCTGTATTCTCATATTTCAGAGTCTCTAGACTAGAATGTAACTTAATCTAGAAGTGGAAGAGGTTTGGCCTCTCAAACAGTCTTAAATCCATATACATGCATTCTAAACTTATCAGCTTCCTTCTAATTCCCATATTTAAAAAACAGTAGATTTACCAAGTGTAAATTCTTATTCACAGAATTACTACCAAACTTCTTTAAGATCCTCTTAATAGCAAATATACTGATGATGGTACTAGTATAATAAGAGGAATAGAGATACTTTGCACATTACTCTGGACTACCTGGGGGAGACGTTGTGTAACTGCATGTCCAAAGACATAGTGGATGAATTCCTGCCACTGACAGATGGTGCATCCAGTCATCTTTATCACTCTGTGAGTCACACATCACCTGGGTTTCTTTTATTTTTTAACTTCCCATTTAGAGATGTATTATTTTTACATTGAGAGTGAGAAATTACTAGGAAGTGTATAAACAAAAAGAAAAGTGAAGAAGTGGTCCGTTAGGGACCTTTAAATGATGTATTACATAGGACTAAATATTCACAAGTATTTATTTAAGAAAAAGTCTTGGACTTTAGGACCATTCTAAATCTGACCTTAAAAGAATCTTTCAATTTTTCTTCTTTCTTCCATTCACCTTAGATTTAATATGCAGATCAGTTTATGCTACCTAAGGAAATTTTACATTTTCCATATTATATATATTTTTTTCCTCATCTGGAAGAGGCAACTCCTCATCTATTGAAGTTTCATCATGAGGTTGCAACAGTTCAGTTGTAGCTTCAGGTTTGATTTGCAATTCTAGTTCTCTTGCTATTTCTGCACATCTGCAATTATTTTCTCAGCTGAAGTCTGAAACCTCTCAAACTCACGCATGAGAGTTGGGGAATCAACACTGTCTATACCGCTGATAATGTTGCTCTTTCTCCCATGAAGCGCAAACTTTACTGATGGCATTAAGAATGGTGAAGACTATCCGGAAGGTTTCCAGCTGACTTTTCCTAAGATCCATCAGAAGACTCATTGTGATCTATGGCTACTGTCACTTTATGAAAGGCATTTTTTAAATCATGAAACTAAGAAGTTGAAACGGTTCCTTGATCCACATGCTACAGCATGTTGTTTATTATTATTATTTGAACAAACAAGGAAAACAACAAACTAGGTCCTACTGTTTCCATCCTCCCAATCCTCCTGCCTCAGTCACCCCGTTGGGACAACAGGCTCCCGGAGTCTGCAGAGCGTTGTGCTCTAGCTGCCCTCACCGCCATGCTAGGTGTGTATTACTGTTAGCCCTTGCCTTTATTCTGTGCCCAGAACGACTGCCCTTTTTTAGCTGAAGACTTCTCGGATATCTATCCCATGATACAATTATAGATATTATACTGTTTATGGAACCAGTATTTTCTGCATTATATGACAATACTTTGTACAAATAACTAGCTCAGAAAGAAAGTAACAGAAGGAATTTCCTTTACTCTCTCTTCTCATGCAATCACTAGTATAATGTCTACACTTCTTCAATATACAAAAGTCCCTTAGTGTGATAAGGACTAATTAAATAAAATAATAAGAAAGTGAGACTTTCTCTCCTCTAAGAAGGCAAAATCCTTACTTGGAACTAAATCAAATACTTATTTCTAGATACTTGTCAAAAATTTGACTTCTAAATAAATTTTGATTGAATTCACTAGTTTAATGAATATGCAGAGGTATTTTAAGTTTCCTCACCCATTCTGCCTCTAAGGGTTTATCTTTCTCACATAATTTTAGTATACAAAAATTACAGAGTAGATAGAATTTTAAAGAGAAAGCAATATTTTGGCAAAATTTTTAATCATTCATGTTTTCTCAATTTTCCCTTAAAGGAGATCTTTATAACCTTTAATATGAACTAAGTCATCAATGAGAGATAAAGTGAGAAATCACCTCTCCAAGAGGGATGGTCACCACAAACCATACTCCTCCTAATATTTTGGGCATGCATGCACAATACCTGGTATGATCCTTAAACTGCCAGGAGTAAAAACACAATTGGCCATGTCCAGAGCCTTAACCACTGTACTTCCCATTGACCCCTACACAGACTTCTATAGAAAAACACTTTGAGTGTGAGTGTGTATAATGTATAAATCAGACTGGATCATAGAGATCTAATGATGTACCTAAGATAACTATTTTGACAGAGTTTATACTTTACTCAAAATTCTGCAATGAGGAAGTAATTACCTGACAAGTGCATTCTGCAATTTAGTGAGCAAAGAAAGGTTTTGTTCCTCAGAAGACTGGTTCTGTACATTTTGAACTCACTTGCATTCTTTTTTCCAGGGTCACCAGATGGCCTCTTCTTATAAATTTCATCTTACAACATTCTTTTAATTTTTTTATTATTTTAATTTCCTTTATACATTTAATCACTGTTCATCACTACAGCGTGTAAAATAAATTTACCCAACATGAACACGCTTCCCACCAGTCTGGTTGAAGGTATCATTTACATCATCATCAAAGAACAGTCCTCCATTCCTTTGCCCCTCAAATGTCTTATCTCTCCATTTTTCTCATCGCTTCCTTTCCTATCCCTCTCTACCATTTCCAGCTCTCTTCCCATACTGTCTCTAGTGTCTGTAACTGTTTTCCATGCTTTTCTATTCTCTCATCTTTCAGTTTCCATGATAGAGTGCAGAAAGTCAGTATATGTTAACTGGAGACATACAGTGTCTCTCTTTCATAGACTGGCTTGCTTCACTCAGCAATAAATCTTCCATATTCATCCACTTTCTATCAAATGCCAGGGTCTTGTTTTTTGACCTGTTCTTATTACTCATATTCTAGCTTCTCTCTGTTGTCTGCCTGTGCCTTCTGAGTGACTTAGCTGTTGTTTGAATCCTGTTGTTTCACATGTCTTTAATCCATTCTGATCAGGAATTGATCACCAGTCCTGATCTTGGACTCTGTTGTAGATGTCTAGGTGACAATATAATTAAAAATGCATGATCACTACTTCTTAAAATGTTCTCTGCTATTTATGTTATCAGAGTATCCATATTATGCATAAATACTGAGATTGGTATGCTGTTCATCCTGAAGCCCTGTGGATCCCACTTCAAAGCACACTAACTACAGCCAGAGTAAATCATAATGACATTGGGTACAATATTTCATTTATACTTATGTTCATGTATTTGTAAGTATAGCTTCATAAAAGAGCACAGATTTGAACAGATCCAAGGTCTCTTTTCCATAGTCCCTGTAGCTAAAATCTTTCTTGGTCATATAATTGTAATGTATATGTGTGTAATTAAATCAACCTATTTAAGTGCTGGTAATCATATTAGATGAAATCAGAGAGAGATGAGTTAACCTTTGACTTGCAAATTTATGGATTTTATTTTATATGTTACTTAGTTAAATTCTATGCCTCAGTTCCCCAGTCTGTAAAACTGAGATGTTGTTTAGTTCACAAGATTTTTTAGAGCAGTTAAAATGATGTATGTATTTGATATGACTTTTGGAAAAATTGTAGTTTTCTATAATTTTAATATTTTCTTTTTTATTGGAATTAAGATTTTGCTATAGAAAAAGCCAAAAGTTTTATATTCTGACTCCTAACCTGAACCAATCAATTTTGGAAATAACTTTCTGTAGTTTTCTCATACATGATTGATGATTGATGAATTGGAAGATCAAGCATTTTTTATTATTTTACTTAAATAAAGAGTTCAAATACAGCAAAATATTATTATCATTCTTATCATTTTTAGTTTTTAAAATAATGCATCATAAAATATTATATTTATATAGTGTACATATCACAAAAAATGATACTTTGTGAAATATTTCTTAAAATTATCTCAATTTAACAAAGAAAACCAGGAATAAAAACTAGGTTTACAGAATACAATAAAACTTTTAAAAAGTATCTTCTGATTTAAGGTTGGTTTAACTGGATAGCATTCTCTAAAAATCTTCAAATATGATTGATAGCAACATTAAAGAAGTCTTTCATCTTGAACTTCAAATAAAAAATGGCACATAGAAGAGAAGGAAGGGCATGAAACTGTCCCAAAGGAACCAGAAATCCTAAATAGTGTGAGATTGTAACTTCACCAATGATTTAATAAAATTTATGATACAACATTCCTAATATTTGTGGACTTCCATAATATCAGCAAGAGACTCTCTCTTCAGGAGTGTGATGTATAACTTTGTATATTTTTTAACACATTCTAGTTTCAAACCCATGTTTCTTATAAAACATGGCTTCAGTAAGACAGTATTTTTTCTCCCCATTTAGAAGTCTATATTAATTGAGTCAGGAAAGGCAATAATGATTTGAGCACACAAGGGTACAACGGTTTGCGTAATATGTGTTTGCTTTCCCTTCGTGAAGTTCACAAATTGAAGTGTTCACTGATGATGATAAATACATCATCCTGTTATGGTGCAGCCTGTGGTGTTTGCCAAGGTCCTCAGTCATGGTTAATACTACAAAATAAAAGGGTTCCTTTGATCACTAGTTTCATAAAAGCAAACACATGCTAAAAGTACATAGAACACTAATAGGTATCAAAAATAAAGCCTTGCCAAAGGGGGGGAAAAATAGCATTAACCAACTCTACTAGGGGATGTTACTGCCCTCAACATTTTCTTATACATTGCATTAACTAACTCAAAAAGAGTATCACTACTCTGTGTGCAAGTGTGACAATCATGTTGAAGATTTATATTTGAGGAGAATTAAAATTTTCATATAGCTCAAATAAGAGCAATAGTATATTATGTAAAAACTTCCTTTTCTTTTCTTTACTTTTTTCTTTTCTTTTTCTTTAGAGAGTTTTTGTTGGAAAGAAAGAGACAGAGAGGCAGAAAGTGAGAAATCACCCCCAGGGGGTTGACAATGTCATAACCCTTTCTCCACCATTTCCCCTCTCAGGATTTTGGGCACACACGTACATGCAACTAGTGTGAGATTTACGCTACCAGGTCCGGGAATGGAACCACAATCAACCATGTGGGAGCCCAGTGATGTAACTACTATTCCACCTACTGTTCCCAGGTTAAACATTTCTTAACTTCAAGCTGAGTTAAAGAAGGAATGGATGTGTTCACATGTTTATTACATATCAAGAATGTGTATTTGGTCATTCAGTCAGAATAGGTGAAATCAGCATATGCTCTCATATATTTATGTCCACATAAAACATTCTCCAGTTTTTGGTAACACAGTCACTCCAGATGACCAGAAAATAATCATGGTATTTATGGTATTCTATTATCTATAGAGAGAGCAGCAAATTAAGATTTTATAAATAAAGGAGTACCTAAACTGAACACCAAGTATTTAAATAACAATCCCAAAGTCAACGGAGCTCAGATTTTTGTGCTACTGATTGGCTTGGCCCTTCCTTAGGGAGCTGGTTCCATAACTTTATTCTACAAAAGAAAAAATTGTATATCTACTGAATGCATAAATTATTATGTCTTCATTATGTTCAGGAGTCTTGGGATTCTGCTATGGATAATTCCAAGATACCGTACCTTGAATCACATTGATTCAAGAGAATGCCAGTCAGACCTTGATAAGTTCCATCTATCCCACCTAATAGCCCCGTGACCTGGGATGTGTAACAGACTATCTGCACATCTAGGTCTCTTCACAGATAAAATGGACACCTATAGGATTGTTGCAAAGATTAAAAATAATATTCTTTTGCGGGGAGAGGTTTTTGCTAAAGGGTGCGTGCGTTCGCCAGAGAGAGAGAGAGACAGAAAGTGAGAAATCACCCCCCGGGGGGATTGCCATGCCACAACCCCTTCTCCTCCATTCTCCTCTCGGGATCTTGGGCAAGCACGCACACACGCCTGGCCTGAGTTTTAAGCCACCAGATCCGGGACTCGAACTGTGGTTGACTGCATGGGAGTCCAGCGACATAGCCCTTACGCTAACTGCTGGTCCCTTAAAAATATTTTAAGTGATTAATATATACTCAACAAATTACAGTCACTATTGTTGATTTGTACATGAGTGTTTAGCAGTAAGTAATCTATTATTTTTATTTTTATTTTTAATTTGAGCAGCCAGGAGGGACAGAGTGAGAGGGAGAAAGAAAGAGAAGGGTAAAGTAAGAAAACAAGCCAACAGGTCTGATAATCCAACCATGGGCGGCCATGTTGGAGTCTAGCTCCCTTAACTACCATGTCACCTTCTGGCCCCCCATTATTATTTAGTAATCAGCATGATATATAAATATAAAAGTTGTTGTTACATAGTAAAAAAGTAACACATATATGTTACATACATACTACAGTAAGCAGTAGTCTCCATTCTTAGAATGAAATGATTAAAACTTACCTTAAAATTAATAAGCCTAGTTAAGGAACACTTACAGACATCCACAGTAAAACATGTCATATTGTGGGAAACAGAAAGTTTAATAATCAAAAAAACATGTCATTGGCACAGAAACAGACAGGTGGACCAATGGAACAGAATAAAGACCCCAGAAATAAACTCCCAAACATACAGCCAACTGATTTTTGACGAAAGGTACCAGTCAATCCAGTGCTAAAAGGAAAACTTCTTTAGCAAATGGCTGGAAAAACTGGATATCCACCTTCAAAAAGATGAATCTAAAACCTTACCTCTCATCATTGGCAAAATTAAACTCAAAGTGGATAAAAGATCTAAACTTAATACCTCAAACAATAAAATTACTGCTGGAAAACTCTGGGGAAAATTTGAGAGACATTGGGGTAGATAAAGACTTCTTAAATAAGACCCCCAAAGTATAGTCAATAATCCCAAAGATAGCAAGTGGGATTACATCAGATTAAGAAATTTCTACACTGCTGAGTACACAATAATCACTGTGAATAGTCAGCCCTCAGAATGGAAAAATGTTTTTGTAAACTATTCATTAGATAAGGGATTGATAGCCAGAATACATAGAGAACTCAAGCAGCTGTCCAGAAAAAAGATGTTCAACCCAATTAAATGATAGGGGAAAGAGTTGGAAAAACCACTCTCTAAGGAAGATGAATAAATAGCCAAAAGGCATATGAAAAAAATGCTCAACATCCCTCATTGTAAGAGAGATGCAGATCGAAACCACAATGAGATACCACCTAACCCTAGTCAGAATGACTAAGATAAATAAATACATACATACATAAATACATATATAAATAAATAACATAACATAACATAACATAACATAACATAACATAACATAACATAAGAAGTGCTGGCAGTGGTGTAGTGAAAGGGGAATTCTCCTACACTGCTGGTGGGAATGTAAATTGGTCCAGCCACTGTGGAGAACAATATGGAGATTCCTCAAAGATCTACAAATAGAATTACCATATGATCCAGCAATCCCACTCCTTGGTGTCTACCTGAAGAGCAGAAGAAGTCTTAATCAGAAAAGTACTTGCACATTAAGGTTTATTATGTTTGTTATGACATGATTCACAATTGCTAAGACATGGAATCAACCCAAATGTCCACAAACAGATGAATGGATTGAAAAAATGTGGCACATATACTCCATGGAACAGTACTCAGCCATAAAACACAATAAGACCCTGGCTTTTGACAGAAAATAGATGAATATGGAAGATTTACTGCTGAGTGAAGCAAGCCAGGTTATGTAGGAGAGACATTGTATGTCTCCACTTCATATATACTGAATGACTGCACTCTATAATCTAAACTGAATTAGTAGAGGATATAGAAACACAGAAAATGAGGGACCAGCAGTTAGCATAATGGCTATGTTGCTGGACTCCCATGTAGTTGACTGCGGGTCGCGTCCCGGACCCGGTGGCTTGAAGTTCATCTGGGTGCATGTGTGTGCATGCCCAAGATCCCAAGAGGAGAATGGAGGAGAAGGGATTGCGGCATGGCCATCCACCCCGGGGGTGATTTCTCACTTTCTGTCTCTCTGTCTCTCTCTGTCTGGTGAGCACACGTGCCCTATAACAAAAACCTGTCCCCCAAAAAAAGAAACACAGAAAATGGTAATAAATACCAGATACAGTGTGGGAAGATGGCTGGTGAAGGAGGAGAGTCTGAGGAGGGACATTGGGGAGAGAAATGAAGGGGCAGGGAATATGTGGGACAGAGAGATAGGTTATTGTCTGTTGAGGATGATGTGTATAATATTCTCAACTGGATTGGTGAGAAATGTATACATGTTGGAAGTTTTACTTTGCAAAGTGACATATGTGATTGAATGTATAAAAGAAATTGAAATATATATTTAAAAAGAAAGTTTAAATGTCCTTAGAGTAGAAATTTTTACATTTGTAGGGAGGTGTGGATAAATAACAAGTTATATATTGCCTCTAGCTAAATCAGGGAAGGGATATTTGTTGTACTGAAGATGTTTCATTGTAAATGGACACTAAATGCTGACATTGCAGTTTGATTTGATCATGCAAGTTTTTTCTTATTAGAGAATTTATTTATCAAAAGTAACACTTTTTATTGGTACATGAAGCAAATTATTGAAAGACATCTAACTTATGTTTTCCATGATATTTTTACTAGAAAATTAAGAACAATAAACAGACCTCAAGTACCTCATGAAATAAGTCTTTTCCACAGTAACAAAAAAATTTAAACTTCCACTTTATAGGTTTATTTTCTCTTATTTATATCTTTTGAATTCTATTCAAGTTCCTGGTCTCTTCATCTCTTTTAAAGCCATTCTCAAAAATATTTCCTTTCAGGAATTTAAAAGCAACATTATGAATGATTTTGGTCCCTAAGATACTCTTTACTCCTCGTTTAGAGAATTCAAGAAACTTAGCAGTTTCAGATATCATTTGAGGATTGTTGATTTCTAAATGTGTATTTTCAACTCAATTATCTCTCTAGGGTTTCAGATTTGAGGAATACATACTAAAATTCCAATGTGTAATCTTGCCAGGGCTTCCCTTAAGTACCTTAAATGCATCATGTCTGAAATAAAACTCATTATCACCTCTGTGAACTGAGTTCTTTACCTTGCTTGATGATAATACTCATGCTTTAAAATCCCCAGATCAAATTTGTTACCAAGTCTTATTTCTTCTAACATTTTTTCATCAAATTTTTTCCATTGTGCCTTTTCTATTTTTCTGCCTTGCTTTATGATTTTGTAATCTCTTATATGAACTTAGAACACATGCCAGACATTTCTTCCTTACTCGTAACAGTACTTCTTTCTCAAACAGAACCTCTGAAACTTCTACCGATGCTGGTTTGCTGTGTAAAATCTTTTAATAACTTTTCTATAACTGCTGCTAAAAATGTTCGATGGGCACTTAATTTTTTGGCCCTTTTATTTCCCAGTCTTCTATCAATCATTCGCTAATTTCTGCCTTCTCCTCTGACAATAGTGATCATTTATATTTGCTCGTGTGTTTGTTTCTCACATTCTCTTATTTGCCTTGTCTTTTCATTCATGAGCTACTTTCCACTGTAATCTCACTGCCCCAATAGTTTTAGCCATTTTATTTTGACTTTTTTTTTTTTTTTTTTTGGAGAGGTTTTTGCTATAGGGTGTGTGCGCTCGCCAGACAGACAGAGAGAGACAGAGAGACAGAAAGCGAGAAATCACCCCCCCAGGGGGGGTAATCACGCCCCAATCCCTTCTCCTCCATTCTCCTCTCAGGATCTTGGGCACGCACGCACACGCGCCTAGCGTGAGTTTAAGCCACCAGATCCGGGACTCAGACGACGGTCGACTACGTGGGAGTCCAGCGACATAACCATTACGCTAACTGCTGGTCCCTTGACTTAATTTTTAAATCTTCGACCATAAATCACCTCTTCCAGGAATAATTTCCTTACTCTATCAATGCCTATGGGGAGAATATTCTTTTCTTCACATCTCTAGGTACATAACTCCTCATATTCACTGCAGTGCTCTGTGATTATTGAAACGGACAGAACGGTGTCTGTCACTGAATTATCTTTAGAATTGCTTGTTTAAATTAGTTTATGGTTTTAGGTTTCAGTATGCTCTTCAAGATGACTAAGCGTAATTAATTGTTTCTCAGAGATCAGAGTCCATTCTTTATCATCGGGCTAAATTCTCATGAGTTCCTGCCCCAAGGGAATTATCAATAATTGTGCTTCATCGCTGAGTACAGCCTGAGTCACTGAGCAGTATTTCCAAATTATCTCTATAGGCTTTACCGGTGACTCTCAGCATAATACACAAAAAGTTCTCTTACCCAATCTATTAGCTATTTCCAACCATAAAATGATAAATTTAGGAATAGCCTTTAAAATTCTTGGTTCATGCAAGTAGTATTCATGAATTTGAGGTACCATAGATTCATTTTATAAACACTACCCCATTTAGGCTGCACAACAATCATTGTTGTACATACTATAGTCAAAAATCTATAATTCAGGGCCAGAGAGATAAAGTGATTTTTATCAGATTACTCTTTTAGAGATAGTTATTTAAACCCGGCTTGAATGCCAAAGCCCAAGATTTTTGCCACATGTTTAACTATCTTCTTTGCTTTTCTTCCTCATTTTCCCTCCCAGCAAGTTTGGAGAATATTTAGGAGAGTATAGGCTAGGGATTTTGAAAAAGTTCACTGTGCAATTGAAATACTGTCTGAAATAGGCTCATCTAATCCATGGAGACCATGGTAACCAATGTTAAAAGATAATTTACTTCTAATTAAGAAAATTAAAAAACTTGCTAATCATATTGTGATTTTTGTAAATGAGGCCTTCACTTTGTTTCTCTCCTGCACAAATAATTGTCACTAATACAGACAATAATATTCAAGTGGGGCTCAGAATGAACAAACCTGATGTCTCCCCTATATTTAATGTAAAGACTTAAAGTGGCAAAACCACACCAACCAATAACTTCAGACAAGTACGCTTAGCGGACTCCAGGTCATTGTGACCTCTTTCCTGCACATCAGTTTGCTTGCCATAAATTGTGCACAGATACAAAATTTCTGTAAGAAATGCAGTTCACTATCTAGAAACTCACTCTGTAGGTCATCCTCTGCCAGCATGCTATATGTATCAACCCGCAGGCTATGAGAAGTGCAGCATACAGGTAGGGATATAGAAAGATAGGCAATCTGTTATTATCTATATTTACTTTAAGCTAGTGTTAAATTTATTTCACTTTTAAAATCTGCAAAAAATGACAATTCGGTGATCAGATGTAATATATCTGCATTATGCTTTAGATGGACAGAGGGGTACAATAATCGTAACTGGATTACTGAAGTTTTGGTGAGAAGTGGATGCTGACAAGGAGAATATACAGGAAATAGGGTTAGCTATTCATTTAGCAGGACCCTCAATTCCTCTTCTCATTTATTATCTGCCAGGAAGCTTGTTCCAATTCTGAAAAATGCATTGCTATGGGATATACAGACACAAGCACATTACAAGTAATGGAATGGAATTCCTTGCACCGTTACTTTCAATGGGTTAATTCAATTTTCCTTTACAAATGGATATACCATTCTTCATAGATCCTGCTATATAATTTTTTTAAAAAAAAACAATTTACTTGTAAAGCAGAAACTTATGATATATGTGGGTAAGATATACACCTTTTCATCCAGTTTTACAAGTTCTATGGGTTTTCTTTCTTTGTTTCTTCTTTGCAGTTTTAAATGGGAAGGTACCAAATCTGCTTACCTCAGATAAACTATTTTAAATTACTATTGGAAGATATTTCTTACGACATTATTGAGCTACGGCATTTTATTTTCCTTATAGTCTGTAGTGATTTTGTATGAAAGGATACCATCTCTTTCTAGGTAACCTTTGAAAGGAAGCTGTCAAACACCAATCGTCTTTGCATGTGTTTCCAGCTTTCCTTCAACATGCAGAGCGGAGCTGAGACTCCTCAGAGTTGCACATTTACTGCCATCTAGTGATAGAACAATAAGTATGTTCTGTGCAGTCTGATTACTCTGTGTGTGTGTGCGCGCATGTAGCCTTTGAATAGTTTAGAATAGAAAATGCATATTATAAAAAATTATGAATTTTAAACATTTTTTCACTAAAATAAACTTGTATTATAATTTTATTTTTGCATGAAATCTGGGAAGTTCCCTTGTGTATGTGTGTGTCTGTGTTAATATATTTATTAAATTCCTTAATATATATATTAAGTTCCCTTGTGTATGTGTGTGCGTGTGTGTATATATATTATATATATGCGTGTGTGTGTTAACATATATATATAATATATACACACACATATATAATATATATATATATATAGATAGATAGATAGATAGATTTATATTTAGCATAGTGACTCAGAAACATAGAATTTCATGTAAAAAGAGACCTGAGTGGATACGTTTACATTAACACTATTATGCTGAGCCGGGGTTTGTTACTGGTACTTTTATATCTCTATCCAGTGCCCTCCCCAATTCAGTTATCTTCTATTTTTTTTTTTTTTTTTTTGAGAGGTTTATGCTATAGGGCGCGTGCGCTCACCAGACAGACAGAGAGAGACATAGAGACAGAAAGCGAGAAATTACCCCCCAGGGGGGATGGTCACGCCGCAATCCCTTCTCCTCCATTCTCCTCTCGGAATCTTGGGCACGCATGCACACACGCCTGGCGTGACTTTTAAGCTACTGGGTCCAGGACGCGAACCGCGGTCGACTACGTGGGAGTCCAGCAACATAGCCATTATGCTAACTGCTGGTTCCCTTCATTATCTTCTGATAGTATCAAGATATTAATTACCTTCTCATGATGACACCTGTGCCTAGGATATTTTATTTCAAAGGAAAGACCCACAAAATTAATTTTTTCATGACGCTGTTCTATGCAGTGCCCAGGAAATTATGAAATTATGATTATTCAATGATCTCACAACAAAAATCACAAGAATTTATTATTTCAAATGTATGCATTGAAAATAACCTCAGAAAATATTTCAAATATGTACTTTGCTGCTCAAAAATATGCATTACAGGGTCAGTCAGAGGATGGTGGTTAAGGAAGCTAGATCCTACATTGCCAATTGCATGGATCAAGTCCCAGATCTGTTGAATTGGAAAACATTCCAGGTACATGTGCGTGGACGCCCAAAATCCCAAGGGAAGAATGGAGACGGGATTATGACATGGCCAATCCCAAGGGGTGATTTATTGCTTTATTTTTCTCTCTGTTTCTGTCCCCTCTCTCTCTTGCTCTCTCTCTCTCTGGAGAACACATGCACCCTATAACAATTTTTTAAAAAGCACACACACACACACACACACACACACAGACACACTTGTTATAGTGTGTAGCCTAGAACCTAGAGCTTGAGGGAGATATATCTTACATGTCCCACTGTTTTGTTGTTGTTGTTGTTGTTGTTAGTTAGTTCTTTTCTTTTTATTAATTAATTAATTTTTCATTTCATTTTCTTTTATACATTCAACCACATTATTATTTCTCTTACAAAATGGATATTTCAACAGGTGACCCACTGTGGTTTAAATTCTGGCTCCTGTGGCTTGAGAAACAGACCAGATACACATGTGAGCATGCCCCTAATCCAAACACAGTAGAGAAATGGAGGAGAAGCTACCGTGGTGTGACCATGCTTCACTGGGGATGTTTTCTTCCTCTTTCTCTGCCTCTCTCTGGTGTTCGCACCGTCCATCAATTAAAAAAGCGATATATATGTTAGAGTAATAATGGTGTCTCTGTTAGCTCTCATCACAACTTAAAAATCTACAACTACTAGTCTGATATAATTTTAATTTATTCAATATTGAAATTATGGTTGAAATGTTTTGGTGTGTGATTTTCTTAGTAGTGTGACTTTCCTGTTATTTTAATGGCATCTGGAAAACTTGTTCAGTCATCCAGAGTTTGCAGCAAATATCTTAATAAAATAATTTAAAATAGTAAGTCATATGTTTAATTGCTGTAAATATGGGTTAGAGTTACAAAATCAAACCATGCTATTTAGAAGAATAGATATAGTAATTTAAAAGTCCACTGTCTTCAGAGTATTACAAGCATATCTTCTCTTGTTCATAAGACCTCATTTCTCAAATTGGTGGGTAATTTTTTTAAGATTAAATAGATGCAGAAGTAAGTTTCTCACTTTTTTAATCCATATCCCTGTCCATTTACTTCAAGACACATAGCAGAAATATATAAATCTGCCTATTGATGTTATCTTACTACCTTCCAGCCTCTTTCATTACATACACATGATCGGGAATGTGAAAATGGAGACAATTTTTGCTTCTCAAAATTACTGAAGTAAATTTGTTTTACATTAAACAGCAGGTCAGGGAAATAGAACTAATTCTATGTCTTAAATTTGCTCATAGAACCAGCCTAGGAAAACCAATGAATTAACACAGAAGTGATTCTCAAATTTCTTGTAGAATTAAATCAGCTATAGAATTCGTGAAAACAAAACAAACAAACAAAACAGAAGACTTCAGGATACATTCAGAAGATTGAGGTCAGAATTCAGCATTTTAGATTTTTAATCCTTAGCAATTCTGAAACAGATTTTCCCTAAACAATATTTTCAAACCACCTTAGTGAATTTATTTTTCAATTCTTCTGTTACTGTACTTATAGTGACTGCCACATTATAAGAGATCAAAAAGCCTGATTTTTATATCACAGAGGAGAATAACTCATAATTATGTGTACAATTGGTGTCAGAGACTCCAAAATGCCAGAAATTACTGCAAAGGAGTCCTGAGAAGAATCCGAGAAGGCAGATGAGAAAATGATGCCCAAGGCTGTGAGTTCTGGATCCAAGCCACTTGGGATCACATCTCAGCTCTGAAATGTGTGTATAACATTGGGCAGGCAATGGAAACCTAAGAGTGCTCAGTTGTAAGTACCTTATGGAAAGACTAAGAGAATTAAGAGCTAACATGTCTATAAAAAACTACATACCTGGAGCCAGCAGGTGGCATAGTGGTTGAGGTGCTGGACTCCCACATAGTCAACCACAGTTTGAGCCCTGGGTCTGGCAGCTTGAAAACCACACTGGGTATATGTACATGTGTGCCTCAAATCCTGAGAGATGAATGGAGAAAGGATTGTGGTGTGGCCATTCTCCCAGTAGCTGGGAGGGTGCAGTTCTCACTTTCCCTCTCTCTGTTTCTGTCTCTCTGGGCCCAGACCACATGCTCTATGGTAAAAATCTAGAAAACAAAAAACAAACCAAAAAACCAAACTACATCCTGGATAGTCTCTTCACAATGTAAATGTTGTATAGTGATTTAATGTACAAATAATAATAATAAAATACATTTAAAAATTACATTAAATTATGCCATCTAGCTAAAAAACAAAACAGAAAAATAAAAACAAAAAAACTACACATTGATTAGCATTAGAATGCTAATGTTGCTAATTTAATTAACATGTTCATATGTCATTTAATTAATTAACATTTTGTTAACATTTAATTTCTTGCTATTAAACTGAAGTATGTTTCTCCCTGTGTTTGATTACATATAAACCAGTTAATTAGACTTTTGATTCTATAGTTAAAAAACTATGGTAGGATACAAAATCAACTTACAAAAATATTTAGCATTTCTGTGTAAAAACAACAAGCAGACAGAGGCAGAACTGAAGAGAGTTAATCTTACCTACCATAGCCACAAAAGTATAAGATACCTAAGAATAAATATAACCAAGGAAGTCAAAGATCTCTACAAGGAAAACTATAAAAATCTTCAAAAAGAAATTGAAAACAACACAGAAAAGCAGAAGGACATCCCATATTCCTGGATTGGGAGAATTAATGTAATTGAATGGCAATTCTACCCAAATTAACCTGCATATTTAATGCAATCCCTATAAAACTACAAGAGACATTCCTTACAGATCTAAAAAGACAATCAGAATTTGTCTGGAGTCATAAAAGACCCTGTATTGCCAAAGCAATCCTTTGTAGGAAGAGCAGAGTGGGCGGCAACTCACTCCCTGACACCAAAATTTAATACAAAGCTGTCATAATCAAAACAGCATGGTATTGGCATCAAAACAGACAGGTAGACCAATGGAATGGAATGGATATCCTAGAAATAAATCCCCAAACATACAGCTAATTTATCTTTGACAAAGGATACCAGTCAATCCAATAGGAAATGGAAAACCATTTTTAGCAAATGGTGCTAGAAAAACTGGGTATCCCTCTGCAGAAAATTGAATTTGAACCCCTATCTCTCACCATTAACAAAAATCAATGCAAAGTGGATCAAAGATCTAAACCTAAGACCTCAAACTATAAAACTACTGGTGGAAAACACTGGGAAAACATTTGGAGACATTGGGGTAAGCAAAGACTTATTAAATAGGACCCCCAAAGTACAGGGAATAATCCCCAAAATAAACAAGTGGGATTACATCAGATTGAGAAATTAAGGCACGGCAAAGGGCATGGTAATTAGTGTGAATAGACAACTATGGGAATGGGAGAATATTTTTGTAAACTATGCTCCAGATAAGGGACTAATAACTAGAATACACAGGGAACTCAAGCAGCTTACCCAGAATAAAATGATTAACTCAATTAAAAAATGAGAAAAGGTGCTGAATAAACATTCTCTAAGGAAGACATACGAACAGCCTAAAAGCATATGAGAAAATGCTCAACATCCCTCATCATAAGGGAGATGCAGATCTAAACCACAATGAGATACCACCTAACCCTGGCCAGAATGGCAAAGATTAAAAAAAAAATAAATAGATAAAACATAAGTGTTGGCAGGAATGTGGAGAGAAGAGAACCCTCCTTGGTCCAGCCACTGTGGAGATCAATATGGAGGTTCATCAAAGACTTACAAATAGAACTGTCATGTGATCTAGCAATTACACTCCTGGATACCTCCCCAAAGGATAGGAGAATGCTCAGTCAGAAAAGTGCTTGCACATCTATGTTTATTGCGGCATTATTCACGATTGCTAAGACATAGAACCTTCCCAAATGTCCACAAACAGATGAATTAATTGAAAAAGTGTGGCACATATACTCCATGGAATACTATTCAGCCATTAAAAAAAAAAAAAAAAGACCCTGGCATTTGATAGAAAGTGAACAAATATGGAAGATTTTTTGCTGAGTGAAGTGAGTCAGACCATGAAAGAATGACATTATATGTCTCCATGTAATATATAGAGATTGTCCTTACTCTATGGTAGATACTGAAAGATTGGAGGACATAAAAGCATTTAAAATAGTATGGACACTAGAGACAGTGTGGGAGGAGTGTGGGAAAAAGGAATAGTGCAGGGAAGGTAATTAGTGAGAAACAAATAGAGACATAAGACATTTATGGGACACAGAAATGTTTCATTACCTATTGATAATGGTGTGTATTTTTAGCTGAACTAGTCTGAGGTGTATTTCATGTTGAGTAAATTCTCTATACAAGCTAAATAATATGTAGTGATTGAATGCATAAAATAATAATTATTATAATTTAAAAATTGAAATAAAGTAATTAATTTAAAAAAAAAGACAGTGGTAGGCTGTTTGAGGACTCTCCCATGGGCCCTAACTCTGGGACTTTTATCCAGAGGAGGCCTCTAATTTCACGCTCTTCTGTGCAGTCTGAAGCTCCTCCAGCATCTCTTTTATATCAGAAATCTTTTTTTTTTATAATTATTTATTTTAGTATTTTATTTATTCATTCATTTATTTATTTTTTTTAATTTGACCAGAGAGAGATAGAGAGTGAGAGTGAGAGAGAGAGAGGAAGTGAGAAAGCAAGCCACCAGATTCAGGACTTGAACCCTGGTCGGCCATGTGGGAGTGTCCAGCGCCTTAACCACCACACCAGCTGCTGGTCCCCTCCAGCATCTCTTTTAAAGGTGCTCCTATGACTGTGCTGTTTCATAGGAGCTAGTGTGAAAAGTTACTTTACAGCTAATTTTCTATAACCAATATTCATTATGAATATTTGCTTCAAAAAAGAGATTGAGTGAGAATATTTGCAATTTTTGTTTTAAAGAATGACATACAATATTCTTTTTTTTTTAAAAAAAAAAAAAAATATATATATATATATATATATATATATATATATATTTTACATTCATTCACTAAGCATCATCACAGCATATAAAATGTAATTTCCCAACCAGAATATACTGTATAGTGGCTTAATCATACATGTTATCTTCAACAAATAATCTTCCATTTCTTAATATATATTTCTCCTCGCCCTATTTCTCACCCTCTTCCCACACCATCTCTGGTGTCTACAATTGCTTTCTATTCCTCCCTACCCACGTTTTATCGATTCACAAAATATCTTTATTTATTTGTTTATTTACTTTCGGAGAGGTTTTTGCTATAGGGCACATGAGCTCACCAGAAAGACACAGGGAGACAGAGACAGAAAGCAAGAAATCACCCCTCCTCCAGGAGGGACGGCCATACCGCAATCCCTTCTTCTCCATTCTCCCCTCGGGATCTTGGTCACTCACACACATGTACTTGGCATGAGTTTAAGCCACCAGGTCCAGAACTCGAACTGCAGTCGACTGCATGGGAGTCCAGTGATGTAGCGATTATGCCAACTGCTGGTCCCTAAGATATCTTAATAAATCTAAGTACTTTCAATAGCAAATTCAGTTGATATATACATACTGTAAACACATGCCTGACTTTAGGCGTGAGACTCTGAATAGAATGAATATACTGTAAAGTAGTACCTAGCTGATGATATAGCTTACTGTGGTCATTGAATTGGTACTTTTTAATATATTTTTTTTAATTTCAAGAAAAGCAGTTTTAGCTTCAATAAATTAAAATAAAAAATGTTAAAAGAGTTTTGCTTTAAATTTAAAGCCAGAAACAGGTCATACAATATTATTAAATGTGTAGCATACACAGAAGCACATATATGAGTATCTACATGTGTACATATGTAATATGAAATGTTTATGTACCTTACATTTATACAAACATATATATAATACAGATTTAGTGAAAACAACATCAAAAAATTAGAATGTTTAGCCAGTAGTTCATTTGTTTTAAAGAGTATAAACTTAATGTTACAAATGCAAAAATCAATATTCTCCTGTTTCTATTCTGCTACCTTGCAACATAAGCTTTTTCTTGAGAAAAGCACTGTGCTAGGGAAGTTATATAATCCCAATAATTAATTCAGTTCAATGAAAGTTAGAATCATTATGAAAGTAAAATCTTAAGACCTACACAGATATCAAATAGCTGTTGAAATTAAAATATAAGACAAAGCAATGTAATACACTATAAATTTATATGTGATTCAATGTAATATAAACAAGATTATGATGATAAATAAATTAAAAAATAAAATATAAAAAAGAATACTTTCAAGTTGTTTCCAGCTACCTAATAGTGTCCTAGACATACATGACTGTCCCCAAAACGCCATGCCAGGCCTTCCTTGCTGACACATTCACAACTGTGTCAGTGTTTATGTATTCTTCCACATGTTCTTCTTCCTTGGGGAGGGTTGGCCTCATCCTTAGCTGCACAGAATATTATAAATAGCACAGTAGGTAAAAAACATCTTAAAAAGGACTGGATGATGATGCTTTGGTAAAATATGACATTCTGCAAGGCTAACCCATATGGGAAGTTCCTGGTTTGCTTCAGGAGACTTATATGCCCATGATCTGGGGCTAGTTAAGACTGGGAATGTATCGTGGCACCAGGACCCAGTTAGGGTGTATTTTCTGTCTCTTTCACTCATGAAAAATAAATGAATAAATAAACTTTTTTAAAAATCTAAGAAACAGACTCAATGTTAGCCTGTGGGATGGTGGTTTCTCACTACTATAGCCATCCTGTGCTATGAGCTTGCATCAATCTTCTTAGAGTACATGCACAAATAGAATGAACCTGGGTCTTTAATGATGAAGTTGCAATATTGATCAATCAACTCAACAACTGGACCTTAGGATACTTGTGAGACATAGTAAATACCTTCATTGAAACAAAATCATGGGAACCAGCAGTTAGCATAATGGCTATGTTGCTGGACTCCCACATAGTCGACCGCGGTTCGCGTCCTGGACCCGGTGGCTTAAAACTCATGCCAGGCGCGTGTGCGTGTGTGCCCAAGATCCCGAGAGGAAAATGGAGGAGAAGGGATTGCGGCATGGCCATCTCCCCTGGGGGGTGACTTCTCGCTTTCTGTCTCTATGTCTCTCTCTGTCTGTCTGGCGAGCACATGCGCCCTATAGCGAAAAACCTCACCCCCCCAAAAAAAAAATCATATTATACTAGCCATACTTTTATTTTCTCCAGGAATTTTTAAATATGTAGTAGAAACATCTATTTTAACTCTTCTAAAAGATATTTCCCCATGCCTGATGATTTGATATAAAAACCAAACCCACCATATTTTCTCCAACAGTCTCTTTCTACATCAAGGGTGATCAGAAATTTATACAACATGAATATTTGCTTCTGAAGATTACAAATTGAATGATAACAAAAACATACAAATAAACTGGACACTAAATGAATTTCTAATTAATTATTTCTCTATTCCCTCAATCACCTAGCGCTTCTTTCTTTGGGCTCATTCTGCTCCTTTCCCTTTCTCTGTTAGGCCTTGAACTTATCTGTATTTTGTTTATAACATGTAATCATGCAGTGATTTGTCATTGCCTTTTCATCTGGATAGACGGGAATAAGTAGGACAGAAGAATCCAGATTTTGGTACAGGAAAGTCTGATTGTTCAGGGGCACCACGTACTATTGATTTGCCTAAAGAACAGTCCTCAATCTTGTCGCATTTTCACTCTAGCTCTGAATTTTTTCATCCAGATTCTTCATCAACTTCACTAACTTTGAAGGTCTCTTCATCTTTTGCTGGTTCTGTTGTAATAGGTTTTTCTGTTGGTGATCTTTTCCCAATTCAAACTCTCTTGGTTGGTACTTTAGCTGGTAAATGTCTTCCAGTCATGGTTTTCAGATCTTCATCCATAACATTCTCACAGTGAACCCACTTGAGATAAGGCTTCAAATTTTGTCTTTTTTGTGTCCAAAACTCTTTCTTTTTTCTTTTCCCTTTTTTATCTGTACGATGGCCATTTTTGCTGTGTTAACTCTATTGTTAAATCACTGTCTCCTTTTTCCTCTGCACCAACTTCATCAACGATAACAAAATTAAGGACTTTAAGGTTGTTAAAATCTGCGAGTCTTCATCCTCTTCAGTTACTTCATCCAAAGTCAATAAATGCAAACCACTGCCTTCATTCTGTATTTCATCTACAGTAGCTGAAGTTCAAGGTCTTCAGGCATGTGAGAAGGAATGAACCCAGTGAAATTCCTTACAGTATTTCTTCATCCCTTTAAGATTTAACGTAACAAAAGCTACCTTTGCTGACTCATTTAAAGCTAGCTCTTCCACCTCTCTAATTTCATCCACAATCACCAAGTGTTCCTGTTTGAGATCTTATTCTTCCACTGACAGAATAGAACAGTAACATCTTTAGACTCACTGTGGGAAATACAATCATCTTGGTCAATTAATTCATCTAACGTAAGAGGTGAGTTAAATTCTTTACCATTTCCTCCATATTTAGTTCCTCTTCATCAATAACTTCCTCCACAGTGACTAGAGCTTGTGTTCGATGTGCAGCTGCATCTTTCGTTTCCCCAAGCTCATTCAATGTTACAAAAGATAATTCTTCCTCAGCACCCCAAGGAATAGAAGTTTTCCCCTTCTTTTATAAGTTAAGATCAGAGGAAGTAGCACTTTTGAAACCTTCCTTTTTCCCTTTAGTGAATTCTGCTTGGCTTGAGAAAGATGGACTTCCATAACTTTATCCACAGTAACACATTCATTGAGATAAAGTGGAAATAATGGTTCCGTGGAGCTTTTAGTATTCTTAATGTTTTGCCTGGCCAAAGTCGTCTATGCACTATAGTACAATCAGAGAAACTTCTCTAGTAATGTAGTATAGAAATGATCCCTGAAAGTTCCTATTACAAATTAGGAGTAACTGGTTTTTGTACGTATACTTTATTCAACTATATAACTATTGTAATACGATAATACTAAGTGAAGGTATAAAACACTGATAATTTATATAGGAAATTCTGAATGTATATTATTTAATCCTGTGAAACCAACATAAAATTTATTAATTCTGGCCAAGTCATGGGGATGAATGGTTAATACACTGTATTCAGGCTGGGACAACCTGTAAGGCTTCCCAGTTGCTTGGGGAGCTGGATGGAGGAGGATCACGAGTTCAAAAATGGACTAGGAAGCATAGAGAGACCCTATCTGAAAAAGAGCCAGGCATGGTGTTGTAGGTGTCTAGTTACAACAGGAGCCTGCGGTGGGAAGATCCTGACAGCAAGTACCTGCTTAAAATAAAATAATAGTCCACCATTCTTAACAGTATCTTTCTATCTATATCTATCAATATACATGTAATCTTTGATATGAGACACATGCACTCACTAGAGAGAGAAGAGGGAAAGTGAGAAATCAATCTCCAAGGGAGATTGCTCTAATCCTCTCTCCTCCATCCTAATCTTAGGGTTTTGGATACATGTATAGTTGCTCACCATGATTTTTATGCCACTGGGTTTGGACTTGAACTGCTGTCAGCCATATGGAATCCAGCTGGCTTAACCTCTGTGCCACCTGCTGGCCCAACAGTTATATTTTGATGTATCAAATACTAATTTTAAAAAGTAGTTTGACTTAATTACTTAATTTATGCCCACTGCTGATCATTGGAAAACTAGTATTTGTTTCTACCTTTACGCAGTTAGAATATCATTTTTGTTTAAACCTCATAGTAGCTGGCCCAGAATACACAATTTTTGAGGAGAAGGAACTATGGGGATAATTTAAGTTGGAGCAGTAATAGAAAATAAGGAAACTTGTCCTAATTAAACTCATCATCATGTATTAAACAGAATAGTGGCCGTCCTGAGGAGGTCCACATCCTAATCCCCAGAACCTGTAGTTATGTTAGGTTACATGGTAAAAGGAAATTAAGGTGGGATTACATCAGGCTAAAAGGTTTCTGCACAGCACAGGAAACGACAATCAGAGTGGAGAGACAGTTCTCAGTATGGGAGAGAATATCTGTAAACCGTGTCTCAACTAAAGGACTTATATCTAGTAGAACAAATAAAAAACTCAGGTAATTTACTGAAAGAGTAAATGAGCTGAACATACAACTTTTCAAAGAAAACATACAAATGGCCAAATGGCCTTCCAAAGACCATTTCCGCCTAGATAAAACTTCAGCCCACCCTCTACTGTGACCATGGAGATAAAGCATTGTAATTAATAGTAGGTGATTATAGCAAAGGGGAGCGGTCGGGGGAGTTCCTGGAAAATTTTATCATATACTCAGGATGTATAAGAGCTATGCAATTCTTTTATAGTAGTAAATTGGGGAGTCAGAGGGGGGTCGCTTCCCAGCAAGGCTACCAGTTTTCTGGAGCAAATAGCAAGCAGTTGCTGACATGCTAATTGACCCAAGCTTTGTTCCAAGGTCAGGGGGTGCACAACAGTGGCCTTGCCAGCATGTTGATCTGACCAGAAGTGGAGCTCAAAGGTGGGGGGGGGGGCTCAGACAGATCCTGGGGCCTCGCTGGGTCTGGCTCCTCCAGGGGTGGGAGGTGGGGCTCAGGAAAAAAAAATAAAGAGACACAGGAATGAAAAGTTGTATGTTGAGGACTATGTGCACAGTCATATCTTTGACTTGCTTGATGTACAATGCATTTATGTTCTGAAAAACTATGTTCTATGCTGTGAAGCTGTACAATGTTTTACTGTACATTAAAAAAATATATTTGAACTTTGTATAAAAAGGAAATGTAGGTGACAGGAGTTAACGTTATACTGTGAACTGAATTTAATTCCCCCAAATTCATAGATTGAAACCCTTATAATAAATGTTATTTATTTGGAGATAGGCCTTTTAGGAAGTAATTAAGGTTAAATGAGATCAAAGGCTAAGGTCCTAATCTGATAGGATTAGTAGCATAAGAGAAGAAGAGAGATTTAGCTCTCTCTCGGCACAGTCGCCTAGGATAGGCCATGGTAGAACACGTACAGAAGGTGGTTGTCTGCAATCCCATTCAGAGACACTGCAAGCTGTGTGAAGATAATTGGCTTTAAAGATGGAGGAAGGGAACCAGGAGTCAGGGAAAATAGCCTCTAGAAACTAGAAAAGTCAAAGACAGGAATTCTTTCCTGAACACCTAGGGATAATATAGCACTGCCAACACTGCTTTTAGCCCAGTGAAACCAACGTTGAACTTCCAGCCTCTATAACTGTAATTAATATATATATATATGTATATATATATATATATTTGGAGAGGCTTTTGCTATAGGGCATGTGCGCTCACCAGACAGACACAGAGAGACAGAGAGACAGAAAGCAAGAAATCACCCCCCAGAGGGGATGGCCATGCACAATCCCTTCTCCATTCTCCTCTCAGGACCTTGGGCACACACACACACGCGCCCGGCGTGAGTTTAAGCCACCGGGTCCAGGACTCGAACAGCAGTTGACTATGTGGGAATCCAGCGACACAGCCATTACGCTAACTGCTAGTCCTAATTTGTATCTTTTAAATTATTTATTTTATACATTTTTTTTTTTTAGTTTGCTATGGGACTTGCGTGCTTGAGAGAGAGAGAGAGAGAGAGAGAGAGAGAGAGAGAGAGAGAGAGACGAAAATTGAGAAAGCATGTTACCAGGTCCAGGACTTGAACTGTGGTTGGCCATGTGGGAATCCAGTATCTTAACCACCATGCCACCTGCTGGCACATGAAGTTATATTTTTAAACTGCTACGTTTGTGGTAATTTATTAGAGCAGCAATGGGAAGTAATTATCACAAAGCAATTTTATATTTAAGAATTGATACTTTTATGGGAATTCTGTTTTGTTACTTATAAATATGGCTTAGTAAAATGTTAGGTGAAAAATTGTTATAGTAGTAGTAGATATGATGTTTATTAGATAACTATTTATAAAATTCATCATTTCTAGCATTTTAGTGAATTACACAATACAAACTATTCTCCAGCCTATGCAAATACAAACTGGTTTTTGGAGAATTTTTGGAAATATCTTTGACACTGATGATACCTGCCAAAACATCAGGCAAAGAGACATGTAAGTACTTCTGACTAATGACAATGTACACTTTTTATTTGAACTATTCTAATAAAGACATTCATCTTCAGCAGTATGTAGCAGCCACAAATATTTCACATTGTTATTTCTATTTTAGAAAAAAACAGTTTTTCTTGTGTTACTTTTCCTCTGATGTGTTTAATTTTCCAAATAATTTTTTCAAAGGTTTATCTGTTTCATTTCTTTCCAACAGAGATTTATTATCTCTAGATAGACTATAACTCAATTTCTTAAAAAAAAAAAAATCCCTTGTATTGTGTAAACCTAGTAGCCAAAAACCTTTTTCTTAAGTACATTCTGTGACCATATATATGATAATAGAACATTCAATAATTAAGTTTCTATTAACATGCATATTTCCCAAATGTATTAACTATGCAATTAGTGTTCAGATCATGTTAAGTCATTTCATTTCTGTGACTATTAAGCCTGAAAACATTGATAAGATGACATTTACAGCTATAAATCACATGAATAATTTTCTGTAGAAGGATAGAGAAAGCCAAACACATTAAATATGTAACTAGTATCATTTTAAAAATAACTCTTGAATTCCATTTACAAAACTGAAATACGGACCTTACTAATAAGAAGTTAATTACGACCCATTAATCTTTCCTGTGCATCGCCTCAGGTAATCTTAAATGTATAAAATCCACACCCATTTGAAATTCCAAACCCGACTATTGTTTCAGCAGTTTCAGCATTCATGATTTCAGTAGTGCAGGAATGATTTAATGAAACTTGGCAATACTTCCACAGCATTGTCACTCTTGTTTTGTAATTATGTACTGTAGTATTTTCAAAACTTAAAGTAGAAACAAGAGGCCCATCAACATCTCACCTCCGTGCCTGGGCAGCCCAGGCAATGCCCACTGGGGTTCTCTTCCCTGAGAAATCGCGGGGTCTAAGAATCATCTACTTGATGAGCTGTAAGTTATGGTATGAGATGAAGACATTTGGAAACAGCTTAGAAAAGCTATTTCTTCTGCTTTCTCTTGAAATGTAATTGTAAAAATAATTCTTTAGCTTCTGGCTAGCACTTTCTCTTCTGTCAGTTCTATAGAGCCCCAACATGATAAATATTTCTTGTTTACTGAGTTTTCCTGCAAAATGTATCACAGATATTGCTTTGTTGACACTTCATTAGTTACAAATTTGGTAAATGAAACCATTTTTATAGGTCAGAAATTAAATATTTGCAATGCCATTTTGTTTCTGCTTTAATTTCCTTGTTGTATATTAATCGATAATAGCATGCCTTTATCAATTCTGGATTATCTAAGTACCTCTGTGTTTACAAACAACATCTTTATTTGTATGATTTATCTAGCATGTACAAGTTTTCCTTTTTAAGTGATAATCTTGAAATAACGATCACAATGTCTTTATATTATATAGGAGGATACTACTCCTTTGAGTTAAGTGGGTAGCTTAAATTCTGATTATGAATCATCATGAATACAACTGAAATAGCTAAGCTATCTTTTTCAGAAAATTTATTTTTTGCTGAGATTTTAATATCCATTATTTTAGTGAGTTCCTTTTTCTGTGGACATAGATATATGGATTCTACAAGTTCTCATAAAAAGTTGGAGAATACTAAGAAATTAATATTAATAAATAATTACCATAATAATTATGTGATTTTTATAAGTGAAATATTTGTAACCATAACATTACAGTAATAATAAAGATGGTAGATGTCATAGATAAGTACTCATTCAATAATTTTAATAACTTAATGAATAGATAAGCTTATGACCTTTCATAATTAGGTAGAAAATCATATTAAATTAATATATTAATTAAAATGTATGAGAGCAAATTATTAACTACAGGTTCAAAAGGTATGAATGAAGTTTTATACAGTAACGAAGCCCTCCCAAATTTCAATATTTCTCAAGGTCATTTTGCCACTATTTCTTTTTTTTTTTGTAGAGGTGTTTGCCTTAGAGCATGTATGCTCATTGGAGAGACAGAGACAGAGACAGTGAGAGGGAAAGTAAGAGAAATCAACCCGCAGGGATATGGCCACACCATAATACCTTCTCCTCCATGCTCCTCCTGGGATCTTGGGCACGCACACAGAAGCACCCAACGTGAGTTTCAACTTGACCTGCAGTTGGCCATGTGGGAGTTCAGCAACATAATCCCTACACCATCTGCTGGCCTCATTTTGCCACTATTTCAAAGCTACAATTACATACATAGGAAATATCAGTCAAGTAATCAGTTATAAACCAAATATTTCCCTAACACAAAAATTTATAAAATACAACATCAAGATAAACACAACACAAAGGCTTTAAAATTACAGGTTGAAATATTCACTTTGCATACTAAATGACGTGATTGAATGTATAAAAGAACTTGAAATAAAATAAGATAAAAAAAAGAAAGCAGTCAGATCAATTAAGATATTTTTAAGCCAATAAAATGTAGGGGGAAAAATGAATAGAAAGCAACTGCAGATATCAGAGATAGCGTGCGAGGAGAGTGGGAAATGGCCGAGGGTAAGAATGGAGGAGGGGTGTAAATATGTGTGTATAAATATATGAAACAAGAAATAGAAAATCATTTGTTGATGATAACATGTATGTCTAAGCCACTATACAGTGTAATTGGGAAAAAAATAGTAAAATTGTTTAAAAAAATTACTGAAATTGTATTGTTGTATCAGGTACCTATAAGTACATTGTAACTTGTATAAAAACTTAGAATTTTATATAAATTCAACCCATTTCAAATGAGATTTTGCCAGAGAATTCTATTGGAATCCAAAGTGGAGCTTTCCATTTGCAATGGCAAGAACTGTGATTAAGGTACATCCATTTTATTTTGGTGGTGACCCAATTTTACAGGAGTTTTTCCGTATATCATATGTATAAACATAGATACAATGATACAATGAATATGCACATCTAGAGAACTAATCATAGTTTTATATAGATGTTTAAATTATTTTGCTTCTAACATTTTAAGTAGTTAGCTATGAAAAGTACATCTTGGTTTGAATCACTTAAAATTTTCTCTTTTATAGATGCAAAATTTTGAACATTAGCAATTTCTCATAGATCAATGAAAAAACACATAAGAGATTGGTGGACAGATAGACAGTCAGACAGACAGGTAGAAAAGCAAATAAATAGATACATAGACAGAAAGAAGTAAGACTTTGATATGTTGTCCTGGTGTTTGGGTTAACTAAGGGCGATTACTTGTCTATATTGCAAGGGCTCATGTGCGTCTTCTCATTACTTGTTTCCTCCATCTCAGGAATAATAAATGTCCCTACTTTTATGTTAATCATGTTCTTGATATTTGTTACAATTAATTACTTAATTTTTAGGAACAAAATTAAACTATGTAACCAATATTAAAGTTGGTTCATTTGTATAAGTGTACTTTCTAAAATTTATTCAAGTTCCTGTGTATTGCTATGGTTCATTTATTTTCACAACAGTATAATATCCAAATAAATGAATATACTCTAATGTATCTTTTGTTATACAGTTGGTAATCATTTAAGTTATTTTCTGGTATCTGTTATTACAAATAATGCTGCATTTACAGGGAACACACACGAAAGAGTTTATAATAGGATATAAATCTGGACTCTCCATATCGTGTTAATTTAGGCTCTAGTTCTGCCAAAGGACAACATTCAAATCGCAATTTAGCAAGGGTTTTCTTTTCTTCCCTCTGTTAAGTTCACTGCCAAGGTCATTTGAAGTAAGAGAAGGCCATGTACTATTTTACATGTGATTACATATATACACTGAGATCTAACATAGGATTCTCCTCTCCTCTGTGGAAAAAGGTTGTTTCTCTAGAGTTAATAAATTCTGAAAATAAACAAGATACCTAGCTAGAGTTAAATTATTTTTAATAAATACATTTTTAGTGTAAATATCTCTTAAATATTACATGAAACACACTTATGCAATTATTTGTTGTTTATCTAAAATTCAGTTAGGCATCCTGTATTTTATCTGTCAACTCTATTTTGGACTTAACTTAGAGGAGTCTGAGATTTTCTTCTATTCTCCAAGCTTTGATAGGCCACAAGAAAAAAAAAATGATAACACTTTAGATTCAGAAAATGTACACCATACTTAAAAAAAAAAATTACACTTTCTGTTATTATTATTCTTTACATTTTTTAAATTTACATTTAATCACTAGGTAGCTTTACATTCTACAAAACGTTTTATTTATTTATTTATTTATTTATTTATTTATTTATTTATTTTTTTTGCACCACGGATGCAGTGCATATCAATCAAGTCAAAGATATTACCACATACACTTTCATCAATAGACAACATTTCATTCATATGTCTGTTAAATGTCTCTACTATTCACCTTTCCATCTTTAAATTTCTGTCACTGAGTGAGGATGTTTGGTATATATTGAGCAGGTATATACAGTGCCTCTCCTTCATAGTCCAGCTTCCCTCACTTAGCAATAAATCTTCCATATTCATCCACTTTGTCTCAAATGTCAGCATCTTATATTTTTAATGGCTGAGCAGTATTCCATATTGTATTTTCTATTTTAAGTTCTTTTATTCACTTAGATTTTTGCCCAATTATTCTTTGCACTGTTGTCAGTTGTTTAATACTATAAATAAAAATATTAAACAGATTTTTATCCTGGTTTTGTGTATTCATATGTGGTCAGGTAGGAGTGACAGAATTTGAACACCTAGATCATCCTTTAACCAAACTGAATCTTGGATTTAAATCTTACATTTGCTAATACTTTTCTTTCTGAATATGTTTCTATACTATATCTTACATATTAAGAACTATCCGTTATTTTAAGGTGATCATATTGTTTTATAACTCATCAGAAACATTTTAGGGTAAGTAAGAGGTTTCATGAATGATATGACCATTTTCTATATTCTTCTATCTCAGGTAAGTTTCTATTCTGATATATTACCAAAGATTTTTATCCATTGCTGAGGAACCTCACAAAGATGTATAACACTGCTGAATCCTCCTCCCACCTGGGTGCTCTTTCACTCATCTCACAACCTGAGTACTGTGGAACTATCAGCCCACTAGAGGGTTCCCACTCTGGACAGATTACTGCTCTGAGGACTCCTTGTGTAGGATTTTCCCAATAAAGCTTGTATTGTCACTGTTACCTTCTTGCCCTATGTTTTTCCCAGGTAAGTTCCAAATTCCTGGAACCACTACAGTAATTTATAACAAGTTACCAACATATTTATCAAATCTGCTCTTTCTTTACAAACCACTGTCAAAGCCTAAAGCCAAGCACTTAATATTTTTATGCTGATTACTTTAGTGCCTCTAATTCTTCCATTCTCTAGCCATCCATAGTATCAATTAATAAGAGATGTTTCTCTGTTACTATCTGCTATTTATACATTTTTTACTTGTTTAATGGTATCTCTCTACTGATTTTGGAGAATATGGACATTTTAGAAACTATATAAAACCTTCCACAATCTTCCTACTATTTAGTCTCTTTTATTTCTTTCCTAATTTGTGCCATTAAATACCCAGTATAAAATGCAATAATTACAACAGATTAAAGAGTTTCTGGACAGCAAAGGAAACTGTAATTAGTGTGACTCGACAACCCTCAGAATGGGAGAGAATTTTTGTGTCTCAGATAAGGGATTGATAACCAGAATACACAGAGAACTCAAGCAGCGTACCCAAAAGAAAATGATTTAACCCAATTAAAAGATGAGAAAATGAGCTGAATAAACAACTCTCTAAGGAAGACATATAAACAGCCAAAAAGTATATGAAAAAATGCTCCACATCCCTCATTGTAAGGGAGATGTAGATCAAAACCACAGCAAGATACCACCTAACCCCAGTCCGAATGGTGAAGATTAGAAAACAAATAATGATTGGGACCAGCAGTTGGCATAATGGCTATGTCACTGAACTCCCATGTAGTTGACCGTGGTTCGAGTCCCAGACCCAGTGGCTTAAATTCATGCCGGGTGCGTGTGCGTGCGTGCCCAAGATCCTGAGAGGAGAATGGAGGAGAAGGGGTTGTGGTGTGGCCATCCCCCCAGGGAGTGATTTCTTGCTTTCTGTCTCTCTGTCTTTCTGGTAAGTGCACACTCTATAGCAAAAACCTCTCCAATAAAACAAAACAAAACAAAAACAAAAACAAATAATGATAAGTGCTGGAGGGGATGTGGTGAAAGGGGAACACTCCTACACTGTTGTTGGGAATGTAAATTGGTTCAGCCACTGTGGAGAATGATATGGAGTTTGCTCAAAGCCCTTGAAATAGAACTACAGTATGATTCAGCACTTCCACTTCTGGATATCTACCCAAAGGACAGGAGAGCACTCAGTTGGAAAAGTGATTACACATATATATTTATTGTAGCCTTATTCACAATTGCTAAGACATGGAACCAATCCAAATGTCCACAAACAGATGAATGGATTGAAAAAGTGTGGCACATATCCTCCATGGAATACTATTCAGACATAAAAAAACAACAAAGCCCTGAAATTTGATAGAAAGTGGGCAAATATGGAAAATTCGTTGCTGAGTGAAGCAAGTCAGGCTATGAAAGAGAGACATTGTATGTCTCCACTTAATATGTACCGACTATCTGCACTCTATGGTAGAGACTGAAAGACTGGAGAGCATAAAAGTATTAAAAATTGTGGGGATCAGAAGTTAGCGTAATGACTATGTCGCTGGACTCCCACATAGTCAACCGCGGTTCCGTGGTTCAAGTCCCGGACCCGGTGGCTTAAACTAACTTTGGGCGTGTGTGCGTGCGTGCCTAAGATCCCAAGAGGAGAATGGAGGAGAAGGGATTGTGGCATGGCCATCCCTTCTGGGGGGTGATTTCTTGCTTTCTATCTCTCTGTCTCTCTCTGTTTGTCTGGCAAGCACACGCACCCTATAGCAAAAATCTCTCCAAAAAAAAAAAATTGTAATGGACACTAGAGACAAAGTGGAAAGAGAGTGTGGGAAGGGAAGAGTGTAAGAAATTTAGGGGTAAAATGGAGAGGTACGATGCTTGAGGGACAGAGATAAAGTTAATTATACGTTGATGAGGATATGTATGGTTGTCTCAGCTGGGCTGGACTGAGGTGTACCATGCTGGGTAAAGTCTCTTCACAATCTAAATGATGTATAGTGATTTAATGTAAATAATACCACTAAATAAATAAAATTTAAAAATAATAATAAACAAATAAATAATTCAATAACTGGAAGACAACTTTCTTTAAAAAAAACTTGGTGTTAAGATAAACAATTACAGTTAATGAAGAAAAATTTCCTATGTGTTAGGCTTACTGTGTGGGTTATACATATTTATAAAGTATTGAAATGTTATATTTTCTCTGGACAATGTTGCATGAAGACACTGTCGAGACAAAAAAAAAAACTAGGGTGTATATTTTGTGCTGTTAATTTACTCAATTTCGTATAGCAAGAGAGGAAGGACTGCCTTAGAGAGCATGAACTTTTTTGCATTAGGGGATAAAGAATGACATGCCTCAGTGAAAACTGAAAACAAAACTATTAAATAAAATTAAAATGAATTAGATAAAAAGTAATTTTAAAATATGCTGGAGGGAAAGAAAAAATGAAATTCATAAGAGAGAGAGAAAATGCTAAGTGTCCTGTTATGCCATGAGTAATTCAACTGTATGACATGAAAGTGAAATGTCTAAATACACTCGGTGATACTTGAGTGGCAAGAAGTAGGTTTATACCAGATCCAGAGACGCCCCAGTGGTAAATGTTTCTAAGAAAGAAAGACCTGAGATACTGAAAGTTTATCATGCCAAGTGAAGGGCAGTATAGCAACAAGGACAACGAGAGTTTCTGAATAGCACCTAAATTAGTGCTATTTTAGTTGGATTGATATATTTAAATATGGGCATATGTATATGCATATGCATGCATATAGTTTGTATTTTATTCATGAAATTTATAGTACTGCTAATTATATATTTTTTTTACATTGAGAGTGGGAGGGTGTGTATAATAACTTGATATTTTTCTCAGTGATAACACAAGAGAAAAAGCAGAAAGAAAAAAACATAAAAATCCTTAAGTAGAATTTCTTGCACAAACATAAAAAAATAGTTATATAAATGCTTGTGATTGCATGTCTGTGTGTTTGTGTGTGTGTGAGTGTTTGTGTTTGTAATGAGCGTGAATATAATCACGACATACAAACGGGAACTGTCAAAAAGTAGTTGTCTGTAAAATGGTAAAACTAGGAGATCTGATCATGCATGCTGACATAATTGTTGAAAATATGACAGTTTAGGTCAGCTCAGGTGAATTTCTAAGGCCAGCCTGGGATAGGAATTCTAACAAATTACGGAGTTGCAAATTAAACCCCCATTCTCAGCACATCCCCCTTCTATTTTTCTTGATTATGCCTAGCAGGTAGTACATAAAAAGGCTGAGAATATTTAGTCTCTGAATTTTCTTGAGGTTACATTGCTTCTGCTCAGTGTCGGTGTGAGGGGGTACTGGCTCTTCCTTCCAAAGTACTAAACAGGGAGCACTTACAGGAGCATTTTCTGCTTGCCTCAGTTATTTTCTCTTCTTTTCATTCTTCATTTGTCTGAAGTTTCTGACCCTTGGTCTTTGTACTTAAAAATTGTGCAGTACATTCTGTTGAACAAGATAAGCATACTTAAATACTGCTATCATTTGTTGGACACATATCGCTGAATGATCTTTACACTCATGTTTTATTTCATGACTTGAATATATTCCACAATATTTTGACACTAAGGGACGAGGTCTTTAATAAAAAACAAATCTCATTATTATCTTCTAAAGGAATTTTTTGTTACCTTCTATGACAACCTAGTTACCTGAAAAATGTTCACAGGAAGAATATAGTATTCTCAACTGGATTGTTGAGAAATGTATACTTGTTGGAATGTTCACTTTGCAAGCTAAGTAACATGTGATTGGATGTATAAACAAACTTTAAATAAATAAATAAATACAATAAAATAAAAAAGAATATGTACTGATTGAATCATTAAAACAAACATATAAAAACAGACATAATTTGGAAATTAATTAAAATTTGCACTTTCCAATATGAATACATTTCATACTAGTTCAGTTAAAGATACTATACACATTATCATCAACTGATAATAATCCATTTCTGTCATAAATCTCTTGCCTATTTTTCTCCTCCTTAATGTCTTTCTTCACACTCTCCTCCTTCTCCCACCCTCTTCCCACACTATATCCAGTATCTATAACCATTTTCCATGTTTCTATATCCTCTAATCTTTCAGTTTGAACCATAGAGTGCAATCAGTTTAAGTGGGGACATTTAACGTCTTTCCTCCATAGCCTGGGTTGCTTCACTCAGTAGTAAAAATATTTTTTTTCAACTTAGGGGGCTTTTGATTATCCTGTACACAAACTCACAAAAAGTTGTAATGTAGAAAGCAATTTTATGGGAGTTAATTAGCAAACCCCCTCTCATTACACATGGAGCACATTATCTTCACTATCTCATTGATTTTTAATGATACGTCTTTTAAGTATGAATTTAAAACGATTTCATACTTTGTAAAAAATAAGATATGTTATGGAAATTTAAAAATGAAAATACATATACAAAATTACTATTTTTATTTTTATTTTGTGTTGAATTAGAGCAAAGATTTTTTCTTACCTTCCTTGAAAGTAGCTAAATTCTTTGTGTATCTCATTTTTTTACTTTTACTTTTTTTATTTTCTCATTTTTAAAAAATTTAACCACGGCACATCTCCACAGCATACAAAATGAATCTCCCCAGCATGAATGCACTGCATATCAGTTCAGTCATAAACATTAGCATACGCATTATCATCAATAAATAATTTTCGACTTCTGTATTTGTTAAATCTGTCCAGATGTACAGGAGTAGATGAATAGACTGAAAAAGCATGTTGCATGTACAGTATGGAATACTGCTCAGCCATAAAAAACAATGAGGCCAGAGGCCAGTGGGTTGTGTGGTGGTCAAGGGTGCTGCACTCCCACATGGTCGACCGTGGTACAAGTCCCAGACCTGGTGGCTTTCTTTCTCATTTTCTCTCTCTCACCCTGTCCCTCTCTGGTCAAATTTAAATAAATAAATAAATAAATAAAGTTAAATAAAATAACTTCTTAATAAAAATGAAAAACAAAAACAAAAACAATATGAGGGCCTGGCATTTGATACAAAGTGGACAAATATGGAAGATTTAATATTAAGTGAAGCAAGCCAGACTATGAAGTAGAGCTCTTGTATTTCCTCACTCAATATAAACCCCAAATCTGCACTTTATGGCAGAAACAGAAAGACTGTAAGATATAAAAGCATAGGGAGCAATGGTGGATACTAGAAACAGTACGAGGAGAGGGTGGGTAATGTTGGGTGGGAGAAGGAAATCAAGGGAGGGGAAAAAAGCAAAACTTGTAATTCAGTGTTTTCTTGATGTATTCATTTTATATTCTGTAGTGAGACATTCTAGAACTTTAGTGTGGCCTGGGCTCTGACCAGTGAGAGCAGATAGTAGCTGTAAGGAATGCAGTCACAGTGGTCAAAGAGCTGAATATAAATAAGCCTTGGAGGTGTTAAACAGCTTCCCCCGTGTATGGAGGAGATGATGTTTGTGCCCTGCCCAGGCCCAGTCTAAAGACTGGCATACCACCTGCCACCTGTTGTCAGCATGGACATCTCACACAGCTACCTTGTTCTCTGGAGAGTTGCCTCTGTCTAAGACTCCATCTTTACTAAAGGGCTTCTCATTATTATTTGTATTTTTCTCATATATATAAGATTTTCTGTATTATCTATTTTTCTTCCAATGGTTTTTGGTAGTTTGTGTCTTTCAAGAAATTGGTTCATTTTATTTAAACATTAAATGTGGCTATAGAGTTTAATTACAGTATTAGTACTCATTTCATCTTTAAATGTCGATGTAATCAGTGTTGATTTGTCTTTCATTTATGATTTTGGTAATCCATTATTCTTCCATTGGTCTGGTTGAATTTAATCAACTTTTTTTTTTAGGAATTTTTGCTATAGGGTAAGTGTATTTGCCAGAGAGACAGAGAGACAGAAAGCAAGATCCCCCAGGGGGGTTGGCCACCTGAAATCCCCTCTCCTTCATTCTCCTCTCAGTATTTTGAGTATGCATGTACACACACCTAGCATGAGTTTTAAGCCACGAGTCTGTAACTCAAACTACGATCAACTACATAGGAGTCCATTATGCCATCTGCTGGTCTTACGCTATATGAGTTTTAAGTTGCCAGGTCTGGGACTTGAACTGTGGTCAACTCTGTGAGAGTCCAGTAATATAACCATTATGCCATCTCTGGTCCCAAATTTAATCAACTTTAACAATACTTTTTAAGGAAAATTTTGACTTCACTTATTTTTTCTGTATTTTCCTGTTTTCTATATTGTTATTGGCCAACTAAGTCCCATTGCTTCTTTTCCAGTCAGTGAAACAAGAGGTGGAAGAGGGAGTTTATTTATGTAACTGATTACAGGAAGATAGCAAGCATCATCAAATGGCCTTGAAATAGTTTAGTATGGAAGGGAGAGAGGGGGAAGGAAAAAAGTAAAAGTATGCTTAATTGACAAAAAATTAGAAGCTATTTGCTGGTAAGTTATAGAGTAATATCTTTGGATTGGCTGACATGCATAGTATTTGTGCTGGAAAAATAAATGTACACTGTAAAGATGTGATAAAATGTAAATAAATAAATTAATTTCAAAAAACAGAAAAACTCAATATGTTCTTAGTATTTAGTGATGAAAAATACAAGCAACATGCAAATCTTTCCCCACTACAATCAATCAGTCATAGCTTTCTCCTCAGTAATTACCTTTTTTTATAACTATTTATTTTATTTTTTATTTATTCATTCATTGATTTTTTTAATTTGACCAGAGAGAGACAGAGGGCGAGAGTGAGAGAGAGAGGATGTGAGAAAGCAAGCCACTAGGTCCAGGACTCGAACCCCAGTCTGCCATGTGGGAGTGTCCAGCACCTTAACCACCACGCCACCTGCTGGTCCCCGGTAATTATCTTGATTCCTTCAAATACCCTCTCCTGTTTTCTCATCTGACCTTTCCTCCAGCAGATTTCCCTGATTCATCACTTGGTCAGATTATACTTGTTAGAGGTCTTTCTTAATTTCAAAATGGTTGCAATTCTGTAAACCTCAAGCTGAATGCTTCCCTATCATTATGATTTAATGTTTAGTTATTTTCTCATCTATTTGTTTTAATTTGTTTTCTATCTAGTTTCATAACATAAACAGTTAGGTCATGGCTTTTAGTTCTTTCTTCTCCTCTTGCATGTGTTTAATATTCTTTTTCCTCCTCTAAGCACTGCTTTATCAGCACCTCACATATTTTGATGTTCTCACTTTAATACAATACAATGTTTTTAAAATTTCACTTGAGACCATGTGTCATATGGAAGTGTGTTGTTTAATTTCCAAGTATTTGTTGGGGAGGAGGAGAGGTTTCAGCTCTCTTCTGTTATTGACTTCTACAGTGAGTACAACTTGGCCTGGCTTTTTTCACTTAGCATAATGTTTTCAAGCTTCTTGCATATTGGTTTGCATATTGTTGTACATATCAGTACTCCGTTCTTTTCTGTGACTGAATAATATATCATTGTACATATACAGGACCTTTCGTTAAAGTGTAACTTGAGGGATGATTTGGTTTTCACATTTCAGGTATTATGAATAATACTGCTGTGAACATTTATATACATGTTTTTTGTGAATATCAATTTCAATTATTTATGAATAGATTTAGAAGTAGAACTGAGGGTCATACAGTAACTTTATATTCTAACTTTAAAAAGGTATTGAACTATTTTCACAATGACCAAGCCACTGTTCATTTCCACCAGAAATGTAGAGTTCTGATCTCCCCACAACCTGATAAATATTTATTTTCTGCTTATTATTTTATTACTCTTATTTATTCTAATAATCACTATTTTTAATAGTCATCTAATTGGGCATGGGCTGATATGTCATTGTGAACTTGATTTTAATTCTCTTTATAATTAATAAAATTGGATATCTCTTTATGTAATTGTTAGTCATATGTAAATCTTTTTAAAAAAAGTCCTTTCAAACTCTGTCAATTTATAACTGAGGTCTTTTTCTTTTAGTTGTTGAGTTGTAAGTATTCTTCATATATTTTTTAATATAAATCCTTTTCAGATATATTGGCAAATACTTTTTCTCATTCTGCTGATTGTCTTTTCAGTTTCTAGTATCCTTTAAATCACAGAAGTTTGTCAAAAAATGAAAAGCAATTTGCTGATGATAATGTATATAGTAATGTCTTTATCTTGACTGCATATGGATGTTATTCATGCTGGGAAAAGCATTGTACACTGTAAAGATATACGTGATTAAATGTAAAGTAAAATTAAAATAATTTAAAAATTGGATAAGTAATTAAGTTCTTTATGACTTCAGGTTTTAGTGTCCCATTTAAGAATCATAGTCTTCACGCGCCCTGTAGCAAAAATCTCTCCAAAAAAAAAGAAAAAAAAAAAAAAGAATCATAGTCAAATCCAATATTTAACCTTATATTTTCTGAAAGCTAAATTATTTTAACAATTACATTTTGATCTTTGGTCCTTTCTGAGATAATTATTACAAATCAAGTAAACTAAGGGTCCAACTTTAGATTTGCACATGGATATCCGGTTGTCTCAGTGCCGCTTGTTGAAGATACATGCTTTCTTCACTGAATCATCTTGGAATACTTGATGAAAATCAATTGGACATAGATATAACCATCCTTTTACTTTTGACTAAATTTTCACATTTAAAGTGACTATCTTGTGGGTAACCTTTGGCTGGGACTACTCTTTTTCCTTCTTTGCTCACAAACCTTGACAGTATCTGAATTTAAGCTGGTATATTTCAGACCTTACACATTTAAAGTGATTATGGATTAGTTGGGTTGATGTCTACTATCTTTGTAACTGATTTGTTGTTGCTTAATTTTCTTGTAGGCTTTAATTTTTCTCCTTTTTTTGTGATTTCTGTAGTTTTACATAAGCATTTTATTTTGTTTAATTTATTTTTAAATCTAGAGGGTGCATATGCTTATAAGAAAGAGAGAGTGACAGGACAGAGATAGAAAAAAGAGACCAAGAGAGAGAGAACCCTCTCAATCAGGTGTGATCATGTCATGACACATTTGGCCATGTGGGATCCAGCAGAAGTGACTTTGTGACTTTTTTTTTTTTTTTTTTTTTTTTTTTTTTAAGTCAGAAATACAAAATGAGTGTTATTAGGGGCTAAACTCAAGGTGTTAACATTTGAAGTTTCTCTTGAAACTTTGGAGAGAATTACTTTCTTTGTCCTCATCTGAACCCTTGTTTATCTTTTCCCGTCTGTCAGAATTCTCTCACCACACAATGTGGGCACTCCCCTAAGACTGAGCTTATAAATATTTCTAATTTTAATTTTAATCCAAACTCAGTCCTTCAGTCTTTCAGAATTACCATTTGTGTTCCAACCAGTTATGGCTCCTGTAGCTTCCAGTTCAGATCAGCACATCTCAGTTGCTGGATTGCAATGGGTGCAGTCACCTCTCCAGATTTCGGGGTAGCTGTTTGCCCTGTAACTTCATTTCTCTCATAGGTATCAGAAAAGGCATCAGTTTTCAGCTTGCCCATTTCTTAGGACAATGAGAGAGATAGCTTCCAAGATTTAAAAAAAATTTCGCTGTAATAAGATGTAATTTTCTAAGCATTAGCAATTCTCTCTGAGAAAGACCTGCACTACACAGAATCCAAGGTAGTTTTTGCTCATTCCTGTCAGTTGTTTCCTGAGCCTCCGTACATAAGTACATAAACACCTCTACCACCGTGCGGTATCCTAGATCACAGGTCCCCAAAGCTAGTGAAACTGGCAACATGGTCTGCAGCTGTGGCAATTTTCTGAAGGAAAAACGTGGATCTAAGCTGTATTTCCCTAGTGTGGGCTCCTAAATGCAAGAAGTCCCATTGAACTCTTTGCCTTTTTATTATTTTTATTTTTTAAATTATTTATTTAGTTCATTTTATTTTTAATTATTATTTTTAAATCTGTTACAGTTCATGTATGCTCACCAGAGAGAAACAGAGAGTGAGAAAGCAAACTGCAGGTCTAGGACTTGAACCACAGTCAGCCACGTGGGAGTCCAGTGCCCTGACCACCACTCCATCTGCTGGCAATGCTTTTTTATTAGTACTAGCTGGTATGAGATACAGCATCTTGATTTTTTTTTTAATTTTTCAATTTTAAGTTACATTTAATTGTTATACAATGTAGTTTTTCAATGCAAACAGTGCCAGGTAATTAAATCGATGCCATGGACATCATTTTCAACAAAGGATTTTACATTCTTGTGTCTATTAAAAGCTTTTTTACCTGAGCCCTTCCCACTCACCCTTTCCAGCATCTACCCTCCTTCTGTTTGGTCTCTGGAATCTACATTTGTCTTTTCTCATTTTAATTTATTATTTTCTAAAAACTTTCTAGAGGGTGCATGTACTTGCTGGGGAAAGAAAGAGGAGAGAGAGAAAATAAAATGAGAAATCAACCCCCTATGGGGACAGGATACATTAGAATCCCTTCTCCTCCATTTCTCCTTTTGGGATTTTGAGCATGCATACATATGCACCCAGTATATTTCTCAAGTCATATATATATATATATACATATATATATATATATATATACATATGTATATATATATATATATATATATTATGTATATATATATATATAATTTGCAAATATAAAATTGAAGTGTTAACATTGGAAGTTTTTGTTTGTTCATGTGTATGTTTTTGCAAATATAAAATCAAAGTGTTAACCTTGAAAGTTTCTCCTTAAGGCTTTGGGAATGGTGAGCAGCTTCAGAAGCTCTTTGAGAAGACAGGTGTACTGAATATATTTGTGATGAATTTGCAAGGTCTTACCTCAAGCCAATCTGGACTTTTCTCCATTCTCGGTCAGTTAACTGACTTGTCTGCAGAACCCAGGTGAAGGGTCAACCTTTTTCATTGTATTGACTGACTCACTAACTTCTGTTTGCTCATTTCCGTTTTTATTTGACTGTATGAATCAAGCAGACTGCCCCAGCTATTTATCTATCTCAATGCCACTGATTTCAAGAGCTAAGACCATAAATTGTTGCAGGTCAAGAGATCCTGCTTGCCCCACAGGCCTTGATGCTCACGTAAAAATGATGTGCACTTTGCCCTAGTGTTAAACAATTTCACTTCTGCTGTCATTCAGGAATGGCAGGTCCATCGCCCTGTTGGTCTCTAGGAACTGACCTCAGTGGGAGAACATCTGACTTGAAGAGGAAAGCCATTTCTGAAATTCTTAGAAGTCTTAGTCCATAACAGTGCCCCTTTTTTTTTCTTTAATAAAAATAGTGTTTTTTGGAGCATTCCAATAAATTTATCAGACCAAATATAATAAACCAAGTGATGTTGCAGTCCAAATATAATAAATAAGCCCTAACATTCCTGTGTCCCGGAAATGCATGATCCTTCATTCCACACTGAAATAAGAAGTCTGAGTTTGTCCACTTAGACCAATAGGGACCTTCACTGAGCCCAAGATCTAAGAAACATTCAGTAAACTATTTTTAAATTTATTATTTTTTATTGTTATTTCTGGTTTTCACATGAACACTGTACATCTTTGTGGGGAAAAGTTCTTCCCCCCCTCCCCCAAAGGATGTTTGCAGTGTATAATAATGTGACTTTGTCAACATGTTCAGGTCATGGCTGAGTGTCTTAATATCAGTAGTGTATTCCTTGGGTGGCCCACATGTTTTGTGTTCTGAAGATCCACTTCAACCTGAACTTCCCCACACCCTGACTCTATACTCATATTTTACAGAAGTCTGAAAGTTTCTCTGTTGGAAAAGAGATCCATTACAGTTTATACAAATTAGATGAGTTAAATTAACACACACACACACACACACACACACACACACACACACACACACAAACAGCTTTATCATATTGCTTAATCCAACCACAATAGAGAGAATTTCCATTATCGCTTTTGTTATCACTGCTGTGCAAAGATAGGATAACGGCTAGAAATTTGCACAAAGAGAGTCACAGAAATGCTTAACAAAAAACTCCTTTGAGTGATTCTGAACATGAGCACATAACAGACAATAATATTACGAAGGCGTGACAGTCCTTTAATACATGGGCAGGCAAAGAGAAAAAGTGCTCCGTTACTGTGAACTGAACCACATGTCTTCTTTTTTTCTATTTCTGATTCCTTCTGTTTTTATTTTCTAAGTACATAAAATTTTTTAAAGTTTCTGAATTTTGTGATGTAGACACTTGTAGTAAGTCTTTTGAAATTGTCAGTATGGGGCTGGTTCCATGGCCAATCTCACATGGCTGACCTCATGATTAGTTTTGGATCTGGTATTTTGAGAAACACACTAGGGGAGTGTGTGTGCTTGCCCGAAACCCTAAAAGAAGGAAATGATACAAAGAAGGGATTACGGTTTGACCATTCCCTAAGGGGATGTTTTCTCCTCTTCTCTCTCTCTCTCTGTCTCTCTGTCTCTTTCTGGCAAGCATGCACACCTCTAACAAAAGAAAAACAAAGGAAAAAAAAAGATTTTGTCAATACATACACTGATTTGTTATATTTAATTATCTAATAATTATATTTAATATATAGTTACATATGCTAACTTGTAAGTATTAGTTTTAAAAATTTCTTTTAGCATAATATGAAATCCAAGGATCCTAATCACTATTTAACCATTATATATTCAAGTTGACATTTTTTTAGCCCTGTTTGAATTAGTCATTAACTGTGACTAATTCTAATCACTTTTTTTCTTTATTTGAAATAACTGGTAACACCAAACTTTCTCAACAAAAGTATCTAAATCAACACTATCAATATGTTTCCATATCCAAGATATTGATTTGCATGGCCAAGATATTTAATTCACTCTGTTACTAGACAAAATACTTAGGACAGAACTGAGTAAATTTAACTTAGCCCATATTAATTTCATTCAATTTAATTTAATTTAAAATTAGTAAAACTTTAACCAAAATAGTGCCAATCTCTTTTATTCTGTGATAGCAGTATTTGTTTTAGTATGTCTTTCTAGATCATCTTGCTTTGTCATACTTTCATTTACTGAAGGAGTATTTATTATGATGCATCAAGGTTAATGGTATGACAATTACTTCTTTAAATTTATTGTCCTCAGAAGACAGTTTAAATGCGTTAATGATTCATCTTGAGGTACGATTAAGCATGGTAATTGTGCTGTATTGGGTTCTCTACTGATATTGTTTCTTGAACTTGAATGGTATAGTCTAAATCACGAATGCACATTATGGTTGGTAGCGTCTAAAAGTCCCCCAAGTTAAGAATTACTAAGATCCTTAACATCTAACAAAGAGTAAAATTATTATTTAGGATACATAGGAACACAGACATCTAGCAGAACTGCTGTGATTTCTGTCTTTATTATTATCCTTTGGTTTTAAAAGTTCATTTATTTATACCATGAGCTAGAGAGAAAGAGAAAGAAAGGTAGCATCCTCAATAATGTCGGTGCTGTGGTCTCCTCCCGTCCCTCCCAGGCCTGTGCCCTGGGCAAGCGTGTCCCAGTACACTCGAGATCCCCAGACCTGAACCAGGAAACTCACTGTATGCGTCAGCCTCACAGAGTGGCATGCTTTTCCTGATGCACCAGTAAGCACTGCCTATTAAAATCTCTTTCTTAAATCCCCATGTCCACATGTCTTTACATTTATTTATTTATTATTATTATTATTTTTTAACTTTCATAAATTTTATTCTTCATATTTTCATAAGGGTACAGATTCTAGACCAGGTCTGTGGCATCGTGGTGATCGCACTGTGCTAACAATGCAGACTGCTGGTTGAGACACTGAAATGCAAGATCAGAAGGAGCATGTGCTCTCTAAAACATACAGTGTCTTCAATAAGTACTGCTTTGATTGTCTTCACAATCCAGTTAGAGAAAACTTCCTGTCTTCCACCTCATCAAAGAAATCACTCAACTGACATGCAAAATATTTTTAACAATCTATTTCAAAATACATAGGATATTAAGGGGTGAAAATAATGGATGGTATAAGCTCATGCTATCTTAATTCTAGTGTCAATCTATAGAAGCATATGGTTGTAACAATTGGTATTTAACATTTTTACGAGCTGCAGAAGCCAGCAATCGTTCCCATTTTCATTCCTATTTTTAAAAGTCTTTTTGCTTGTTCACCTAGAGATGCTTTTTAGATTTTAAAAGAGCAGCTGCTATTGTTCTCTTTGAGCCCCTAAGGAATTAATAAAATGCACATTATTTTTTTTTTCTTTCTAAGTGTTCCAGTTAAAAATTAAGGAAAGAAAAACCTATAGAAAACATAATCTTGGACACATTTTTTTTCTAGTTATAACAACCACAAAAGTGCAATATAAACAGAACTCATTTAATTTTTCGTTTGTTTTTTAATAAGTCTGTCAAGAATAATGCAGGTTACACAGTTGTAAACTCTTTAAGGAAGATGATATTAATTTTTCAACAAATACCTTCTGGTGAAAATACACTACTAGTATTTCAAAAATTTGCAAAAATGTAACAAAATGTTATCTAAACAGCTACCTTTATGTTTGTAAACAAAGCATAAACCACCAGTTTATCCAGTTTCCACTGCACGTCAAACAGACAGCGAAGTTTTAAAAATCATCTTCGATTTTAAAAGAAAAATAAAAAGTAAACTAATTAATACCCCATACATTATAGTCTAGGATATGTTTCTGTAGGGAGATGCAGAAGAGGATTAGAAACAGGTTAATGCATGACATCATCTCCTTTAATGGCCTCTTCATTTACTTATATTGCCTTGATACTTCACACATTTTTCCCCATAAGGTAACAGTAATGTTGCTTTAGATTACATCACTATTTTTATTTTCTTTTATTCCCCTATAGAAATAAGTGTGATACACTTCCTATCAGTTTCCATAAATACGCTAGGAACTTCAGACACACTAGAAGGGTAGTTTTCTTCTAGATTCTGAGGCCTTCTCTCTGTGACACCAGAGACGTTAAGTTTGGCCAACACACACATGCTGCCATAGAGTTAGGTGGTACATGAAACTCTTATTTCAAAACCACAGAAGGAAAGTAGGTGTGGACAAGGGCAAGCTACAACTGCATTTGTGCTGTATGCCTATCACTAAGAGAGCCACTTACTCCTTCACTTTGTTGATATAATCAGTAAGTCTGTGGATGTTCTCTTCCTGCTGTGTCAGTGCATCCAGGACAAGGCCCATGGGTGTCCTCTTCAATCCTATTCCTTCCTTCTTGTTCTCCAATTTACTCTTAAGGTTCTGAAGTCTTAAGGATGCCTGAATGAACATCGGTAGCAATGGAAAAGTAAGCCCAAAGACAAAGACCATGACTCCCCAAAACATGGATATGAGAAAGTAGCCAGTCTGCATAACCACCATCATGATGGTGGTGGGTTAGTGCTTCTTCGTCGGACAGAACACATCTTTATTGTGGTCTGCTCACACAAACCCTGTGAACACCAGTACTACAATTTTTTCCAAGTATCATGGTGAAGGGGCTCAAAAAACCCCACGATGGAAATAATCATGGCAGCCACTACCAGGCAGTTGATCTGGTAATAGAACAGTTTGCTCACTGCAAGGTTGTTCCATATGGAAATGTCCTTGAAGTCGGCAGGGCAAAGCAGTCAGAACCTGAGAAGAAATCGTCCCCGGCACGGAGCAGGGTGATATTCATGTACTTGTTTAAATGCTTCATGGTCTTCACCTATGGAATCTTATTTTAAGTTTTGGCTATAGGGCACATGTGTTCACTGGAGATGGTGGGAGTGGGGAGTGAAAAATCACCTCATAGAAGAAGGGCCATGCCACGGTCCCTTCTCCTACATTCTCCTCTCAGAATTTTGGGCATGCACCCACAAACTTGGCATGATTTTCAGGTCTCTGGCAGGCGACTCAAACAGTGTCTGGCATGTGAGAGTCCAGTTATGTAAGCACTATGTCAGTGGTCCCAATGTATTTATGATTTAATTCACACATCTTTGTAGTTTTTATTTTTTTCTTTTTTCTCGTAGATTTTGAAGTACGATTCAGGTACAACAAAATTCTTTGAAAAGTATACGATTTGATTAGTTGGGGCATACATACCTATTTTTGAAGCCTGGTTTTGAAATATTTAATGGTTATTGTTGGTAAAATACAGTGAAGCAGGGCCGGGCGCCATCATGAGCACTTGCCCTGAGCTGTGAATACGTAGTCCAGTTGGACCCTGACTGTTTCGAGCAGATTTCTGCTTGCTCGCTTCTGAGCTCCTGTTTAGCTCTTCCCTTATGTCAGAATTCTCCCACCACAATATTCAACTCAAATGTCCAAATGTTCCCTAATTATCCGTATTGAAATCACATCCCAGATATGCTTGCAGCCCTTCTTATGTCCTCAATGAGACATTCTATCATCTGTGGTTGAAGTTTTTTTTTTTTTTAGAATTGGAAAATGGTTTACTTCAGAGAAATTTAAAAAGTTTTAAAGAAAATACAAGGAAAGGAAAACTAGGTCTAGGTATAAAAAAAGAAATGGTTACCTAGTTTTGTTTTTCAAGTACAAATATGGATGAGGATCTAACATTTAAAATAAAAAGCTATAATTCACAGTGCCCTGGGCTTCCTCATTTAATCTAAAAATGTTCATCTCTGAACTTTGTATTAGTGACCTTTCTTAATTTTTTTTTTTTTGAGATTTACAAATTTTGGAGATAGTGGTGAATTTATAATTTCTTCTTTAATTAAAAAGGAATTACTATAAAATATCACATACTTAATTATATTTATGTTGGGACCAGCAGTTGGCATAATAGCTATGTCGCTGGACTCCCATGTAGTCGACCATGTTTTCAGTCCTGGACTCGGTGGCTTAAACTCATGCCGGGTGCGTGTGTGTGCATGCCCAAGATCCTGAGAGGAGAATGGAAGCAAAGGGATTGCGACATGGCCAATCCCCCTGGGGGGGGGTGATTTCTTACTTTCTGTCTCTCTGTCTCTGTCTTTCTGGTGAGTGCACACGCCCTATAGCAAAAGTCTCTCCAAAAAAAAAAAAAAGAAAAAGAAAAAATATATTTATGTTAATTATTGTTCATGTAAATAAATGTTTTGATCAGTGTATTAAGTGACTTTGAGTCGCCATTAAAAAAAAAAAAAGGTTACGGGGTGAGTGGTTTAAATAACAGATATTTTTTTTCTTTTTTATTTTTAAATGCTATTCATACACTTCTTCCCTGAGTGAGAGAAACAGAGTCAGTACTTTCAACAAGGACTTGATGCCACAACCCACCCCTAGCCTCAGCCAGCTCTAGGTTATAGAACGTGTTCCTGGTGTACTTAGGCATCTCTGCGGACAGGGACCCAGGAGCTTTCTATGTGGCGGAGTCTCATAGAGTATCACGTTTTACCGCTGTGCCACTATCCGTCCCTAAACATTTATTTTCTCACACCTGTGCAGGCTAGAATTCCATGATCAAGGGGTAACAATCAGTTTTCTGGTGAGGGCTCCTTTTTAGATTAGGGAAGGCTGTCTTGTTCAGCCTCATAGAGCCTTTTCTCTGTCCAGGCAGAGGGAGAGAGAACTCTCTGATGTCTCTTTTCTTATAGAAACACAAGTTCTACGGAACTAGAGTGCCACCCTTTTGACTTAATTTGAACTTAATTTCTACATCAAGTCCCTATCTCCAATACAGTCACATGAGGGGTTATTCAATGTACAGATTTAACATATAAATATTGTGGAGACAGAATCCATTCCACAATGGAAGCAATATGTTCCTTTCACTGTGTAATTCTTTATTTGGCTAACGATGTATATTTTTACCCACTTTAACACTTTCTAATCAGAGTCATCAAAACCAGAACAATCTTCACTAATTTCTTAACGTGACTTATCAGTTAGTATAATAAAACTTCAAAATATGCTTCATAGTGTGTCTGCTGGACTACATGTCACAGTTGCTTAATCAACATCTTACCCAAGACTGCAAGTGATTAAAACATATTCTATGAAATCTAAAAGTTAAGGCAATACTCGCATTCAGGAAATATTTTTTGACATAAAGAAAATTCATAACCAATAATTTCCATAACTTGATTTGATAGCATTATTAATGTAATAATGAAGTCAATAATAGTGTATGTTAAGAAAGGATAATACATCTTCTTTTTTTGTATATACCTTTTATGTATTTGTTTCTTAAGTTTTTCTTCCTATTCACAAAAATACTGTTTCAGGACTACTGTTGTTCTGTCTGTTTTTAACAAAAACTTTGGAAAAAGAAAGAAAGATATAATATACTTCCAAAATAATTACCTGGAATATTTTTTAAATATACAGATAAAATGTTGCATACATTAATAAAGATTTAATTTGGTCGTGGGAGATTAGGTGAATTTGAATATTTCTAACACAAATTCTAGTATTTATCTTAGCCCACAAATCTTGAACTTAAAATATATGGCAGATCTTATGTCTATTTACTCCAACGATGCCAGTTTTACAATTAGTATGTTTAATGATTTGTACAAGAGCATATTACTTGGATAATAGTAGTTTCCTGACTAAAGTTATAGTAAAAAAGTTCACAATCTCTAAAAATCTTTTCATGTAACTTCACTACATACCTACCATGTGCTCAGGAAATTCTCTCAACTGATTTTTTCATCTAAAAAATATTTTTTTTTTTTTTTTGGGGGGAGAGGTATTTGCTATAGGGTGCGTGCACTCGCCAGACAGAGACAGAAAGTGAGAAATCAACCCCAGGGGGGATGGTCATGCCACAGTTTCTTCTCCTCCATTCTCCTCTCGGGATCTTGGGCACGCACGCACACATACCCGGCGTGAGTTTTAAGCTACCGGGTCCGGGACTTGAACCGTGGTCGACTATGTGGGAGTCCAGCGACATAGCCATTACGCTAACTGCTGGTCCCCATCTAAAAATTATTGATCAAAGATGGTGTCTGATATTTTATATTTTTTAGAAATAGTTTTAAATTTTTCAGTTAGATATAAATCTATAAGCAATTTTCATGGCTAGTCAGGATGGATTAACAGAGACCAGAACTGGTCAGTTAAAAATACTGACTCTGGGGAACCAGCCCCGGAAAGGAGCAGAGGGAAAGAACCTCACAGTTCATGAGTCACCTGGAAAGGTTTTTGTTTCCACCAGCTTTAGGAGAAAAATTCAGAAATTTGTACAGTGTTGAGTATTCAAAGTGCTATCGCCTCATTAGTGGGGGCAGAACTTGACCTAAACTGAAAACTGTCTTTCACCACTTAACTAAGTTGAAAAGCAAGTGTTCAAAGAATGAAAACATATCCAAGTATTTCAATTGTGTACCAGAACTAAGTTCCAAAATACCAATAGAAATAGAAAATGTGAAGCATCAAACAATATAAAATTCACAAAGCTAGGCATCTAAACACATCCAGGGATTCAAATGAGCTGAAAGAAATATTGCCTACAAGGAAAAGCAAAACTGCCAATAAAAATAGGCCCAGAAATGCCTGAGGTGATTTTAATTTGTTGATAAGTTTGTAATAAAGTTATTACAACCATTGTAGCCTCACAGGTGACCAGGATAAAGGGAAGATCTATCTAGCTGTCAAGTCTCCAAGCACTCCCCTTCATCTTGGTGCTATGCTGGGCTGATGCTTGCCCAACAGTATCATGAGTTCGAACTAACAGTGATGCTGATCATCCTCAGGCTATTCATCACTGGGACCACGACTGTTTTATTCACACCCATTGGAACAGGTTTTTTCCCAAACTCTATTCCAAAATATAACCACCCCCTCTGGCAGTAAAGCTGGCAGTTCTGGTGGGCAACTTGTTTTGATAATTTTGTCCAACTTTATTATTACTTTTTGGGAAGTGGATTTGCTGAGGTCCTCATTCAATCATTTCCCATTCCATCCTGAAGTATATATTATTAAATGCATTTCAAAAGTCAAGAAATTGAAATAAAGGTAGATTGGGTAATTTGACTGAAGTCACAGATCAAATTATTATTTGTGATTTTTATACATATCTGATTCTATTTTAGAAATAATAATGTCCAATCAGCTTATGAAAACTTCAAAAGCTTAAAATTTTTTAAAAAGGTTTTTGCCATAGGGTGTGTGCTCTTGCTAGAGAGGGAGAGAGAGAGAAAAGGAAAATGAGTAATCACAACTGGGAGCAATCACTCCCAGCTGAGATGGCTATGCAGCAGTTCCTTGTCCTGCATTCTCCTCTTGGGATTTTGAATATGTTTGCACACATACTTGCCATGATTTTGAAACCACTAGGTCTGGGACTTGAACTATTATCAGCCATGTGCGAGACCAACACCTTAACCAGTGCATCACCTGCTGGTATGAAAATAGACCTTTTTATATTTCCTTTTTAGTAGTTTGTTTATTTCCTTCATGACATTGAGAACTCAGAGAGAGAGAAACAGACAGACAGACAGACAGACACATCCCAAACAGGATCTCCATATCATGAACCCCAACCCCCAGTCTCAGTGGGACTGAGACATGCATATCAAAACCAAAATGAAATACCATTTATCCCCAACCAGAATAGGTATGATCAAAACAATAAAGAACAGCAAGTCCTGTTGAGGCTGTCGTAAAAATGGAACCTTACTGCATTGCTATTAAGAATATAAATTGATACAGCCACTGTGGAGAACAATAGGGAGGTTCCTCAAAAAATTGTAAGTAGAACTATCATAGGACCTCATAATCCCACGCCATGGTATTTGCTCAAAGGACAGGAAATGACTCAGTCATAAAGTCACTTGCACATCCATATTTAGTGCAGCATCATTCACAATTGCTAAAATATGGAATCAGTCTAAGTGCCCAAGAACTGATGACTGGATTGAAAATGGCACATGAACACTATGGAATACTTCTCAGTCATAAAGAACAACAAAACTCTGTCATTCAATATAAAGTGAATGAATATAGAAGAATTAATGCTAAGTGAAATAAACCAGACACTGAAAACAAACATTGTATATCCCTGTTCAATGCATACCAAATATGTGTACTCTGTCATGAAACTGAAAGCTTCAAAGATATAACAGAAGAGAAGGCAAGTGTAGATACCAAAGAATGTATGGGGGGGTGGGCATGAGCAGTGGGAAATGGGAGAGAAGGGCTTAGGAAAAAGGCATTTAACAGATAGAAGAATGTATCGTTCTTTGTAGGAAATGATGTATGTATTAAAATCCTTAATTTGATTATCACATACTGCATGTATGCTTTAGAAAGCCATTTTGTATGCCATGAAGTTGTACAATAATAAAATGTAAGTAAGAAATTATATAAAAAGAAAATTGTGCAGAAAAGTAATGATCATGCTTCAGATTCTTGGCCCCATATTTTTATGCCTCATTTCTTCACATAATTCATGTCTCTGTTCAGATGTCTTCTGAAATTTTAACTCTTTTTTTTTTTTTTTTTTGAGAGGTTTTTCGCTATAGGGCGCGTGCGCTCGCCAGACAGACAGAGAGAGACATAGAGACAGAAAGTGAGAAATCACCCCCCAGGGGGGATGGTCACGCCGCAATCCCTTCTCCTCCATTCTCCTCTCGGGATCTTGGGCACGCACACACACGCGCCCGGCGTGAGTTGTAAGCCACCGGGTCCGAGACGCGAACCGCGGTCGACTACGTGGGAGTCCAGCGACATAGCCATTACGCTAACTGCTGGTTCCCTGAAATTTTAACTCTTGAAAAAGATCTTAGTTTATCACATCTCTCATGTCTATGCTTTGTTTTTTGTTTAGTTTTGTTTTTGTGGAGAGATTTTTCGCTATAGGGCGCGTGCACTCACCAGACAGAGAGAGAGACATAGAGACAGAAAGCGAGAAATCACCCCCCAGGGCGGATGGTCACGCCACAATCCCTTCTCCTCCATTCTCCTCTTGGGATCTTGGGCACGCACGCACACGCGCCCGGCATGAGTTTTAAGCCACCAGGTCCAGGACGCGAACCGCGGTCAACTACGTGGGAGTCCAGCGACATAGCCATTACGCTAACTGCTGGTTCCCTCTATGCTTTGTTTTAATATCATGGCATTTATTACTTAATAATATTTTTAAGGCTAGTTTTTTTGAGAGAGGTTTTTTGCTGTAGGGTGTGTGCGCTAGCCAGAAAGACGGGATGGTCACACTGCAATCCCTTCTCTTCCATTCTCCTTGTGAGATCTTGGGCATGCATGCACATGTGCCCAGCTTGAGTTTAAGCCACCAGGTCCAGGACTCGAGCTGTGATCGACTACATGGAAGTCCAGTGACATAGCCATTATGCTAACTGCTGGTCTCGCTTAGGCTAGTTTTTTGACCCTTAACCTGCTAAGATATAAGATCAATATGGTCAAAATCTTGTTTTGTTCTCCACTGTATTCCCCAAATCTAGCTCTGAAAGGTTGCGATGATTCAAAGATTATAAGCTGAATGAATCCATAGGTAATTAGATACCTGAGGTTTCTGTGGTCAAATAAAACAAAAGATACATTAGTGAACTCATGAATTATATATATATATATATATATATATATATATATATATATACACACACACACACACACATATATATGTATATATATGTGTGTGTGTATGTGTGTGTGTGTCTTATATATGAATATATAAGAAAGCTGAGATAAAAATAGCAATCAAATGCAAATGTCCAGTATGATATCATAAAGTAATATTAGAGAATAATGATCTGTAAAAGTCATGTTCTTAACATTTTTTATCAGTATTACTTAAAATAATACATCTAGGATATAAGAATAATTTCTTTTATTAAACGTAATGACTATTCGGTCATGAATTTTACAAAGGAACTGAAAACATTGTGAATGTCAATACTCAAGAACTTTAAGACAAAATAGACTAGCTGTTATCATGTTCACTGAAATATTTTGTGCTAAGAAATACTGATACACTAAAATGCAAAGAAATAAGTCTACTAGAACAGAAACAGTGTAATATACATATACTTGAGACTTTTGAAAAGTTATTTAGGTTTGTGAACTATAAGAGCATATTTCTTAGCTTTTCTAGGTGTTAAGTATGTGTTTGCAGTGAACTGAATACTGTGTCCCCCCAAAAATATATATGAAATCTAAACCCCAACGTGAGGGTAGTAGAAGCCATAGCCTTTGAAAGGTAAGCCCTCACAAATGAGATTACCGTCCTTAAGAATGGAACTCCAACGATCTCTTGTGCCCTTTCTCTGCTACATGAGAATAAATAGAAAAGTCGGAAATCTGCAATCTGGAAGAGGAATCTCCTCAGAACCCAACCCTGCTGGCACCCTGATTCAACAATTTCATCCCCCAGAACCCCAGAATTTAGAAAAAGTTTTCCTAGTTATTATTTCTTCCATGAGAGAGAGAGAGACTGACAGAGAGAAACACAGAGAGACAGAGACAGGTACCCCAATATGAGGTTTACAGATCGCAGTCCACCCCTTCCTTAGCCAGCCAGATCACGGACATGACCTGTGCACCTGGCATGTGCAGGGAGGCCCGGGTGAGTCAGAACCACACACGTGGGTTCAGTTACATTATCACCCTGCTGCCATCAGGTCTCCAGTTTCTGTTGTTTATAAACCATCTACTCTATGGTGAAGTGGCCCTCTGCATCAGTGGATTCAATGAACTGCAGACCAAGAATATTCGATAAAAGAAAAAGAAAAATACAGTACAGAAACAAAAGAAAACAACACAAATGAAAATATAGTATAAGACCATTTACTCAATTTACATTGTATTAGGTATTATAAACATACATAGGATATGCTTAAGTTATATGCACATACTATGTCATTTTACATAAGAAACTTGAGCACCCATAAATTTTGGCATAAAGAGCACAGTTCTGAAAACAATCTCCAGGGATCACTGAGGACTGTAATTTACAGTAGCAGCCCAACTAACGCTGAATATTTTCCCTCTCCTTTTGATCTCCCAGACTTTTCATCTGATCCTCTCAACAGAAAATAGAAAAAGAAGAAAAAATAAACCAACACAAATTGAATCTTTATGTGCAACTTATACAATTAGTGTCCCATTTGTTATTATTCATGAAAAAGTAATACATAACTAACACTTATACAAATGTACACAGTTCCAGAAAATACAATCCCTTATTAAAATTTTGTATACAGAACGGAATCTTGTCTGTGAAGTTTTCAGATTTCATTGCTTTTGATGTTCAAGTCAATAAAGCACTGACATCTGTGGTAAATTTTTTATGGTGATATAGAAAGGACTTCATTTTGTTACATTTCTGGGACGCTGAATGTTGAATTTCACCAAAAGCTTCTTTCACATTTATTGAAATAGATATGCCCATTTTCTTTATCCAAAAATCCAAAATATTGAGATAGTAAATATTTTTAATGTTTAATCACACTATAGTTCTTCATGTAAATTATTTGTCTGATATATTCATTTTATAAAGACCAAGAATGATTTAAGAAATTTTGCTCAACATTTTTCTGCATGCTCATAATGAGATGAGTACATACATGCATACATGTGTATACACACATATACATACACATATGAATATTTTCATGAAGATTTTCTGTTGATAAGATACTTTGTCTTCCTACTTATTATTATAGATGGATATACTAGATTTAGAACATTCTATCCTAAATACAGAATGCATCAATCCACTTCTGAATCTGTTTCTCCATTCTGTTTAATAAAATTTTTGTATACATTTAAAGTGAAAGGCCATTTAATATATTAACTATTAATGTATTAATGTTGCCTCTGTTGTGTGACTATCAAAGTTGTTACTTTCATTTTAGACAAAACTAGATTTCTGTCATTCTTAAAGACTGTGTGATACACTTGTATATAATTGTATATAATATTTACTAATAATTATCTTTCATCTATCTGTCTGTCCATCTGTTCATTATATAGGGGACCCCAGTTTTTTTTTTTCTTTTTTCTTTTTGAACATCACTGACATAGGGTGCACAAAGTTGCTGGAGAGACACAGAGAGAAACAGTGAAAGGGAAAGTGAGAAATAACCCCCCAAGGGTTATTGTGACCATGTCCCAATCCTTTCTTCTCCATCGTCCTTTTGAAATTTTGGACACACATGCACATGTGCCCAGCGTTCATACATTTTTTATGTTTTTATGTGCCTTTGATGATTTTGAAGCCACTTAAATGTTATTGTTTCCTTCTGGTCTTACAATAGAAACATTAGATGGTAATTAGGAATCGTTCTGCCTTCAGAGTTGGAATATACATTTCCAGCATGTTATTAACGGTATGTCCCTTATTGCTTATAAATAATAAATTCAGAAAATATGTAAGTGCAGATAACACACAACTATGTTTACACATATAATGTACATTTTGTATATATGTATACATAAATATAGAATATAGATTGGAGTAATATACAGTGTATTCATGCTGGGAAAAGTCATTTTGTATGCTGTAAGGATATACATTGATTAAGTGTAAAAAAATAATAATTGAAAAAGATTTGCAATATTTTATTTCTAGTTTCCTCAACTGGAAAATCTTGCTATTTTTATCAATTTATGGAAAAATTATATATTGATGATTCTCCATTAATGAAGACATTTTAAATTGTAATATATATATATATTTTTTTGAAAGGTTTTTGCTATAGGGCATGTGCACTAGCCAGAAAGACAGAGAGAGACAGAGAGATAGAAAGCAAGAAATCACCCCCGGGGGGGATGACCACGCTGCAATCCCTTCTCCTTCATTCTCCTCTCGGGATCTTGGGCGTGCACGCATATGCGCCTGGCGTGAGTTTAAGCCACTGGGTCCAGGACTCGAATGGCGGTCGACTACATGGGAGTCCAGCCACATAGCCATTACACTAACTGCTGGTCCCCTAAAGTTGTAACAAATTTAAGCCAATATTCACAATTATGCTATGGAAGTATATAGAAAAAGAAAATTACATTTATGTATTCAAGCATTTCTAAAATTTAAAAATCAAAATATTAGGAATTAATAATTAATAACAGCAAAAAGAAAAAAATACTAATTCATATATTGCTTCTAAAGTTCTTTCTGATTTTCCTGACAGTTTTGCTTAACTATTTGTCCTTGAACATGTAAATGTATTTGTGCTGGCTTTGATTTATGAGTCATCAGTGGAAGTTATTCACTGTAACATCCAGCACTAAGGGAACATCTTTGTGCCCGTTTAATTCACAAGGGAATTTTTTAACACAAAACATATGAACTTATTATCCACGGGCATTCCTACTACTTTCATTTTTTTAATGGTATTAACTTTTTAAATCAAAAATGTAATTTTGATTCAAAGAGCTTTTTATGGATTTCAAAATTTCTAAGTACATTACGATTAGCACTTTAAACTTGAGCAAATGCAAAAAAATACATAAATTATATATATATATACAGACACACACACATACATACACATACAATAGTATCTGTAAAAAACAATCTAATGTTGCACAATGTTATTACTATTTTGCAGGTTGTAAAGAAATAGAACTTTTGTATTAAACCTGACATTGTGATCTTTATTTGACTTCGAAGAGTAAGTTTCAGAGAATATAGCTGTAGCATAGTAATCTGAAAGTTCTATGCTCTATCTGAGCACCAGAGACTGTGTTATGATTCTAGAAACAGTGAGAGGTGCTGGAGATAGGTCTTGAGAAGAGTAAATCTCTCTCTCTCTCACTCTCTTTTTTTTTCAGAGTTTTTGTTTGTTTGTTTGTTTGTCTTTTTGTTGTTGTTATATGGCGCATGTGCTCGCCAGAGTCAGAGAGACATAAAAGAACTCCCTACGGCCCCCATACGAGAAAGGCCATGCCACAATCCCTTCTTCTCCACTTTTGTGTCAGGATTTGGGGCATGTATGCACACACACCTGACGTGAGTTTCAAGCTCTCAGGTCTGGGTCTCTAACCATGGGCGGCCATGTGGGAGTCCAGCGATGTAACCATTACACCATCTGCTGGTTCTGAGAAGAATAAATATCTCTTTGAGTTTCATCCTCTTAATCTGCTAAAAAGTGTTTGGTTTTGCCTTTCTCTCTTTATTTCTTACTTTCTCCTTTTCTTATATTTCTTTTTACTTTTTTTTCTGTGCATAATTTATTCTTTTCTTTTATAAATGAATTATTTAATCTATTATTATTATTATTATTATTATTATTATTATTATTTTAAAGTTTGACCAGAGAGAGATTACATTAAATATTTTCCATTGGAAAACTTTATATTCTATTTTAAAAATGTATTTATTTCACCTTCATTCACTGAATGTAATCACAGCATACAAAATGTGATTTCCCATCCAGAATGCACTGTGTAGTGTCTTAATCATACATGTTATCCTTATCTTTTCTTTTTATTGAGAAGATGTTATTTCTTCAGTTTAAAGGAGGCATTTCTTTAGTCTCTGCTTTGGGAGAGACTTATTTATGATGATGGGGTATTCAAGCTTCTCAGCTTTGTCTTTGTATATCTGAGTATTCTCATTACAAATATCACAGTCCGTTTGATTGTAACAAATGACATGTGACTAGATCATGCTTTTGAAAGGCTTCAAAGATCAATAGACAACCAGACAGATTCTGGGTCTAATTATAGGACTACAGTGTCTTCTCAGATCAGGACATAAAAACACATACAAAATGTAATTTTTTTTCAGTTGAGAATTCAAATCACTGAATATCTGTCTATGCATAGGTCTGTCAACTTCTCTTCCTTTCCTTCCTTCCTTCCTTCCTGTTCTTTTTTCCTCTCTTCCTCCCTCTCTTGTTTGTTTTCCTTTCCGTGATCACTTGGTCTAATGTCTTGCAATCTTACAGCGTATCATGTCACTGCTGAAATAATAGTGAAGGCACTATGTCATATAAATGGCAAGTATCTCATTTCCATCCAGAAATACCCTTCCATAAACTTATAAAAACATGAGACCAACCCAAGCCAGATACCTGTTTCTTCAGATGCTGATGTATATTATATTTAGAAATCCCCATGAAGCATTCATGTCTTGTAATATACTTGTTGAGTTTTAATGTGTTTTATGCAAATAAAAATATGAATCAAAATCTCTCACTTATTTTTTTCATTACTGCAAAAAATTGTATGAAATTGGTGTTATTTTCTCATTAAATGCTTCTTAAAGAACATTAAGGAGAAAAATAGAGAGTCAAGGCATTTATGAGACAAAGAAATGGGTTATTATCTGTTGAAGATAACATGTATAGTATTCTCCACTGGACTGGTGAGAATTGTATACCTGTTGGAATATTCATTTTGCAAGCTAAGTGACATGTGATTGAATGTATAAAAGAAAATGAAATAAAAATATATAAAAAAAAGTTTCAGCAGTGTAGCCATTTGGATTATGGATTATTTTTGACAGATGTTGTTTAATATAAAATTCTATAATAGTTGGGATTCTGTTAAATATGTAGATTAATTTGGATAGAATTGCTATTTTAATTATATTAATTCTTCCAATCCAGGAACATGGGACGTCCTTCCAATTTTTTTAAATTTAAATTTATTTATTTATATCCATTCATCCACTGTACATCATTACAGCATACAAAATAAGATTTTCCTTCCATAGTACACTGTATATTGGCTCAATCAAGCACATCAACATACATGTTATCGTCAACAAATAATTTTCCATTTCTTGCTTCCTGAATGTTTTGCTTTTATTTCCCCATCCTTGATTCCCTATCTCTTACCCTCTCCCATCTCCCACTCTCCTCCCACACTATCTCTGGTATCTATGTTTGCTTTCTATACTTTTTTTCCCCAAAATTTTATTGAGTCACTAAAGATCTTAATTAATCTAAATATTTTCATAGCAAGCACAGCTGATATATACATTTCCATGAACACAAGTCCAACTTTAGGCATAAGCCTCAGTGACTAGAATGAACATCCTATAAAGTAGCACCTAGCTGGAGCTATATATCTTACTGCAGTCATCGAATAGGTATTTTTAATGCATTTTTTTTAAATTTCAAGAAAAACAGCTTTAGTTGTTTTTTTTTTCTTGAACCTTCTCTTTTTTTAAAATTAATTTACATTCATTCCCTAAGTATTACCACAGCATACAAAATGTGATTTCCCATCGAAATATACTGCATAGTGGCTTAATCACGCATGTTAATATAATAAAAATTTCCATTTATAGATTCTAGTATTTTTTTACCCCTATTTCTGACCCTCTGTCCTTTCCCACCCTCTTCTCACACTATCTCTGGTGTCTATAGTTGTCTTCCATACCTTTCCCCCCCCCCCACATTGTATTGATCACACAATTTCTTAAATAATCTAACTACTTTCAATAGCAAGTTGACTTGGTACTATTAAGAAAACCAGTTTTAACTTAAATTAAACAAATGCTAAGGAACTTTGCTTAAAACCTAAAGCTAGCAAACAGGTTAGGATTCTGTTCAAATGGTAGGTACATGAACCTACCCATATCTCAAGACAGGACACAAATCCTTACAACCAGCTAACAAAGGCTACAAGAAAATCAGCAATGTTTTAGTCAAAAGTCATAAAATTATACTTCACCAATTCAGTCTCATGTACTTTATCTTCTGTTGTCATTCGATTTTCCCGATTAAATTCTGGGATATAATATTCAACTCCAGACTTGTCCCTATGATTTAGCTGGCTATTTTCTTAGTTTCTGAACTCTTATTTCTGTGTGTCTGTATTTAATTTTCCTGATATAGCACTCCCTTGAGAACTTCATGGAGATCTGGTCTGGTGCTAGTAAATTCTTTCAGGTTTTGTTTATCTGAGAATGTTCTTGTCTTTTCTTCCCATGTCAAAGATAATCTTGCTGGGTATAGTATTCTTGGCTGAAATTGTTTTTCTTTTAACACTTTGAATATATTTTCCCGTTCATTCCTCGCTTGCATTGTTTCCTATGAGAGGTCTGCTGTTAGTCTGATGGGATATCCTTTGTAGGTAACTTGATGTTTTTCTTTTGCCATAGTTTCTTGTCTTTGTCAGTGGCTTTGGCCAACCTGGCTATAATGTGACTTGGAGAAGATTTTCTTGGGTTGATTCTATTTGGGGTCCTTTGTATTTCTTGGGACTGGATCTTTGAGTGCCTCTCTAAGTTTGAAAAGTGTTCTTGCAGGATTTAATGGAATAGATTATCAATGCCCTTATAAGTCTCTTCACCTTCTGGAATGCCAATTATCTGGATGTTTGGACGTTTGATGGTATCTAATATTTCTCATATATTACTCTCAAATTTTTGGGCAATTTTCTCAGTCTCCATGGTAGATTTTCTAGGCCAGCAATTTTCTCTTCTCTGTCTGAGATTCTATTTTCTGTATGATGTAGTCTGCTCTTTTAATACTTTCAAGGGAGATTTTGACTTCCTGTATTATAGCCTTCATCTCTAACAGTTCTGTTTGATTCTTTTTTCAAGTGTATAATTGCTCTTTTAGATCTTGCAAGAATTTCCTGACCTCTTGGAACTCGTCAGCTTCTTTCTCTTTTATCTTCTGCAGTTCATTGTCTCTCTTGCCTTCCATCTCTGTTAGCTTCACCATTAGGAATGTTCTAAATTCTTTATCAGACATTTCCATGATTTCCATTGAACTGCCTATGGATGAAGAGGAGTTTTTCTTTTCCCTGGGAAAAGAGGTATTTTCTTGCTTTCTCATATTTCTTGTGGTCCTGCAGTGATTTCTAGTCATCTGATAAATTGTGGGTTTCTTCCTGATTCTTGAAGTTCCATCTGAATGTTCAGGAGCAAGCGGAAAGAGGTGATCTGGAATCTCTTTGTCATTCTGTTGTAATTGCTTTGTGTAGCAGATTCAGTATATATTGAGGAATACGTTAACCCTAATAGTATTTGAATGTTTAGCTACAGTGCCCTTAGATCCATCTAGAGACACAGTAAATGGATATTGAGGAGCAGAGAGATGAGAAAAAAGAAAAAGAAAAAGAGAGAGAGAAAACAACAAAAACAGAAACAAAAAACAGAAGAGAAAAATTAAAAATTAAAAAATTATAACTATTGTTTTTCTTTTAAAAAAAATAGAAAACCGCATGGTACACAAGCACTGCGTGAAATCGCTAGTTCTCAGGAGTCATGAGGAATCTTCTCCTGAAGGCCTGCCTCTAGCTTCTGGCCTCTTCTGCCTGAGTGGGAGGAGCAGAGGGGATTATTAACAAGAAAAAAGGTGGAGCTGAGAGCAAGAGAAAACTTAACCTTTAAAAAAATTTTAAAAAGGAAAAATTACAAAAAAAATGAGAAGATAGAAGCAGGGAGAAACAGACAGAGACACAGAGGCAGAGATGGAAGGCTAGAGGAGCTCCTTACCACTATAGTTTGTTTGCTGGAGGCTGAATTATTAGTAGGAAATTATCATTCCTCTTTTACCCTGAAATCACTAGTTCTCAGGAGCCATGAGGAATCTTCTCCTGAAGGCCTCCCTCTCATGTCTTGCCTCTCCTGCCTCTCCTTCCACTTTTTTGTGTCATTTTTAAATTTCTTTTTAGCTTCTCATAGTTTTCTTTGTGGAGGTCTTTAATTTCTTCAGTTAGATTTATCCCTAAGTATCTCATACTTTTTGTTGATATGGTAAATGGAATTACATTCTTAAGTTCTATCTCAGTCTGACTATTGTTTGTATGTAGAAATGCTATAGATTTCTGTATGTTGATTTTGTATCCTGCAAATTTACTGCATTCATTTATTACTTCCTGGAATTTTTTCATGGAGATCATTGGGTCTTCTATATTTACATTCATCTCAATTGCAAATAAAGGTAATTTCATCTCTTCTCTTTCAATTTGAATGCTTTTTATTTTTTCTCTTTTCTGATTGCATTGGCAAGGACTTCCAGTACTATATTGAAAAGGAGTGGAGAAAGTAGACATCCTTGTCTTGTAGCAAGAAAAACTTTAGCTTTCCCCCATTCAGGATGATGTTAGCTATGAGGTTTTTATAAATAACTTTTATTGTCTTGAGAAATGAGCCTTTCATGCTGATTTTGCTTAGAGTCTTGATCATGAAGGAAAGTTGCATCTTATCAAATGCTTTTTCTGCAATAATTGATATGATCATATTTTCTTTTTATCTTTCCTTATGCTAATATGGTTTATTACATTACAATTTTGCATATGTTGAACCATCCTTGCATTCCTGGAATAAGGCCTACCTGGTTGTGATCTATAATCTTTTTTATATGTAGTTGGATATGATTTGCTAGTATCTTGCTGGGAATTTTTGTGACTATATTCATCAGAGATATTGGTCTATAGTTTTCCTTCCTTGTCATGTCTTTGTCTATTGTAAGGATAAGGTGATGGAGACTTCATAGAATGAACCCATTCTATGAGATTCTCATCCTTTTGAATTATTAGAATTAACTTCAGTAGAATGGGGATTAACTCTTCTTTAAAAGTTTTGTAGAATTCAGAGGTGAAACTATCAGGACCAGGGCTTTTCTTTGTTGGGAGGTTATTTATTACTGATTCAACCTCATGGCGTGTTACGGGCTTATTCAGAGTTTCTATGTCTTCCTGAATCTATTTTTGTAGATTTTATGTGTCCAGGAATTTGTCCAGCTCATGTTTCTCTAAATTCTATTGACTTCCTCGAACAAAAAATTTAGCGTTTTAAATTTTCCATCATTTATATTTTATATTTAATCACTTTCATATTTTAATCAATAATTTTTTAAAATTTTATATTCCACAGTATATATTTATCTTAAATAACATATCTTCATAGATTATACAATATATTTATATCTGTTATTTAACTTTGATTACATTAGTTTTCTAAAAAGCAAGTTATAATCTTCATATGGTTATACTTTTCAACAAGATATATGCATTGGTTCTTAATTGTTGATCTGAAATGCATCAATCATTTCAGGACTCCATTATATGTGATTTTTTTAGTTCTACTTTATTTTTAAAAGGCTGATTGCATCTTTAAGCACATGTCAAGAAGAGTTCATAAACATTAAATTCCTATAGTATGTAGGTAATTGAGAATTCTTTCTGCTATCTTGACATGTGAATGACAACTGGTCTATTATTCCATTCTCTTCTTTCACCTGATATATTAAATTTCTGAAGTTAATATATTTTATTTTATCTTATTCTTCTTGTGTAGTTGACCTATTTCTTATGCCTTGGCTGTGACAAGATTACAAATGTTACTGGTTTGCTTACAAATGTTACTGGTTTGGATATTTTGATCTTGATTATTTTATTTGTTTCTTCTGAACATAAAAGATTTTATATACAGAATCAGAAATCTATTCTCAATACATTTTTAACTTTTAAAGACTACATAGGTTTTATTTATTAAAGCATTTTAAATTCATAGAAAAATTAAGTGAAAGGTAAGATATTACCAACCTGCAATGAAACCTTCAATGTCTTCCTTTTTATCGTCATTGCATCTGATGGTACATTTCTTATCACTGTTACTTTATGCAGACATGCCATTTTCACCCCAAGTCCATCCATTACATTAGGGTTCACTCTTGGTCTTGTACAACCTATTGGACTAATGCATAATGAAATAGATTTACCATTACAATATCACATAGGGACTTCCACTGCTCTAAAAATTCACTGTGATCCTAACAATGCATTTGCTCACGTAATTTTTCCAGACTTCAGAATACAAAAGTATTTATAAATCCAGTTCAAACACAAACTGTTTAACTTCAGCTCAGTTGTAAGGAGATGAAGCTACAGTTGTTTTTCCAAGTTCTTCCAGTACAATTATAGATTTGTTGTTGTTGTTGTTAGAGAGATATTTTTTGCTATGGGGCACATGCACTCACTGGAGAGAGAGAGAGAGAGAGAGAGAGAGAGAGAGAGAGAATTATCACCAGGGAGCATGATTCCACCACTATTTCTTCTCCATTCTCCTCTTGGGGTTTTTGGCATGCACACACATACACATGCTGAGCCTGAGTTTTAAGCTATCAGGTCTGGGATTCAAACCACAGTGGAATACGTGAGAGTCCAGTAACATAAATGCTACACCATCTGCTGGCCCCGCCCCATAAATGTTTCATAAATGTCAATATTAGATAATGACAGACCTTATCCCTTAGTTAGATCCGTTCAGCATATTTCAGCAGGACATAGGATGATCACTGTTGGTACAACTCTATGTGGTGAAAAGATTTTTCTTTCAGGATCCTAAAATGAATGAAGTAGGTTGACAGAGGAAGGCAACTACAACCCTGTACCCAGAATCTCATGTCACTCATATGTTATATTTTATTCTGTAAATTTTAAAATTAAATCTAAATTTAGTTTCTTTTATACATTCAATCACATATGTTACTTAGCTTGTAAAGTGAATGTTCCAACATGAATACATTTCTCACCAGTTGAGTTGGGGATATAATACATGTTATCATCAACAGATAATAACCCATTTCTTTTCCCATAAATATTCTGTAAATATTGACAACATGAGGATGAAGATTAAAATTATCAAAGGTTGCAATCCTCCATCAACTCACTATTAGTCTATTCACTGAATAATAATTTATGGAGTAACTTTTACTTTTATATATTATATGCTCTGCTTACTTTTTCAAAATAGTAATTATTTCCAGGCTGCTTTTCCTTGATCTCCTGCTCCATGCCATGACTTATACTGTGACGGATAGTGCCAATTCTTTACCTATGTTCCTGAAGATCAATTTTTATCAGTTCTATGCATGGCCAGTGCTTTCATGTGCTTTAGGAAGTCAGCATCTGCATCTTCTGAAGAGGAAAGGACCCCAAATAGAATCAACCCAAGAAGATCCTCTCCAAGACACATTATAGCCAGGTTGACCAAAACTGCAGAGAAAGACAAGATACTAAGATTGGCAAGAGAGAAACATCAAGTTACCTACAAAGGACATCCCATCAGGCTAACAGCAGATCTCTCATCGGACCAATGCGGGCAAGGAAGGAATGGGAAAATATATTCAAAGTGTTAAGAGAAAAGCAATTTCAGCCAAGAATACTGTACCCGGCAAGATTATCTTTCATGTGGGAAGAAAAGACAAGAACATTCTCAGATAAACAAAACCTGAAAGAATTTACCAGCACCAGACCAGATCTCCAAGAAGTTCTCAAGGGTGTGCTATGTCAGGAAAATTAAATACAGACACACGGAAAGAAGAGTTCAAAAACTAAGAAAGCAGCCAGCTTAATCATAGGGGCAAGTCTGGAGTTGAATATTATATCCCAGAATTTAATCAGGAAAAATTGAACCAGAACAGAAGATAAAGTACATGAGACTGATAGGTTCATGCACCTACCATTTGAACAGAATCCTAACTTGTTTCCTGGCTTTAAGAAAAGTTCCTTAGCATTTCTATAATTTAAGTTAAAACTGGTTTTCTTAATAGTACCATATGAACTTACCATTGAAAGTAGTTCGATTATTTAAGAAATTGTGTGATCAATACAATGTGGGTGGAAAAGGAATAGAAGACAATTGTAGACACCAGAGACAGTGGGAGAAGAAGGTGGGAAAGGACAGAGGGTCAGAAAGAGGGGTAAAATAATTCTAAGAAGTATAAATAAAAAATTTTGGATAATAATATGCATGATTAAGTCACTATGCAGTATATTTTGGATAGGAAATCACATTTTGTATGCTGTGATGATGCTTACGGAAAGAATGTAAATTAAGTTACAAAAAAAAGAAAAGTTTCAGAAAAAAAAAAATCCATTCGATGACCGCAGTTAAGATATATAGCCCCAGCTAGGTGCTACTTTATAGGATGCCTAAAGTTAGACTTGTGTTCATGGAAATGTATATATCACCTGTGTTTGCTATGAAAATATATAGATTAATTAAGATCTTTAGTAATTCAACAAAAAATGGGGGGAAAACAGTATAGAAAGTAAACATAGATACCAGAGACAGTGTGGGAAGAGAGTGGGAGATGGCTGAGGGAAAGAGATAGGGAATCAAGGATGGGGAGGGAAGCAAAACATACAGGAAACAAGAAATGGAAAATTATTTGTTGACAATAATATGAATGTTGATGTGCTTGATTGAGACAATATACAGTGTACTCTGGATGGAAAATCTCATTTTGTATGCTGTAATGATGTACAGTGAATGAAAGTAAACAAATAAATTAAAATATATATAAAAATAAAATAAATTAAATTAAAAAAAAAAAAGGAGGAGGTGCAAAAAACTAGGCTCAGCTGTAAGGAGCCCTGCCTTGGTGCCCTAGAGCTTTTCTGCCTGTAGGTGCAGAGACCTGGACCCAGTTAGAAGTCATCTCATCCTTCTTTCTCTCTTAGACCTGCTCCTGGGAAACAGCTGACTATTGACTGAATTAGCTTGCTGTAAAATCCCTTATGGAATTTCCTGGAATATGACAAGTTTACGGTTTAACTTCTACTCTCCAGTTCTATTGGATGAAGCTGATGCTTGCTCTCTGCAGGATATTTTCTTTGACACTCCTCTCTCTGATGTGGCTTTCTACACTCTCCCTTACTTGTCTCTTCAGAAAACAAGGCCTTAATAAATCATTTCCATATACAATTTCGACTTTATATATGCTTCTGAGAAACCAAATTAAATTAATGAACTTTTAAAAATTCATTTACACAGTTGTCTTTTTTATTATTCTCTATATTCTATGCCACTTTCTTTATCTTTTATAACAAGATATCTATATTCAGCTTTTCAATTATATCCCTGACTGTGTCTAGTAAATTTTCTATTTTATGTCTAAAGCAGTGGTATGGCTTGACTGCTTTATCCCCACCAACACCTCATGCTGTGCTTCGACACCCAGTGTGGAAGGTTTGAGGATGGAGCTCAGTAGAAGGTGCTGGGACACAGAGGTGCATCACTCATGAAGAGACGAAGGCCGTCTCAGTTCTTCCCAACCAGTGCCCACCAGAAAGAGCTGTCATAAAGGGAAGTTGCTGTTGGAAGTTTTCCCTCTGCACACACCTGCATTCCTTTCCACTTCTCTGCTGTGTTGTGATGCAGCACCAGGTATTTTTCTTAATTATTCATAGTGTTTTTTATCTGAAATACACCATGTTTTCAACAATAACTGGAAGTTTTCTTTTGCATTTTGTATCATTATTTCCTTAGACTTTTTTTCTTCTTGTTTTAGGGGTGTGGATATATTTTCCTAAACGGAATCGTTTCTGGTTCATTTGCATTTGATTTGGAGTGTCTTGGTATAGGTCTTTGATTTGTGTTCTGCCTCCTCTCCTGCTATCCCCCCCCTCCACACACACACACGTAAAATGTCTTTTATTTTAAACACATCTAATCCACCTCATTGCTGAGGGAGGTATTCTGTCTTAGAATTTCGAGGTTGGTCAGAACACAGGATCCTCCATGGAAGACAGATGAGATGAGCTGCAAGTTATTGGTCCCATTTACTGATAGCTCAGGAGTGGGGATAGCACATACCTGTCAGGTTCACATGGCACCTACACTCAGAAAACAGAGTGAACCACCAGGGATGTGTGGGCCAGACTTTGCTATACCAAGAGATTGAGAGGAACCTTTGTTCCTGAGGGTAGATGTGATTGGTTTGTTTAAACAATTCTCTGAGCTAGCAGAGAACCTTGGTTCACAGAGATAAGGTGAGGATATGTCAGTTCTCTTTCAAAAGGAAGGTTATTTAAAGGACCTTGTACTGGCTAGTAGAGAGAGAGAGAGAGAGAGAGAAAGAGAGAGAGAGAGAGAAAGAGAGAAACTTATGATTAGGTCAGTCAGATTTCTCCTAATTATGTTAGATGCCAAAGCACTACATAATATCAGGCGTTAATCCTATGCCTTACACCACACCTCTGAAGCCCTCTTTCCTGTTGATCTGTACGATAAGTTGTAAGACTATGGTACATGGGCTAGATCACTGGTAGCCTTGCCTATTCCTGCTCCTCACGGAGCACCAAGTCCCTTCCTCCAGCTCTGCAAATGTGATTGTCAGAGATTTCAAATTGTCTTCAGGTAGAAAAAAAAAGTCAAAGATTGTTACATGTGAAGGGATTGAGGTAGGGTAATCACCCACTTATCAGAAGGTGGACACTTCTCTCTATCTGCTTCTTAACACCTGACATGCAGTTCTATAAAGTAGCTTAATTTTAATTTTAATCATGTGGGCTTTTTAAAATGGTGTTTTGTTTTGTTTTGGCATTTGTAACTGTCCTTGATGCTCATGGCCTCAGAGCCCTTACTCATCTGTGTTATCTCACACTAGTGATCTAATTATGGACTTAACTATCATTTATATTTATTTGAAAGACCTCCAAAGGCCTGAAGTTAAAAGCAAAACATCACGTAGGAATCATTTTCCTAGTTTAGTCATCCGCATGAAATCCAGACTCATTCATGTAACCCACATCTCCAACACTCTACATGATGTGTCAGAAACACATCACACTCAACATGTCCACAATCCCGTAAAATATTTCTAAGATTGCTATTTCTGTAATACTGAATCTTGGTAAATGGTCATTACATTCTCCTACAACAGTGGAAGTCCAAGGGAGCTTAGAATTGTTGTTTTTTTCTTTTTCCCCCTACATTTCACTATCAAACCAATAGTAAATTTTTGAATCCTATTGAAACTATCTTTAAAATTTTAAATGTATCTGAAATCTAATTATTTTTTATAGCCTCCCCCATCACTACACTAATCAAGACATCCTAACTGGTTACCTCTATTATTATAACCCTCTTTTTCTTTTTTTTTTTTTTTGTTGGAGAGGTTTTTGCTGTAGGGCGCGTGCGCTCGCCAGACAGACAGAGAGAGACAGAGAGATAGAAAGCAGGAAATCACCCCCCAGGGGGGATGGCCACGCCGCAATCCCTTCTCCTCCATTCTCCTCTCGGGATCTTGGGCACGCACGCACACGCGCCCGGCGTGAGTTTAAGCCGCCGGGTCCGGGACGCGAACCGCGGTCGACTACGTGGGAGTCCAGCGACATAGCCATTACGCTAACTGCTGGTCCCGATTATAACCCTCTTATAAATGATCACCCTGCTATTTGCAGTCTGTTAGTTACATCACAGGCCTTAAAATATCTCCCTGTGATGTCAAGTCTGCCGATCCCCTTAGATAAAGCCATGCAGCCACTACGGCTTCCTTCCTCTTCCTCAAATATTTCCAAATTATAATTTTTCAGCATCTTTATACTTGCTTTTCTTTCTAAGAAACTTTTCCATATGTGACTTTTGGTATTTTCCTGTACTTTATCTTAATTTATCATGAAATATTTCCTCATTTCCATTTCATCCTTCCATGAACGCACTCATCACCTATCATTTCCTATCTGATTTCTTGATCTATTTTGTTGTATTTATCACCACCTGACACTCTACATTTCTTTGTTTATTTTTATTCATTTATTTAGTTATTATTTAGGTTTTTATCAGAGGGTGTGTTTACTCACTGGAAAGAGACAGAGCAAGGTAGTGAGAGGGAGAATGAGAAATCACCCCCCCCCCCCCCCCCAGAATGGGCACACTGCAATGGTCTTTTCCTCCATTCTTTTATCAGGATTTTAGGTATGCACATACATATGCCTGGCATGATTTTTAAAGTCACCAGGTCTGGAACTCAAACCATGGTCAGTCATATGGGAGTCCAGCTACTTAACCACCACTCCACTTGCTGGTCTCCCTTTTATTTTTAATACATAACACTAAAGCATAAAATAAACTCTAAGGGAATCAAGGAATCTATTTTTTTTCCACCAATAATGGTACCTAATTGTGGATCCATTTATTTGTTGAAAAAAATATTGAAAAAAATAAATGTATAATTACAACTAATGGGTCCAACTGCATTTCAATCAATGCTTCTAAAGTATTTCCAGATGTATTAAATTTCTTTTAAAACTTTGAGAACACACCATATGTCATTTTTATACTATTGCTTATGGCAAATGCTTTTAAATTATAGAACAGAAAAAGAAAAATTCAGCTCAAGAAGACTTTGAGTCACCCTAATATCTCGGTTAACACAGGTCAAACTAGTGATGTTTTCTCAATTTTAGGCAATGCCTTCTCATTTTTGTTTGCTTTTAGTTGAGTTTTACCTGAAAGAAAAATCATTTACAATCTGTAGTAAACAGGTCACTATGGAGAGGTAAAGCAGCGTTAACCCTGATATCATTTTTCTTGCATTAACGGTCTCAGTAGCTTGTATAGTTTATTTCCCCTCAAACGGAAGAAACTAGATGGCTCAGTAATGAGTCTATTTTGTTTTTATAACCAATTACATTAAAAAGAGATGGGAAGTTATATGTCAGATCCTGCAGTAATTTCTTTTCGGGATTAAACTTGTCTATGTTTCACATCTGTACCAGTCTGCTTACTACATTTTTAAGCAACATTTCCTTATAGGTTCTCTTTGATATTACATGAACACCCCCGTGGCATTGGTTTAATTATTAACAGTGCTGAGGTTAACAGGCTGATGCCTTCTGCTGTAACGCACTGAAAGCAGATTTAAAGCATGTTGTGACATTACATTAGAGTCAGTCATTATAGTTTACCTTACACACTTTGTTCAAGGTATTTCCCAAGACACAAGAAAATATAAAAAGAAACGCATTAGCTCAGTTTAGAAAATAAAAGGTCAGAAGCCATTGAATCATGACATTTTCAGAACTCCTCTGCTAGCACTGGACAACTCTAACATTAAAATGTTCTCATCTGCCCAGATGATGATGTGGAATACTTTTAAAATGGATATTTTAAGATAGAGAGGACCAACAGTAGTACAATAATAGTGTATCAGGACTTGCATGGGAAGGATGCCAGTTCACATCCCGAGGCCTTCCTTACATGTTGGGTGGCCACTGATGATATAAGTGGGCTGAAGCTGGGGATGTGATACAGCATGGGGCTCTCTGTCTCTGTCTCTGTCTCTGTCTACCTCTAGCATGAAAGAAAGAAAGAAATTTTCCAAAATGCAGATTAAAATATTTAAAAAGAATTTGCCAATTTTAATTTTTTAAATTATTTATTTATTTTGCTATAGGATGTATGCACTTGTAGAGAAACAGAAAGCGAAAACACAACCTGCAGGAGAGATGGCCATGCTACAATCCCTTCTCCTCCATTGTCCTCTCAGGATTTTGGGCATGCACACAAGCACTCCCAGCATGAGTTTTAAGCCAATGGGTCCAGGATTTGAAATGCAATGGACTACCTGGGAGTTCAGCAATTTAACTATTACACTATCTACTGCTCCCAGGTATTTCAGTTTTTTAAATATTTGCTTATTTCTTCTACAGACAAGAGAGGCAACACCTACAATGAAGTTTTAACCAACCTTCAGCCTTAGCCAGGCCTAGATCTTGGACACACATGTTCTGTAAACTCAGTGAGATCTTCAGATGCAAATTCCTGTGGGTCAGCCTCTCAGAATATCTCATTTCACAGCTGTTCCACTATCTGTACCTAGATAGTGTTTTCATTTAAAATACTTTTATTTTCCTGGGTTTATAAGTAGCAATATTCTTATTGTTTATAGAGAGCATCTAGAACTCCCCACCTTCTCATATAAAGTAAGTTTTACATTTTCATCTAAAAGAACTTCAAATTATGTATCTTATTCCTTGAAACTAGTATATAGAAAGTAATAAAATAATACATTCTAAGAACCAAGTGTCATTTTCTATGTACTTATTGTCATTGTAGTATTCCTTAATTTACTTAAATGTGTGCTGTACAGTGTACAGGAAACGTCACTATGTGCTAAAGACACATACACACCTTCAAACACACAAAAACGACATCACTGCTACTTTTAATCTAATTATTGGTGACGGCTATTTGTAATAAAAACAAATAGTTCTAGGCTTCACATACATTATCTCATTAAGTCCTCACAGAAACATGTACCCTCTACCTTATACCTGGGGAGACTGAGGCAAAGAGAATTTAAGTAATTTGTTCACAGCGGGCACATGACTTATTTTCTATTCTGTTAGTCACTTTGCTACACTTCCAAAGTAGATGTTGTATCTTTCTGGGGCACATGACATATTCTTCCGGAATTCTGACAGGGAGGTTAATTTTTTTATATAATAAGATAATATGAGCTGAGACTAAAAGATTAATGAGTAGTTGAAAGTAAAGGTCAATAGTACTAGTTAATATTGTTCAGAAAGGAGGGATCACCGTGACCAGCAGATGGAGGCTGGGATGCTCAGAGAAATGCAATCATGTGGAATACCTGAGTGTAGGGATTGCTGCCTGAGGGGGAGGGTGCTGAGACTGGAGAGGCTTTGCAGCAAAAGAGAATGCCTTCCATGGGCAAAGAGACAAAAGTTAGGGGCCATGTGTGCCACACTAAGTGCTATTTCATAAAGAGCAGCAGTGATAAAAAGTCAGTTAAATACATGTAATGGGGAATGATTTTAAGAAGGAAGATCTCCAAAGTATTGCATGATTTAAGAAACTCTTTTTTTTTTTGTCATTTAAAGTACTTATTTAGTTTATTAATTAATTTATTTTATATTTATTCACTGAGCATCATCACAGCATATGAAATGTGATTTCCCATCCAGAATAAACTGCATGGTGTCTTAAACATACATGTTATCATCGAAATTTTCCATTCCCACCCTTCTTAGGCAAGTCTTTATTCAAGCTTTATTAAAACTGAGCCTCTTTGGACCCAGTAAGTCACATGGTGGTTAAGGCACTGAACTCTCACATGGTCCAATCAAACTTTGGACCTGGTGACTTGCTTCCTTATTTTTTTTTTCTCTTGCACATGCACATGCCCTACAATTTTTTTAAAAATAACAGTAATAATAAATAAAAAATAATAAATAATTCTTAAAAAATAATTTAAAAAGCTAAGCCTTTTGTTGAAGAGAGATAGAAGGAAGATGTGATTTGAAGAATATGTGAAGCAATAATATAGGAAGAAAAAGGACTTAAATAAGAGGACTAAAAAAGGTAGAGGATTTAGTAAGTGCTGTCAGAATTTTTATTTTCACAATGGAATTTGCAAATAGGTAAATTTACATTTACCTACACTGATCATGATAAAAGGTGAGATAAAACAAATTTCTAATATCAGGGATAAAAGAGAAAATTACATTATATCACAGGGAGGTTATAAATAAGACATAATAAACTAATATATGGAAATAAATTTTACAACTTAGGTGAAAGATATAAACTCATTGAAAGACATAAGTTCCAAAAGTTGAATCAAAATTAAACAGAAAAATCTGAATAGTCCCATGTCTCTTTCATAATTTGAGTTCTTATTAGGTTAGCAGATTCATAGCAGGTATGTTGTTGGATTTCCACACGGCCAAAGGAAGTTCAAGTCCCAGATTCAGTGGCATGAAAATCACGCCAGGCACATTTGAGTGCATGCCCCAGATCCCAGGAGAAGAATGGAGGATAAGGGATTACAGTTTGATGATCCCCCCAGGGGTTGATTTCTTTTGTATTTTTATAAGTTTGTTTATTTATTTTTGTATATACATTCAATCATATTATTTAGCTTACAATGTGAGCATTTCAGGGGTTGATTTCTCACTTTCCCTTTCACTGTCTTTGTCTCTTTCTCTGGCCAGCATATGTACCCTAAGGCAAAAAACTGTCAAATAAATAAATAAGTTGAGTTTCTAACAGAAACCATTCCACACAAAAAACGTCGGTCTCAGCTGGGAACAACTCTATCAATGTATTTTAGAAAATAAAAGATAAGACAATATTTCAAATCATCAGTGAAACAAGCATTACCATGAGAAGGAAACCACAGAGATACGACAAGCAAGGAATCTGTAGGCCACAGTATAAACCTAGATGTAAACATCAAGAACATTTTAGCAAATTGCCTCAGTGCAATTTCAATAATCCATCAAACTCAAGATACCTGCAAGAATTAATCAAAACAGAAGAAAACGATACATGAAAAGACTTTCTTTCTTTCTTCCCCCCAAAATCTCTCTTCTTAAATATGTTCTCTGACTCATATCAGAGGTCGTGTCTTAAAATCAGTAGTGCAGACAAAGATTTGAGAGCCTTTTTTAATGGTTTGAATATATATATGACAGTGTATTAAAAGTGACAAAGTTGAAGCGACTGCCATCTAAAGAGATGGAAAAAAAAATTTTCTTTGAGAAATTTTGACACTTATTTATGAAATGAGAAAACAAGGACAAGAAAGAATTCCCTCAATAAGATCTAACAATTCCACAACTGACACATATAATACCAATTATTTCAATAAAAATCTTTGTCTCTAAATGTAGGGAACTTGTCAATTTATAATGCTCATACTAAATTTCATAAATAAAATTACGTTTTGAAAATTCTTTAGTATCATTAGTTTTGATATTTTTTCTGTTGCCAGATTATTGACTAAATTAGTTTAATTATTTAGAATATTCTCATTTCCTTTCTATAGAAGAACTTCATACTCTATATCATCTTTAAATTTTATTAGTTATCTTTTTCTCCTGAGACCCTCCAACCTGCTTTAAAGAAACTAGAATTAATTGCACAGAGAGAATCTGCCTATCTCAAGGGTTCAATAGCAGACTTACTTCACTACAGGAAACTTATTTTGTTCATATATTGTGTATCTTTCTAATGTTCTACTTATGTAAACACCGGACATTCAATTGTCAAGTAAACATATCTGCACTGTGGGTATATGGGAAACATGGGAGCAGCTTTAGACACTGAAACCCCTACTCCTCAAGGGGGCCGCATTTCTACATGAGCAATATCTAGATGCTTCCACAATGACAGAAATTTAGTCTACTCACAAGAGATTCCAGGAGGACAATGTACTGCCTCTTCCTGTGTATTCTGTGAAATATTCCAAAAAAAGGCAATATGGTAGTTATCAATGATCCAATCCAGGCCCTGGACTCTTAGGAAACCAAGATAAAGTCAGTAGATAGGATTGTCATGAAACATTACAGTTGTCCTTACTTTCTTTTGATGATACAAAGTGGGTTGTATATGTTTTATAGCTCATACTTCTTGCTGTAGTTTTATAAATACCACTATGGATGTGGAGTAATCAATGAGTAAACGAACAGAAGATAATAGTTGAACATTTAGAAGGCATCCAATTAGCTTTGGAACACTTTTTTTTTTCTTTTTTTTTTTTTTTTTTTGGATCTGCACCGAAAGATATAGGTCTCTTAAGTGATTTTTACAAGTACTAACAGTTATTTTCTTTCTTGTTATTCCCTGTATTGTAGTGAGTCATACATTCTTAAATGACATTGAACAGAGATCATTACCTCAGATCATTCTAACAGGAATGCTGAAATATTTGAACTTTAACCCTAAGAGCTTGTGCAGTCTCCTTCTTCAACAAATGTGGATAAGCCATGAGTAATCCATGAATACTGTCACCTGCATTCACACTTCGCCATTTGTAGCCATGAGGCTCAAACCAAGGCACTCACCCTCTGAATATTCTTGCTCAGAAGTAAAAAGTAAGAGCAGAAACCAAAGAGAATAAAAGAGGTTTACATTTTCTAGTACATGCCATTTCTTCTAATGTTTCCTTTGATCGTACGGGGTTTCCAGATGTGTGGAACAGCAACCAGGAATGAATTGCCTCAGTGCAATCTCAATAATCCATCAAACTCTTGATACCTGCAAAAATTAATCAAAACAGAAGACAATGACATGGAAAGACTTTAATTAATTTCTTTTTTTCTTCCCTCCAAAATCTCTCTTCTTAGATATGTTCTCTGACCCACATCAGAGGCCCTGTCTTAGAATCAGTAGTGAGGCAGAGAAACGAGAGCCTTTTTTAAATGGTTTGAATATATATATATGCATTAGAGTTGCAGAGAGGGTGAATTAATTGATATGAATGTTCAACTTTCATAACAAAGTTAGTAAAATATATTTTTTAAACCAAACCTTTGCCTAATGAGCTTGCACTGAGCTACTAGAACTAATCTAAAATTTCAATTGACCATTATCACACTTAGAGTACTCATTCTTCTTTCCCAGTGTTCCTGGAATGTCAATGCTCTTATTTGCAATGTTATGAAGATTGATGGAATAATATGTCTGTAATACCTTGGGTTCCTAGGGAGAAATTTAAGCAGAAAGTAGTATTATTAGTGGTTATATTACTACTCATTTTTGCTTCACTTTGGAATGAGATGGATGGCAGTAAGCTAAAAGACAGAAAGTAAAATTAAGTAGGAGCTGCTTCATTAACAGTTCTCAGGTTATTTTGCAACACTCCTAAATCCTTTCTACTTCACTGTTCTCTGAAGTGCAAAGTGCCTTACACTTTTCGTATTTTCCTTTGTTTTTCCCTTCAGAGAAAATAGAAAATATCATAAATACAACCACCTCAATCTCCCCCCTCTTTCTCTTATTGAGGATATTGGGTTCTGGATTACCATCTTCCTCTTAGCATCCTGTCATCTGAAATGCAATTACTTTTCTCATGAATCCTTACCACCCTCATATAGTCTAAGCTGCCACTACTTCATACCTGAAATGATCTCTTCACTAACGATAAAATTATGTAGTATATGCACAAACACATAACATTTTCTGCTTCAAAATTTTAATTATAAAACACAACTAGCTCTCTTGGGGCTGGCAAGTGGCATGGGCGTTGGGGAGCTGGACTCTGACATGGCTGACCGTGGTTTGAGTCCTGGACCTGACAGCTTGCTTTCTCACTTTCTTTCTCTCCCTGTCTCTGTCTCTTTCTGGTCAATTTCAAAAAAACAATGAGTAAAATCAAATAAAATATTTATTTTTTATAAAAATCACAAATAGCTCCCCACAGGCACATTCCTTCAGCTTATTGCTCCATTTTTCTGTGATAGTCTTTGCTTGGCCCCATGAAATATAAACCTTTCTTCAGCATAAGCTCAATCATTTATTTATTTTACATTTATTCACTGAACATCATCACAGCATACAAAATGCACTTTCCCAGCCAGAATACACTGTACAGTGACTTAGTCATACATGTTATCAACAAATAATTCTCCTTTTCTTGTTTCTTATTTCTATGTCCTCCGCCCACCCATTTCTCACTCTCTGCCATTTCCCATCCTCCTCTCACACTATCTCTGATATCTTCAGTTGCTTTCCTTTCCTTTTCTTTGGGGGGAGGGTTTGATCTACATTTTGTCAACATATCCTATTATGGTATCTTGTCATGTACTGCTCCCTCGCAGAATAGACTGCACTTCAAATGAACAACATTTGACTGACTAGGCTGCCACAGCAAACAGTACAGACTGGGTTGCTTGAATAACAGAAATGTGTTTCTTACCGTTCCGGAGCCTGGAGGTTTAAGGTCAATGTGTCACTAGATTTGATTTCTCATGAGGCATTTCTTATTGGCTTGCGGAGGTTGACTTCTTGTCCCCACATGGCCTTTTCTCTGTGAAAACATCTCTAGTGTCCCTTTCTCCCCATGTACAGAAGCCAGACATATTTGATCAGTGCAGTTTAGCCCCAATTACATCATCAAAGACCCTAATACAGTCACCGTGAGAGTTAGGACTTCAAAACGTGAATTTTGCAGAAACATAATCTAGTCCATAGCAGTCATTAATATATTTACACTATAATTTCATTAAAGTTTTCCTTGTCCTTACTATTTTTAAATAATTTTCTTTCTCTCAGTTTTCTCCAGGTCTAGTACACAGAAGACACTTAAAAAAATTGAATGGATAAAGGTATGAGTAAATGAATAAAAGGCAAATATGATAAACTGGAGAGAAGGAAAATGTATTTTAATAATTATAAACATTCATTTAAGAAGATCATTTACCCAGTAATGAATGCATTGTTTATATAGAGAAAATAGCTTTAAGCAAACTTAGCAAGGGAAAATTTATTCTGAACTAAGGTTGGTCATGTTTGTAACTATTATCCATAATTTTTTAAAATAAACTTGTTATTATTTGTTTTAAAAAATATTAAAATCAGATCAATATTATGCTTTATAAATTATTTTAGTATAAAGAAAAATATATCTTTACTTTTTTGAGAGGTTTTTGCTATAGGGTGTATGTGTTTGTCAGAAAGACAGAGAAATACAGAGAGACAGAAAGCGAGAAATCACCCCCCAGGGGAGATCACCACGCCACAATCACTTCTCCTCCAGTTTCCTCAGAACCTTGGGCATACATGCGCACGTTTCCAGCATGAGTTTAAGCCACCAAGTCTGGAACTCGAATCGCAGTTGACTACATTGGAGTCCAAAGACGTAGGCAATACTCCATCTGCTGGTCCCAGAAAAATATATCTTTCAATTGATGTTTATAGTTATAATAACCAAAATTCTAAAATATAATAGAATGATACTAAAGTATATAAATTAATCTCAGCTAGTACTTTAGATGTTGACATGTAAAATAAATCATGAAATGAGAATAATAATAATTTTTTCAAATATGAAAAGAACAGTAAAATAATACTACAAATAGTATTTATTCTAGAAAGTCTTTATTTTTATCTAGTTAAAAATTATTTTCATTTATTTACCTCAATAAAGATACATTTAATTTACCTTCTTCAATGAAGAGTTATTTTCTTTCTTTTTCTTTTTTGTCTTCTTTTATTTATTTATTTATTTTAATTTTATCTATTTATTTATTTACATTTTTTATACATTCAATCTCATTATTTAGCTTACAAAGTGAACATTTCAGTATGTGAACATTTCTCCCCAGTCCAGTTGATCAAAATATAACAACACTACCTCCCTGTCCCAGCAATGATATTTTCTTCTAACTAGAGAAGTCATTTCACATTTTAGATCTCTGGACATAATAAAGGAGATAAACCCTCTTCTTTGAAATTATGCTTAAAATATGTACGCATTTCATCTCCAGATGTGCAATGTCTACCGACCAATTAGAGATCATCACTGCTTATCACTTCCTCTCTTTTCCACTCTTAGCCTCGGCCCTAGAAGTTGTTCTATCTTTCTTCTGACAAGCAGTGTTCTCTGCCATCATTTTCAATTGCATTCTGTGTCTTTGTAGTTGGAAATGGCTATTAAAATCTCTTTAGTTGAAGAAGTTGACTCATATAAAATTGAATATGGATCATCTTTGATTAGCATTTTGGATCAAATTACAGAATTCGCATATGTAGAAACAACAGGAACCAAGACTACCTGGCAGTAGAAACCTTTCAGGGTTTATACATTCATGTGGCATCATATCTGATTTCTGAAATCAGACCCTTAACTTTATAGGTTTTGTGACTTTTGATAAATTATGTAATTGTTCTGAGTCAGTTTTCTCATCTGTGAAATATAAACATTAGCAATATTTTTTATCATAGAATTTGTGAGTATTGAATGGGAAAATACATGAAATACATGAAAAATCTAAGACAGTGTTTGTCAGACCTGTAAAGAGATCTGTAAACACATACGCACACGGATCAGTTGACATTATTCAATTCAAAGCAAAAGTATTTCTACGGTAAAGAAATAAGTAGACTGGGAACCAGCAGTTAGCGTAATGGCTATGTCACTGGACTCCCACGTAGTCGACTGCAGTTCGCGTCCCGGACCCGGTGGCTTAAAACTCACGCCGGGTGCGTGTGCATGCGTGCCTAAGATCCCAAGAGGAGAATGGAGGAGAAGGGATTGCGGCGTGACCACCTCCCCTGGGGGGTGATTTCTCGCTTTCTGGCTCTATGTCGCTCTCTGTCCGTTTGGTGAGTGCATGTGCCCTATAGCAAAAATCTCTCCAAAAAAGAAATAAGTAGATTTGATTAGATAGTAGGAAACAGTCTGATTCATTGCCACACATAAAAATAATTTTGAACATGACTATGTCCTTTTAATCTCTTAAATTTCTTTTTGTTTTCTTGAAAACCAGACTTAGGTGACTGCTTTCATTGTAGAAATTCTGGAAAGGTATAATTGACTTAAATGCACTGATAGTGTACTTAGGAGAAAATGTCAATTCATAAATCAACCACTTAAGCCTGGATTTAACTCTCCAGCTATGATCAGTTATGAGAAAATATGGATAACGATTCTTCCATCTTTTTAACATGATGGTACAAATTCATTAGCCACTAAAGCACCCAACAACTTAGGAAAACTCTCTTGAGACAAATCAGTAGAGAGCAACCTTTGCTGAGCCTCTTGCTTCAGTAGAAAGAGCCCATTTAGATTAAGCAACTGAATAAAATCATAATCAGAAAATATTTGGAAAAGCATTTTAATGCATTTTATAAACTTTTGTGAAATCTCTAATTTAACAGTAGATAGATTTATTTAACATGATAAAGAACATATTTCTATGTAATAATAAAATACAAGCATATTCGCTATAACATCAAGATTGTGACACAACTATGTACTGTAATGTGTAAGGACAACAGAAACAAACCTTTATATTCTTTGAGTATTTACAAGATGTGAAAAATTTACAAGAAAAATTGCTTGATAATTTGAATGTTGTAACTAAAAAAACACTTTGTAACTTACATAAAAAATTAAGCAAATTTATGAAAGTTGCAAATTGATGTATTTTTGTTTTTCAATCCTGCCAGTAAAAGCTGAATAGGAAGCTTGAACCTCCACTCTCACCTGCGTGTAATGAGGGATACCTCATTGCTGCCATAACAGACAGATCTCTGTCTTCTCCCACACATGTTGCCGTCAGGAACCTTTTGAGGACCCTGATTTTCATATCACCCAGCAGCAAGGAAAGATTCTTCCATCTCACCCCATTCTCTAGTGACAGAGAAGGTTGAGTGAAACCAAAGCTTTCATTATTGACCTTCAATCACTAGGATCTTGACCTCTGTGTTTGTAGTAGAAACCAATTATGAGCAGTAAGAGTGGCTCAGAGATAAACAGAAAGTTACCCCACTTGAAGGCAGAATCAGCACCTCATTCTTCTATAGGGTCAGCATAAGAGAAAGTCTCTAAAATGAATGGTTTAGATGTTACTCAGAATCTCATACAATAATACCCAGGTTTTTCAGGATATATTTTTAAAACATTACTAACTACACACAGATAAAGGGGAATATCACCTTATATAAGAAAATAAATCAGTAAGTGCCAGCACCGATTACACTTTTCTTGGAATTATTTGATACAGATTTTAAGCAGTCATAAAGAAAATGCTTCAATTAATAAGTCTGAACATCCTTGAATCAAATACAAAAATAGAACAATAAACAGGATATATAAAGAAGATTCAAAGGGGAATTTTAGAAGTAAAACATTTAATTACAGAAAACGAGAACCATATTAATAGGGTCTGAACTCATTAACATGATGGAAATTCCACTTGAAATGAAAAGCAGAAAATGAAATAACCCAACTTGGAAAGCAGAGCACAAATGGACTAAACAAACCAGCAAACCAATGACCAAAACTTCATGACTTGTATGACAATAAGTGAAGGAGATAACATTCATGTCACTGGGCTATAACAAAACAAAAAAGAAAAAGGAGTTGAAAAAAAAAAAAACACCCTGATTTTCCTAATTTGGCAAAATACATAAACATCATTTTTAAAAACTAAATAAACAAGATAAACCATAGAAATTCACATTAAAACACAAAACAAGCATAGGAAAGCAGTATGTCACAAAGATATTTTGTTTCCAATAATTATTGCAGCACTACTCATGATAGCCAAGATATGTAATTAATCTGAATGCTCATCAAGTGATGAATGGATAAAGAAAATGTGATTTGTGTATACACACACACACACACACACACACACACGAATAGACACAATGCAATGTTGCACAACCATTAAAAAGGATGAAATTCTGTCATTTCAGGCAAAATAGATTCACTTGGAAGACATTAAGTGATAAAGTAAGGCACATGAAGAGAAATATCACATGCTCTCACTCATATACAGATGCTAAAAAAAGGACATCATAGAAGTAGAGAGAAGAAAAATGACTATCGGGATCAGTAGATGGCATAATAGTTACGTCACTGGATTACCATATGGCCAGCTGCGGTTCAAATCTCAGACCCGAAGACTTGAAATTTACTCCAATCTAATGTGCATGCATGCCCCAAATCCCAAAAGAATGGAGGAGAAGGAATTGTGGCATGGCTATCCCCCACGGGGGACATTGGGGGAGTGGAGGGAGTGATTTCTCATTTTCAGTCTGTCTCTCTAATGAGCATGGGCACCTTATAGCAAAAAAATCTCTCTTTAAAAAAAAAAGAAAAAATACTATTAAAAACTGGAAACTGGAAAGGGTAGAGAGGTATTAGTTAATGAACACAAAATTACATACAGATAAAAGGAACAAATTTTAGTGCTATAAATAACATTAGGGAATCTACAGATAACAACAATTTATAATAACTCAGAGTAGATAAAAAAGAGAATATTGAATATTTCCGACACAAAATAATGACAAATGATTGAGATGATAAATATGGTAATTATCTTGATTTGGCCATTACACATTGTATTACTGTATTCAAAAAAATCATATTGTACCCCATAAATATGTACAATTATTATGTGCCAAGATAAAAAGTACATGACCAACAAACTACTGAAAATCGCTCTATTACCACACATAAACACAGACCCATATACAAACTTAAAATACATTCTATGTTGTACAATCTAGAGATCATTTTAATTTTCTCTTTCCAGTTTATTGTTTCCAAATATACCAATATTTCCATATTTTGTAATACCTCAAGAACATGTGTTAATTATTGAGTCAGGAAATACTAAAAAATCAATAAAATTTCCAAAAATGTCTCTTTATTTTCACCTCTGTTTGCTATTTAGCAATTATGTTGTATGCCAAAATTGAAATTGCCTAGTGTTCTCTGTTTTTTGTTTTTATCACGGGGAGTCCATATTTACTTCTGCCATCTGGAAATGTGGTTTGCTTACACCACAGAGAGAAGCAGATCATAATACAATGAACTACCATATGTGACACAATTCAACATTGTTCCAAAATGCTGTATAGTGAAAATTTGATTGTGTGCAGTATTGTACCACCTGCATTGTCACAGGGAGATATTTTCCTTGTTTTTTTTTTTTTTTTTTCCAACAATGAGAGTGTTCATTTTTTACTTTTTCGTTTCCTTATGGATATTAGCACTATAATTCATATTCTCCAGTTTATCGAGAAAACGTGCATTTAAATTAGTATAAGATCATTGCTCCTCCTACCTCTTACCCAAAAGAATATAAATTGTATTCTTTGAAGCTATGTGATTCACTTCAGAACTGTGCTTTTAGCAATAAACAAGTTTATGGATGTTTTCATACAACCAGAATTGAATTTATTAAGAAAAATAATCGCACTTTTTCTTCATCAAAACATAAGCTATACTTGTCTTAAATTCAGGAAACCTTAATGTCTGCTTTCTCTTTTGTTTTAACTATTAAAATATATTTCTATGCTTTAGGGTGGAAGGCATGTTACGATGACCATCTTTCTTTTCTGATAGCATAGTTAGATATAACTGTCCCTGCCCTTGGGTAATAGATGAAAATGAAATCCACACAGACCATGCACCAAAGGTGCAAATAAGGAGCGCTTATCCCAATGCAGACAATGGGACCCTGAAAAACAGAAAACTTAATGCTTAGAAAATATATATCAGATTAACAATTGGACCTTCTGAAAGAGCAGTTATTTCTTTGCTAGGGTAAATGGTACTTGGTGTTAATGTAGTGGCAAAAGACTTTGAGCACATAGTCCTGAAGTTCTGACAAACATTATTGACCAAGGCTTGTGATTTCAGGACATCCATCTATAGAAAGAGGGACTCAGTGAAGAACATATTCCACACACTTGCAATTTTATACTTGACAAGTTTGCATGGAATATTAGTAGTTTCAAGGAAAACAAAACAAAAAGTAATCTTGGGAGTCTAGACAGTGGCCTAGTGATAGCATGCATTCTGAGAGGCTAATAACTTTGTGAGAGATCTGGGTTCATATCCAGAAACCTCCTGGAGCACAAGGGGAAAGCACCCACAGTCGAGAACTGGCCAAAAGGGTAGAGAATGGCTTGCTGAACTTGTTGGGAGTATAGTATCTCTCTGTGTCTTTCACTTTCTATCTTTCTAACTCACAGAAGAAATAGATAAATAAACTTTAAAAACAAAAAAGTAAAAGCAAGTTTTAACCTAAAACAAAGTCTTATACTAAGTCATCTTTCCTGTAAAAGCTATTGAAAAAAAATGCTCAACATCCCTCATTGTAAGGGAGATGCAGATCAAAACCACAATGAGATATCACTTACCTCCAGTCAGAATAACTAAGATTTAAAAAGAGAGAGAGAGAGAGAGAGAGAGAGAGAGAGAGAGAGAGAGAAGTGCTGGCGGGAGTGCAGTGAAAGGGGAACTCTCTTACACTGCTGGTGGAAATGTATATTGGTCCAGCCACTGTGGAGAGCAGTTTGGAGATTCCTCAGAGATCTACAAATAGAACTACCATATGATCCAGCAATCCCACTCCTTGGTATCTACCCAAAGGACAGAAGAATTCTTAATTGGAAAAGTGCTTGCACATTGATGTTTATTGCGGCACTATTCACAATTGCTAAGACATGGAACCAACCCAAATGTCCACAAACAGATGAATGGATTGAAAAAATGTGACACATATACTCTATGGAATACCACTCAGCCATAAAAAACAAGACTCCGGCCTTTGACAGGAAGTGGATGAATATGCTGAGTGAAGCAAGCCAGGCTATGAAGGAGAGACATTGTATGTTTCCACTTAATATATACCGAGTGTCCATACTCTATGGCCAAAACTGAATGACTAAAGATTATAGAAACTTAGTAAATGGTTGCGAATACCAGATACAGTGTGGGAAGAGGGGGGATGAAGGAGTAGAGTCTGAAGAAGGACCTTAAGGAGAAACATGGAGAGGCAAGGCATTTATGGGACTAAGAAGTGAGTTATTAAAGATAACTTTATAGTGTTGTCAACTTGACTGTTGAGAAATGTACACACGTTATAAGATTCACTTTATAAGCTAAATAACATGTGATTGAATGTATAAAAAAATCAAAATAAGAAATTAAAAATAAAAATTTTAAAAAAGCTATTGGCAGTAACTTGTGGCAATCTGAATTCATAAGCAAGACTTTCTTACAATCTCTGTATTTAGTTTCTTTGTTTACTTCACTCTTTCGATTAGGTCACATTAATCAAATTTAATGATGTGACTATTGCAAAGCTATTTCACAGAAGCATCAAATCTTTACATGGGATAAAAGGAATTGTGAATCAGGCATGAATTTCAGTTCACTGGGTCTTCTCAACTTCCTTTTCTGGAGGATATTTAGGATTTACATTTATCACCTATTTTAGGGATCATTTTCTATATACTTGCTAGACTCATATAGGTCTGATCTTAATCTCAATGAGAAATAAGATCCCTTAGGCTAAAGAGAGGATCCAATACTAAATATCAAAGGCAGAATCCTATTTTGGATAGAGAAAAAAATTTGCAATCAATTGTGTTGATGTCGGTATCTATCAGCTTGTGTAATATGCCTGTCTACTTATGTTATTAGCTACCTGTTGGTGACATTTCAAAATAATTGAAGAAAATATAATTTCTTTTGTCATTTTTTTCTCCCTATGACAAAGAATAAATTTTCAATTCAGCAAATGATAAAATTTTGTGAACTTAACTTATACTCTCAGGGTCATATTCTTTCTTTAATTTTCACTTGAGCGATTTTGATGAGTTATATTGTAATGCTGAAATTCACATAATAAATTAGTTGACTGATTTCCAGTTTGGTCTTGTTGCTAGAATAAATAACAAGTTCTTTTAGGGTCATTATATGGATCTATATTTGAAGTGCTGAAATAGAGCCTGATTAGTATGGCCCATTGAGTTTTGACCAAAGTATCAAGAAGATTCACTTGGAGAAAGAATAGACATTTCAACTAATGGTTTTAAAATAATTAGACAATTATATGGAGATAATTAACTTTCACACATACTTGGCAACATATACTAAATCTTATGCAAAATGAATTGATCATTGACCTGAATATGCAACCCAAATCTGTCTGTAAAATATATCATAGAAAACTATAGGAGAAATACCTGGTGACCTCGTCTTAGTCAGAAATTACTTACAGTACAAAATTTATGATTCATAAACAGTTTGATAAATTGAATCTTATTAAATTTAAAAACTTATGTTCTTTTAAAACAATGTCAATAAAATGAGAATAGTGGTCACAATAATAGTCTGAAACAAAATACGTACAAAATACAAAGTGGATGAAAATTTTACAACTCTAAATAAAACACACATAATGGGGACCAGCAGGTAGCGTAATGGCTATGTCGCTGGACTCCCATGTAGTCGACCACGGTTCAAGTTCCAGACCCAGCGGCTTAAACTCACTCCGGGCACATGTGTGTGCGTGCGTGTCCAAGATCCCGAGAGGAGAATGGAGAAGAAGGGATGGCGGTGTGGCCATTCCCCCTGGGTGTTGATTTCTTGCTTTCTGTCTCTTTTTGTCTTTCTGTCTTTCTGGCGAACACACATGCCCTATAGCAAAAAACCTCTCAAACAAAACAAAACAAAACAAAGCAAAAACATAATGAAACTGGGCAACATAGTTAAAAATATACTTCACTAAATAAGAGGGAGGAAAATAATTATAAGAGAAAAATATACTGAACATAATGTAGTATTGTGGAAATTAAAATTACTCTGTGATATCACAAGATAACCTAATAGAACATCCAAAATGAAAACAAATAAACAATTTTTTAATATTTTAATTTCTTTCATACATTAAATCGCATACATCATTTAGTTTGTAAAGTGAACGTTCCAACATGAATATATTTCTCACCAGTCTAGTTGGGGATACTATCCACATTATCATCAAAAGATAATAACCCTGGGACCAGCAGTTAGCGTATTGTCTATGTCGCTGGACTCCCATGTAGTCGACCGCAGTTCACGTCCTGGACCCGGTGACTTAAAACCCACTCTGGGTGCGTGTGCGTGTGCGTGTGTGCCCAAGATCCTGAGAGGAGAACGGAGAAGAAGTGATTGTGGCGTGGCCATTTCCCCTGAGGGTGATTTTTCACTTTCTGTCTCTCTGTCTCTCTCTGTCTGGCTGGCGAGCAGACGTGCCCTATAGCAAAAACCTCTCAAAAAATTTTTAAAAAAATTTAAAATAAATAAAAAAAGATAATAAACCATTTCATAGTCCCATAAATGTCTTGCCTCTCTAGTTTTCTTCTTTTTCTTAATAAAAAATGTATTTACTTAGAAGCATTCAGAATGTCAAAAAAGCAGCTGCAACTTTTTTTTTTTCAATTACAGAGTGGTATTCAGTTAACAGAACAGCAATTACTTTGTATAAACTGTATCAGAGACAACTGAAAATGAAAAAACTACCATCCCCATATATAACTAATTTGTGCTGTGCACCAACAAGAACTTGCTTTAAATTTCCATGCCATTTACAATCCCATACTGTATCAGGCAAGGTTAGTGGCTATTGAAAATACCACCAGGACAGGGCTATCTAAAGACACATTCGGTAGTGTGTTAACTAAACAAATAAAGACACTGTACAGTTTAGAAACAAATCTTACACAGCCTTACATTTCAATTTTTTTCTTTAAAAGGAGTGAGTTGTGTAAGGGGGCACGGGGGATAAATGCTTTATAGACAAGGAAAAAGAATTGTGCTAGAACTAACTTATTCATCTTCTTCATCTTCATCCTCATCATCTTCCTCTTCTTCCTCATCTTCTTCTACCTTGTCTTCCTTCTCCTTTTTCTTGTTCCTTTCAGCCTTGACAACTCCCTTTGCTGCATCAGGTTTTCCTTCAGCTCGGTATGCAGCAATATCCTTTTCGTATTTTTCCTTCAGCTCAGCAGCCTTCGTTTCATAAGGCTGTTTATCATCTGCAGCAGTGTTAGTCCACATCTCTCCCAGTTTCTTTGTAACATCACCAATGGATAGGCCAGGATGTTCTCCGTTGATTTTTGGGCAATATTCAGAACAGAACAAGAAAAAGGCTGAAGGAGGCCTCTTGGGTGCATTGGGATCCTTGATCTTCTTTTTTGTATCCCCTTTAGGAGGGATATAGGTTTGCATTTCTCTTTCATAACGGGCCTTATCCACCTATGCCATATCTTCAAACTTTCCTTTTCCTTTAGAAGACACAGTCTTCCACCTTTTTTTTTTTTTTTTTTTTTTTGGAGAGGTTTTTGCTATAGGGCTCATGCGCTCGCCAGACAGACAGAGAGACAGAAAGCGAGAAATCACCCCCCAGGGGGGATGGCCACACCACAATCCCTTCTCCTCCATTCTCCTCCCGGGAATCTTGGGCACGCACGCACATGCACCCGGTTTGAGTTTTAAGCCACCGGGTCTGGGATGCGAACCGCGGTCAACTACGTGGGAGTCCAGCGACATAGCCATTACGCTCACTGCTGGTCCCAGTCTTCCACCTTCCTGAGCACTTCTTAGAAAACTCTGAGAAGTTGACCGAAGCATCTGAGTGCGTCCTCTTGTGCTCCTCCCGGCAAGTTTGCACAAAGAATGCATATGATGACATTTTTGCCTCTCAGCTTCTTAGTATCTCCTTTGCCCCTGTTTGGTTATCTCTCCTCCATGAGCAAAGAGTCACCCAGTGCTCTCACTTGCCCCGGCACTCTCTCTATGGAGCTCAATGTACTGCAATGGCTGTGAAAGCGGGAGCCCGATACCTCTATTTTTCTTCTTAATGTCTTTCCTTAGACTCTTCTCCTTCTCCCAGCCTCTTCCCACACTGTATCCGATATCTATAACCATTTTCCATGTTTCTATATTGTCTAGTCTTTCAGTTTTGGCCTTAGAGTGAGGACAGTCAGTATGTACTATATGGAGACATAAAAGAGAGAGCTATAGCACTGTGGAAATGAGGGTACCATCCAAAAAACTTAAATGTTCAGTGACAGCTATTTTGCTGAGCAAATAAGAGGCAAATCTTAGGCATACAGTTAATAAAGACTAGACATTTAAAATGAATGTAAGTAAATTCAAAGAGAAATGATAACAGAAGGTCACCCCAGTGCATAAAAACAGAGGACAAGTACAGCTCAGGATGAACAAGAGCGAGTGACAAACACTAAGTCTTGGGGTAGAGAGCATGAGTTGACACCAGGCGAAAACAATGGCAATTACCTTTGCCACATATGGCTAAGTATTTTTGCCAGTTGCTAAGCTTTGATAGCATGCTACTGTTTTGTGTTTGCCAATATTCAGTCACAGAATCTACTTCATCTAGCTTAAACAGAAAGGATCTTGTTTGAGGCTATGTGTTGGCTAACCATTTTTGAAAGAGCCAGGAAAATCAAACTCTGTGATACACAGCCAAGCGTGTTGTCCAAATTTACCATGATTTTATTCTAACAAATAATGGCAGCCACTACACACCACTGGGCACTCAAAAAGCCAGGGGCTGGATACCAGACAGTCAACATCTCTGTCTAAGTGCTAATGGAAAGATCAATGACCTTCACAGTGGAAATTGCTTGGAGAGCTGGTAGCACACCCTACCTTCATTCAAACTCCATGCTTCTTTGGAACTGGATGCTGCACTTTGGCGGCCAATCTTGTCACAAGGCATCTTGGGAAATACTACTCTGATTCTACCTAAAGAAGGTGTAATTCACAATGTGGAGCAATACCAAACTGAGGTTTGGGCAGGCACACTTAACAGATGGCAACTATAATAAATTTTTCATTCGTTGCATATAATTATGCCTAAGCTAGTTTTGGAGTAAAATACATATTGTTCTCATCTTTGCAAACAAAGCTTTCATCCTTAATTAATATAAATGGACTCTTTCTAAAGGTAATCTTTATGAAATCTAATAATCATTGCATATATGATCTAAATACATGGACTTTGTATTTATAACTGTAGTTTTACTCTGAAATTCTGGCACACTGACTGGGAAAACAAAATAAACAATACCTTTCAAAGAATGTACAATTAACAAAGCTGTTTCTATCTAGAAAGCTCATTTTCACAGTAGGACTTTCACTTAAGAGTGAATACAAGTAAACCTTAAGAAAGGTATCTATTTCTAATTAAAGCATACAAGCACAGACCTATGTAGTAGGAATAAAACCATGACCTATGAGAAAAATATTACTTGAAAGTTAGCCATGTCGTATATGAAAATCAAGAAAACTCGAATCGATTTCTCCAAGATAAATTGTTTTATACACATAATAATTTCTACATGCCTCTCCCAAATCAAAATTTATTCCAGAATAGATAGAGTCTGGTTTTCTTGTTTTTTTTTTTTTTTGTTTTTTTTTTTTTTTTTGCTTAGATTAATTTATTTTCATATTTATTTGTTTATTCTTGGCCATATGGGTCCTGCTGCCTTACCCTCCACACCACGTGCTGGACTCCCAAAAGCAGAATATTTATTAAAGACTCAAGTTTAGTAAAATGCACTAGAAAAGATAAGCCCTTACAAAAAGAAATAAAATATACACCCAATAAAATAAACATCACATTAAATTCTAGATTAATTATTATTTAAATTTTTGACTATCAGGTACATACACGTATGTTACATTAAAACATGCATAGGTATAACTTGATGATAATATCTTATAATGGACTTATATGCAATGTATTGATGCTTAAAAGATTCATTTTTGTGGCTGGCAAGTGGTGTGGTGGTTAGGGGCACTGGACTCCCACGTGGACAACTATGGTTCCAGTTCTGGACCTAGTGGCTTCACTTTCCCCCTCTCTCTGTTTCTTTCTCATGTCCCTCTCTCTCTCTCTCTTTCTCTGGATCTCTCTCTGGTCAAATTAAAATAATAATAATGTGTATAGTATTCTGAACTAAATTGGTGAGAAATTGGTGAGATTGGTCAGAATATTCACTTTGCAAGATAAGTGACATATTCAATTAAATGTATAAAAGAAATTGAAAAAAAAATATAAAAAACTGGAAACAAAGAAGATGTTTTTCAATAGGTGAATGAATAAACAAATTGTGGAATATCAATACAATGGGATGTTATTGAACAAAGTATAAAATTAATATCTATTATTTCATACTGATAAAAAAAACCCCTGCTAGCTGTAAATATGTGTATTTACCCTGAGTTCTCTATTATCTCTGGTTTATGTGTCTGTTGTCATGCCAAAACATGCTGTTTAACATACTTTGTGTAGCATATTTTGAGTTCAGGTAGTGTATTATACCTCTAGTTTTATTCTTTTTTTTGTTCAAGATCACCTGACTCATCAGTGTCTTTTGTGGTTGCATACAAGTTTGAGAATTTTTTTTTTTTCTATTTCTGTGAAAGATGCCCTTAGTATTTTGATAGAGATTGCATTGTATCTGTAGATTGCTTTGGGGTTGTATGGGCATCTTAACAATGTTATTTCAATCCATGAGTATGGGGTGTCTTTTCAAACATATGAATTTCATTCATTGGTGGTTTACAGTTTTTATTACAGAGAACTTTCATCCCCTTGCTTAAATTTATTTATAAGTATAAAAATACTATTGATATTTTGATTTTGTAGTCTGCAACTTTTAATAAATGTCTTTACTAGTTCTAAAAAAAGGAAAACAAATTAATTAGAACAGTAATAAATAAGCAAAATTTTTTTAAAAAGCTCATAAGGGAACCAGCAGTTAGCGTAATGGCTATGTCGCTGGACTCCCACGTAGTCGACCGCGGTTCACGTCCCGGACCCGGTGGCTTAAAACTCACGCCGGGTGCGTGTGCGTGCGTGCCCAAGATCCTGAGAGGAGAGTGGAGGAGAAGGGATTGCAGCGTGACCATCCCCCCTGGGGGTGATTTCTCGCTTTCTGTCTCTATGTCTCTCTCTGTCTGTCTGCCAAGCGCACGCGCCCTATAGTGAAAAAACCTCTCAAGAAAAAAAAAGATCATAAATCTATAAGTCATTGCAAATAACAGGATTTCATTTTTTATGGTTAATAAAATTCCATTCTACATATATGTAAATTTTTAAATTCACATATAATTGTAGATATTTATGAAGCCAATATAATTTTTCAATTCAATCTGAGTAATGGGCAAACTAATACTGAATTTTTATGGAGATGCAAGAGACATTGAATAACCAAAAATAGTCTTAAATATGAAGAACTAAATGTTAGAAACTCATCCCTCCAGTTTCAAGATTTATCAAAAAGCAACATAAAGTAGGATATTGTGGGAGGCTGGCAATTGGTGTGGTGGTTAAAGACACTGGATTCCCATTTGGCTGACTGAGGTTCAAGTCCCAGACCTGGTGGCTTGCTTTCTCACTTTCCCTCTCCCTTTGTTTCTCTCTGATCAAAACTAGAAAATAATAATAATAAGTAAAGTTAATAAAAAAACTTTTAAAGAAGCAGGATATTGTGGTCTGACTGAAAGACAGTCATAAATTCTTACATTTATGACTAATTGGTTTTTGACCAGGATACCAATAATAAAGGGAAGAAAATAGTATTTTTTTCCAATGTAATTCTGGGAGAATTGAATATCCACAGGCAAAAGAATTCAAGTTAACCTCTTTATCACACTATATAAAAGAGTTAACTAAGATGGTAACGGAAACCTAAATGTAAAAACTAGAACCATAAAATTCTTAGAAGAAAACATAACTTTAAATCTTGACCTTAGATTTGGTAATATTTTATTCAATATTGCACTAAAAGCACCATGATAAAAGAAAAATATTTAAAATGAACTTGGTCAAAATCAAAATGTTTGTGCTTCAAAGAACATCATGAAAAAAGTAAAAGCAATCTCCAAATGGAAAAAATGTTTGTAAATCATGTATCTGATAATGAACATATATCCAGAATACATAAAATATCCTTACAAGTCAATGAAAAAGATAGGTAAAGCAATCAATAAGTCCTAGAGCTTGTAAAGTCCTGGTTATGCTGTTTTTCCTAGGCTGACCTGGTAGTGATTGGAACTGATGGCGTGTGGCTTCTATCCCTGCGTGCAGTTCAATACATCACTGACTACACCACCAGGCTGGGTCAGTGGCAACTTACACTTCATGAAGTGATCAAATGAAAAAACATGGTTTTGTGTTTTAATTAATTAATTAATTACTTTTTTCTTCTATTTTTTTTTTTTTTTTTTTGAGAGGTTTTTCGCTATAGGGCGCGTGCGCTCGCCAGACAGACAGAGAGAGACATAGAGACAGAAAGCGAGAAATCACCCCCCAGGGGGGATGGTCATGCCGCAATCCCTTCTCCTCCATTCTCCTCTCGGGATCTTGGGCATGCACGCACACGCGCCCGGCGTGAGTTGTAAGCCACCGGGTCCGGGATGCGAACCGCGGTCAACTACGTGGGAGTCCAGCGACATAGCCATTACGCTAACTGCTGGCTCCCGTCTTCTTCTATTTTTTACATTTAATCACTGTCCATTTTTTTTCATGATTACACTAAATTTTTATCACATGTTTCAATATCTAAGGCCCTGAGTGCCTAAATTATTGGTACCAAATTCTGCCATATCTTCAAGCTGCAATTCTGGCATATGAGGATGCTGTTGTTGACAAATTAGCATCAAAAACCTATTATCTCAGCAAGGAAAACTTGACAGGAATACCTACAATATGATGTCCCAGATAGATTATGAGAACTCACCTACACACAAGGGTCTCATTCTTTGTCTTTTCCCCTCAGGAAGGTGTAGAGGGTTTTTCCACTAACCTGAGATGTAGAGAGAAAGGAGCACTCAATATGCCCAAGCGTCATGCTGTACATGCTTCTACATCTTCCTCTCCCTTTGGGATTTTTTCCATTCACACAAATACACCAAGCAGGTTTCCCAAGCTACTGTATCTGAGATTCAAACCACATAATAAACCATGTGAGATCTAGTTGCCTTAATCATCAGATCATGGAGTCAGCCAAACCTCCAATTTTTTAAGACTTTTTTTTTTCCTTAGGGTGAGTATGCTCACCAAAAAGAGAGAGAGACAGAGCCAGTGAGAGGGAAAGTGAGAAATCATCCCCCAAGGGGTGATGGCCATGGGGCAATTCCTTCTCCTCCATTCTCCTCCCAAGATTTTAGGCATGCATGCACACCCACCTTGCATGATGTTTAAGCCACTGAGTGCAGGACTCGAAGGGCAGTCAGCCATATGGAGGTAAAATGAATTTAATGCTATGTTGTCTGTTTGTCCATGGGATTTGTTTTTAATTTTTTTCTACTAAGTTTTAATTTCCTCTGAAAAGGCCCTCACTTACTCCCCTGAAATGTTGATATGAGATCTCTATCCCAACTAATAGAGGTCCATCTGTCTATTTTATACCACTGACCATAGTGATTGGCTCAAGTGAAAATTTCCAGGGCCAGTGAATTATAGGGAAAACACAGTTTTCTAAGGAAAAAAATGCATTCTTTCCAGTGCATGTTAATACTAGAAGAGATTATTTCTCTTTTTCTATTTTGGGGAGGGGGAAGACTTACAATTATTATTACAATTTACAAACATAGGAGAGTCTTAGCAAGGTCACTACAGGGAAAATTAGAGGTAAAACACTTCAGAAAATGAAAAGATATTGAAGAGAGAGAGGTCAAGTTCTTGGTAATCCCATTTCAACCACTAGAGCAAGCCTTAATAATTTACTTCTATTTTCTTATATAAATATACTGTATGCTTTGAGTAATTTAGTTCCATAGTAAAGTTGAGCAAAAAGAATTCCCATATCTCCTGCATATGCACAGCTTCTTCCACCATTAATACTCCCCATCAGAATGGTCCATTTGTTACAATCAATAGCCTCTATTTTCACATCATAATCAGTTGAATTCTGTAGTTTAGGTTTCACTTCTGTTGCACATTCTATAGGATTAGACAACAGTATATTGACATATATCCACCATTATAGCATCATACAGAATAATTTCACTGCCTTACTAATTTTTGGTACTTCTCTCTCTCCCCCCACCAAAGGATTTATAAAAATACACATGGAGACTTGCTCAGGAGTATGAGAGTCTATCTAGTTTGGTACTGCTAAATTGTTGAGCTAGTGGCCTAACATCAAAACACATACTTCAGTTCTTGAAAAGAATAAGAAAGGTAAAAACAACTCCAGATTTTTATAAGCTTGCTTCACATTCATTGTGTATATGCAAAATGAATTTTGCCACCTTGAATACACTGCATATCGGTCCAAAGATATTATCATAAACATTATTATCAGCAGACAATTTTCCATGTTTGTGTCCCTTAAAAGTTTTGCTTTTTTTTACTCCCTTAATTTCATTCCCCTTCTCAATTGACCACTCTTCTCTTACACTCTAGTTTGCTATTATTATTATTTTCTTAATTTTAAGAAAAGCCATTTTAGCTTTAATGAATCAAAATTTTAAAAAGTTAAGAAAAATTTGCTTAGGCCTTAAAGCCAGGAAACAGGTTGGGATTCTGTCCAAACAGTAGGTAGATACTAAAAATCTCAAAAAAAAAAAAAAAAAAAAGAATATATAGACAGAGCTAAAATTTGGTCAAAAGTCATAAAATTCTATTTCACCAATTCAGTCTCATGTATTTAATCTCTTCTATGGTCTGATCTTTTTTATTTAAATCCTGGACATTCAGAAATATGATCTCAAAGTTGTCATAAACCTCTATTCAAGAGTACTTATCAAAGTCTTTTTTTATTAATTTCTTTAAAAGAGACAATTTTTGAATTGTAGCCTATTACAAATTTTTTTAGAAAGAGCATCAGAATAAAGCAATTAACCATGAACAATGAAACTTAAATGGCCATCGTTGGAGATCTGATTTTATCATTACCCAAAATGGACAAATTTAATCATTTCTGTGACAAACCACATTATAACTATTTAGCAGTTCAAGTATAACTGACAGCATACTAACACATAGTGGATTTTTTTTTTATTTTTTATTTTTTTGGAGAGGTTTTTGCTATAAGGTGCATGTGCTTGCCAGAAAGACAGAGAGAGACAGAAAGACAGAAAGTGAGAAATCACCCCACAGGGGGGATGGCCATGGCATAATCCCTTCTCCACCATTCTCTTCCTGGGATCTTGGGCACGCATACACATGCACCTTGCATGAGTTTAAGCCAGCAGTTCTAGGTCTCGAACTGCACTCAGCTACATGGAAGTCCTGTGACATAACCATTACACCGACTGCTGGTCCCCATAACAGATATATAACATGGATTCTTGACAGCCCCATAGCTCAGCAGTTAAGAGAGCAGATTCCATATAGCCAAACATGGATCAAATCCCATCTAGTAGTTTGAAAAACACACATGATACATGTGTAAGGCTATCCCAAATCCTGACAGGAGGGGGACATAAATGAAAGATAATTGTGATATAATTGCACTCCACTGGAGGGTACTCTTTCTGTCCTTGACCAATATGTATGCATGTTCACAAAACCTGCATGCATTCTGTGGAAATAAAAGAAAAAAGAAGAAGAGGAAAAAGAAGAAGAAGGAGAAGAAGAGGGAAAATAATGTTATTTAGACATGGTTTTTGGCTTAAGAGTTGAATGTTAAGCACAGTTGTTTTCCTGTTTCCTATGGATTATATTTGATTGTCAACAGGAAGTTAAATTGGACAGATTTATGAGTTTGAAGAAGCACTTTCCTTGGTTTTACAATAACTGAGAAATGATGTCTAAATATTTTAAAAATTACATCTTTCAAGAGGGTCTGCATGCTATATATGAAGGGTATATTTGTGACTTTGAATACAATCAACTGGAAAATTTAGTAGAAAAAATAATTATATCATCTTTGCATGTGACATACTTCAAGTGTTTATAGCAAACCTAGATATTTATGTAGCACTTGGTTTTAAAAGTATCATCTCAGTTTTTCAAATTGATGGAGCCATCAAGCCCCAGGTTCTTGAAAACAATTTGAAGAAAAACTCACCTCACATCCATTCTGTCTGGGCAATGAATTAAGGCGATATTTCCTTCATGCCATGATTGAACATCTTATTTGTAGGTTTGTGATAATATATTTTGTGAAAAGATCTCATAGAAAAGTTTTAGAAACTCCTTCAATTTAGTTTGCAAAGAAAACTTCTAGAACAGCACATTGAACATGTATAATTTATATCTCTTAGTTTACACAAAAGGGAATGAGTAGATTATATGGATCATTATCTCTGTATTTCCAGTGAGACACAGTGATGGAGCATCTTTGTTCTTGTAAGCTATGAAGTCCTGCACAAAACCTGCAATATGAACCCCAAGGAACACCATTGTGTCCTACGCCATATGATTGTACTGACCAGCTGAATAACCTGACACGGTCACTAACATCAAAAGATTGCATTAAGCACATAGTAGTATGATACTAGTCTTAGAACTTAAACTAATACAAACATTACTTACTTCAGCCGAGGATTGCATTAAGTGGACTGTTAGAACTACATAATTTATTTGAAAATTTAAATAACATTGAGTTAAGGTGTGTGTTTATTAAGCCAAGGTTCAAAAATACACTGACAAGGGACCAGCAGTTAGTGTAATGATTATTTCTCTGGACTCCCATGTAGTCGACCACAGTTCGCATCCCGGACCCGGTGGCTTAAAAATCATGCCGGGCACATGTGCGTGTGTGCCCAAGAGAATGGAGTAGAAGGGATTGCGGCGTGTCCATCCCTCCTGGGGAGTGATTTCTTGCTTTCTGTCTCTGTCTCTCTCTGTCTGACTGGTGAGCGCAAGTGCCCTATAGCAAAATCCTCTCAATATATATATATATATACTGATAAAATACCACTCATTTGGATTTTTACAGAGATGATTCAGTCACCAAATTCATATTAATAATGAGTTTGGGACCATTTCCATGGCCTGGTGATTAAGGCAGCTGGATTCACATGCCTGACCACATTTGGTTCAAGTCCCAGACCCAGTTGCTTCAGACACATGTGCTTATGTGTCCAAATTCTTGAAAGGAGAAGAGTGGGAAAGGGAGTAATAGCAGCATGACCATTCTTCATGAAGGATGCTTTGCTCTTTCTCTCTCTCTCTCTGTGTCTCTTCAGCAAGGACACAAGAAAGTAATAAATTTTCAACATTGGGAGGATGCTCTAAGCTATTTCTAAGTTTTTATCACATCTTCCCTTATTGGTCAATTCTTGCTATTTTTCTTCTTTCTATCCACTCATATTTCCTTACTTTTTTTTAAATTTCTCTGCAATTGCATTTCTTTTTAATTTCATGTTCTAGTCACCTGGTATTTTCAATTATCAATCACATTTTCTTAGTGCCTCTTTAGTTGCTATTCATTATATGAGCCTGTCAGGAAGTGAGGAAACTGGTAATTTTTATAACCTAAAAAGACTTTGGGACTTAGTGAGTTACAACTGAGATGTATACTTACTTGTTATTTGATTGACTATAACTTATCTCTTTAGAGAAATAAAATACTACTTTTAAACTGGGTAACTTATTTCTACCTTGGTGCAACCTTACAATTTGACAATAAATTATTTTCTTGTCTATTGTGAACTTTTGAATATGCAAATAAAAGACACTATGAGATTTAAGTATGTGTGTGTGTGTGTGTGTATATATATATATATATATATATATATATGATAAATATACTATATATGTTTGTGTCCACCTTTGTAGGTTGTAAACAACTTGTTTCACAAAATAAAATGTCTCTTTACATAGAACATTCAAATATATTATTTAGTATATTTATACTATTTTACTGCCTCTATGTTTAATGTGCTCAAAGAGAAGAGGAATTTATGGTTAACTGATGAAAAATTGAATTCCTCAAATGCCCAGATTATTCATTGAGAATAGGAATTATTGGGTCAATTCAATGTTTTATTTATAATTGCTGAGGAAAATTAAATTATAAATAAATTAGGAAATGATTAAAATATACATTTTTATATAAGCAGTATGTACATATACACACATATACACACACATATATATAAAATCCTAAAGTAGTGATTTTTTTTTTAAGTAGTGATTCTTTATCAAAGGTATACATAAGAATTAACTGGAGACTTAAAAAATATGCCTATCTATTCTCTTGACCATATTAGATTTCCTTTGAAATTAAATGTATTTCCTTATTCATTTACTATTTAATTTAATTAAAACTAGGAGCTCAAATAGAAAATACCAGCTTTTCCATTTCTATTCCCCACATAATTTGGAGTTTTTTAATACAGAAAGCATATGATACCTGTCTTGTCCCAAATCAATACTGTCATGAACAAAATGACATGTGAAAAGTGAAAAGACCTTAATTTGACCTTAAGTAATCTTATATAAATTTAAGTATTACTACTTAAACAAGTTCAAAAATAAATATTTTAATCATTTTACTGTAAATGCATATAATTACAAACATTGGAATCAATGGTACAATATTTTATCTACAATAGACCCAAGTCTTTTATCTGCCAGAGCATAAAAAGTAGCCAAATCTGGCTCTAACCAGATATGGCTTCTTTGATGCAATACAGGTGGATTACTTGAATTTTCAGATGAATTATTAAAAGATAATACTTGTAATTAGCGTAATGATGTCTGTATTTTCGCGTCTTGGATACTCTCACGCCGGGCGCATGTGCGTGCGTGCCCAAATTTAGATTTCTCGAAATAACATGTAGAAGATGTTTTTTCTCTTAAATAATCCCCCTGATATTATCATTGCTTAAAGATTATGTATGACATGACAATAAATCTCACAAAGAAAATGGCCCCATAGATTCTGTATTTAGGGAACACCTTTAACTGCCACAGTGCACAAAACCCAAGAAGCTTAACAGCACAACTTGAAAAAGATTCAGTAATTAACTGATCTCCCTAACAGTACTCTCCCATTACTTATTTTGGCCTTTATTTAAGCAGAATCTCCTTTCCCTCTGACTTTTAAGAATGTGTATTCTGTGTCACTTCTCATTTGCCCCATGTAGACCTAATAATCTGACACAAGCTCCTTTATCTCATGTTCATGTAGGAACCACTATTAACGTCCAGTAGTAAATGGCCATTAGATCTTGATGGAGCATTAATGGCCCTGAGTTCAGTTTTGAAGAATATGTCAACTAGCTCAAAATATTCTAACCTGGTATCATAAGTGTTTTATAAAATTACAGCTACTTTTAAAAAAAAATTTGCTTATTTGCCATAGGGTGCTTGTACTTGCTGGAGAGAGAGGAAGGAAAGGAAAATGAAAAGCAACCCTCCGGGAAGATGGCAATATTGTAATCCCCTCTTCTCTACTCTCTGTCAGGGTTTTGGACATACACACATCCAGTGTGTTTTACAAGATGCTGGGTCCAGGACTTGAACCACACCATTAGCCATGTGGGATCCAGTTGTCTTAACCACCATGCCTTCAGCTGATCCAGTGTAAGCATATTTATATATTAGGTGAGAGTAGATACATAAATAAAAAATATGAATAAAATGTATTTTATATCTGATACTAGATGTCAAGGTACATAATTATTTCAATTAATAAATTTAAATTTTTATTTTATTAGAACACAAATGCATAATATATATTGCATATATATATACATTTTTATATTCCTAATAGTTCTTCATTTGCATAGTTTTCTTTAAACACATCTAGCACAGAAGATAGAAAAATAAAATAAGATTTTAGTGCATTGTAAGCTTTATATATGTGCATGCAAAGTTAGATGTATGAAAGTTCCAAAAGAGCCAGGAAGAACTTTTTTCATTCATCTGGGTATGTTGTACACAATAAGTACATACCAACAATTTAATCTATAATTTATAAGAAATCAACAAACATTTTTGAAAGAAGAAAAAAAAACTCTTAAATTATACATACCTAATAGTATAGCTTTTACTCTATGCAAAGCAAAAACTAGCATAACTAAAAGAAACAATCAATCCATGACAATAATTTCAGATATTTTAACATTTATCTTTTCTTGAGAGAGATTTTTTGCTATAGGGCATATGTGCTTGCCAGAGAGACAGAGAGACATAGAAAGCAAGAAATCATCTCCCAGGAGGGATGACCATGCTGCAATCTCTTCTCCTCCATTCTCCTATCAGAATCTTGGGTGTACACACACGTACGGGGTGTAACTTTTCACATAGTGGATACAGGACTCAAAATCACCCCCCAGGGGGGATGCAGGTCCCTTCTCCTCCATTCTCCTCTCGGGATCTGCACGTGGGAGAACCGCGGTCGACTACGTGGGAGTCCAGCGACATAGCCATTACGCTAACTGCTGGTCCCCGGGGTGTAACTTTTCACAAGTGGATACAGGACTCAAACTGCAGGTGACTGAGTGGGAGTCCAGCGACATAACCATTTTACCATCTACTGATCCCAACACATATTTTTATTGACTGAGCAAATAAACAAAAATATTTAAAAATACACTTCAAAGATATGTGAACAATATAATTAAGCAAATCAAACTTGCTGACATCAGGAGGTAAAACGATTAATAAACACAGAAACAAATAATTTCCTGTAAAATATCCATTAAGAAATTTTATTAAAGTTCATGAATACTTTACAAATTTTAAAATTACTGTCTACTTAACTGAATCTTTTCTTTTTCTTTCTTTTTTTTTTTTTTTTTTTTTTGCTATAGGGCGCATGTGCTCGCCAGGCAGACAGAGACAGACAGAAAGCAAGAAATCACCCCCCAGGGGGGATGGCCATGCCACAATCCCTTCTCCTCTCGGGATCTTGGGCATATACGCACACGTGCCTGGCATGAATTTTAAGCCACCGGGTTCATGACTTGAACCACGGTCGACTACATGGGAGTTCAGCGACATAGCCATTACGCTAACTGCTGGTCCCCTGAATATTTTCTTTACTTGATTTTCCCAAAAGAATATTAAGAAAATCTAGCTTTACTCCTGTTTGAATCTACTGCACATGCTTATAATCTTTTCGATATTAAGGACTTTTATTACAAAATACAAAAAACTGTACACTAAATAAAAATATGCATATTCTTCAGAATCTAAGATAATTTAGAGTTATACAATTTCGTTTTGTACTTATATTTTCTACTAGTTTATAGCTATCCATTATTAAAGACAAGCATACAATGTAAACTTTTAAAAGTAATTAAATGGTTACTAACCATATAATTAATTGATTTCTAACTATGTTTCATAATCATTAAATGTCAATAAGTTATCCTTCAACTTTTCTGAAAAATAGTGAAATAGAACTCAGTAATTACAATAACGCATATATCTATATATTTCTGTATCTGTAGTTTCATGTCTCTGTATTAATGTAACTCAAGTAGCTAAATTATCTATCTGTCCTTCTATCACCTAAATGTATATATATATAATTTTCATCTTTCTATGTATACATCCTTCAATTATCTATGTACCTCTCTATCTAAGTTTGTATTTAAGCTTTGAATTTATAATTATTTGGGTGCCACATCAAAATATACAAATTTCCAAGCTCATATTCTTAATCATATGACAATGGGAATTATGTATAAATTATAAATAGATATAGTTTAGTTGTGAATGGAGCCTAAATATTCAAATTTTATAATTATTATGGTTATTGACACATATTAAACTCAAATGTCTTGTCGTATTAACTGATTTCAATAAACTTTTAAAAAAATCTTAATTTTTTATTCTGACATTTAAACATTATAATCTCCAAGTGAGCATCTGCCATCACACTACTTTTTTTTTTTTTTAAGAGGTTGTTGGCCTTAGAATGCATGCACTCGCTGGCGGAAGAGAGAGGGAGCAAGAAACAGTGAGAGGTAAAGTGAGAAATCACCCCTCAGGGAGGGATGGCCATGTCTCAATCCCTTCTCTTTCATTCTCTTCCAGGGATCTTGTACACACATTAATACGTGCCTGGTGTGTTTCAAGCCGTCGGGTCAAGCAGTCAAAGTTCAGTGATGTAACCACTACACCATCCGCTGGCTGCAAATTACCTTGATTTCCTTTTTTAATTAATTAATTAATTTATTTTTTTAGAGAGAAATTTTTGCTATGGGGTGCATGTGTTTGCTGGAGAGACAGAAAGTGAGAAATCATACACCCCAGGGAGGGATGACCATGCTAAAATCCCTTTTTCCACCATTTTCCCCTTGGGATTTTGGGCACACACATGTGTACACCTGGAGTTTTAAGCCACTTGGTCTATGATTTGAACTACAGTCTACTACATGGGAGTTCAGTGACATAACCATTACGCTTGCCATTTGCTGGCCCCAACATTGATTTCTTTTTTTTTTTTTTTAAATTATTTTGTTCTTTTTTAAAATTTAAAATTTTTATTATTTATTTATTTATTTATTTTAGAGATTTTTGCTCGCCAGAGATAGAGAGAGAAAGAAAGTGAGAAATCACCCCCCAGGGGGATGGCCACACTGCAATCCCTTCGCCTCCATTCTCCTCTTGGGATCGTGGGCACACACGCACACGCACCCAGCTTGAGTTTAAGCCACCAGTTCTGGGTCTTGAATTGCAGTTGACTACATGGGAGTTCAGCGACATATCCATTATGCTAACTGCTGGTCCCTAAATGTTTTAATTTTTATTTTTTTATTATTATTTATACATTAAATCACTATATATCGCCAACATTGATTTTTTTGAGGTAATATGTTTTTGGAATCTAAGCACATTTCTTCATTGAAAAGTTGTTTTGTTTTGTTTTTTCCTCCCCTTTGGAAAATCTAATTGCACCTAGCATTGCTTTATCTGCATAAATTGTTAAATGTCCTCAATTTTCATCTCTGAAATCAATGCTCATTTCTAATATTTGGATACAATCCCTTAACCATAGAAGCAATTCAAAAGTATAAAATCTCATGTCTAATATTTCATTTTTATATTGTGATCACAATTACCTTGTCACCCAGAAAGAAATGTTCTGTGTGTTTAGCTGTATATGGGCAAGTATAAATATGACGAAATATACATATATGAATGTATTTTGTTTATAAATATATTTATTATAAAACAATAAGCTGATTTTGCATTCTAAATTTCATGGTAATATACCAAAATTTTTCTAGAATTCCTGAATCCTGGGACCAGCAGTTGGCATAATGCTATGTCACTGGACTCTCATGTAGTCAACCGTTGTTTGAGTCCCAGACCTGGTGGCTTAAACTCATGCCAGTCGTGTGTGTGTACGTGCCAAAGATCCTGAGAAGAGAATGGAGGAGAAGGGATTACGGCGTGGCCATTCCCTCTGGGGGGTGATTTCTCGCTTTCTGTCTCTCTCTCTCTCTCTCTCTCTGTCTTTCTGGTGAGTGCACATGCCCGATAGCAAAAACCTCTCCCTCCCCAAAAAAAAAGAAAGAAAGAAAGAAAAAAAAAAAGATACAGAAATTTTCCTAAAGCTCCTGAAACCATGTTTACATTCATGAACAAACAAACGCAGAAAATTGTAAAGAAAAGAAAAAAAATTTAAGATAATCACATACAAGCAGGAAAAGGACTTTTGCAAAATAATGGATTTAGTAGTAAAATATATAAAATTCAGTTTCAATAACTACTATCATCTGTTCTTCTAACGTTATTTGAGAAAAATAATAATAAAAATGAGTAAAGCTATGCTTTTCTTTCAGTATTCATCTTATTCTTTTTTTCTTGCCAGAGTCTATATCTCTAATTTCTTTATATCTCACCTGACTCTAGGCTTCCTTTGTTTCTTTGCCGTTTTACATTATATTTATCATATCTTAGGAACAACTTATTTTTGAGTCCTGTTTCTTAATGAAAATCAATTTAAAATATAATGCACATATGCTATAATTTCTTCCATGGATATTTTAAAGCCCTTTTCTACTAATATTTTTATGATATTGAATCACTAGTATGTTGTTACTAAGAAACTTTTTAGAACTGCAGCTTTAAATATAGTGATTATTCTATAATAATTTGTTAGCTTGTCAAGATAAGGGGGTCATACAGAACTTTATATAGGTATTTAACTAATGTATTAGTTCACTACAGCTGTCATATCAAAATGCCACAAACAGGGCAGCTTACACAGCAGTAATTTAATTTCTTATAATTCTGGATCCTAAAAGTCTAAGATCGAGGTGTTGTCAAGTTTGGTTTCCACTGAATCCTCTTCTTGGCTAGCAGTTGGCTGCAGTGTTACCACATAGACATCCCCTGCCTTTTTTTTTTCTTTTCCACTGCTTGTTATATAGTGTGTGTGCTTGCTGGAGAAAGAAAAATAGAGAGGGAAATTAAGAAATCAACCCTCATGAAGAATGACCCTGCTTCAGTCTCTTCTCTATTCTCTTCTTGATTTTGGGCCATGCACGTATACAAGTTTGGCATGTTTTTCAACCTGCCTGGTGCAGGAGACCATGAGGGATCCAGCCACATTGAGTTCTATTCCTCCTACTGGCTCTTGATGTTTATTTTCTAATCTCCTCTTTTTTTAATTTTCAATTTTTGTATTATTATTACCAGAGGTCTCATGCACTTGCCAGTGGGAAACGGAAAGAGTGAGAGAGAAAGTGATCCCAACAAGATGTAGTCATGCCACAGTCCTTTTTCCTCCTTTTTTAAAGATTTAATTTGTTCTTATTATAACCTTGTTTAAATTACACTGAATCACATATATCTTTTTTTTTTTTTTTTTTTTTTTTTTTTGGAGAGGTTTTTGCTACAGGGCGCATGTGCTCTCCAGACAGAGACAGAAAGCAAGAAATCACCCCCCAGGGGGGATGGCCACGCCGCAATCCCTTCTCCTTCATTCTCCTCTCGGGACCTTGGGCACTCACACACACCCGCCCGGCGTGAGTTTAAGCCACGGGGTCCGGGACTCAAACAGCAGTCGACTACATGGGAGTCTAGCGACAAAGCCATTATGCTAACTGCTGGTCCCTCACATATATCTTTACAGTGTATTACATTTATTTTTCCAGAAGGAAGACCATGCATATCAGTCAAGACAAAGGCATTACTATCCACATCATCATCATATAGCTTTTCATCATTTTCCTCAAATTATTATTATTCTCATTATTTTTTTAAATATTCAATCACTATATATCATTTTAGATATTTAGAACTTACCCAACATAAAATACTTTAAATACCAGTCCAGTTGAGAATGCTATACATGTTATCAACAGGTAATAAACCATTTCTGTGTCCCACAAATGTCATGTCTCTATATTTGATCTCTTCCTGTCCTTCTCCATACTCTTCCCTTCTCCCATCTCATTCACACTGTCTTCAGCATCTCTAACTATTTTAACTGCTTTTATGCCCTCCAATATTTTTTTCTTTTTTTTTAAATTTCTTGTTCTTTTATATATTCAATAATATTACTTAGCTTACAAAGTGAATATCCCAACATGTGTAAATTTCTCCCTAGTCCAGTTAATAATACTATAAAATTATCTTCAACAGATAATACCACATTTCTTTGTCCCACTAATGCTTTGCCTTTAGGTACACTACACATGCACATGTACCTGGAATGTTTATTAAATGCTGGGACCAAGAGTCGAACTATGGTCAGCCATGTGGGGCACGACTTCCAATGCGCAATGATTAACCACTGACATTTATGAAGTCCTCAATAACTGATGCTTGAATGTATTGATGGGTGGTAGAATACATAAATGGATGAATGAACGAGTGAATGCATGAATGAATCATTACACAAAATAGCAAATGGGAAATTTAGAAATTATACTAACATAGTGTTAGTGAAATAAATGTGCCATGTCTTAATGTGTGTGTTTATAAGTGCACAATAAGTGTTAGGATGTTATTTTCTTTTTAGAGGCAGAGAAGAAATTTATTATACATTTTCATGATCACAGGCCTCTTTGGGACTTGAAGATTATTATTTAATTGTAACTTGCCAATTAAATAGAAATAGTTTAACCTTTCTACCATTAAAAACCTGGTTCAAATTTACTTCTCTCAGGAATTTAGGTTAGTGCTGTTCTTATTGTTGTATTTTCACAACTCTCAACACTTGCGAACTAAATTTGAGCCATATGTTTGCTTCCATCTGTTGGTTTGCTACTTAAGGAAAATACCCAGATCCAGATGTGAATGCGTTTTGTCTGTGCAAATTAATCTGTATGGTCATCAAGGCCAGAGCTGTACTTTTTTATTTCTTCCATGTAACACGTAAATAGTTTTTCTATGCACAGTGGCAACCCAATAAATTTCTTTCTAACTAATGCATCTCCCATTCACGAGCCCCCAGTTGATATTTTTTGTCTTTTGCTGTCTGCAAGTTGAAGTATACATTTCAATTAGAGCTCCACTTACTGCAAAGAGAGATTTGTCACAGAAACCAGAGTAAGCAATTTGTCATGTTGTTTTCATGAAGCCATAAAATAGTATTTCAAACTCAGTTATATTTGGGGATTACTCTGCCGTATCCTGAAATTCATAAAATGCAATATATGTATGCATAACAGATGAAGTGCATTTGAGAAATGAAAATGATTGCAGTACACAGTGTTTGTAAATCAATTTGTGAAGCACTTCAGGATGAAAGGCACTATACAATAAATATAGGTTGTGGAGGGATACATGCTTGTTACATAAATACAACCTCTACCACCTGGAGAATTTTAACTCAATAATAACCTCTAGTACTAATTTTAAAATCTCCTTTTGAAAACAAAACAAATGTTCTTATTAAAACCGACTCTTGAGAAGATAGACACTGACTTCTCAACGTTTTATCCTGTTTTTTTTTCACTACATAACCATGATTTTACTTCACTGTTTCTTGACCTCAGAGTTTCTTACAAAATAATGGCTATTTCACGACTTCTAATGTATAGAATCCCATAGTTTTACCTTATTTTAGCAGTGAGATTTTATTATCCATATTTACACATAAAGAAGTCAAATAGAACTATAATGTGCATGTAATTCTCTCTTTATATATATATATATATATATATATATATATATATACACACACACACATATATATATACACATATATATTACATATTCTCTCTTTATATATATATGTATATATACATATATAAATATAAAGCAAATTAAAAGTAACTTCATATGTTTAGAAAAGTGCAACCATATTTCAGCAAGGGTTTCTCCAGAAATTGACTGTAATATATGCTTGTAAATACGACCTCCTTGATATAATGTGTAGTGTTTCAAGTGGCAAAATACACCTAATTCAAAAAAATGTTCAATTATAATTTTCAGATATTTCTAATAAAACATGTCCAATATTGTGTAGGCTGCAATTATGATATCCTGGCAAATATACATATCTATTTTTTTCCAATGAAAATTAACATATGGATGTGAAAGTAAAAATGAAAACACATAAAGTGCATACAGATTTGAAAATATATTTATAATATTTTGCTCTCTGAACCATTTTTAGGTCATAGAAATATTTACATTAAATATTTGGGCATGATTAAAATAACATTGTCAAAACTGGGACCAGCAGTTAGTGTAATGGCTATGTCACTGGATTCCCACGTAGTCGACCGCGGTTCGAGTCCCGGACCCGGCGGCTTAAACTCACGCCGGGCGCGTGTGCGTGCGTGCCCAAGATCCCGAGAGGAGAATGGAGGAGAAGGGATTGCGGCGTGGCCATCCCCCCTGGGGGGTGATTTCCTGCTTTCTATCTCTCTGTCTCTCTCTGTCTGTCTGGCGAGCGCACGCGCCCTATAGCAAAAACTTCTCAAAAAAAAAAAATAAATAAAAATAACATTGTCAAAACTACACTTCATAATTTAACAATGATTTCCAAATATTATTCATTGCCTGGATGATATTAGAATATTATCAGTTATCACCTAAATGTGTATTTATTAATCTTTATTTTCTCCAAGCAATCACCAATAAAAAATAAAAATTTACAATGGTTTTTTATCTTCTAAGTATAATGTAAATTAACTTTAAAAAACTCTCAGCAAAGTAGAAATGAAAGAAAACTTCTTCAACCCAATAAAGTGCACCTGCAATATATCAACAGTTAGCACATATATAATGATAAGAAATGAGCTTCATTTCACCTAAATTCTGAAATAAGATGAAGATATCTTCTCTTACATTCCTACACACCATCAAAATGGAGGGTCTAGTACAGTAAGACATAAATGAATAACAAAATAGATAAGTTTGGTATATATTGGGAAGGAAGAAATCAAACTGTCCTTATTTGAAAATAACATAATTATCTCTATAAAAGAATCTACAAAACAGTAAATTTTTGAAAGAAATAAGTACGTTTGATGAGATCACAAAGTATAATGTCAATATAAAGCACTCAAATGTATCCCCACAAACTGTTAACATAGCATATAAATCTTACATTAATTAAAGGCAGTAGTTTAAGAGTGAAAGAGAACTTAATTATAAATTTGACAAAATTAATACAAGAAATGTATGTAGAAGTGAAAATCTATTGCTCAAAAAAAAAAATCTTAAATAAGTGGAAAACCAAGTAGGTAGCTATAATGAAAACATTAAAGAAGACACATAAAAATGGAAAGACATCTCATGTTTATGGATTGAAGAATCAATATTCTTAAAATGTCTATACTGCTGATCAATATAATACCTATCAGAGTACCAGTCCCGTTCTTCACAGAAATATCAGAAAAAAAAGAAAGAAAAGGAAAAAAACAAAAACAAAAAACTGATAGATCCGCAAAAGGCCTCACATAACCAAATCGATCCTGAGCAAAAGGAATGAATCTGGAAGCATCGTACTCTATCGGAGAATTTCCAAATATATTATAAAGCTGTAGTAACAAAAGCACTGTAGTACTGGCAGAAAAGCAGATACATAGACCAATCTATTAGAATAGGGATCCCAGAAATAAATCCTGTATATACAGACAGCTAATTTTTGACCAAAGTCCTGGTCATTGGTGAAAAGATGATTTCTTCAATAAATACTGCTTGAAAACTGGACATCTATAGGCCAAAAAATAAAGTTAGACATGTATTTCTCACCACATAAAACTCAACTCCAAGTGGATTAAAGGCTTAAAAATAAAATCTGAAGCTATAAAGCTACAAGGACAAAAAATAGTGGAAATTGGAAGTTTAGGAAGTTGGTATGAGGAAAGTTCATGTATAAAAGCTCAAAATCACAGCTGACAGAATAAAAAATAGACAAATGGGATTACACTGAAATAAAAATATTCTGCATAGCAAAGAAAACAAGCAACAGAGGAAAGACATAGTCCACAGAGTAGGAGAAATATTTGCATACATCCATCTGACAAGGGATTAATAACCAGAACACACAAGAAATGCAAAGAACTCAGCAGCAAAAGACAAACCTGATTAAAAAAGGAGGTAATGACTTGAACAGACAGTTCTTAACAGAAGTCATACAACTAGGCAACAAACATGAAAACATGCTCAACACCAATTGGTAGAAAAATGCAAATCAAAACCATAGTGAGGTATCATATTAACACATTAGATTGGCCATTATCAAAAAGAAAAATAATGAACAAATGCTGGAAAAACTGTGAACAGGGCACTCTTTTATATTGTTGGTAGGAATTCAAACTATTACAATCATAATAGAAAACAGTATGCAGATATATCAAAATATTAAAAATAGAATTGCCATATTATTCAATATTATCATGAATGTATGTAGAGGACTTAAGTTAAGCAAAGTGTGACTAAAAGACTTCAAAAGATACACATTAAATATCCCTACTCTACATCTCTACTCAATGTCTGTCCTCTGGTGGAAATCGAAAGAACATATGATAGGAGAGAAGATAAGTGTAGATATCAGAGACTATAAAGGAGGGGAATGGGTGATAGTGAGTGATAGAGGGAAGGTGGGAGGGGGGAAGGGAAAATATTTAACAGACAAAAGAATGTAAAGTTCTCTGCTGAAAAAAGCAAAATATCTGTAACTTTTCCTTTAAAAAAAAAAAGCAATGGAAATGTGTCTCATATGCTGACACTTTTTCCTTTCAGATTTGTTATTTCTGTCAAGTTTATAAGACTAAATGCACAAAAAAGTCTTTAGAAAATTCATGGAATGGGGACTAGCATGTTGCATGGTGGTTTGGGTGAAAAATGAGTATAATGAAAAAAGGGGAAATTTTAGTTTCAAATAAAATAAACCCTTAATTTAACTTCATTTCTCATTAACTTTTGAAGCATTACCCCCCCCCCCCCCAATTTTATTGCTATTGAAAGATGTATACTAACAGGACAAGATTTCTGGATACATTTGGGACATAATATAAGTAACAATCATCAATGTTATTTACTGAATCTGTATAGTTCTGGTTTTTCTAGACTGATAGGAAAACGGAACTGCCCAGTGCTCTTTAGAATTACTGGTGGCCATGGGATTTGTTCCCTGTAAGTAGATGTTTAAAGGACCAGAGTGGCTTTTACCACATCCTCTTTCAACAGTTATGGTTGATGCAGAAAATTTGTCCCACTAGATAGTGTGACATATAATAGGAATATCCTGAGCAAAAGAGTAACTTATTTCGTGCTGTGTCACTGATATTGCACAGTTGTTTGATTTCAATACAGCTTAGTCCTTCCAAGAATTGCACAATACACCCTTTCTGCATTCATTTGTATAACTATAGAAAACTGTGTCTACTCTCAGCATAAATTTTCTAAGAATTACTCATTTATTAGTGATAATACACACAAAACACCAAATATAGAAATCATACCTCTTAGTAATAGAAATTGGTCTACAATATAACAATGTATGTGTTCATTGGATAAAATTATGAGAGGCAGAGATCATGCCAGGAGTGGAACACAGAGGTGATGCGGCCTCTAGAAATATGAACTAAATCTAAGAGGGAAAAGAAATCTATTGTTACCCTGAAGATTTGCTTTCCCCAAAACAAGATTAGCATTCTCTTCATTTATATTCACTCTCAAGTAAAGCATGAAAATTAAATGAAACAAAGTGTAATAACTGTTTTCTCTGCTAGAGTTGATATCAGTGTCCAGGGTGAGCGACACCTCATGAATAACACATTTTCTCATTAGCATATCAAAGCAGCTTCCTTGTGCTATATTTCACCAAATAGCTCAGGTCTTTTATTTAAACTAAACAACATTTGGGCATGCTGATACTTCACAAAGGATTAGCTAATGTAGAGAACCTAATCTTCTATCATTTGGGGCATTTTGTATCAATTCAAATCCTTAGAAAACAAGTCCATAAGTGAATGTTACGCAAGAAATGCTGCAGCTCCAATCTGCTTCTTTCATCCTTAAAATACTGAGTTTTATTATGACCTACTTTAGATGAGGGATTTTTTTTTTTTTTTTGTCACAAACAATTTCATGGTTAGATACACTTTTTGTTCAAAATTATAGGGAAACAAACATTCCATGTAGATAATTCTGGCAAAAAAAAAAAATACACTGGGAAACATTAGCACAGTTCACTAAGATACACAGGAAAGTATTAATTTGTTAGCTTATTCAGTCAACATGCTGCGTGCCAACAGCATCCTGGACTCTACAGATGATTAGTATATTGTACCTCACCTAGTTAATTTATGTTCTCTTAGGAGTGATACTCAGATAAATAAATCACTATACCTTAATACTTAGCAGGCTTAATCAAGGAAGGTAGTATATGACATTGGTATGCACAGAAAAGTGGAAGATTGGATTGTCAGGAGATAGCTTCATCTTTAGATGGGGTTTACAGACCACACAAGAAAAGAAAAAGGAAAGAGAGAAAGAGAGAGAGAGAGAGAGAGAGAGAGAGAGAGAGATCTAGAAACATTTTCTGTCCCAAGGAGTACTAAATGAAATGTAAGCATGGTATGAACAAACATATATCGGGACCAGCATTTAGCGTAATGGCTATGTCGCTGAACTCCCATGTAATTGACCAGGGTTCAAGTCCCAGACCCGGTGGCTTAAACTCACACCGGGCACGTGTGCCTGTGTGTGCCCAAGATCCCAAGAGGAGAATGGAGGAGAAACGATTGCGGCGTGGCCATCCCCCCTGGGGGGGTGATTTCTCGCTTTCTATCTCTCTGTCTCTCTCTGTCTGTCTGGTGAGCGCACACGCCCTATAGCAAAAACCTCTAAATATATATATATATATATATCTATATATATATATCTATATATATCTACATATATATAGATATATATATATCCTGTTAAACAGAAAAAAAATTTATTATAGAGTAAAGTTATGTTCATATGTTAGCCCGAGATTAGAGAAGACAAAAAGTCTAGTAAGAAGCTACATAAAAAATTACCCTGGATGCGGGATCAGCAGTTAGCGTAATGGCTATGTCGCTGGACTCCCACGTAGTCGACCATGGTTCGAGTCCCGGACTCGGTGGCTTAAACTCACGCTGGGCGCGTGTGCGTGCGTGCCCAAGATCCAGAGAGGAGAATGGAGGAAAAGGGATTGTGGCGTGGCCATCCCCCCTGGGGGGTGATTTCTCGCTTTCTATCTCTCTGTCTCTCTCTGTCTGTCTGGCGAGTGCACGCGCCCTACAGCAAAAACCTCTCCAAAAAAAAAAAAAAAAAAATATTACCCTGGATGCAATATAAAGAACAGTCTTTTTGTCTGCAGGAAATGAGGTAGTGATAACATTTTTAGTGTTAAAAATTAGATCAGATAGGTTTTTAACAACTATATTTAGTGTTAAGAATATTTTAGTTGACAATTCATAATTATATATATATATATGTGTGTGTAGTACAGAGTAATGTTTTGGTCTACATACATGAAATAAAATTATTAAACTAAGCCAATTGACATATTTTTCACTCTTCTTACAATTTTTAGGGAGGGATGATAGCATAAAATTCAATCTCTTAGTTTTTTGAAGTGCACAATAGATTGTTATTGGCTGTAGTTGCTGTGCTATGCAATAAATCTCAAAACTTATTTCTCCAGTCTAACTGAAAAGTTGTAGCCTTTAACCACAGCTCTCTGTGTAACCACCCTTCTACTTCTGCTTGCCTGAGTCTGACTTTTTTAGATTCCACATAAAAGTCAGATCATGTGGTATTTATTTTTGTGAACATTGCTTTTGCACTCAGTATCATGTGCTCCAAATTCATCTACATTGTCAGAAACATCAGCATTTCCTTCTTTTTTTTTTTTTTTAAGGCTGAATAGTATTCAATTTTGTATATACATTGCTTTTCTTTTATACATTTATTCCCTCAGTGTTTCAATATTACTTTGGATATTTGGGATCTTTTGTGATCCTATATGTTTCAATTTGTTTTTATTTTTATTTATTTATTTATTTATTTATATTTTTTTTATTTCATGTTCTTTTATGCATTCAATCACTTTATTTAGCTTACTAAGTGAATATTCCAACATGTATACATTTCTCCATGTGGTAATCCCTACTCCTCCATTTTCTTCTTAAATTTTGGACACATGCATACACGTGCCCACTGTGATTTTTAAGTCTCTAGGTCCATGACTCAGACCACTGTCAACTACGTGGGAGTTCAGTGACATAACCCTTATGCCATTTGCTGGTCCCAGGATCCAGCCACCTTTACCACAATGCTACTAGCTGGCCTGGTACATTCTTTAAGTGACCACCTTTTTATTAGAATCAAAGTTAAAAACTGATACTATTTATATCAATATGTATTAGCTTATTTATTTTAATATATCCACTTCTTTAAAAAAATAATTACACATCTTTCCTGAATGACGTTAATGATGAGAAATATATAAAAATCCATCAAATTATGCACTTTCAATTTGTACTTTTTTTGTATATGTCTTACATCAGTAACATAATATGTTTAAAAACTATTCATAATGAATAAGATAGCTAATAAACCATAAAATACTTCATTAATTCCGAAATATTCATAAATATAAAATTTTATATAGTTTTCTTTTCACCATATTTTACATATTTTTTCTATAAAAATTTGGTTTTCTGCTTATTTTTTAAAAAATCATGTGTAAATATTTTTGTTTTCAATATATAAAGTGTTTTATCTGTTGTAATACTAGAGGTAGAAATTAATTATCAAGCTAATAGCTGCTGAATAATTCAGGGAAAGAATATAAGTAAGCAGAGATTAAATCTTCCATACTTGGTCAATTAAACCCGACACCTAGTACAATATAAGGAATATAGTTGAGTGAAAGAATGAATTAATAAGGGGAAAAAAGAGAAAAAAGAAACAATTAAAAATTAAAATTTATTTGAAAACAAGGTTCAGATAAATGAAAGTGCCAAAGTGCCCAACTGAAAAGTGGTCAACTCAATATATTCTTAATTAATATCAAAAACATAATGCTGAAAAAATATTTAAGAAGAATAGGAATGTATGCTGACATATGCAAGATTACATTTACTCCCATTGGCCGCTCTCAGTGATCAATGACCAGGGCCATATCATTGTACCTGAAGGAAAGAGTAGACTGACCACCATAGACAGAAGGGAGCAACCTGGAGCCCACACTGAGGAATGGTTTACAAATGTTCATTTTCATGGACTTCAATAGGAGAGATGCTGTCTGAAAGTATATATGGAAAAAAAGTGTCAGAAGTAAGATCTGAACCCAAATATTTTTGATAATAATATATTCTCTCAATCAATAAGTATTCAGAGAAGTATTGTATTTACTGAAAAGACATGGGTCCATAAATTCTGTGTAAATTCCCACTTATACAACTCTGTAACCATCCCTCAATGAACAGTTAGAAAAGATATATAGTTAAATTCAGCATATTGCAAAACAATCAAAAGCAGTAATTTTGGGGACCAGTAGTTAGAGTAATGGCTATGTCACTGGAGTCCCATGTGGTCGACCGCAGTTCGCGTCCCGGACCTGGTGGCTTAAAACTCACGAGGGTGGAAGTAATTCTAGGAACTAGTAATGGAAAATTTTTTGTAATGTGCATGATTGTATCACTATGCAGGGTGTACTGGATGGGAGATTGCATTTTGTAGGCTGTGATGAAGCTTAGGGAAGGAATGTAAATTGAGTTACAAAAAAAAAGTTTCAGAAAAAGATATATATATATATATATTCAATGACTGCAGTAGGATATGTAGCCACAGCTAGGTGCTACTTTATAGGATGCGTAAAGTAAGACTTGTGTTCATGGAAATGTGGGTATCACCTGTGTTTGCTATGAGGGTATTTGGATTGATTAGGGTCTTTGGCGATACAATAAAATGTGAGGAGAAAACAGTATAGAAAGCAAACATAGATACCAGAGACTGTGGAAGGAGAGTGGGAGATGGCAGAGGGTAAGAGATAGAGAATCAAGAATGGGGGGAAAAAAAGCAAAACATACAGAAGACAAGAAATGGAAGATCATTTACTGACAATAACATGTTTGTTGATGTGCTTGATTGAGACAATATATAGTGTATTTTGGATGGAAAATCTCATTTTGTATGCTGTAATGATGTTCAGTGAATGAATGCAAATAAATAAATTGAAAAAAAAAAACAAAAACAAAAAACAAAAAAAAACTCACGCTGGGTGCGTGTGCATGCGTGCCCAAGATCCCAAGAGGAGAATGGAGGAGAAGGGATTGTGGCGTGGCCACACCCCCTGATTTCTCGCTTTCTGGCTCTCTGTCTCTTTGTCTGTCTGGCGAGTGCACGCGCCCTATAGCAAAAACCTGTCAAAAAAAAAAAAAAAAAAGTGGTAATTTTGGAAAATATACTTATTGTTGAATATCTAAGAACTTCACAAAGTTTTTCAGTGAAACCATTGCTGTCAAGTGATATGTGCTCCACTTGACACTGATGAACACATATGTATATTAGATGTTTTCTAAGATGGTTTAGTACTTACATAGATAAACATTAACAAAATTGTTATTATAGAACTTATTCAATAAAAAGGTAGTATAATGTCCACTTAAGAAAGTCTTTAATCACTTTATGAAATGGTAAGGGAAGCTTCTGAAACCAATAGTTCCTATTCATTTAATTACAATTATGTTAATTTAATTATTCCAGTAGGAGATGTTACTTGATGGTGGTATTTTCTTCACACTATGATATGCACATTCATAGGACTTGTCTCTATTAACTTAATTAAATTATAATTAGAAAAAGAACTATGTATCTATAATTTATTTGAACATACAGAGGAAGTAAAGGCTGAACAAGCATTGTGATGAGAATCTATTGTCTGTGTAAATCTTTTAGGACTCCAAAAGATGACAATGTAGTTATTGTTCATGGGCTCACTTACTGACTTTGGCACTCTTTGTGCATACGTAGAAATCTATGCCTGAAAGATTTTAAAAATCTATGCATAGGGGCTGGCAAGTGGCGTGGTGGTTAAAGGTGCTAGACTCCCACATGGCCGACCACGGTTCAAGTCTCGGACCTGGTGGCTTGCTTTCTCACTTCCTCTCTCTCTCTGTCTCTCTCTGATCAAACTGAAAAATAATAATGATATAATAATAAATAAAGTTAAATAAAATAGTTCTTTAAAAAAATCTATGCATAAATACCTTGTATTGCTTTAATAATTTAAAATATGTTTAAGATATACATGCAAAAAAAGCATTTTCCCCCTTTTTTAGAGGAAGTACTTGAGATTACATATGGTGAATAATGAGTCACATCTACCTATAGGTCGCTGGAAAAGTCCTGATGTATTTTTCTATGCAAAAAATGTGTCATGACTTTCCCAACAAAATAATTCTAATGTACCATGATATTTCTGTGTTTTAGGAAAAAAAAATCTACCATATAATTTCAAATAAAAAATGTCGGTTTATGTTAAGTGGAGACATACAATGTCTCTCTTTCATAGCCTGACTTGCTTCACTAAGCATCAAATCTTCCATATTCATCCACTGTCTATCAAATTCCAGTCTTATTGTTTTTGATGGCTGAATAGTATTCCATGGAAGGTATGTGCCACAATTTTTCAATCTGTTCATCTGTTTGTGGACATTTGGGTTGGTTCCATTTCTTAGCAATCATGAATAATGCTGCAATGAAAATAGTTGTGCAAGTGCTTTTCCGACTGAGTGCTCTCCTGTCCTTTGGGTAGGAGTGGAATTGTTGGATCATATGGTAGTTCTATTTGAAGGTCTTTGAGGAACTTCCATATCATTCTCCACAGTGACTGGACCAATTTACATTCCCACCAACATTGTATGTTTCCACTTAACATATACTGACTGTCTGCGCTTTATAGTAGAGACTAAAAGATTGGATAACATAAAAGTATTAAAAATTGTAATGGACACTAGAGACAAAGTGGAAAGAGAATGTGGGAGGTGAAGAGTGTAGGAAATTTGGGGGGAAAATGGAGAGGTAAGACACTTGTGGGACACAGATAAGATTTATTACCTTTTTTATTATTTATTTTATTTACATTTTTTAATACATTCAATCACATTATTTAGCTCACAAGGTGATCATTTCAATATATGAACATTTCTCCCCGGTTGAGTTGATCAAAATATAACAGCACTACCTCCCTGTCTCAACAATGCTGTCTTCATATCCCTCCTCCAAATGTTCTTCCCCAGGCCCCACTCCTCCACACACACCACATCTGGCATTCACATCCACCTCTTGTGTTTGTACATCCTTGTTTATTGCGGTTCTTTTCATGATTGCTAAGACATGGAACCAACCAAAAAGCCCCTGTACGACTGAATGGATTGTAAAACTGTGGCACATATACTATGGAATACTATTCAGCCATTAAGAACAACAAAACCCTGGCTTTTGACAGAAAGTGGAAATATATGGAAGATTTACTGCTGAGTGAAGCAAGCCAGGCTATGAAGGAGAGACACTGTATGTCCCCACTTAATATACACCCAATGTCCATGCTCTATAACTGAAACTGACAGGCTAAAGGATGTACAAACACAAGATTTATTATCTGTTAACGAGGATGTGTATGGTGGTCTCAACTGGGCTGGACTGAGGTGTATATCATGCTGGGTAAAGTCTCTTCACAATCTAAATGATGTATAGCTATTTGATATATAAATAACAATAAAAAATAAATTAAAAACTTCTATGCATATTCTTCATGATAGTCATTCTGAAATAAATCCCAAAGACAAATTTGCAATAATATTCAGATGATATTTGAATTCTATCTTCAGATGCTAAACAATTTCATAAAATTAGAACAGGAAACCAAACATATTTTTAAAACAACTTTCAGAATAAAAGCAATTTATAATAGAGGATGGGAAGAGTTAACTCACATGTTTAAAGAGAAGATCAATTTAAATGTAGAGATAAAATGCAAGTTTTTTAAAAAATATAACAGAGCTCATAATAACTCTACATATTCTTTCAAAATGATATGCAGATATAGTAGCTCAAAAACACCATAGCTTCCAGCTGCTGCAATGCTCTGTTTCCTCTCTCTAGTTTTGTCTTCTGGATTTCTGTTTTTAAAGAATTGTTTATTGGGAACCAGCAGTTAGCGTAATGGCTATGTCGCTGGACTCCCACGTAGTCGACCGTGGTTCGCGTCTCAGACCCGGTGGCTTACAACTCACGCCGGGCGTGTGTGCGTGCGTGCCCAAGATCCCGAGAGGAGAATGTAGGAGAAGGGATTGCGGCGTGACCATCCCCCCTGGGGGGTGATTTCTCGCTTTCTGTCTCTATGTCTCTCTCTGTCTGTCTGGCGAGCGCACGCGCCCTATAGCGAAAAACCTCTCCAAAAAAAAAAAAAAAAAAAAAGAATTGTTTATTTAATGATATTTATTGTAACTACTATTATTATTATTTTTAAGTTTGACCAGAGACAGAAAGAGAGGGAAAATAAGAAAGCAAGCCACCAGTTCGAGTTCCACCATCTGGGACTCACCTGTGGTTGGCCATGTGGGAGTCCAGCATTTTAACCACCATGCCAACTGTCAGTCCCCCTGATTTCTTTTATATGAGGCTTTTTCCTCCATTCTTTGTTTAAATAGTATAACTTTTAATAGTCTTTAGGAGTCAAATCTAGAAACTCCAGCATTTCTCCAGAAAATCTTTCTGACTCCCTGTCATTGGATTGGTTGCCTATTTCCTGTTTCTATCTCAATCTATGCTCCTATCACAGATCTGACAGTTTCAGTGAAATTAGCTTAGGTTCACCCACAGTTCACACAGGTAGCACCACCAAATGGGCACTGGAAGACACCTGGAGGCTGACATTTGGTTCTCTGGCCAAGCCAAATATGCCAGGTGGTGTCTTGTGGCCATTAACCTGACTAATTGAGAGGCTGGAGAGGAAGGATCCTGAGAGCCTGTCAAAACGCTGATCTCAGGAACCAGCAGTTAGCAGTTAGCATTTGGTTATGTCACTGGACTCCCAAGTGGTCGACCGCGGTTCGCGTCCTGGATCCCGTGGCTTAAAACTCACGCCGGGCGCGTGTGCATGCGTGCCCAAGATCCTGAGAGGAGAATGGAGGAAAAGGGATTGTGGTGTGACCGTCCCTCTTGGGGGATGATTTCTCGCTTTCTGTCTCTATGTCTTTCTCTGTCTGTCTGGCGAGCGCATGCGCCCTATAGCAAAAAATCTCTCAAAAAAAAAAAAAAAAAAAAAAGCTGATCTCCATATTCCTTCCTTTCCCTCTCTCTCTTTTTCTCATAAAGAAAAATAAATTAAATTTGCTTAAATGTATTTTTTCTTTATTGTGAATTTTTATAAAATAAGTATAGAGACTTTGGCAACATTTTACACATTGAATCATATAAACGGTGTAGAGATTCAATGGAATATAAACAAGATTATGATAATAATAAATAAAATTTAACAAATTTAAAAAGTAAACCTTAACTTGTAACATAATACAAAGCATATTATCTGAGAAAATGAGTCCACGTTTTTATTTATTTCAGGAAATTGTCCAACCTACAGTCTTCCAACTACTACTTGAATAATCTCAGTATTGTGGGACATAATTGTATGTGACACATTTTATTTAATAATAAATGCTTTTATTTTAGAACCATTTCATACTCAAAGAAAAATCATAAAGATAGTACAGAGATTTCCCATATCCTTCACACTCAGTTGTTCCTACTGTCAACATCGTACAAGAGTATGGTACATGTGTTACAGTCAGTGTAGAAATACTGGTACAATATTATTAAAGTCTATAATTTCTTCAAATATCCTTTACTCACAGTAATCTACTCACTATTTACTAACCAGTGTTCTCACTGCTTTGTTTATTTGGCTTTCTTTTAGAGTTTTATCTTAAGAGTGGGTAAATTAGTGATTCCTTGGTCTTTTAATTATGAACATTATACTTTAACTTGTGTTATTCAAATGGCATTGTATTTACGACAAAAAATAATTTATATTTAAAAATAAGATCGTAGCATCAAAACCAAAAATTGTTAGATTCTTTCTGACCTTGATAGCCACATTTATGAGGCCCTTTTGTAGAGTTTCTCATGCTAATAGATACATAGGTGTCCTAACTGGGCTCCTTAGAAGTAGATTTTGAGAAAGCAATAACAATACAGGACATTTCTAGGTATGTTGTTGAGGTAATACTGATGAAAACAAAAGACAAGAACATCAGATTGGTTTGAAACAGAAGTAGACCTTCCATGCAGGAACAACGAATGCCCTATTGGAGCCCCATGATGCTCAGAAGATGAGTTGGTCCTTCAGAGTTGTATTGGGTTGGACAAAGGTAGACCATTGTATCAAGGGTGGATTTGTTACTATAGACAGGCACGTAGGCATTTTCTAGGGAAAGGCAGGTAAAAGGAACAGACAAGGACCATCCCTGACTATAATCCCTGCACCTGGAGAAAATAAATCCTTCATTCTTGAAAAGGAATCTTGGTGGTGAGGCAAAGTTTCAACTACAGTCTACTTCTGTGTCTACAGATTCACATCTTTTTATAGGTTCTAGAAGTGATTCCTTCAGGATTCAACTGTATCTTTTCCCAAGAGGAAGTTAGTAGACGAAAGTTACTGAATGAACTGCAGCCCAAACTGCTGCAGCTGATCTTGAAGCAGAACTGATATTCATTGCTTCTGTCTTTTTATTATTTATTTATTTATTTATTTATTTATTTATTTATTTATTTTTTGGGAGAGGTTTTTGCCATAGGGTGCGTGCGCTCACAAGACAGACAGAGACAGATAGAGAGACAGAAAGTAAGAAATCACCCCCCAGAGGGGATGGCCACGCCTCAATCCCTTCTCCTCCATTCTCCTCTTGGGATCTTGGGCATGCATGCACACGTCGCCCGGCGTGAGTTTTAAGCCACTGGGTCCGGGACGCGAACCACGGTCGACTACGTGGGAGTCCAGCGACATAGCCATTACACTAACTGCTGGTCCCCATTGCTTCTGTCTTATACTTTTATTTGTACATTCCCCTCAGTCAAAGCCAGCATGTCTGCTGGGCATCAATGCCTCACCTAGTGCAGGAACAAAGCCTCATCTTGGAGCTAACTGAGCCCATGATCACAGCCTTTCTGAGACCTGAGTTGCCATACTTACACATTTTCCATCAAAATTAGGGAAGAGGACACTGAAAGAGACCCACGTGAAATATACAGATGCTTTCCCAATCCCAGATGGGTAAATAGCAAACCATACTCCGGGTGACCTCTACCATTTACTCCTGCAAAGAGGATGACTCTTTTTTATTGCTGCTACCTTGGCATAAGAATTCCATGCCCTGGCTGATATTTACTATGATGTGTTTTTTCATTGAGAATAAAGACCTCTAAACCTGTAGGGCCAAGAATTATAGGAAAAGAATCATGCATTTTTTTAAGTGGGTCATTGATATGATGTTAAGTAGAGAAAACTCCTGCTTTTGACCAATCTAAATACTTACATGTTCTCACTGGGGAGAAAACACAAAATAAATGGCTTTGATTCAAGGTGTATACTATGTCCAGGAGGACTGTGCCCCTTCAATTCCAATATTATCACTGAGTTGGCTTTTACTGTGCCATCTCTGTAAGTCACTGATGTTATTAGGTTAGCACCTTCAGGTTTGTGCAACGTGATCTACATTCACTTATTATTTATTTATTTATTTTTTGCTAAAGAATATATGTGCTCACAAGTGAGAGAGAGAAAGAGAGCAACCATGCACTCCCTAAGGGGGATGGTCATGCCACAGTCCCCTCTCCTTAATCCTTCTTTTGTGATTTGGGGCATGCATATACACACACCTGACATGTTTTTCAAGTCACCAGGTCTGAGACTCCAACCACACCGTCAGCCATGTGGAATACAGTGGACTGAATCACCATGCAACTGACTGGCTCCACTATATATTTATATATTATATATTTTTTTATTTATTTATTTATTTATTTTTGGAGAGGTTTTCTCTATAGGGTGCGTGCACTTGCCAGACAGACAGAGAGAGACATAGAGACAGAAAGCGAGAAATCACCCCCCAGGGGGGATGGTCACGCTGCAATCCCTTCTCCTCCATTCTCCTTTCGGGATCTTGGGCACGCACACACATGCCCGGCGTGAGTTTTAAGCCACCGGGTCCGGGACGTGAACCGCGGTCGACTACGTGGGAGTCCAGCAACATAGCCATTATGCTAACTGCTGGTTCCCGCTCCACTATTTTTTTTTTTTTATATTTCTATTTATAAAGTCATTGCATGGCATGGTCCGGAACCCCATCTGTATCTCCTTTGCTGTATTATTGGCCCCTCTATCTTATGTGATATAAAATGGGACACTGTGCAGTTAGACTTCTCAGTCCAGCAGCACCACTTACCTAGGTCGCTTGGTTCAATTCAGACTCCACTAATAAGAAGACTGGTGCAGCCCTGGTGATACAGGAGAAGGTCAGGGTTTAGATCCCAGATTGACCTGAACAAGCTGGGTGTGCTGGTGCACCTGTTTGGCTGGAATGCTAGGGAAGATAGTCACATTGCAAGACGCTGTCAGGGGCCCTTCTCTCTTTCTGTTCTTTCTCTCTCGATAAACAAACAAACAAACAAATAAATATATGGAATAGGTCTGGTAAGGCTGCTGTCAAATTATTATTATTTTTTTTCCCCCTTGGGACCAGTAGCTGACATGGTGGTTAGGACACTAGATTCACATGACTGACTGCAGTTTAAATCTGACCACTCAAGGGACATGCTGGGCACATGTGCACACATGCCCAGAATCCTGAGCAAAGAAGGGATTGCGATGTGGCCATTACCACTGGGGAGCAATTCCTTACTTCCCTTCTCTTTCTATCTCTCTCTATCTTTCTCTGGTAAGCATAAGTCCTTATGACAAAATCTAAGTAAATATGTAAATTGTTTTCTTTATATATGATAGAGTACACACATGTGAGAGTGAGCTAGAGAGAGAGATAGAGAAAGTGAAAGCATTCTGCACGGCTTCTGCTCATGCCACAATTCAGTCCCTACAGTACTCAAATGTATCAGATCCTTGGCATATATGCACATGTCTGGCATGTTTCAGGAGAATCAGGCCAAGGACTCTGTGGTCACCATGGGAGATCTAGTTTTACTTGAGAAGCTCCTGATCACTGCACCACAGAGCCCAACACACCACTGCCAAAACAAAATAATGTATTTGGAAGGATGGACAGCTTACCCTAGAAACATTGCAGGTTTGCAAGAAAAATAAAACAAGAAAAGTTAACTCTGCTTTTGAAGAAAACCTTCTCTTTATGATCCCACTTGAAACAGAACACAGCAAAACACATGACAACCACAAAATATTCCTGGATTCATATGACTTTAGTTCCAGAGGCCCCTCTGAATGCTTGATGGTATTGACAACTTAAAGGCTTATGCTATCCACTAGGAAGCAGTCATTGTCCAACCCCAAAAGCATTTCTAAAAACCCCAACCAGGCAAACAGGCTGATTAAAAAGTTATCATCCTTGGGACCAGCAGTTAGCCTAATAGCTATGTTGCTGGACTCTCATGTAGTCGATCACAGTTCGAGTCCCGGGCCCGGTGGCTTAAACTCATGCAGGGCGCATGTGCGTGCATGCCCAAGATCCTGAGAGGAAAATGGAGGAGAAGGGATTGCGGCGTGGCCATACCCCCGGGGGGTGATTTCTCGCTTTCTGTGTCTCTGTCTCTCTCTGTCTTTCTGACGAGCGCATGCGCCCTATAGCAAAATCTCTCTCAAAAAAAAAAAAAAAAAGTTATCATCCTTATTTTGAAAATACTCCTAAAAAGCACACATCTATTTTTACTGAGTTGAGTTACTGGCAACAGCAGAGTTGTCTGACCTGTCATTAGAACAACAGCAGATACTCAGATTTAAGATACTTCTGGGGAGCCAAAAACAGTGGAAACAAATTTTGAATATGGATAGGACAGACTGGGTATTCAGATAAATGATGATGATCAAGTCCATTCTTTGATGAGACTGACTGGTATCAAGCTGCTATCTAAGACACCACTTCCCAGATCGCTATCCTTAGTGCCTGGATCAATTATCTCAGCAGACAGGCCAACACATCATTGTCAGGAAGCTAAATAAAGGGCTGTTTTTGACACAAAAATCACACTACATGCCAGATTTGTGATTTCTTTCAACTTGGGATGAGGTGGTTATATATGAAAGAGGCTACACGGCACGGGACACTACTCCTAGCTGATCCTGAAAAAGTACATCACCCTTGTCTTTTCTTTTTCTTTTTCTTTTTCTTTTTCTTTTTCTTTTTCTTTTTCTTTTTCTTTTTCTTTTTCTTTTTCTTTTTCTTTTTCTTTTTCTTTTTCTTTTTCTCCTTTCCTTCTCCTTCTCCTTCTCCTTCTCCTTCTCCTTCTCCTTCTCCTTCTTCTTCTTCTTCTTCTTCTTCTTCTTCTTCTTCTTCTTTCTTTTTTGCCCCAGTTTACTTATTTATTTTATGAACTTGAGACAGAAAGAAAAGAGAAACAGAAACACTCTTAACAGGGGCCTATGTCCTGATTTCCCCACCTGAGATTTTCTAGCCAATTATAATCATAGACCCACATGCCCAGCCTATAGAGGTCTACTGGGGAACTAACCCCACTGTTTTCCCCAAGGATCCAAATTTGCTTGAACAGCGCATCACCTCTTCACTACCAAGCCTCAGTCCCTTACACTCATCCAAGGACTATCACTGATGTCTTACCACTGCTGACATGGTTGCTCTGATAAACCAACCAGCAGACCCAGGCATAGCAGTGCATCACTGGTGAATATATTGCCATTGTTTCAAGCTTAGTAAATCATGTACAGTGTAACAAAGAGTATTTTATTACAGAATCCATTAAGTTATGGATCAATTGTGAAAGATTTGATGGCTATCATATGATCCCTACTATCCAAAGACACCTAGCATTGTTGAGCATCTCTTAATAATTCCATGCAAGAACATTTGTGACTCTTATTAGTCCAAGGATTATAATAATTTGATTATTGAATGTGCTGTCCCTGTAAGGAGAACATCTCTTGGCCAATTAACCACTAATGTTTGGGCTAAAAGAAGTGGAATATATAAGATTTACTCTGAAAATTTAGGACTAAATTCTGACCACACCTGCATATGGTGTGATTTATTTTCCTTAACAACAATCACAAGTCAAACAGATAAACATAACCTCCTGGGTGACAGCATAGTTAACAAAACTGTTAGAGAAGTCAAGTTTGGTTTTAGTTTATTAACCTGGTTTTGAGGGTGGACAACATGGTCTGAGATAACAATGACAATGAACACTTGGTAGAGCACACTGTTGGTCAAGTTCCTTAACAATGGCCTACATAGGCCAAGGAGAGGGATTTAATTAATCTTTGTAAATTTTATTAAAATGCCTTTAACTCTCTTTTAGGGAGCATTTATATGAAATAACTGAGTAAAAGTAGGGTACTAGTGCAGATATGGTAGATGTATTCTTTTGGAGAGATAATTTATAGCCATTGTTTAATACCTGGACAAGTAATACATTGCAGCTCAAAGGTTAAAGAGAGGGGCTATGCATTCTTCCTGAGTCAAGCGGCATCATTAGTTTCAAAACCCTGTGCACCTGCTATCATAAGAAATAATAATGATAATAATAGCAAGAAAGCCTCCATGAACACAGACAAGATGGATCTACTATGGCCATCACCAGTAGCTTCCAAATATGGAGCTCCTTAATACGTGTTCAAGTGTGTTGACCAGCACAACTTTGTTAAATCTGATGGATGCAAATTCATATACATCTTTAGGCCTAAGAAATGTTGGTTTATGATATATTCTCCTGTGGAGCTGCAATTACTCCTTGATATTCAACATGTGACTTAACCACACCAATGGCTAGAGATCCAAATCAAGTTTAAACATCAGCTTCTAAACTAACACGATCTGCGTCCCTTCAGGTCATATGAGTTGGAGTGAGTTGGCTTTGCCTTTTTGGTTATCTATCGTTCCCTATAATGTTTGGTAATGGTGCAGAAGATTAGCAGGTCAACCAAAACTTAACTTACTTCCATGTGTCATACAGGATAATCTCGGCCCACCCTCATTTTCAGGCTTGGTTGTTTACTGTGTATTGAGCCTATGTCAGGGGAGGCCAAAGTGCGCCCAGTACTTCAGTTTGTTCTCCTTCATCTGGCCTCTTTTTATTCATTTTTGAGTTTTTTTAATAGTAAAATCAATTAAGTGATGTATAAAAGTAATTAAAAAGATTTAGTCCCGGTCTCTTTTGGGCACATTAATGAGTGGTTGATGAAATGACGTACTTGGGATAAATTCAAGTTCATTCGAGAATCTGGGGTGTATAAGGGTGGAATTTTGGAAGGGGTAATCTGCTTTGTGATTTGGATGTCCCTGTACCTTCCTGAGGGGAACGCTAAAAGTGAAGACTCTGACTGTTACTTTTCCAGCCCTTTCTCTCTGTTTGTAGTGTACAGAAGGCAGGCTTACAAATGGCTCTGTGGAGGTGTTGGAATCTCCAGGTTCATCTTCCTTACATATAATGCAAACCCACTGCAGGCACTTTTCTGCCTGAGACCTTTGGGTCTGTTGGGAGGATACAAGGAACTGACTCAAGATGGAACTCACAGTGCTTGCTGTGTCATAATTAATCAGAGCTTTATTTTTGATCCTGAGTGTATTGAGTGTACTACCAGTGTACACAAAAGAATAATAGTTTAGCCTACAGAATACAACAGAGTCCTAAATACCTAGCTCTCTGAGAATAAAAATAATTATTAATAATTATTCTGTTTTTACATTTAGTCATCTTGTAAAACATGTAATGTGTGTTTACTTATTTATCTCCTTTTAAATGAGGAGAGAATTGAGACTACTAAGTGCCTAACACCATAATTAAACAAAATGTCATAGAATTTAACTGGGAGGGGCTTTAAGAAATTGTGTCATAGGGGCTTACTTTGTTTAGGTGATAATTGAATTGAGACTTAAGTATAAGTGCAGAAAGAGCTCCTTCTGGGTTAATAATTTCCAAGGAAGAGAGCACAACATGGATGAAGCAGGAACATGTTGGTCACCTTGCAGAATAGAGAAAAGGAAAGAGTTACTTAATGGGGACAAAAAGGTGAACAGTATTTTTATATTTTATTTTCAAAAGAACCTCTTAGCTATTGTCTATGAAATGAGTTTGTGGGGATTAGAAAGAGGCTATTTTAGAGACTTAATTTAGAGTTTGCTTTGCTCAGTGGTAGATACAATTGAAACAGAAATGTTTAGAATAGCGTGTATTTTGGTGGTAGAAATGAGAGAATACATCAATGAATTGAATGTGATATGAAGAAAAGAGAGAAATTAATGATTTGTTTGGAATGATTAGTTTAAGTGCATGGTTGAAAATTTATGTATTTTATAAGTAGGTAAATCCAGAAGAGTAAGAAATATGAAAGGTACAGATGAAAAGGGCTTTTGTTTTTGTTCAGGTTTTTGTGAGAATAAAGCTATCAAGTAATCAGCTAAAAATAATGGAAGATTTACTGCTGAGTGAAGCAAGCCAGGCTATGAAGGAGAGACATTGTATGTCTCCACTTAATATATACCAAGTGCCCACACTTTGTTACCAAAACTGAATGGTTAAAGGATATAGAAACCCAGTAAAGGGTCGTGAATACATACCGGATATAGTGTTCGAAGAGGGTGGGTGAAGGAGTAGAGTCTGAGAAAGGACATTAGGGAGAAAAATAGGAAGGCTTGTAATTAATGGGACAAAGAAATGGATATTATCTGTTGAAGATAACTTTATAGTACTATCAATTGGACTGGGGAGAAATGTGCATGTGTTGAAATATTCACTCTTCAAGCTAAATAGCATGTTGAATGTATAAAATAACTTGAAATAAAATTAAAAAAAGAAAAAATGGTCTAAATATTGGTAATACTCTACCTTTTACTGTAATGATTACAACATTCTTTCCAGATTTTTTAATATGATTTAATTCATAATACAAGTAGTATATTATTTGCAATAGTTATATCCTGTAAAAATATTAACTATTTTACTCTATTTTTCTAAAATGTTGAGAATGGAATATTTTTTTTTCTTTTTTGGAGAAGTTTTCTGTTATAGGGCACGTGCACTCAACAGAGAGAGAGACAGAAAGTGAGAAATCACCCTCCCTGCGGGATGGCCACTCTGCAGTCCCTTCTCCTCCATTCTCCTCTTGGGATCTTGGACACGCACGCACACATGCCTAGCATGAGTTTAAGCCACCGGGTCCGGGACTCAATCTGCAGTCGACTACATAGGAGTCCAGTAGCATCGTCATTATGCTAACTGCTGGTCCCAATAATGGAATATTCTTTTAAAAAGATACTTTTACACAGTCTCTGATACGTCAGAGGATAATAATGAAAATTCATTAATAATGTTATGCACTCAGTACATAAATAGTTTGTGCTGTGATTTGTCATTCATCCTACTGCCTACCTCTTTCACTTTTTCCTTCATTGCCCAAGGAATACCAAATCATGCGCTGCCTTAATGCTGATCAGAGTCACTGTTCTTTGACCAATCTCATCTTGATTTGCTAAAAAGTATTATTTATTTAATCATATTTATTATTATTATCATTTTATTTACTACAAGGGAAGAAAGAGTGAGAGGAAGAGAGAAAGAGAGAGAAAGCCAGCAGGTCCAGGACTCAAGCCATGTTTAGCCATGTGGAGCCCAATTACTTAACCCCACTTGTGTGTTCTTAAAACATTTGTGAATAGATTTACCCAATCAAAAATCATTCTACATTTCCTAGGAATCCCAGAGAAAGTTTTAAAGTCAATGGCATCTTCATCTCAATTTGGTAGTTACACATAGTAGATAGTAGGTTTAACACATTTATTTTGTATGATGGCACTAAAAAAAGTAGAAAAGGAACCAAAATTGTAGAGTGCAATTTTCTCAGAGGATATGCACAGAATTTCTATATTATTTTTTTCTGTTAAGTCATCTTGTAAAACATTTCATATTTTTTTCACTTCATTGATGAAGAAGGTGTGGATCCTGACAGTAGCCAATGAGTGGCATCTTGTTCTGCCTGCTCCAAAGGCTTTATTCTCCTCAGAAAAGTGTGTTTGCTAATTTGTATGGTTGGAGCACAAAACTTGTACTATACAGAAGGGTGTAATTAATCACTGCAATGGACACTTGCCTTTGCTTTTAAATGGCATCTTACCTTACATATTTTTTAACCTCTTTGATTTTCATGCTTTCCTGTAATCACAGTTTTTCATATAAATAGTGAGTCTGATGGTGTAATAAAACACATTGTTTTGCCTACATGGCTATGAAATAGGGAACTTGAATGGATGTCAAGTCTCCTCCCTCCTCCTCATTGGAGCTATGATACTTTGAGATTCACCGGGAAGCAGAAGACTTGTTTTGCCATCACAGCACAGTTCAGATACATGCTGAATTGTCAAGGAGGCAGTTCCACACACTTCACAAGTTGTTCTTTCACTGTAGAAATCATTTAGGCTCTGTGCCACTGTCACTTGTATCCTTTAATCTTGTAAATGGCATATCATTTTTTCCCATTCTCTGTGGAACAGTCGTTTTATCTATCACTATTCTTGCCTGCTCGTCCCATCATTATTTGATGTTGAAAATGCTATAGCTCATGGGTGACAACATTTTTGCTACAAACGCTAATGATTAAGAACAGGTGCTACATATGTTCCTATTTGTCATTAGACAACCTTTATACTGTTTAATGTAGCACCGCATAATCCACTTTATTCTACCAAACCACCTAAAATCTTTTAAGTATCTTCATAAACACAATTTTGTTAAATGACCTATGCTTACATTATATGCTGGGCATGAGATTTTATGGTAATCTGTTACATCACCGATATTTTCTGTAGAATAGCATCTGTGATTGAAAATGATTGGTTTGTCTCTTTTTCAGAGTTATCTAAATAGATTATATTGGGAGCAGGTGAATAAAACTATTAAAGCATTATGTGGCATTAGGGTAATAGATAATTGTTTGGATGCTTACATCTTGGTTGGACTATTAAATGCCAGAGGTACTGTGGGCCCACTAAATATAAATAAAAGAGCTGACTTCAGCTAATGACTCACTTTTGAGCATGGTTCTTTGACAGGTTTTATTGGTAATTGAAAAAAATGGCAAAGCAATTTTATGACTGTGCTTGGAGAAAAGAGCCCAGTCCATAACAGAAATCAGCCAACAAAGCATTTTTGCTATGATTACTCCAAACCCCAGTGCGATAGGCCACTGCATTTTTGAAAGTTTCCTTGTTATTTATTTATTTTTAAATTTCATTGGAAAGCATCACATTTCACAGAAAGCAAGATACTGGCAACACATCCCTAATGAATCATTTAAACAGCTTAAAAAAATAAAGGCCACAGGTCACCATTTAATTTAAATGACTTTCAACCACATCCAACATCGTTTATTTTATTTTGGAGAGAAGGAGAAAGGCAAACAAAAAAAGAGAGATAATTTTCTGATAGGGGACAGAAAACATAAGTTGCTTTTTTTGTCATTTCACTCTGGAAAAAAATATTTGGGAATGAAAAGAGAAACTTTGGCAGTAACATGTATATATTTTGCATACAATTAACCATTCTGTTATTAACATTAATTTAATATTTAGGGTGTATCTTGTGAACACAAGTTTTTGTTTGTGTTTAAAGTTTGTTTTTTTGTTTCTTCTTCTTTTTTCTTTTTTTGTCATCAAGTGCATGCACACCCTAGAGAGAAAAAGACAGAGACACAGAGGAAGAAAGTGAGAAATCACCACCCTGACAGGATGGCCATGCCACTATCCCATCTTTCCGTTCTCCTTTGAGGATTTTGGGCAAGCAAGCACAAGCACACAGAGTGATTTTCAAGCTGCCAAGTCCAGGACTCAAACCGCTGTCAAACACCGGAAGTCGAGCATATTAACCACCACTCCAAATGCTGGTACTATGAATTTAAGTTTTAGACTTAATGACAGAGCATTATTACCTTTCTAAGGACTAATCACAGTGTTTTACAAAAATATAAGAACTTTAACATTTTACTTATGCCAATTCTTACTTAATATAGAACATGGCGAATCCATTTAACTTACATTTATAGGAGATCCGCAAATGTCATTTTTAGCCACACATTTCTTTCACTGATATCCTTGTCATAGCTTTCTCTTTCCTCATTTTCTTTTTGCTCCACAGTAGGTCTTTCTTTAACCAAAGAGTCTTCATATGCCTCACTATTTACCTCAACTTATTTCTTTCCACTCCAACCATCATTTTATAATCCCCTATTTCTCTCTCTCACCTTTGTTATTTTCCTATTGATTTCAAATATTTATCATACTTCTAGACTACAATCCCTTTTCTAGAGAGAGAGAGATATCTTTGCTATAGGGTGCATACACTTACCAAAAAGATAGAAAGATACAGAGAAAGAGAAAGTGAGAAATCACCCCCCAGGAGGATGGCCATGCTACAATCTCTTCTCCAGTCTCCTCTCTGGATTTTGGGCATGCACGCACATGCGTCTAGTGTGAATATTAAGTCATCAGGTCTGGGACTCAGACTGTTGTTGAGTATGTGGGAGTCCAGTGACATAACACCATCTGCTGATCTCAAGACTACAATGTTTTTTAAAGTAAGTTATCATTTGAAAAACAATAGGGATTTAGAATAGGTTCACCTGTGCTTAATTTTATTTTTATTTTTTGCTTTTGGTTTAGCTTTGCTGAGTGACAAACCATCCTACCATTCAGTGTTTGTGAGAACATCATCTCATTGCAGAAGCATCTCTTAGTAATGGAGGACTCATTTGCCTGCACTTAGCTGAACAGCTGTCCCACATCTAGATCCCATCTAACTGGGCTCATCTCCTCTCTCAGGTTTATAAGCAGGAGTGATCAACAGGGGCTTACTCTTTCCTGATTTGTCTATAAATTACCTTTACCTAACCTAAAAATACTAGGAGGACCAGGCAATGGCATAGTGGAAATACACTTGTATTCACATAGAAAGGCCTCAAGTTCCTATCCTGACATCTCCTCATACCTGCTGGAGTAAATGTGCTTGTGATCAGGACTGACTGAGGCTGGGAGTGGATCACAGTATGTTGGTGATCTCTCTTGCTCTCTCATTAAATAAATACATTTTAATATATATATAAAATAATAGCTAAATGAAAATATCTTAGTAAGAGATTTCTTCTAGAGAATTTTCATATGATGATTTATCCCTATGTTGATTAGCTATTTCCCCAAACATTTATAAGAATTCCACGGTAATTTTTTAGCTTTTTGTTTGTTTGCTCATCTGTACAACGTTCAAAAAGGAATATTTCTACTACAATGCATTTAAGTTTCTGTTACAGCACCAACCCACTTTCAGCCACTGATGTTTATATTCATTTCTTCTATCTAACAAATAATCTCAAAACTCTGTGGATTTAAGCACCTACTTTATCATTCATGATTTGGGATTGATGGATGGGATGACCACACCACAATCCCTTCTCCTCCATTCTCCTCTCAGGATCTTGGGCACGCACACACACACGCCCGGCTTGAGTTTAAGACATGGGGTCAGGGACTCGAACCATAGTCAACTACATGGGAGTCCAGTGACATAGTCATCAAGCCATCTGCCGGTCCCAACAAACACAAATTTTAAGATCCAATAATATATCTCTTACCATTTGCCATATTTATATAAAAACAGATATTCTACATGAGAATTTTTTATTGAATTTGATCACAGTACATCTTTACAATATACAAACTGGTTTTTCCCAGCATGAAAACAGTGCATATCATAAAGTCAAAGATATTACCATATACATCATCGTCAACAGATAACTTTTTTATTTTTGTGCCTGTTTAATGTTTTTTCTTTCCCTGATCACTTTTCTCCCACCCATTATCTAGCCCATTTTATACTGTCCCTAGTATCTATAGTTTACCTTCTTGATATTATATCTTCCAATCCCTCAATTTCTGCCACAGGGTGAAGATATTCAGCATATATTGAGTGAGGACAGACAATATCTCTCATAGTCTGGCTAGCTTAGGTCAGCATTAAATCTTCCATTTTTGTCTATCTTGTATCAAATGTCAAGTCTACATAGAAAATTAACTACTAATATATTTAACATTAATGAGTGCTAGTGACCCAGGCACTGTGATGGTATTTTCTATGATTTATATAATTTATTTATTTTTTAAATTTTTTTCTTTCATTTATTTTTACATTTTTCCACAAACATTTACTTTACATAGCAAAAAATTTTAGCTCATACTCCATAATTCTTGACAGTTAGCAAACAACTTTCAAAATTTCAAAATACTGAATTTTAAAGATAATGATTTATATAATTTAAAAACAAGCCCATGAGATGATAGATTCTTTTTGTACCTTTGTTTTACAAATGACTGTATTGAGGCTCAAGAAAATTAAGTATTGTAGAGTCAATGCACTTTTGATTAAAATAAATGTAGTATGGATAGAGAAAAATGAAATCACTGAGAGGCCGGAGACATAGTTCTTCACCACACATGATACAGGACATGCAGTCTGAGAAACTGCCTTAAAGTTAGTCCCAACCTCAATACATCATGGTCACATAGAAAAAGGAAATGTAGTACTTATTACATTTGAGAGAATCCCAGAAAGCAGGCCACACCAAAAATTTACTGTTAAGAAGGATGGGCAAGTATCGATTAAATCCACTCATATTTTCTATAGAACAAGTGCACATGAAAGCATGCTTTATGGAGACGTCACTTAAGTAAGGAAATAGGTATCCTTGGAGAAATTATTGATGTGAGAAAGGGCACATACAAGATGAGTCTGTAACATGTTACCATTCTAAAGAACAATAAAAACTTAAAATATGGGACCAGCAGTTAGTATAATGGCTATGTCGCTGAACTCTCATGTAGCCAACCGCAGTTTGAGTCCTGGACCCGGTGGCTTAAACTCATGCTGGGTGTATGTGTGCACATGCCCAAGATCCCGAGAAGCAAATGGAGGAGAAGGGATTGCGGCTTGGCCATCCCACCTGGGGGGTGATTTCTCGCTTTCTGTCTCTGTCTCTCTCTATCTTTCTGGTGAGCGCATGTGCCCTATACCAAAAACCTCTCCAAACAAAACAAAACAAAACAAAACTTAAAATATGAATAAGTGATAAAGAACCAAACTGAAAGTGACCTCAATGGAATAGTTTGACCCAAATCAGTGAAGCACTATTAGATTAACAAAAATATTAAACAAATATTTGTAAGTCTTACAGTAAATACAAATGAATGAACAAACAAGTTTGTGAAAATAAACAAGCTTCCCATGCAGAAGTCTGTAGTTTATATAAATATTTTTCTTCAAGCAAAACTGTCCAGTTATACATGGGCTGTGCAAAGTGATTTCCTTTGAGAGTACAGTATAGTAAGTGGAAAAAGAAAACAATAACTTCACAGTGAAGAAACCTGGCAAACCCTACCTCAGCCAGTGATCAGAGTAACATCCACAGTCACAAATAATGTTGATGGTCAGCCCCATTGTTACGGCTTGATGAGAATCGCAGGCTACCTTTATGATCTAACCCCCGAAAGTCATAATCTCAGTTTAATCATGGAAAACATAGGCAAATCCTACAGCAGGTCATTCTGTAAATACCTAATCACTATTTCTCCGAATCATTAAAATATCACAAAAAGAAAAGTGAGGACTTGAAATAGCCAAGAGAAGTGGAAAGATGCATGACAACCAGATGTCATGTAATTTCTGGTCAGAATCCTCAAACAGAAAAAGGACTTCTTCATTTTTCTACTTTTCTACGTTTTCAAATATGTCAAAATAAAAACATAAAGTGAAAAGCCTTGTCATTAGATATATACCAAATTCCTGTATCATAAAGCAGTACAGTATGGTATGCATTCTCATTTAAGGGGGATACAGTCTTTTTATAACTTGTCCTCATTCTGTGAATACTCTCTGAGACTTTGTCGTAAATTACAAATTCAAAATCCTTACTTGATATTTTAGAATAACCAATTATTTATTATGTAAGATATTTTAAACCTCTGCAATACTTCAAGTTTGTCAAGATTTTCTTTCTTTTTTTTTTTTTTTTTGAGAGGTTTTTGCTATAGGGCGCGTGCGCTCGTCAGACAGACAGAGAGAGACAGAGAGATAGAAAGCAGGAAATCACCCCCCGGGGGGATGGCCACGCCGCAATCCCTTCTCCTCCATTCTCCTCTCGGGATCTTGGGCACGCACGCACACGCGCCCGGCGTGAATTTAAGCCGCCGGGTCCGGGACTCGAACCGCGGTCGACTACGTGGGAGTCCAGTGACATAGCCATTATGCTAACTGCTGGTCCCAGGATTTTCTTAATTTTTAAAGCAGGTTATTTTCAGGGACCAGCAGTTGGCATAATGGCTTTGTCACTGGATTACCATGTAATTGACCATGGTTCAAGTCCCGGACCTGGTGGCTTAAATTCACGTCAGGCACATGTGCGTGCATGCCCAACATGCTGAGAGAATGGAGAAGAAGGGATTGCAGCATGGCCATCCCTCCTGGGGGGGGGGGGGGTAATTTCTCGCTTTCTGTCTCTGTCTTTCAGGCAAGCGCATGCTCCCTTTAGCAAAACCTCTCCGAAAAAAAAAAAAAGAGGATAGTTTCTATTATTTCATTATTATTCCATAAGAGTGGAAGCTCCAGGACAGCTGGTGCCATAGTGGTAAAGGTAGCTGAATACCACATGGTCAATGGTATGATTTGAATCCCACATCCAACAATTTGATAAACATGCTGTGCACGCATGCATGTGTGTCCAAAATCCTAAGAGGAGGGGTCGGCAAGTGGCGTGGTGGTTAAAGGCACTGGACTCCCACATGGCCGACCACGGTTCAAGTCTCGGACCTGGTGGCTTGCTTTCTCATTTCCTCTCTCTCTCTGATCAAACTGAAAAATAATAATGATATAATAATAAATAAAGTTAAATAAAATCATTCTTTAAAAAATAAAGAAAATTATTTAAAAAAAAGAATCCTAAGAGGAAAATGGAGAAGGGGTTGTGACCATCCCCCGTAAAAAGGTGCCTTTTTACTTTCACTTCTTCTCTCTCTGGTTGAGTGCACATGCTCAAATAGTAAATTAAATGCAAAAAAGAAGAACCTCATATAATAGCATACAACAAAAATGATTGGCCACAAAAAGACGAGTGCTTCATTTAATTTACATGAAACTACTAAAATGGCACTGAAATAATATTGAAAAGAAAGACATCACAACAGTGTGCATAAAAGAGTCATGCTTTGTTTGAGGACATAATGACACATTCGCAGGGGAAAAGTTAGAACATCTGAGTCTTTATTTAGGCTACACTAAATTCTGAAGAGAGGTATGATTTTAAATCCCTTAATTTCCAATGCTGCCTATGATGTTTGCTATTTTATGCTTAATATCAAACAGAATATCTGACCCCTTCATTCACTGATTTTTTGGACAACCAAAAGGACATAAAAGAAAAAAAACAAACAAAAAAAAAAAAACAAAAAAAATAGTATCCCTTTATTCTTTAAGCTCTGTATATATTTTAAGTCTTAATGAAGCAAAATACATTATAAAATAGATGAGGATAAACTTAAAAGTCTAGATTCTAATCACTACTTCATCAATGACAAAGGTCAACAAACATTTTCTGGAAAAGTCTGGCTAATAAATATTCTCAGCTTTGGGACACCCGCTGGTTTCTTTTTTCTTTACTTTTAATTATTTTATATATTACATTCAATCACATATGTCTTTACAGTGTATAACATTTCTTTTCTAGCACGATTACCATGCACATCAGTAAAGACATCACTATCCACATCATCATCAGCAAATAGTTTTTTTTCAGATTATTATCATTATTATTTTTTGTTTTTCCTATTTTTTAAACATTTAATCACTGTACATCATGTGGCTTATAAAGAGAATTTACCTAACATGAAGTACTTCTCAGACCAGTCCAGTTGAGAATACTACACTTGTTATCATCAACAGGTAATAAACTGTTTCTGAGTCCCACAAATGTCACGGCTATGTTTTCTCCTGATTTCCTTCTCTATACTCCTCTGTTCTTCTCCTCCCATCTTCCACCAGCTGGTTTCTGTCACTGATAATAAACTCTGTCATTTTAGTAACAAAGAAACCTTAGATAATATGTAAACACAGGTATAGCTGTGTTCAAATCAAACTGTAATGAAGAAGCCAACCAACAATCAAATTAACTGGATGAGGCCCAACCTAGGTGGTGCAGTCCACAGTTTACTAGGTTGCACTGCTGAAGGACACACTGCTGACCACAGGTTTGGATCCTGGGTGGGCCTGAAAACCTATTAGGCAGGTAGCAGGGTGTTCAAGATCCTGTGGAGCTGGAGGGCCAGTGAAAGGTGATTGCAGTGTGATGAGACCTTGTAGACAGTGCTTCTCTCTCTCTCGCTCTTTCATATTATTGCATGAGTGTAAACATGCTCTGTATCTCACACACAAAAAACAGAAGCCAACAAAAAAGCCCACCCGTTAGAGTTTGCTGACCTCTGATCTATATTATGCTTATTATTCTAAAAAACATTGGATTTATTTAATTTTTTATGTATTTTATTTTATGAGAGAGAATATTTCTCTTGTTTTCAATTCTATGGAGATATAATTGACCAATAGAGGTTGTGTATATTCATAGTGTATAGCATTATGTCTATACACACACACACACACACACACACACACACACATATATGCATACATATGTGTGTATGTATGAAGTTTTCATTTATAGGTATAGATAAATACATATCTATCTCTATCTATCTATAGTAAAAAGATTACCACAATCAAACTAAATAACATTTCCATCACATCATACAATTCTCTGTGCTGGTTGGAGGTGGGGGAACGAAAATACTTCAAATCTCTCAGCAAATAAAGGTATGCAATACATTATAATTAACTATAGTCTCAATCTTGTACATTATACCTTCAGAACTTGTTCTCCTTAAATCTACAAGTTTTTATTGTTTGACCAGCTTCATTCATCATTTCTCCACTCTCAAGGCTTATGTCTTGGTCCTTCCTTTCTCTGTTTTATGAATTTGACTTTGACTATTTTAGTTCTATATATAAGTGAGATTATGCAGCAGTTATCTCTGTGTCTGGTTTAGCACACTTAGTGTAATTCTTCAAGGTCCACTCAAATTGCTGCAAATAGCAAAGGATTTCTTCTTTAAAGCATTTAGGCTGTTTTTCTAATGGCTATGGTGACTAATACTGCAATGAACATGGGATTGGAGGTACAAGGACACTTCAAAAGGTTCAAAGAAAATAGAATTAAAGTATGAGTTTATTTTGGGGTAAAAATTTTGGAAATTTGTGTATAGTTTTATGTAATAATATGCAGTTTTCTATGAAATTTTGGAATGTTTCTAATACCTCTTTGACATTTTCATTTAGTTTCTTTTGTATATATACTTAAAAGTGAGAATACTGGATGATATAGAAGTTGTATGTTTAATTTTCTGAAGAGATGTCATACATTTCCCATAATGGTTATACCAATATATTTCCCAACAATTTATAGGCTTTTCTTTACTCCACATCTTTGCCATCACTTGTTATCTTTAGACATGCTGGTAATAGCCATCCTAACAGGTGTAAGATGATATCTTACAGTGGTTTGGAGTGCCTTTTCCTGATAATTATTGGGTTGAGCACCTTATCATATACATGTTGGCCATTTGTACTGGAACTTTTACACAAATCAATTCAAAAGATTAAACATTTAGACTCACGAAATATTCAGACAAGAACCTGTTTTAAAGCTGAGAAGCCATTTTAAAGCTGAGGTGTGTCCTAACCTGTTCAGGGAAGCTATGCTCTAAACTTCATCTTCTAGACTCCTGAAATATTCAGAGAAGTGAAGGAGAGATTTTGTCACAGAATGACCAGAAACCACGCAGTCACAAGAAACATAAAAAAACAAAAAATATCTCTCTCTTAAGGCAAAAGAACAACCCCTCATCATCCACAGACAGTACAGTAGAACTAGTGGGAATGTCTGATAGAGAATTCACAATATTCGTAGTGACAAAACTAAACAAGATGCAAGTTTTGAGAGATAATGAACTCCAAAAGATGCAGGAGAAAAGAGACAATGAGTTCAAGGAGGTTGAAATTCTTCCATGACCTGAAAGAGGAAATACACACCATAAATAAGAATCAAATGGCACTATTAGAAGTGAAGGATGCCATTCAGAAAATCTAAACCTCCCTCGAAAGTATTAAAAGCAGATTAGTCCATGCAGAAAATCGAATCTCAGATGTAGAAGGCAAAACCTCTGATCTAGAAAAACAAACAAACAAACAAACAAAACAACCAAAAACACTGAGAAAATAACCCTCCAAAATGAGAATACTATACAAGAAATACTAGACTGCATTAAGCACTCAAACAACCGGATAATCAGTATCCCATTAAAGGAGGAAACTAATAAGAGCATTGATAATATATCCCATGAAATCTTGGAAGAAAACTTTTCAAATCTAGAGAGGCAATCAAATATCCAGACCTAAGAAATGCAAATGACTCCTAATAGAATCAATGCAAGAAGACCTTCTCAAGGCACATCATAGCCAAACTGGCCAAATCTACAAATACAAGATAGCAAAATTAGCAAGAGAGAAATGTTAGGTTACTTATAAAGGTTATCCAATCAGGCTAATCTCTGACCTCTCATCAGAAACAATGTGAGCAAGGAAAGAATCGGAAAATATATTTAAAGTGTTAAGTGAAAAACAGTTTCAACCAAGAATACAATACCCAGCAAGATTATCTTTCATATGGAAAGAAAGAATAAAAACATTCTCAGATAAACAAGCCCTGAAAGAATTAGCCAATAGCAGACCCACTCTTCAAAAAGTTCTGAAAGGAGTGCTCTATCAGGAAACTAAAGACACATAAAGAAATAAGATAATAAGAAGCAACCAAGAAAATGACCAATTGACCAATTTAATGCTAGGGACAAGAAATATCAATAATAACATTGAATGTTACCTTCTAGGATTTAAATGGAAAGACTGGACCACAGAAACACTGCATATTCAACAGAAGAGAATTCAAACGTAAGACTGAACTGGTGAAATAGAATTTTATGACTTTTGAGTAAAACATTACTGATCTTTTTTTTTACTATGCTTTGTTTTCCCAATTTAAGCATTTTACTTTCTTCTGAGTTGTTGATAGGTTCAGCAATTTGTTAAAATATTTTTCTTGCTTGTTTCTTTAAATGGAAATGTAAGCTTTTCTCCCTTCCTGATCCCTTTGGAATTGGAAAATATTTGGGAGTATTCTTATTTTGTGGCAGAGTGCTATGTGTATAAGTTTAATAATCCTTGTTACATTGAATCAGAAAGTGGAAATACTCATTATTGGACAGGGCTTTGACTGGAGTTTCATATCTGAAGATTAATTAGGAAACTATGGAACTAAGGTGGATCTCAAGTACGCCAACAGAAGCTCTTAGAAAGATGGCCTGGCACCATAAATAGTTCTGCCTTGCAGAGAGGATTAGAGAAGCTCTATGAAAGAATGTATAACATAAAAGAACCTGGACTTTTCCAGCTCAGCGCTGTATACAGTAGAGACTGCAAAAGAGCAACCACACCAGAGGATTATCTTGAGAAAGACATTGAAGGAAGAAAAAGAGACTGATCTTTGCTATATGGTATATCACAGAATACTTGGTATGCAGGGCTGAATGGAGAAGGTTTATGTGTGACTTCTGTGCTGAGCATTTACTTTTCAACAATTTGAGTAGCTGACATGTAAACATTTTCTCAAAAATATTGAAAAACACACTATCTCTGTTGTTATAGTCACAAATGAAATTATACAATATTAAAAATCTCAATTTAAAAATTTAAAAAGGACCTAAAAAGAGATTTTTTTCCAAAGGAAGAGGGTATATTTCTCAATTTAAAAATTCAACATGTCTTTATATGTTAAGGTTAATTGAGAACAACAAAATCAAGAGCCATTTAACCATATATCAAATGTTCAGAGATGCTTTTCATGAATATGACATCATAGTGTTGTTATTACTGCATTTTTCTAGCACAAAGTATACCTTGTTTTTCCTGAGGGGAGTGAGTGACTTGATTTCCTCAAAGTTTTACGAAGACAGCTCAGTATGCGCTAAGATTATGTGATATGGAGGGTACTCCCAAGGAAGATGCTGACACATCAAAGTGGTGATATTTTTGGCCTGTTGACAAGTCACTGGTTGGAGAATGAGAAGTGGCTCCCTGTTCTTCTCTCCTCCTGTTAGAAATATACAGTGACTTAAAAAAAATTAGCTTATACACTAAATTTACAGTCAGCTGAGGATCTCATTTGACCTCTGCTTCTGCTTCTCTATACAATAAAAATCTTTCAACTTTTACTTATTTTCCTCCCAGTTTATAATATCTACTCTCCAGCACAATACACTGGTATTCTGATCCTGATTTCTGGGGAACTGACTCAGATTCACTTTCCACAATTCAGATAAATTCATAATCATCTGTTTCCTGGGCTTTACGTCCAACTTACTGTAATTTTCACATTTGTTATTGCATCTCTATTGATGTTTTGGTGACTATGTCATTAATTTTTTTAGCATTTCATTTGAAAAGTCTTCCATTTCTTTACCAGTTGTTAAAATAAATAAGCTGTATTGATCTGTGAATTACTTTTACAGGTAAGTATTATCTGTACACTAGACAGTGGCAGTCTAAGAACAGACTTAGTCGAACTTAAATGGGAGTCAGCAAAGTATAACAGGAAGAAGTTTCATAACTATCAAGTATTATTTCCTAAGATGCTACCTCTTTATAAATTTTAAAGCTGTTTAGAAATTTATACTACTCAGATCAATTTAGTGATTTCTTTGCATAATATAATTAAAAACTCGTTAACTCGCTTTTGTTCCCCAGAGTATCTTTCACTGATTTTATACTATCAAAATTATATTCATTCTCATGTGGGTACCACTTGCTAATTCTAGGTTTGATTTGAAAACATATCCCTTGGAAGCTATACCATGGTAAAAAAATTACCCCGTTGTATATTGTCAAACTCTTACAAAGTTTCTTACAAAGTTTCTTCTAGTTTCAGTGCACAATGAAGCATGCATTTATATATGTGTAGATATAATTAAAAGCTAAGATGTTACAATATAAGGGAACAGAATTTACATATTTTACATATTGTCTAATTTCAGCTACTAGTAACTTATGTACTTAATATAACTCTTTTCATTTAAGTTAGAATCCAGCCAACCTGGCAGCATAATAACTTTCTCATAGTGTGGAAATCAGATCCTGTATTAAAATTTTCACAATTTCATTGGCAACAGTGGCTGGTACCAGCAGATGCATTTAACTACTAATTACTAAATTAAAATGTACAATCTTCATTACAATCACTGATACAATCTTTTTAAGTTTCTCCATTGTTTTTGTTACAGAGAAGAATGAGAGATGGGGAGAGAAACAAGCCATTCAACAAAGTCTCCATACTGCAATCTACTCTCAGCCTCAGCAAGTTAACATGCAGAATGTGTGTGCCCAGTGTGTTCAAGGAGGCCTCAGGATGTGACCCTGGACCTTCCCCTACAGCTCAAACATCATGAAATGTTCTTGGGACCAGCAGGTGGTGTAGGGCTTAAGGTGCTCCATTCCGAAATGGCTCACCGCAGTTTGATTCCTGGACCTAGTGGCGGCTTGAAGCCCGCACCAGACATGGTATGTGCATGTGTGCTCAAGGTCCTGAGAGGAGAGTGGAGAAGGGTTTGTGGTGTGGCCACCCCCTACCAGGGTTGATTTCTCATTTTCTGTCTCTGTCTCTGTCTCTCTCTGTCTGTCCAGTGAGCACACAATCCTACAGCAAAAGTCTCTCAGTGAAAAAAAAAAAAGTTCCCTCACCCCTGCATCACTGAAGCTGCCCACATAAGGTTTACTTTTCAAAGCAAAACTATATATTAGTGTCCTTTGTATTGCGTAGGTATGATAGTTGTATACTAGGGGTTTAGAAAATGTGAAGAACAGGGAACCAGCAGTTAGTGTAATGGCTATGTCGCTGGACTCCCATGTAGTCGACCGCGGTTCGCGTCTCGGACCCGGTGGCTTACAACTCACGCCGGGCGCGTGTGCGTGCGTGCCCAAGATCCCGAGAGGAGAATGGAGGAGAAGGGATTGCGGCGTGACCATTCCCCCTGGGGGGTGATTTCTCGCTTTCTGTCTCTATGTCTCTGTCTGTCTGGCGAGCGCACACGCCCTATAGCGAAAAACCTCTCCAAAAAAAAAAAAAAATGTGAAGAACAAAATATTTTCTATAAATCTTAATAAAATGCTTTTAAGTATGGTTGATTTGGGAAGTTCTTTTTGTTTTGTTTTTTTTTGTTTGTTTGTTTGTTTTATTTATTTATTTATTTCCTTTTCTTTAAATTTATTTTTTTACATTAATTCACTATACATCATTACAGCATACAAAATGAATTTTCCATCCAGAAAACACTGTATATTGGCTCAGTCAAGCACATCATCATACGTGTTAACAACAAATAATTTTCCATTTCTTATTTCTTGTATATTTTGCTTTTAATTTGCCATCCTTGGTTCCCTAAAGCAGGTAAATATTTTCACAACTGAAAAAAAGTATAATCTATGCCTCTTAATGAATATTTCACTTCATATATGATAAAGTTCTATGTTCTCCTATTTGAAAATTATCTGAAAAACAGATAAATTCATTATGCAATATGTATTACAACATGTAGACATTCCACATCCTTTTATTTAAAATTTATCTAAAGAAATAGATAAGATATGCATTATGCCATGCGTACTGCAATGTTTTAATAGTGATATCCTCAAATAATAATATTGACCAAAGGCTCTTAATTTTGTACATTATTATCTGGCTACAGATAATGCAATCATAAGCAATAACACCCAAATATTACAAGTCTGTAACTCTACAAAATACCCTAACAATCTTCTTTTGGAAGTTTCAGTGCATATGCCACCTTAACTCATAAACTAAACATTAGGCACTTTATACCATGAGAGTTAGTTTAAGTCCTCTAAGCACAAACTCAAAATCGTTTGTAGAAAAATCACAAGTAGGGTATATATTTTCAAATTTATTTATGAGAAAAAAAGTCACCTTTTTTTAGTTGACTATATTAAGATCAACATGTTATCAGCAGTTTACGTATAATGTGTATTTCTAATTGAAAATGTAAGGAATTAACTGAAGCTCTAAACTTTATTTTTAAACTTTCTTTAACTTTGAAACATATTCCCATTATTCCAATGAGGATAGATTCATATTAACATTCTAGCCCATTTTCGTCCTTGTAATGAGCCTAAAATAGCTGCCAGCTTGCAGTGCTGGAATTAATGATAATTAAATGTAACACAAAATGTATTTCCATATTTTGTATTGCTCAAATGATTTCATCTCAGATGTAGTATGATTCTTTTTAGAGATGACTACTTCTATTTAATCTCTTTTCCAATTTTAATTTGAATTTCATATTGTTCCTGACTGTTTAATGAATATTTTGGGAGATGGCCATAGTGTTGTTAATTATACTGGAGACTGAGTATAATTAATTCTTTTGGACCCAAAGTCAGCTAGTTAATCGATTTCTGATGAAACTGGAGATTAAACACAGATAGTTCACCTCTTCCTTCATTCATTTTAATTCTTCTCTCTTTCTATTCAATCAGATTACTTTGGGAAGTCATTGCTAGCAAATCAATTGTGAAGCTGTTTTGGACATTATCCAGATGTTAATAGATGGCTGATCTTTTTCCTAAAGCTACCTTGATATTGATTTCTGAAAAATAAAGAATTTTTGGTGTTAGTTATGGGGAGGAAAAGCCATCATTATCATTTATAATTCATATTTAAGTAATTTATAATTGTCAATTAACAATCGACTTATGTAATTACACATACAAAAGTTGTTGGCATGATATTGCTAATAATTCTTAAAAAAAGAGAGACAAGGATTCTCTCTATTCACAAGTGTGCATCCTACTGTATAATTGGGGACCAGAACTGATTCCTAGAACATTGCTGTGCTCTTAGTATTGCCAAAAAAATGCAATAGTGCATTCGGCAGTTCATTTTTCCAGTGCTAGGCATGAAGACATTCTATTTTGATTCCGTAAAATGCTCTAAAAATTAAAACAGGTATAATATTTACCAACTAATGAATTAACACCGTTCTGAACACTGAAACTATTTAGTTAGAGAGCAAAGCTTCAAAATTTTCTTCCCGTTTTCTATATTATTAAAGATAACTTTTTAGTATGTTCTACAAAATATATTACAATATCTTAAGAGTGATATCATCAAATCATATTGACCAAAGGCACTGAATTTGGTCAATTATTATTTTATACTCAGTCAATTTATGTTACTTAAGTTTACTGAGATAAAAGTAGAGATTCTCGCTAATATATTTGCAAATTGATTCCTTTGTATGTATCTATTAGCTTTAAAAATTTTTATTTGCTCCCAAGAATTATGGACACGCTTTAATAACCTTATAATCCAACATTAATTGCACAGATACTGTTGTAGTTTATATTATGTTACTATAACAGAATGTGACAGATGGGGAAGTTTATAAAGAACATAAACTTATTTCTTGCAGTTTTAGAGGCTGGGGAGTCCAAGGTCAAGATTTGGTATCTGGTTAAATCCCAGTCTTCACTTCCAAGAGGATCCTTTGAAAGTTAGCTTTTTCAGGGAGCAGGGAAGAGGAACACTCTTTTTCACATAGCAGAAAAGTGAGAAAAGGCAAACTCACTCCCATAAGCACTTTTTTAAAATTTGAAGTTCTTTAATACATTCAATCATGTTATTTAGCTTGCAAAGTGACTATTCTAACATGTGTACATTTCTCCCCAGTCCAGTTGATAACACTATGAAGTTATCTTCAACAGATTATACCCTATTTCTTTGTCCCATTAATGCTTTGCCTCTCTATTTTTCTCCTTAATGTCCTTCCACAGACTCTACTCCTTCATCCACCCTCTTCCCACACTGTATTTGGTATTCACAACCATTTACTGTGTTTCTATATCCTTTAGTCATTCAGTTTCGGTCATAGAGTACGGAGTGTCCATAAGCAATTTTTATAGTGCCACTCACGAGGACTCTACCTAAACACTTCCCCCTGGGCCCCACCTCCCAACACTGTCGCACTGGTGACTGAGTTTCAAGTTGGAGTTTGAAGGGGGCACAGAAGCATTCAAATCATACAAGATACCATCCTTTGTGTTATAACTGAACTTGTAATTGTTCTACTAGACTTTACTGATGATGACTCAATATTTACAAGACTTTTAAATATTTTATAAAATGATTTAAAGGGGTCAGCAGGTGGCATAGTGGTTGAGGTGCTGGGCTCTCACATGGCCAGCTGCAGTTTGAGTCCTAGGTCCAGCAGCTTGAAACTCACACCAGGTGCATGAGTTTAAGCCACGGGGTCCAGGACTCAAACTGCGGTCGACTACATGGGAGTTCAGCGACACAGCCATTACGTTAACTGCTGGTCCCAAAAGTCTTTATGTTTTTATAAGAAAGTAAACTGTATACTCGACAATCTTGCCATTTTCATAATAAAGTGAACTGTATGCTAGACATCAAGGAATTTGAAGAGAAGTCAAAAGAACGTGATATGAATTTTATTATGTAAGTTAATATTTAAAAAGAAAACCAACGTTAGTTTCATTATAATAAAGTTTAAACGGGATTTGATTTTATAACCTCAATCAAAGTGTGTAATGTGCAAACTTTATCTCTGTATAATTTTCAAAAATGGTAATGTGCTTTCTATGTGCCATATTATAATATTACTGAAATACCATTTTAATTATATTCTTGGTTCTTATTCATATGATGTTCTGCTTTTTTCAGTTGCATTCTACTTTCTTCCTTTTTGCCAGGTGACTAATTTGGCTTTAAGAGAGAGCTCAGATTAATATAGAATTTATTTTATGTCCTAGAAGCATTTAAAAACTTCAAATCGCATAAAATTTTACACATGATGACAATAATTCTTTCGATCACAACAAAGACTTTTCCTAGGACCTACTGTCCCACAGAACTAATGTTTCTCAGACAATTTCAAAATTAAGAAAGATTTTTTCCTTACTCTAAGATTAAGAAGAAGACAAATGTTTTTCTAGTGATTCTAAAATCGGAAACGGGAAGTTTAACTAGAGAAAAAGTAGATGAATTATTGAAACATGAGCTTAAGTAGACTTGATAAGTGAGGTATCACATAATGTTACTTATTACTGTCTTTGTCAGATGAAGAAGGAGACATATGTCATTCCTAATTTATACAATACCTCACTTAAGGGAAATGGGAAAGCCCCCATTTGAACTCTGGATGTTTGACTCAAAAAACCTTGAATCTGGGCCAGCTTTGTGGCACAGCAGGAATACAAAGAATACTCTGTTCAAGAGAGGCTGGATCTTACATGGCCACTGTGGTTAGGATCCCTAGTCTAGTCTTCCTGAAACATGCAGGGCATGCACCCCATGCCTTGGAGTGTCCAGAATCCCATAGGCTGGAAGATCGGAGGGATTATGGCATGACCAGGAGCTGTGGAGTATGCCTCTCTCTCTCTCTGTCGCTGGTGTAGACTCACACACTCCATCATAAATGAAGGAAAAATGAAAAAGTAATACATGAAACATCAGGCAACTTGCTTTTAATGACAGACAGGTTTCTGGGGCCAGCAAGTGACATGGTTAAGGGCACTAGACTCCTACATGGCTGGCCACAGACCTGGCAGTTCGTTGGTCTTTCACTTTTTCTCTCTCTCTATGTCCCTCTCTGGTCAAATTAAAAAAAAAAGGTAAATAAATAAAGTTAAATAAAATAATAATTATTATTATTTTTTTGGAGAAGTCTTCGCTATAAGGCACGTACACTCACCAGACAGAGAGAGACATAGAGACAGAAAGCGAGAAATCACCCCACGGGGGGATGGCCACGCCACAATCCCTTCTCCTCCATTCTCCTCTCGGGATCTTGGGCACACACGCACATGTGCCCGGTGTGAGTTTTAAGCCTCCGGGTCCGGGACGCAAACCGAGGTCGACTACGTGGGAGTCCAGCGACATAGGCATTACGCTAACTGCTGGTCCCCAATAAAATAATTCTTTCAAAGAAAATGATACATAGGTGTCCAAACTGTTTGATTTCACGTTCATATTGAACTGTACAAATAGTTTCCTATATTCTGAATCTGTACATGTTTTAGGGTATTCTCTGGCAGAACGATATCCAAACAATGCATGTTCGAGTCGATCTTTCCAAGCTACTTTCTGCCACTTTTTCACGACACTCAATACCACTCTCACTTTCACAGGAAGAAAGTATGTTCTGAAATGAACTTTTGACTTAAATCATTTCTCTTGACTTCATCCATCTTGAGTGCCTTGAAATTGCACTTGTATCTAGGTGTCTTCTTTGGTTCACTTCCTTGGTTAAAATTATGACTTCTGCAAACTGACCTTTCTTACACTGTGATCGTGTAATAAAACTTCAGACAATCTCAGTAGAGACCTTCACATATTGTATTAAAATAGTTATTTTTCAAAACAGTTCATTTTAAGATTCTGTATCTTAAAGTGGTTGACCTGGTTTACTCAGTTTGAATCCCCAGGAACCTTAGAAATATTGCTAGTCAAATAATTGCAATTTATGATATATTTGTTAAATGAATGAAATCACTTTAGAAGACCGTTATAAAAAATTGTGATTTTTTTTTTACTTCAGATATGTATATAATTGATTTGATGATTGTATAATGTATGTTTTTACTATTAACTCTGAAGAACTAAATTGAATGTCTCTGTATATTGGGAAATAGTAAGACTCTGGAATCCCATCAGATTTGCACCTCTGGGTAGGGTTGTCTGTTTTCTAACTTGGTTGGCCTCACAACACTGACTTGCTAAAGGCTCTGGCCTTTAAGATGAGCACAATGTATATATAAGGCAGAGTATTTCATTCACTGAGGCTGCTCTTACAGCAAACTGTGGTGGTTCCCTTGTAAGCATGATAAGGACATAGTGACTTTAATTGAAGACACTACTAAGATTTATTGACTCACATGTGCTAATGTCAGAATTTAAAGGTCAAGAAGCCATAACATTGACACTAAAATTTCCACTTTAATGATTTTCTGCCAGGCATAGGGTAATTTTTAAAAATGAGGCAAATCCCCCATTTTTTTAAGCACATTCACCTTGAATTGTCTTTCTCCTGTCATGATATCTATATCAATGTCTCAAATCATATTATTTATGAGACTAAAAGACACAAAAAGTAGTGCTGAGTGGAGTCAGATTTTTGTGACACGGAAGACCATTATCAAATTTGTTTGATATTTCACAAGTTTTACAAAAAAGCCATTCCCAATTGATTGTAGTCAATATTCACTTTGACATGTGCTTACAAATCATGTGTCATGTGCTATATATAGTTGGCCTAATTCTATCAAATGGCTAAACTGACTTGACTAAGTCTGTTTTTGGAACAAATGAATTCAATCTTTCTTTTTCCCTCAATTTTATTAATTTATTTTATGAGAGAAAGTGAGAGAGAGAGATAGGTAACCTTGGCAGGACCTCACTGTACCACAAATCAGTCCTCCCAGCCAGCCAGGATTGTTCATGCATACCTGGCATGTACAGGTTACCCTGGGATCCGAACCCAGTTCTCCCATGTGGCTATCTTCCTGTGCAGCAGTGCTTTACACTTGTGACATCATGGCTGAGGCAGAGTGAAGCTTTTGGTGAAAGATACCAAGGCAGAGATCTGAACTTAAGGATACTAATGATATTTACCTTGGGCCAACGGGTGGCATGGTGAAGAGCAGTCAGTTAGATAAAAAATACAAGATCTCATAATAAAAGGAAATTGAGTAGACTATTGTGTCTGAACCATATGTCATTGCTGCAGAGCTATAAAAGATTATTAGGCTAACAAAGGATTCTACTAAATTGTAATATTAGAGGCAAACTGAATGAAATATGTGTGAAGAAACTATGTATGTGTGAAGAAACTGTTGCGAAAATCAGATGAAAGAGCAACAAAAGCAACATTTGAAGATTAATGGCAAAAAAGAAAAAGAACATTGCCTATGGAAACCACTTGATCCAATAGAACATGGGGTCTGCAGTTCTGAGACTGTTTTGTTCAGCGTTGTATTATCAGCACATGGTACCTTGCCTGGTCCATAGACAGTGCTCTACACATTTATTAAATAACCAAAAAATTGAATTGCAAAAATAAACCAATAGTCACCTGTTTAAAAGAGCCAACAAGATAGTTAAGATAAATTTAAGGAAAGAATACATGGTCTAGAATTAAATGTATGCAAGGATAGAGGGAGAAAAAGAAGACAGAATAATTTGCAAAGGGAAAAAGTAGTATACCTTACTGAAAGTAAGCAACTTGTTTAATAGACTGAGATGATTAAAAGCAATATATTAGAACATTTTTGGGGACCAGCAGTTAGCGTAATGTCTACGTCACTGGACTCCCATGTAGTCGACCGTGGTTCGGGTCGGGTCCTGGACCCGGTGGCTTAAAACTCACACCGGGCATATGTGCGTGCATGCCCAAGATCCCAAGAGGAGAATGGAGGAGAAGGGATTGTGGAGTGACCGTCCCCCCTGGGGGGTGATTTCTCGCTTTCTGTCTCTGTCTGGCGAGCGCACGCGCCCTATAGCAAAAAGTCTCAAAAAAAAAAAAAAAAAAAGAACATTTTTGTGTTTCTTTCAGCATTAAAAAGCTATTCCCTGTCATGGTAAGTATTTAAATGAACCAAGACTTGCAAATTAAGAAAAGGATGCCTTTAACATTTAAAGCAATAAAACTTTTATTAATTTGGTCAATGATGTCCTAGAAAAAAAATTAACTCACTAAAATTTTAGAGAAAAAAATTTAAATAAGTGAGTTAAAATATTGGATAGGTTTGAAATCACATATAATAGGCTATTACTGAGTTCAATAACTTTATCAGTCTTTAGGATGGGGCCAGGGGATGGAGTAGGAGTTTTGTCGCTAGACTCCCACATAGCCAGCCATGGTTTGATTACCAGGTGGGTGGCTTGAATATCATGCTGTGAGCCTGTGGGCCATGCCCAAGATCTCAAGAGGAGAATGGAGGAGAAGGAATCGCAGTGGGTGTGGTCATCCTCCTTTCTGTGTGATTTCTCACTTTTCTTTTCACTTTCTCTCTCTCTCTCCAGTGAATGCTCGTGCAAAAATCTATTAAAAAAATCCCTATTAATGGAAAGGATGTAAGTTATTAGTTTGTCTCTAAAAAGTTTATTATTTACTGGGTGTTGCTCTTAGCACACATTCAAACACCCACTATTACTTCATAAAATCACACTTAAAGGTGAAAAGTAAGGTTAAATAGTAGCCAGAGGCAAAAAAAAAAAAAAAAAAAAAAAAAAAGGGAAACCCTTCACGTTATGCCAAAATTTGTTTGTTCTTTGATACAATTGTTTTGTATTCTGTTCTTTCTGGAGGGCAAAATGTACAATTTGAAGGTTTTTTTGTTTGTTTGTTTTAACTGTTCAAACAATGGTTAACATTGTTTATTAATATATAATTTATTTTATTTTAATTTAATTTCTTTTATACATTCAATCACATACATCTCCTTACAAACTAAATGATGTGATTGAATCATCAAAGAAATTAAGATAAAATAAAGTATATATGTGTTCTTTATGGAAGAGATGAGTCTTTTTTAAAGCATTTTAACTGCAGTTCTGCTATGCTGATCTTCACATTTTTCTTAGCTCATTTAGTATACCAGATCACTGTGGAAACTTTTTGCAAGTGAAAAGTTTGTCATTGTTTTCTAGAATATGGCATTACTGACTGGAGGATTAATATGTTTCCTCTCATGTCAACAGTATTAAAAGTACTGTAAATAGCTATCTTTTGACATCAGTGTTAGTTAAAATTCAGAAACAGTGCTAAAATTCTGACCACATAAATAGAATCCGAGATAGTTCATGAAATAAAGTGGAAAATAAGAAAGATCGAATATCTATTTTTTTTTATTTTATTCATCCTCTCACTACACATGCAACTATGAAATTATGATATCGGTTGTATTTTTGTAAAAATTTGTTAAGATTCAAAGATTATTATTTAATTTTAATTTTATTTTATTTACTTATTTAGGTTTCATCATATGGTGCATGAACTCATCAGGGAGAGATAGAGGAAAAGTAGAAAATCATGCCCAGGGGACTAACTATGCTATAATCCCTTCTTCATTCTCTTTTTGGAATTTTGGGCATGTATTCACATGCACCTGGATGGAATTTCAAGACACCTGGTCAGATACTCAAACCATTGACAGTCATATGGAAGCCTAGCACCTTAATTACCATACCAACTGCTGGCCCCAATTATTAAATAATTTTAATTAACCTCTTGTTTTACAAATTGTACAGTTATCCTGATAGGGGAAACAAAATAAATGAAAGTGAATGGTAAGAACCTAGCAGCAGCATTTGGTATAAATTTTCTAAATCAAAATAAATATTTTACTATGCAATAAGAATCCTTATGTATTAAAAAATGGCTGAACTATGAATTAACAAGGTAAGATTACATACATTTTAATATTTAAATCTTGAAAATTCAAACCCTATTGTATATAAGAAAGAAGTAATTTCATTATGAAGCATGGTTCACATTCTTTCAAAAATATAGATCTCTCCATAATAGTTCTACTTGGTCTTGTCAATAAAATTTCCTAGGATAAGTGTAGTTTAATTAATAATAGTATTTTTTTCTTAGCATTTTTATATTTTTAAAATTTCCATTTAATCCCCATACATTTTGCAGCATACAAAATGATTTTCCCAACATGAATACAGTACAGATTAGTCAAGTCATAGATATTACCATGTGTATTACCATCAACAGATAACCTTTCATTTTTGTTTTTGTTAAACGTGAAAAAAAAAACCAACCCAATTAAAAATTGAGCAAAAGAGCAAAACAGACAACTCTCCAAGGAAGACATACAAATGGCCAAAAAGAAAATGATGAAATGCTCAATATTTATTATCATAAGGTATCACAATGAGATATCACTTAACACCAGTCAAGAATAGCTAAGATTGAAAATATACAGAATGATAAATGCTGGTGGGGTTGTGGTGAAAAGGAAACTCTCCTACACTGTTAGTGGGAATGTAAATTGGTCCAGCCACTGTGAAGAACAATTTAGAGGTTCCTCAAAAATCTACAAATAAACTATGATACAACCACTCTAGGCATCTACCCAAAGGATAGGAATACACTCAATAGGAAAACACTTGAACATCCATTTTTATTGCAGCATTATTAGCAATTGCTAAGTTATGGAATCAGCCCAAAGGTCCAAGAACAAATGAACAGGTTGAAAAAATGTGGCACATCTATACTATGAAGTACTACCTAGTCATAAAAAAAATGAGATCCTGACACCTGATTCTAACTGCACATACATGGAAGATTTAACATTAATGAAGGAAATACGGCTGTGGAAAAGAGGCACTGTATACTGAATGCCTGCGTTCTGTGGCAGACACTGAAAGGTTGGAAGGTATAATAATGGGAGGGCAACTGAAGATACATGTGACAAACATAGAAAGGGCGGATAATAAGAGGCACGAGGAAGAGAATAAGGGGAAGAAAGCAATTTTTTTTTCCTTAACTTTTAATCTTTTTTTTTTTTTTTGAGAGGTTTTTGCTATAGGGTGTGTGCGCTCGCCAGACAGAGACAGAGAGACAGAAAGCAAGAAATCACCCCCCCCAGGGGAGATGGCCACGCTGCAATCCCTTCTTCTCTGTTCTCCTCTCAGGATCTTGGGCACACACGCACACACGCCTGGCTTCAGTTTTAAGCCACTGGGTCAGGCTCGAACAGTGGTCGACTACATGGGAGTCCAGCGACATAGCCATTATGCTAACTGCTGGTCCCTAATCTTTCTTTTCAAGTTGAATTTTTTTTTTTTCAGTTTGAGTACAAAAGTCTTAGAATATGACTCTGACTATGATAAATAACTTGTGTATCGCCAAAACAATTTGAGTAAGCAAGTAAGCACATTGAGAAAGTATTAAATCGGGACCAGCAGATGGCATAATGATTATGTCGCTGGACTCCCATGTCTTCCACTGTGGTTTGAGTCCTGGAACTGGCAACTTAAAATGCACTTTGGGTGTGTGCAAGTGCGTGCCCAACATGGCAAGCGGAGAATGTTGGAGAAGGGATTGCAGCGTAACCATTCCCCCTGGGAGGTGATTTCTTGTTTTCTGTCTCTCTGCTTCTCTCTCTCCTGTGAGTGCATGCACCCTATAGCAAAAAGTATCTCTTAAAAGAAAAAAAAGGAAAATTATAAAATATATCAGTAGCATATGTGATGAGGCCTTATATCAAGCATTAATCTGTCACAGGGATAAACATTCATTCAGATCACTTTTTCTTAAACACTGCTTCAAAAATATGGGACACATTATCCTTTAGCAGGAATATGAATGTTAGGAAAAGGAAATCTAAGAATTTTACTGCAAGTATCTCCAGCAAATTTAAAGACTACATTGTTGCTCTCTGATATTAATGGGTTAAATAGGAATATTTCTCACTAATTTATAACAAATTAAACTAGGAGAAAAAAAACTAATTGTATTTAAATTTTGCAAGCTACTTTCCAATAATTACTAGTGTGTCATAATTTTATATATGTTATATAAGAAAGCCATGTAAAATAATTGCTGTTCGACTCACATCTTCAACCCCCATTGCTTTGTACAGATAATTTCCTCTGTGGAACAATAAGCAGTCACCTTCATTACAGCATGGGTCAGATTATGATGCTATGACACTGTCATTTGCTTTCTCTAAAACATGCACAGTGCACCACGTCCTGGTGTTTAGTTATCATTATATTTTATGTCATGCAGTTATCAGTCGGTTTATTGAGTCTGAAGTGTGTCTTCGGTGAATACAAATGCTACAAGACCAATAATTCTGTTATTCAAAACTAGAAATTTTATTTCAGAAGAAGGATAAGTGGAGGCAAAAATACAGCCTTATTATTTTGATTTGTGCCCAGTTACACTGATAGTAAAGTAAAAGTGATATTATAATAAAAAGGACTTTAGAAATTGAATTATTAACATTGTGAAATCAGTCAGGATCTTGTTTTGATAAATCTTGGTAAAATCTAGTAATATTTAGTTGACATGATGTATGCATAATGCCCACAGCTTATTCAAAATTTGAAGATTGATATCCAAGTTTTACATGGAGAGATAAATATTAAAATGATATAGAATAAAAGTGATTATGATAGAGCTTTTGAATAAGACATGAGCATACTAAAATATCACACCATAGCTTTTTAAAGTAAGGATTAACCTTCCATGAGAACTATTCTGTGGAAAGAAAGAAAATAATAAAAATTTTAGATGCGTACAGTGCTACCTAAAAATCCTGTTTTAATTCACATTATCAGTAACTCCACAGTCCTTTCTCTCCTGGCTCATGCATATACTATTTCATAAAATCGGACAAGGAGTACAATTTATTTGAATTAGAACTCAATACGTCTCACACTATTGAAATAGTACGGGAGTTCACTCATAGAAACATCACTATTATCATTATACATTATAACCTTTCAGACAAAGGAAAATACTGCTTTTGTCTCCACAGGTGCAAAGTGCTTTCACTGCAGAAAGGAATCACTACAGAAGCACGTTTTGGACCCCACAGTGTTACTCTCTTGCACTAATTTCAACTACACCGCAAAGATGAAAAAGCAAGTACCTACCTTTTCTCACAGTAAAATGAAGTGTCTTCCAAAGGAGTGTAAAATAGAAGCCCTTTCCAGTTTCTTTTTTGTTTGTTTTTGCCTTTGTTACTTCTAATGATAAGACAACATGATAAAAAAATACTATATCATTCTTACCACTTTGAGAAAATGTCCAGCAAAATTGTGTACTTTTAAATGAAAGTAATCAAACACTCATGTGCCTTGGATAATATGCTTTAACGACACAATTTTTAGTAGAGCATAGAGAAAGATATCATCCTTGATTGAAGTTATTTCAGATAAGTTTATTTTTGCTAGCGTCGTAGTATATTATTAAACATTCTCAGGCAAGCTAAACCTTCTTTCCAATTGTCATCCTCCCAGTCACCCACCGTCTCTGTTAGATAGGAATCTTCTGTAGTCAACAAATGTTGCTGTGAAAGTCTACCATGGCCTGCACTAGATGTGTCTCATTCTCCATTATTCACATCATTCTAAGGCACGTAGGGCCATGAGCTGAATAGCTGCCCAGGTTTTCTCAGGAATCCATCGTAATATTGAATTTGTAAAGCAGTCGAGAGAATGCCATCCAACTCCATCTTAATCTCTTTTCTGGAGATAATAACTCATTTAACCAATTCACTTGCATCAACCTCTTCACGTTCTGTCTCCTGGAATGGTAATCTACTAACTCCTCACTTGCTTGTCATTTGACACAGGAACTAAAAAATCTTTGGACTGTTCACATGTAGGAGAAAAGGGCACCCTGTGTCATTATTTCAAACTATAAATCTTACTTGCTTGGAGATCTTTTCTTGATTCATTAGCAATCATTCTTCTTCAGTATGCTAACGTGAAGATGTTAGCGATTAGAACTGTTTATTTATGAATAAATGCAAAGGGTGGTTGATGTTGTACTGTTACAACTTCTTGACCACTAGGGTAGCTACTAAACTATGATTTCTCATGTAATATGAATTATGAAATATGAGATTAGCTACAATAAGGGGAATTACTTGTGTTGTCAGTAGATGTAGACCCAAATTACAAGGGAGTCTCATTTTCAGGAAAGAATAACTTTCCTTTATATCATATATCAAATAGCTCATAAACAGAAATTTTATAAATTTCAGTAACATTAAATAAACTGATAATTTTATAAATGTACCTATTCACTAAAACTATTACATCAGAATATCTTTCTTAAAAAAAAAAGAACAACAGAGGGCATACGTTCTTGTCACAGAGAAAAGGACAGATGGAGAGAAAGCATCTTCCAATGGGTAACATCATAACTATTTTTTCTTCCTTTCTTCACCCCATCAGAATGCCAGGCATGCACACACGTGCCCATCTTTCTCAAGCTACTAAGGCTGGGATTTGAATGGTAGTCAGCCATGTGGAATCTGGCTCCCAATGCACAGTACTTAACTGCTGCACTGCAGGGCTGTCCTTAGTATCTTACTATTTACCGAGCACTGTTTTCAGCTCTTGGATTTAAATAGTAAAATATGTTCTATGATTATTTGGGGAAAAGTATACTGAAACATTTTTTATAAAATCTACATTAAACTAACCATATTTCATTTCTATTTTCTGAACGAACCTAGTAATCCTATTCTTCCATCAACATTTCTCATCTGGCTTCTCTTTAGGTTTTCCACAGGAGGCTTTGGTAGGAGACTGGAAGGCAGAAGGTCCCAAGCAGGGTATGTAAGGAAAAGTCTCCTTGTTCCAGATTCCATCTATATTTATCTAGAAAATTAGACAACTCCTGCTGACACTCCTAGTATCACCAGCCTAGGTGATCCTTATTAAAGTTGCCAGCCTCATGCAGAAAGTATTGGTTCTGTAGCACAAGAGGCCACTCTGTCTTTCTCTAGCACTTCTGTTCCCTGATTCCTCTGAGAATCTAAAATTATCTGCATGGCAATATCTTCAAATCTCTTCCTACCAGCCTTGTTGGGTCTTAGCCCAGCCATCTAATGTCTAGTAATATGATAACCTTTCTTGTTTCTTCAGTCTGAGGAAAGTTAATGAGCCCTACAGTTAAAGTCTGCAACACATCTATTTCCTGTTTTTTTTTTTTTTTGCCTCTTGGCCTTACAACCTGTGTATAAGAAACACTCTGTGTATGATATTCTATTTTGCTTCCTTGCCTCTTATTAATACAGTGAGTGGTTTAAATAGCCCAGGTCAAAGAAGACAGTGATGTGGAAGGAAGGAAACAGCAGTCAAGACTGAACGGGAATACTTCACAATATCATTTGAGGGTATGACCCTCAGGGATAGATATGATTAGGTGGAGAGTATGAGACAAAATTACTTTAAAAGGATGATTCTGGTCTTCTAGCTGTCTTAAGGGGAAGGATTGGGTTACCAATCCTGGAGTGCTGGTGTTTGTTACACAGGAAGAAGACAAGGAGAGAAGCAAATTTTGGAGAACAATTTTGTGACATAATAATTTTGAGATGATAATTAGTAACTTAAATGGATCAGAAGTTCAAGAGTACTATATGAAAGATTCATGTTGTATGTTTGGGGGAAAATGTTTTTATTTTATATTCAAAACAATGAGATGAGATTGATTGACTCTGACTAAAAGAGTGAGTGTCTAGAGAAAATAGAGGAGCTTCAAGGACTAAGTACTGAGAATCTACCATTGAAAGGTAGAGGAAATGAAAAGGAACCAACCCAAAGTAATGAGTAGGAGAAGATGAAGGAGTGGGTGGAAAAATAGGGACTGTGCTTTTCAAGAAGGGTATAATGGTGGAATCTAAAGCTGTTGATTTATCAGAGAAAATGAAATCTGAATAAAAATGAGAGGATTATATTGCATATCTAAATGTTGTTTTTGGTTAAGAGCTTTCTCTTTTAAGTTTAAACTTTCCACAGGGTCTAGTCATAGCAGTACCCTTACCCACACTCCTTTTCTGAGTCTCCAATCCAAGAAGCTCTCCAGTCAGCCAGGGTCATGCCCAAAGGTATTCCCAACATGCTCAGGTTGACCCAGGAACCAAATCCAGGACTTTCCCACATGGCTCAAATATCACGCAGCAGTGCCTCCCCACCTGTGCCACTGCAGCTGAGCCAAGGAAGAGCTTCTTATAGTGCAGCCATAGAGGCCAGTGTTATTTTAATATACACTCAGGAGAAATGTAGAGAGATCTTGGAAACATAACTCACTCGTTTGCTTTGCTTGGAAGAGGAGAAAACAGGAGTAGCAGGAGGGGGATAGCAGAGATAAGAGATATGCCATGATTTCATACTGATAGTTATGATCAATGGGGTGGAGGGGGAGAATTGATGGTGCAGGACAGAAAGAAGGATCATGGAAACAAGGTCTTTGAATGGATAAGAAGGTAAATGCTGAAGGGGAACACAGTCAGCCATGGTAGCAGTATATACAGAAGATGGAGTTACAGGCTCAGGTAGATGAGAGCAATAGACAAGCCAGAGGGAACCCACAGAGACTTGTGATTACATTTATTTCTTAGATTATCAACTGACAATGAGGACTGGGAATGAGAAGTTGATGCTAAAAAACGTGAATAAAGGACTTGTATATAATATTTATCCAGGACCCACCAGGTAGTGTGGAGGTTAAAGTAGCTGGATCCCACATGGCCAGCTAAATGGTTAGAGTCCTGGACCAAGCATGAAAAACACTCTAGCCACATGTGTGTGAATGCCCAATATCCCAAAGAAAATGGAGAAGTATCAGGGTGTGGCCATCCCCATATGGCAGACTTTTTCACTTCCTCTCTGTCTCACTCTTGTGAGTACATGAACCCTGTAGCAAACAAATAAACAAAAAAAAACTAGCAGGGGAAAGCAATAAATAAGACTATAAAATACAGTATGCTCATTCAGAATCAGTGAAACCTCACTTGATATTTCATTTTAAGTGACATTTTACTATAGGGCACATGCACTTGTTGGAGACACACAGAGAGACAAAGAGCCAGAAAGTGAGAAATCATCTCCCCCAGAGGAGATGACCACACTGTATTTCCTTCACACTGCAATTCCTTTTCCTCCATTCTCCTTTCAGGATCTTGAGGACACATGTACAGGCACTGGGCATGAGCTTTAGGTGACTGGGTTCCAGTCTGAATTGCAATCGACCATATGGAAGTCCAGAGATGTAATCATTATGCTATTTCCTGGTTCCATTTTTCAAAATGTATTTTGCATAAGGTGTGTGTGCTCTCTAGAGAGACACAGTGAGAGGTAATACGGCAGGGGGGATGGCCTGGCCACAATCCCTTCCACTCCATTCTCCTCCTGGGATTTTGAATACACATGTAACTAGTGTGAGTTTCAAGCCCCTGAGTTCAAGACTCAAATCACATTCAGTCTTGTGGGAGTCCAGTGCCTTAGCCACTACACCACCTACGGGCTTATTCACTTGAATATGTTCATCATATTAAAGTAATATTAAAAATATTTTTTATATTTTTCAAATATTTTATTGGATTAATTGTAGTTGTATATATTTAAGCACAAATATTAAACACAAAAATAGATTTGTAGAAGTATAGATTTAAGCATAAATAGTAAACATAAATATAGATTTGTAGTATAGATTTAAGCACAAATACTGAGCACAGAGAGGCAGATAGAGAGAGACAGATTAAATGAAGTTTATGATTCTTTCCATGCCATTATGAGAAATCTAGGGAGAGAAACAGGAACTGTTGGTACATGCAGTAAGTTACTGTAATTATTTACCAAGATATTTTAGCTTAAAAGGAAAAAGGGGAAGACATAAGGAACAATAAGCAACTCAAAAAATAGGGTTAAAAATATCTAATACAAATCCTACTGAAGTGAATGAGTTTAAGAATCAGAATTCATTAGGCAGTAAATTGAGATGTGAGAAGGTAGACAATGTTGCAACCATTGGCCTATTGGTTAGATAGGCTATCAATATCTAGGCTATTTAATCATGGAAATGTATGCCAAAATAAGTGTGAGGAAGATCGCTGGTAGATAGGTGGTCAAGAGACAGATAAGAGGGTATTTAGAGTCATCTATGTAAACACTGAAATTACTAATATTACTAAGAACGTGCTATGAAGGAAAGACAGACAGTGAAGGTCTACAATATTGGGTTTTCAGGAAAGTCATGGAGTCTTCTTGGAGAGAAAAAAAGAAAAAAATACAACATGACTTTCCCGACATCTTAATATTTAAGAGTGATTTGGAACTACCACGTGATGGCATTTCACTGAGATGAGAATTAGATGATGGTACAGTCAGTTGACAAGGTATTTGACTCTGGGCATGAAAGATGGAGAGATTGATTTGATGGCAGCACAGTGGAGTAGGGAACATCTGTGTCATGGCAATGCTCATCAATAGGTCCTGAATGAATCTCGAAAATGGAAAGAGGTAGAGCATAGAGATACACGTATTTATCTAAAGAGATGGCAAAAAGAATCTGCAAAAATCGAAAGTCAGGAAGTCCTACGTAAAACAGGATGGTGTGATGTGTCAGTATGGGTGAAGTTTTCCCACATCCATGGAAATGTTTTCACTTAAAGTCTGCAGTTGTAGATTTAGAAGCTAATGGAAGGATAGTTTCACTACCAAAATGTGGTCAGTATTTCAACTCCATTGGTGTCTTGTAGGTTTTACTCATGTATTTGGCTGCAATCTTACTTTTCTCGATGAAGGCCATAAGGACTGTAGATAGGTGATCACATGCTAAGACTGGGCCTCCTCTTATTTTCCTCCTTCTTTTGTTTTGATGAGTTTGGGTACACTGAAGCAGGGTATTTCCTGTTTTAAAATAACCCATTGTTCTTTTTCTTAATTAAAAAAATATACTTCATAGTGACAATCTCATATTGTTTAATTAATTATTAAAAATTCTCCTTTTTAAATTTTTCTGGTACAAATCAGCACTTATTATACCCTTTATTTTATCCTAAAATGGTTTCTTTCTTTTCCTTCTCACATTGAAATCTTATTCGTTTCTCTTTTTGTTACTGATTCCTTTCTCTTCCTATTCTTTTGTTAATTTTTTGTTCCTTTAACCTGTCACATTTTTCTCCCTTTTCCTTTCAGCATTTCACCATTGTTACCCATAATCCATTATAAAAGACCTTGTGTAAATACAATAAATTTACCCTTTTCAAATCTACATATTTCATGAATAAATTTACAAATAAATTATTGCAATATAGATAGGTTGCTTCAGTGGTTGAGAAGTGTCTTCTAATAAGAGAGTTAAAGAATGGTTTGTGCATGTGATGGCATTTAAGAGAAGAATGAGTTGGACGTAAGTATATGGAGCTTCATAAAAGACAATGTATAAATAGATAATACAAATATATAAAAAATATGAAAATATGTATGCATTTATATGCAAATACAATTACATATGTGTTTGTTAATAAAATATTTACAAAAAGTCAAGATGATGCTGTATAACCATTGTCTCAATATTCTTTTTCCTTTAGATTTTTGCCATAAGATCTGTGCATTCACTAGAGAGAGACAAAGTCAGTAAGAGGGAAAGTGAGAAGTAATCTCCCAGGAGGGAAGGCCATACCACAATTCATCCATTCTCCTGGGATTTGGGGCTTGCATGTACACACCTCAACATGAATTCTATGCCACCTGGTCCGGGACTCAAACAATAATTGGCCTTGTGGGAGTCTGGTGCCTTACCTACTATGCCATGTGCTAGCCCCGTTTCAGTAAGTTTTTAAACTCAGTGTAGAGTTTATTTTCATTTAGTCTTCAAAATTTCTATGTATTTAGGAGAATATATAGTAAATTGAAATGAAAATTAAGAGATGTGGAGGATCCAACTGAGGATAATGTCTGTATTTTCTGACATCCATTCTATATCAATCTTGGTGATATATTACATAGCAACAAGTAGGAAAATTTGAAATTAATGTCCAACTATAATATTTTCTGCTGATGTAAAAGTCTTTAAAGCTAAAGTAGACTGCATTCTAGATAGTGATCTTTAAAGTCATGTTGGAGTATTACTTATGTAAAAGCATAAAGGCTGATTTATATGTTTTTAATTAATCCTAAACTCTAAAGTAGTTAAGATTTCTCTCTTTGATGCATTAACAGAAATGTATAAAAAGGACAAATGAATCATTTCTTGGTCATCTAATCTGAGTTATAGATATCCTAAACTCTTAATTCTCTAATTTTTCAAACTTCATCTGAAAACTTATCACATTAAGATTAGTTAGATTTTTTTTTCTTAGTCCATTAAGATACAGACATCAATTTAAACTTGAACATATAAAGTAGAATGTGTAGTAGGAGTGCTGAAATATTAATATCTTTAGAATGCTAAATTTTATTATAATTACTACATATGAAAAACTCATGTTTGGAAATGAAATGATTACTTCTGGGATTCAAATTTTTTAATTATTTTGTTGCATAAAATTATCATAATTTTTTTGTTTTTTTCTTTTTTTGGAGAGGTTTTTGCTATAGGGCGCGTGCGCTCGCCAGACAGACAGAGAGAGACAGAGAGATAGAAAGCAGGAAATCACCCCCCAGGGGGGATGGCCACGCCGCAATCCCTTCTCCTCCATTCTCCTCTCGGGATCTTGGGCACGCACGCACACGCGCCCGGCGTGAGTTTAAGCCGCCGGGTCCGGGACTCGAACCGCGGTCGACTACGTGGGAGTCCAGCGACATAGCCATTACGCTAACTGCTGGTCCCAAATTATCATAATTTTTGATAAGTTACCTTAAGTATCGCTATTCCTTATCACTTTTATTGATATTTGTTACTAATAAAGCATATATCATAGCACATCAAGATGAATTTAATTACTTAGTTTTATTATTTCTTATTTTAAAAGCATCTTAATACATATACACAATTAGAATTGAATTAAACTCTGAAAATGAAATATTGACATGTTTTTATTGGTAGATATATACTATAAAAAGAATAATCTTAATTTTTAAATTAAATGACGAACTGCATAGAAAAAAGCTATTTAGTATATTTTTATCTTCTTGTCATTGTTATAACTATTTGTATGACATAATATTTGCATAAATAACTCAAGATTCTATTTATTTTATATATTATGCTAGAAACTTTCCTCATGTGAATCAAAGATGTTCATTTCTTTTAGAAAGACTCAATTAAACAAGTTCCAGATGGAAAGAAAACACTTTTTGAAAAAGAGACTTTCAGGGGGAAATTATTCCTCTAATTCTAGGAAAATTATTCCTTGAATTCTAGAAAACAACAAAGAGATAAAAGTGTGCATCTGGCAAATTAGTAAGTTTATATTGCAGTTAAAAGAAGACAGCCTTTCTTCACAAAACAAGACATACTCCAAAGGAATTGAATATATTTCAGAGGTATTTATCTAAACCTATCAGGAAAAATATGAATTATACTAGGCAAAGAGAAGAAGCATTTAACAGACAAAAGAATGTAAAGTTCTCTGTTAAAAGAAAATTCTGTGATTTTTTGCTTCATAAAATAAACAGCTAAAAACAAAACAAAACTGATTTTTTTTCTGGAAGAAATCAGAATGTATCCTTGAATATTAGATGAACAGGGCTGAGAAGTAAGAAACGGCTCTTATTAATGATTAAGGTTACACTTTGCACAGCTCAGATGTATGACTGCAAATTTAAACTGCACAGGTTTTGGTTTTGGTTTTTAGCTTGTTATAGAATGCGTGCACTTGTTGGAGAGAGAGAGAGAGCAAGAGGGAGGGAGAGAGAGAGAACATGAGAAACTCACCCAGCATACTTTCCATGCCAGTGGGTCTGGGACTCAAACTGCACAGTTGACCAGGCAGGATCCACTTTACTTAACCACAATGCCACCAGCTGCCACCTTAGTTATATTAATAACATTGCAATCATTGGAAGGTTATTTGGGTGTATTTCAATTTTTTTAAAAAAATCAGGTGTATGTAAAAAATAAAAAAAATTCTAGTTACTAATTGCTACAAAGTAGCAAGTAAGCTTTGTCATGCTTCAGGGCAACAGTGATCATCCTTCATGGCTGACTGTTGAGCAGACTCCTTTTGCCTGTTGCCAATTTGTGGGTGAAATTAACCATGAATTGACACAATTAGACAATGAATAAATGATTGATTACTATCTGATTCAGCAGAGAAGTCATGCCACTGAGGAATAAAGGCAGTTCTGACATAAATGTGGACTGCATGTTACATGCATTAAAGAAAAAGATGAACATAAAACAATGAAGACATTTCACTAGTCCATAAATGATGTGACTAACTTCTTTGTTGAATTGGATAATAGCACTGTTATACTGAAAAAATAATTTCTCTATGTTTGTGTGCTATTCACCAGGTACTAGCTACAGCCACAATGCACTTCATTTAAGTATCTTAGTTTTGTGAGAGAGGGAAACAGAGGTACAGCATTCCTGATGCCTTGATCCATCCCCAACCCAGATCAAGGACACATGCGCATCTTGCTTATTCAGAGAAGTCTCCAGACTTGAACTTGCAACAGTCCCTTGAATGTCAGTAGCACCAGTAGCACTTCTCTTCCATTCTCCCCTTGGGAACGGGGGCATGCGCACACACACGTGGCATGAGTTTAAAGCTACTGGGACTGGGACTTGAAACATGGTCAAGTACGTGGGAATTTAGTGACATAACCATTATGCCATCTGCTTGCCCTGGAAATGAGATTTTAATATTTACTATTTTACCTTAACTTTAATCTAATTTTCTGTTTTATTTTTTTTTAAAGTGATAGCACTCTAAAGTGGATTACAAAATTTCTGAAAATCAGCAATCATTTATGGCAAAAAATGATTTGAGAGACAAGTATACTCACTAGCATGCCATATTTACGTTTTCCAAAATAAGCATTTTAACTTGTTTTTATAGATCTCTCTTTTTTTTTTTTATTTTATCTCCATAAATGGCTTCTTCATGCTTTCACTTGTTCAAATCACAAATACCACATAGGCATTTTGAGCCCTCTCATTCTCTTGCATCATTTATTAAAACCATCAACACCTTCAGTAGTCTCTAGCTTTTTTGTATAATTATCTTATTTAATTTTATTTATCATTTTTTTGAGAGTTTTTTGCTATAGGGCATGTGCCCTCGTCGGAAAGACAGAGAGAAACAGAGAGACGCAAAACGAGAAATCACCCCCCCCTCCCCCGCCGGTGGATGGCCATGCCGCAATCCCTTCTCCTCCATTCTCCTCTCGGGATCTTGGGCACGCACGCACTACCACCCAGCATAAATTTAAGCCACCAGGTCTGGGACTCGAACTGAGGTCAACTACATGGGAGTCCAACAACATAGCCATTACGCTAACTGCTGATCCCACCATTACTATATTTTAAGTTTGACCAGAGAGAGACTGACAGAGAAAGAGAGAGCAAGCCACCAGGTTCAGGAATCGAACCACGGTCGGCCATGTGACAATCCAGTGCTTTAACCAACATGCTGCCTGCTGACCCAGTAGTCTCTACTTTTGAAATTAAACCAAATATAACTATTTTTTCTG